>JAWWNJ010000017.1:1838447-2451263 GCA_037176885.1 Favolaschia claudopus
ATGACGGAGATGTACCATCGGGGTCCGAGTACTCTGTGCACGGGGATGAAACAGACAGCGAGTCCGATCCTGAGTCCGACCGATCCCCATCCCCGTCTCCTCGGCCCATGCGCTCGGAACCAGCCACTACCCAAACTCTGCCCCCCAGAACACCATCACCTCCGCAGGAGATGTGTCGTTCCGAGCAAGGCTCTCCGTCCCATTCCCCTGGCGATGATCGCCCCGTGACACCTCCTCCCCCCAAACGCACCCACTCTGAACGAGCGACGGATACCCCGCACACGAGCCCGGTCAAGAAACGCCTGAAGGAAAAGGTCAGGTCAGCTACAAGTCACGCGATGGATATGCTCAAGAAAGGCTCACCCTCTAAATTGCCGGCGCTCTTTCGTATGTCGGGCTGGGCGAAGCCAAAGGTATTGACGGAAGCGGAAAAAGATGACGCGTATGCTGCGCAGGCAGACGTGCGACGTGATAACGCTGAAGCGCATGCGAAGCGGGAGCGCCGGGGGAAGCTGTCAAAGGATGCGGAGAGGAAAGAGAGGCAGAATGAGCGGCAGCGCCGCCACCGAGCTAAGAGAAAGGCTGCCGAGGAAGCTAAAAATCCTGGCGGAAAGCGACGCAAGGTGAGTATGAAATCAAGCTTGCTTTACTTAACTCACCTTGTTTTAGGTCGATCTGCAGTATCACGAGTCAGCGTCGCGAAGCGCAATCGCTGAGGCATCCCGCCCAGCTCGCGAAATCACCCGCAAAGTCAAGGAAAAGATGCGCGATCCCTCGGGGCGCAAAAAGAAAAACCCCGATCGTCGTGCCAAATATATTAATTGGATGACGCCATTCTCGTGGGCGTGTATAACGGCGGCACAGAGGAAGGTTGGGTGGGGGTACACGGACATCGTTCGGGAGCTGCGGCGAGTCAATTACGATTTTTTCCAGCATTTGACTCCGCAGACTGTCAAAGGATGGGTCGAGAAGATCGATGGGTTTAGTCGATGGACACCGAACGTCCTTGCGCGTGCTTCTAAAGGGAACATTCCGGGACATAATAAAGGAGGGCGACGTGGAGTTCTGGTGAGGAGGATGAGCACAATTCACGGCGAGAGCTAATCGGAGATTTACAGGCGGGTCATCCGGAGATTGTTGAGCAGATCGTCTCCCAGTTAGCGGAGCTTCGTGATGCGGGGGCTCCTCTGTCCCTGGCGACTGTGCGATGCATCATAATTGCAATCATCACTGTCCACGCACCGGAGCTGTTTGAATACCGCTTCAAGGACGGGTCCAACTTCCGCGTCTCAGACTCGTTCTGCAAGAAGTTCCTGGGGAAAAGTTTAGCGTGGTCAATGCGCAAAGGGACGAAAGCCGCACAGAAATTACCTCGCGACGCAGAAGACCAGTGCGAGAATGCCTTTCTCCGCCGCGCATGGATGATCAGAGAGCATCAAATCCCTGCTCAACTGATCATTAATGCCGACCAGACAGGTGTCGTGTACTTACCTGGTTCAAGGATGACGTACGCTCCTCGCGGTTCAAAACAGGTTGGCCTCATCGGCAACGAGGAGAAGCGGGCGTTTACTGCGCTGCTCGGAATATCTGCGGCAGGCGAACAGATTCCCGTCCATTGCGTATACGCGGGCAAATCAAAGCGAAGTCTCCCGACGGAGGACGCTACGAATCGCCAAGACTGCGACGACGCCGAGTTTCGCTTCGTCTTCTCTGGAAAAGCTTCGAATCACTGGTCTAATCAGAAGACAATGCGCGAGTGGGTGACCGACGTTCTCGTGCCTTACCTCAACCGCATTCGGGCCAAATACAACTGGCCCGCACATCGCAAGGCTCTTTTGATCATCGACGTCTGGTCTGTTCATCGATCCGCGGAATTCCTGGAGTGGATGCGAACCAATCACAAGGACATCCTTATCGACTTCGTCCCCGGGGGGTGCACAGGTATCGGACAACCGCTAGACGTTGGGATTAACCGCCCATTCAAACACGCTGTCAAGGGCGCCTACCATGCTTGGCTTGTCGACACTCTCCTAGAACAGCGTGAAAACGGCGAGAGTATGGATCTTGATACGACGCTGCCTGTACTGCGCGATGCAAGTGTTGGATGGATCTGGGCCGGTTATAAAGCTACTCAAAACGAAGAATTAATTCTGAAGGTAAGTACGCACCTCGAATGAATTCCTCCTCTCTCATTTAAATCCCAAAGTCTTGGAAGATGTGTGAGATCCGTGGTGGCCTCAACCTCTCGTATGAGTGCATGACGTCGTATGAAACTAACGAACGGCTCGTCAATCTTCGCAACGACAATCCGAAGCTTTGGCACGACTTACAGACGAAATCAACTCGCGATTACTGCCCCGGCGATGACGACGAGGTGTCGGAGGACATACAGCCATACGATGATCAAGAGATGGGCAACGATGACTCGGAGATCCCGACTTGCGAGGTCATCGAGCATGTCGTCAAGAAGACAACCCGTAAAAATCGAGCTCTCAAGGTCCAGGCGAATGGTGATGTTGGGCTAGGGTCGTCGGGAGAGGCTGAGGATGCGGATGCAGAGGTCGACGTGCCCAAGTCGGAAGAGCTGCCAGCGAAGCGAACGCGGCGCCCAAATGCCCTGTACAAAGGGTTCTGGCGGCATGTGAACAATCAGGGCAAGGACACGGAGGAGCCGAAGGAGTAGTTCTGTTTTCTTTGTATGTCTTCAATCAACGACTGGTCCAGCTGGCAGGAGTGGCAAGTGGGAAGTCGAGGTTGAGGCAAGCGAGACGGAAGCAAAATGCCAGCTCAGCTGATGGATCGCTGATCACGTCAAAACGTGCGAGAGCGGCTGTCAAACTTCGTCAACAACAACTTGGGAGAAATTTTGAGATTTTAGACGATTTTAGACCCGTTTTCGAGGGTTTTTGTGACTCGTTTGGGAGGTTCGAATCCGAACTCGGTGACCTGTGACAGGCACGAAAAAAATCGTAAATTTCGAGGCCTGTGACGCGTGACATACGAATTGAGCGAAACTATACAGTAATTTGCCAAAAAGATGACGATTTGGTAGTTGATAACATGTCCAGCAAGATGTACCCACCAATGAAGTTGTAACCAACCTCGCGACATAGTTGTAGGTTGCATGAAAAAGTTGTAGTAAGTAACCGTAAGTTGCGAGCAAAAACCCTGTTTTCAATCAAGTTGTAATCACTCTTAATTTTTGCACAGTATATGTGCCATACAATTGAATGTTGTTTATATCACTTACATTCGAGTGCCGACGGCGCTCGACTGTGACGAAATGGTGATGGTCACGCCGCCTCTGGTCCTCAACGCTCATCGTCTCAGGTCTGTAGCATGGATTTCGATACCGGTGGTGCCATACCACAATCAAATCAGCAGGGTGCGGATATTCAACATTCTGAGAAACGATTCTTAACGCCCCCAGTACTGTATAGCTTCCGATGCTGGGAACGAGGCAGCGACAGCTAAAATGTGGGCTATATACGCCGGCGAAGCGCAGAAATATGATAAAGGGCTAGTGGAAAGCTGGAAAAGTGATATGGAGGGGATGCTCATTTTCGTGAGATTTTCTGTCTGCTTCTGCGACTAGTTGAATAACTTATATAGGCTGGTCTTTTTTCCGCTGTTTTAACCGCGTTTCTCATTGAGAGCTACAAAACACTCAATCCGGACCCAGACGATCTCACTGTCCTTCTTTTGACTCGGATTTCCGAGCAAATTGTGGCGTCGGCGAATGGAAACACGTCAAATATCCCCCCGCCTCTCGAACTCAACGACGGCGGGCCCACTAGAGCAGCCTTGGCGTGCAACGCTCTGTGGTTTCTGAGCCTTGGACTCAGTCTCAGCTGCGCGCTCATTGCCACTCTTCTCGAGCAATGGGCCCGTGAATTCCTTCACAAAACCGACATCCACTCAGCTCCAGTCATTCGAGCACGGGTCTTCTCGTTCCTATATTATGGACTGAGACGCTTCAACATGCACGCTATCGTGGATATCATTCCCCTGCTTCTACATCTCTCTCTTCTGCTCTTTTTCTCTGGGCTCGTCGCATTCCTAGTCCCCGTAAATACGGGTATCGCCCTCATCGCCGCTGTCATGCTGTTTGTTGTTGCGGCAACATATTCAGTCCTCACTGTCTTCCCTTTGCGATATCTCGATAGCCCGTATCGAACCCCTCTCACCGGATTATTCTGGAGGTTATATCAGTACTTCAAGATCCAATGGACTCACCACCCTTCGCCTTCAGAGCACGCCAATAAGGCAGGAGACTCCAAATTTGCTGTTGAAACAATGGTCGCAGCCATCTCTCGTGTCGCAGCCGAGCCTTCTGTGCAGCGCGCATCGAGAGACCTCAAGGCACTCGTTTGGACTGTGAAGTCTCTGGCCGATGACACGGAACTCGAGCCTTTTGTCGACGCAATTCCAGATATTCTGTGGGGCCCACATGGCCGGCGAAAGGCGCATTATCCTTTCCTGCGCAACCTTGTCAATAATCCTCGGACCCTCCTTCACGCACGCATAATCGATCTCTATCGTTCCTGTGATGCAGGGATATTAACGCCGACGGCTCTGAAGCGCCGCAAGATCATCTGTTACAAAGCAATGTGGACCACCATCCCATCACTTCATGCTCCACATTCTTCTGCCATTTTCCTACCGAAAAGGATTTGGAAGTCCTGCAATACGCTAGTTCGGTGGAGGCAATTCTGTGGTGGAGGCTCTTCGAGAACGATAAACTTCTTCTCGACACCCATCTCCAATATCTCCAGCGTCTTCAAGCGACGTCGGACGATGTTGATACAGTCACAGTCGATCTGACGCGTATTCAGCGCTCTGTACGAGAGTTGGTGGAGCACAGCGCTTATTACGTATCCACGCAGCACCCAAATTTCGACTACAAAACGTCTCCTGATCGAATTTCTGGGCTCTTGGGCTATATTCGCCACATTCTAAGGACAACACCACATCTCATTCTCTTCCATTACCTTAGATCCGCCTCTATGCTCAACACACTGCCGTACTTTTTTTGCTGGACAGTAGTGTTGTCAGGGTCGGGTCGAAGACCCGAGACCCGACCCAAGCCCGGGCTTTTGAGCCCGACCCGACCCGACCCAGGCCCGCGCTCAACGAGGGTCGCGGGTCGGGTCTCAGCATCTGAGAGACCCGAGGCCCGGTTCGCCGACCCGGGTCGGGCACCTAAATTCTGAGGGGGGTGTTGAGCACCTTGGGTCAAAGCATCAATGAAAATTTTGTACTTCCTTAGCTGACATTGTTTGTTTCTAGACTTGAAGATAAATTTCGAGTGAATCCCAAGAGAGAATGGCGGGCAAAGTCAAGCGTTGATCGGCAACAGCCGAATCCCATCACCTCCCACAACCCAAATAGGGCAATTTTTACCACAAGCTATGAGCAGTCCAACTTGAAACCATCTAGAGTGAATACCGAAGCAAATTGACCAGCGTACGCGCAATACTTATAGGTGAGAAGGTCTCTTGACACGAGATCAATATATTCCGTGGGCGACCCGGGTCGCGACCCAGACCCGACCCGAGCCCGACCCGACCTTACCTCCAGGGTCGGGTCGGGCGCTGAACTCGACCCTGACCTTCCCCGACCCGACCCAAGCCCGGGCTTGGCGGCCCGACCCGACCCTGACAACACTACTGGACAGTCGATCTCCTTCGCCCATCACACCCCCCACCACCCTCTATTCGTAGTAATCTGGACGCTACGTTTGACGAGGTTGTTCCGCGTTTATTGAACAATTTCGATTCTGCGAAACCTGGCTGGATGGATTCAGTCATGAATGAACTAATCCGGACTTGGTGTCAGCAGGACTCGTCAGACGGAATCACCCTTCACCCCAAATTTCTACGATACTTGAACAATCGTCGTTCGAAAGCAGCCTTTTCTATTGCAATGCAACCCATTGCTCAAGGTGAACTGTTCTGGGAAGTTCTTGCGAATACACTGGAAACGACAGTCAACCGGAATCGACTACGAGATTCTCTCACTGCTGCGTGGCGGTTATTGGCACTGTCTCGGTTGCATCCCCCCGTTTCTCTCATTCCACGCCTTCTTGATGCATGCCTAGGTCTGGATATCCCCTCTGTCCCTCCCTCGCTCATCGCAGTCTATAAATCGGCCTACATGCGCTGGCCGCCGCGTTCATTGTCAGCGACGAACCCCGCTGATGTGATGCATCGATGGTTGGCTACGATTGCAATGTCTCCTGCGGATTCAGATGCAGGGAGGAGCACATCGGCTTGCGAGTTTTCAATAGATCATCCCTTGATCGTTGGAGACGGCGATGCCTTCGTTGTCCTTTATGCAGAATATCTCGAGATTTGTGCAGGATCGAATGAGTTCCCTCATGAAGCAATGACGACACTCCACCTCATGGACACACACTTGATAAACTCATCCCAGATCCACCACGCGCAACAAATTCGGTTTGCTAACACTCTTCGATCCTTTTTTCGAAGGCCTGCTTGTGAACATATGCGATTCACCGTTATCGCAAATTTCTGGTTGTTCAGAGGTTATCTTTACGCCGGGAGTAGTGATACTCCTCAATGGCTGGATAATCCGGCTGCGCTGTATTCAGTCATCGCTACAGTGACGCAATTTCTCGAGGAGATGAGGGCTTCAGCGGAAGCTGACACGGACCAGTCCAGAGGTCAAGTTGTGGGTCAGACTCGCACCGTTTTGGATGCCCTGAGGTCATCCTCTCAAGACGTGCAACTCAGCAGGTACGTGTTCTTTCGCTTCTACAATTAGCCTGGTTTCTAATTTAAACGATGAAATATTTCCGTGTTGCAAAGGACGAGAACCTGAAGGTTGATATTCACGTCAATACCATAGGATCTAAAAATTTCAAATGATCAACGTGTGGCAATTCTGAAGCGATGGGACTGGTCTAAGCGTTCAGACTCAGGGTAGGAAATTAGTCTTACCAGTAATTGGAGTCTTCAAGTTTTATGATATGTAGAGTCGATGATCCTTTTTATATAGAAATCGAAATCGATGACACATAATTCAAGAATCTAATGCCAAAGATTGCAAGTTCAGTTGTCCGCTCTGCGGCGCAAGTATCTAGGAGCTTTTCCGAATCCTCCTCACCTCAAGTCATAACAATCGAACTGACTGCCATCGGCATTGCCGTCCGCCATCAATGATAAACGTGATCTTGTGCATCTCTCTTCTCGACCACGAGCACGATGACCACGCAACCCACCTTTCCGCCGGAATTGGAGCGTGAAATCTTCGAGACGACTGCTATATGCTACCCAGATGTTATTCTTACTCTGCTGCTTGTTTGCCGCCGAGTCCATGTTTGGTGTGTGTCCATATCCTCGGCGCATAAATGGTTTAGACAGAGGAATCCTTGAATCCATCCAGGATCTCGCCATTACTTTACCGAGTGCTCATCATAACCGCCCCCCGTTCGACTGAAGTTCTGGCCGCCCTTGAATCCAAACCCGAGATTGCCTTGGACAATGCAGTTCGGCATATATTTTTGCACGATATCTCTCGCATCGAGGATTCTGCAATCCTCCTCACAAGATGCACCCGAGTCACGAGCCTCTCCTTCGGCGTGGCAAATCTAACTCCCGAATTCTTGCACTCTCTCCGCCTGATGCATCTCCGGAAGCTCTGTATTGATGTACCGTACTTCGCGTACAGGTTGGGCTGGAGCTGGAATGCATTCCGACACACCAACTTCTCATCCTTAACACATCTCGCCATGTTTCAGGAGAGCGTCTGGAACGAATACCCCGATTGGTCGGAATTGGACGGACTAGCCTCCCTATCCTCCCTTACACACCTCGCTCTTTGTCCAGCGCTGGCCAACTGGATCCTTCACCCAGTCGTCAAAGCGCTCCCTTGTATTGTCCTCTTTGTCGTTTGCGCATGGAATCGACCAAAAGAATTCACCTTCGCGAGATATAGGCTTTCTGTTGTCGAGCAGGATTCACGAGTCGTTTTGATGGCCATGACGAGTCAGTACAAGGAAGATTGGAGGCGTGGCTCTTGCGGCGGGGATGATTTCTGGGTCCGCGCTGAGATGTTTCTTGCTCGAAAACGGGCGGGAGAAGTTGAAGGTTAGTTTTATGTTAATTGTTTCGACAGACGACTCTTGAGCTAATGTTTCAATATTTACTTAGCTACTTGCCATTTGATCGACGAAACCGTGGAGAGCATATAACGTTGTCGTGTATAGAGGAATATTTTACGACGGAGTAATGACTGACGGGTACACGAATTCTAAATTGCGTGATTACCGATTCCAAACTAATTAATACTAATTCCTCAAGTAAAATCGCAGGTTCATACACAAACGACTATGGGGAGGTTATTTAGATGCGGGAGAACGCACGCTGAGCGGAAGGTCGCAGTGGAAGCTGACTTAAGTTCAAGGGGCCTTATTTACGCGTTGTTGACGCGTTGCTTGGTCTAGCGTGGTGATGCGATCACGCTGAGCCTTTGTCGTCTTCTTGCCTGCAACATCTCCAACGCGTTCGAGATTCATGGCTACGCCAACTGTAGGCGGTTTCAACAACTCTTGAATAGTTCTCATTCCTGGCTCGCCAGCCGATCGTCTGGTACAACCACGACGGCAACGCGATGAGCTTGACGCCCGCCATCGATGAATTCGTGCGCGGTGAAAACGCGTACTCTATGTCTCATATCGAACTCCAGCCGACGACCTGGGAAGCTTGTACAGCCTACTTTGACACCAAGCTCACATCGACGCGCGGGGTCGAGCAAATTGAGAAGGAAAATATCTTTTGGATCTGGGTCTTCCCTACGAAGGTGGAGGGCGGCGAAGCCAGTTTGGTGGCAACTACGAGCGTTGAGAAGCTGCATGTTCCGAAACCTATCGAACGAGGTGGGCGAGCTCTACCGATTTAGTTCCCCTTTTCCGATGGTTCACAGGTAAAGGCTCGACACTCCCGGCTTATGGTGCCCCACCAACGCTTTTCAATCCCGATCGCCATGTCGTCGATCCCACCCTGAAAGGCTCGACGTTGCCAATGGAAACGGGTGCTACTGTTGTGAAAAGATCTGCAGATACGGTGGTGGACGGCTTTGTTAGTTATTGGAAAGGTAATGGGAAAGATATGGACAGTGATCTCTACGGGTAAAGCCATTCGATGGGACACGAATTTCGGCTGCAAATGTACTTACAATCTCCTTGAAGAGAACAAATGTTGATTTGACTTTCCACACAATTTGAAGCCAAAGATTGAATCATTCATCTGAATCCGTTCTTGCTCGGCGCTTGGCAAACCACACTTGGAGGCAGTGACGTGCATTCACACGGCGTTCAAACTGAAGGATCTTGAGGGTCCGGAAGCATGCAATGAATAAAAGGCTAGAAAGAAAAATCACACTATGAGCATAAGCACCGCTTGTTCATCTCATGAGTAACGACGATACTCCAGTTTCTATACGAAATTCAACCCCCCATAATCTAATCAGGTCTTCCAGCGCAATCGCACTCTGCGCATCAGATCCTACCCTCTCAATAGCAACTACAAGCTGCATCTCCGCAGGACGATGCACCAGAACCGTCGCACCAGCGAAAAAGCGGCGGACATCGGCCGGCGTTGTAAATCGCAGGTACAGAAGCTGAAGCGATTTACAGGATTGCAGAAGGACAGGGAATTTTGTTGAATCTATGGGCAAGTTTCCTGAGTAAGTACCTTACAGGAGTCAAGATCTCCGGGAAATTCACTCACCAATGTCCCCGCCCGTAATGCAAAGCTCTAACTCTCGCAGCGTGGAGCTAATCACTACAAGATATTGTTCAAGGTACTGTAGCTCTCGACCGTATATTCGATCTATGGCAAGCACTGCGACTTTTGGCGACCAGATAGCGAGCCGCTGAGGGAGCAGCTTCAAATTTGAACGATGGATGACGACAGTTTCCACTGCTGTTGGGAATACGGCTGAACCCGGGTCCTGGGCTGCAGACAGCACAATCGGAGTGAACGAAACGTTTTCGAGTTCAAGGTGCCTTAAGCGGGGAAGGAGGCGCAGGGCCCTTAAAATCGAGGTGGAAGCTACGTTTGAGAGGTTGAGGCGCTCGAGGTTCGGAAGCGCAGCTAAGAGGGCGGTGGGAACGTCCGTGAGCGATATCTCGCGGACATTTTGGAGATCTGCGAGCCGGGGAGCGACGCTGCGGAGATCGAGGGGGGTGTAGCCTGTTATCAGTCCTGCGGCTGTATGTGTACCAGCTGGGACGGTGCCGAGCACAAGCGCGCCGGGCAGTTTCAGTGATCTGACAGCAGTGGGGATGGTGGTGTGTGGGCTGGCGAGAAGCGCGTTGAGCTGGACGGAGCGCAGGAGACGCTTGGGGGTGAGGGTGATTGTGCTGAAGAGGTGGTGGCGAGTTATGTGAAGCCATGCGCGGCAGATGAGGGATGTGGTGCAGAGAGCGGTGGTGTCGTCGTGGAGGTGATCCAGGATGGGCTGCCAGAGCTCGGGAGGGAGTGGGGAGGGCATGGGAGACGAAGAGGAAAAGGCTGTACAAACGAAGTCTGAAGTCATCAGTACGTGCTGACTCGTACTGTGGATTCTTCGTGCGAATGATGGCAGAAACCTATTGATTTCAGAACTCGTATTGTTGCGACTGGATAAGGCGAAAATACCTGTCCCGTTCCGTTGAAAGGTATGCGACCAAATTGAAGGCAAGTTATAATGTGGCGTTTCAAGGCAAATATCTGAGATGAAGATCGTCGAGTCGCACCCAGATAATTGCTAATCGCAGATCTATGAAACTTGGGCTCGGAATTCGATGCCTTCAGCGGGGAACGGACTTGAATACCACCTGCAGCGGCCTGATGCTCGAGGGACAAGAGCTTTCCGATTCCGTAGACAGCAATCTGGAGAGTACAGATTCGTGGAGAAGCAAGCCCGTCAAGCTCAATATCCAGACGAGGTAGGAGATCGGAATTGAAGGGTCGATTCGGAGTGCCTGAATATTGGAGGTCAGACAGAAAGCAAGCAAAAAGAACTCTTGGGTCAATGCGGGAACCAACAGCCGACGATAAACAGATGTCCCATAGCGGCGCGACAAATTCGTGCGAGCCTTTTCCGTCCACACTCAGAACAAATCAAAGAATCTCCGATTCCCCAGAACGGATCAGTCTGACGATTAGAGAATAGTCGAAATTGGATGGTGCCTTAGCTTCGAAGGATTTTGAGTCGAACCCAGATCAGAACAAAGTCGTCGGCGACTTTGAGAAACTTGGAGTTCTTTTCCGATTTCGCTCAATCGGGTCGAGAGGCTGGGGCCGCTGGGTGGGGTCATGAAGTCTATGGAGGAATTCAGTCGGATTCAAGCATGAAATAGCTGCCAGAAGCTCGTGGCGTTTTGCAAGGCTCGCATCAGGAAATGCGTGGTGGTGGTTTGAGACAACCGGGGGCCAATACATCAATACAAGCCGGATCAAAGTCGGACACTGATCGTCCGATAAATCCGAACTTTGGTTGAGAAATTTTGTCGAGGTCTCGAACAGCAGATTGCACTTGGATCGCGCCGGATTATTCTCAGAGTGCATACATATTGAGATCTGAGATCTATAATATAATCAGGATCTGGATTCCAACTTCGTCCAGTTCAGTTCATTTCGCTCGACCAATGCTCCAAATGATAAATCCGGGCAATGAATGAAATTTCCACAAATTCCTGAAGGATAAAAAATGATAGCTTAGAGCAATATTGTTCAAACTCTTAACTCTCCCGAATGCCCCATGTTGAACCTTTTGAGCGCCGACGGCGCTTATACCTGACAGAATCATGATTGAATCAGATCGTGACAGCGGCGTGATACATGTCACACGACGCGTTTCTTCTCAACTCCCATCGCTAGGACTCGGAGGCATGCCAGATGTCGAGCTTCACGGCAATCTACCGCGCCCAAAATACGGTAAAAACATCTTTGACTCATTAGAGACGCGTTTTTGACCTTGACCCACCAGCTGATTCCGGGGACGAAGCTGCGGCGGCCAAGATTTGGGCCGTTTATGCCGGGGAAGCAGAGAAATACGACAAGGGCCTGGTACAGAGTTGGAAGAGTGATATGGAAGGAATGATAATTTTTGTAAGATTTTCTCCGTTGGCGTTCGTTGTTTGAACTCTCAAATGATGTACTATAGGCCGGATTATTCTCCGCTGTTTTGACGGCCTTTCTGGTGGAGAGCTACAAGACATTGAACCCGGACCCAGGCGATATCACCGTCCTTCTTTTGGCTCGAATATCCGATCAGTTGGCTGCTTCCGCTAATGGGACCGCTTCACCCATTCCCCTTCCCCTCGAACTCGACAAGGACGTGGCGCCGACAGCAGCTGCCTGGGCATGTAATGCTCTTTGGTTCTTAAGCCTCGGACTCAGCCTCACTTGCGCTCTCATCGCCACTCTTCTCGAACAATGGGCGCGCGAATTCCTTCATAGAACCGACATCCACTCCGCTCCACTTATTCGAGCTCGCATCTTCTCGTTCTTGTACTACGGACTCAGGCGATTCAACATCCATGCAGTCGTCGACATCATCCCCTTGCTCCTGCATCTGGCCCTTCTCTTATTCTTCTCTGGGCTGGTCGCATTCCTCATCCCGGTCAACACCGCTATAGCCATCATTGCCGCGGCAATGCTTTTAACTGTGGTGACTGCATATTCAGTCCTCACAGTTTTCCCTTTGCGATTCCTCGACAGCCCCTACAGAACCCCGCTCACTGGGGTGTTCTGGGGATTATATCAGTATCTCAAACACAAATGGCGTCGTCGCCACCACATTCGAGGCTCGGGGACTACGGAAAACGGGGACCCGTCGAGATTTCTGGAAGAGACGATGATCGCCGCCATATCTCGGGCCGCTACAGAGGTCTCTGAGCACCGCACGTCCCGAGATCTGGAGGCACTCATTTGGACAATAAAGTCTTTGGCTGACGACGCGGAGCTTGAACCGTTCGTCGATGCCATTCCTGATATTCTCTGGGGACCGAACGGCCCACGAGAGACATATTCCGACATCTTCCGCAACCTCATCAACAATCCCAGAACAGCGCTCCACGCGCGAATAGTCAACCTCTATCATTCCTGCGAAGCCGGCTTGTTATCACCGACCACTCTGAAGCGTCGGAAGATAGTTTGCTATAAAGCTATTTGGACTACGATCCCACTGCTCCGAACCATCGATTCCACTGCGATTTTTCCGAGATTCTCGGGCGGATGGGTCTCCATTGGATCGCTGCAGGAAAAAGACCTCGAAGTTCTTCACTTCGCCGCTTCCGTGCAGGCGCTCGTTCTCTGGAAAATGTTCGAGAACGATAAACGCGTTCTGCACAAACAATTGGAGTATCTCAGTGGCTCCTCCTCCGCATCCGTCAATCAAGTCGACTCAACTCCTGCGCGGCTCTTCATAGATGACCTGATACATAGCAGGGATTATTTCATAGACGCACAACACATTGACCTCACCGACACGGCGTCTTTACCCGGCCGCCAGGTGCCGACGCTGATAGCTAATATTCGGCACATCTTGACGACCACTCCCTACCTCATTCTATTCCCCTACCTTCGGTCTGCCTCTGCGTTGGACGCACTGCCGTACTCCTTCCGTTGGACGCTTGATTATCTGCGGCAGCCGAAAGGCACACCACCCGCCGTTCGCTACGATCTGGATGCCACGTTCGAGGTGGTTGTCCCGCGGCTACTAGAGAGATTCAATGACCCAGGGCCTGGGTGGATGGACGCAATAATGAACGAGCTCATTCTATATTGGCCGCAACAAGGGAGCTCGGATGGGATCTCTCTTCACCCCACATTTCTACGATATCTGAACGAGCGGAATTCAAAAAGCGCTCTTTCAACCTGCCTCGCTCGAATCGCTCACAACCCACAGCTCTGGGAAGTGTTCGCAAGCCACCTGAAACTTGTGGTAAACCCGAATCGAGAAGACACGCTCGCGGCTTTGTGGCGTCTATTAGCGATGCCATTATCTCCACCTCCTTCGCTCCTACCGCGCCTTCTCGATGCGTGTCTGCATCTTAACTTTCCTCCCGTCGCTCCTTCCGTCACCGCGATCCTCAAGTCGCGTTATTTGCGCGTCCATTCGCTGCAAGCTACGGATCCTGGAAATTTGATGCATCGATGGATGGCTACGACGCTGCATACCTCCATCCCGGATTCCGAGGGGAGAGATCACTTTTCGCTGGATGATCCGTTGGATATTGGAGAGGACGATGCAAGTGTTGTTCTCTACACGGAGTTTCTAGAACTATGCGCCTCACTGGCAACGGACGCCGACTTCCCGCACCAACCCTCGATTACGCTCTCTATGATCGATCCCTTAACGGAGCCGTCCCAAGTCCACGAGACCAATCAGATTCGATTTGCGAGTGCCGTTCGGAGCTTCTTCGCAAGCCCCCGCTGTACAAATTTGCGAACGGTTGTCATCAATAGCTCTTTATTCGACGCCTATGCTGGTTATGCTGATTCCTGGACCACTATAAATCGCGGTTGGCTCGACAATGCAATCGCTCGGGATACAATAGTGTCAACATTACGGTGGTATGCCGAAGGGGCGACTGACTTCCCGCAGTCTTCCACGCATCCTGATCTAGTCCGAACTCGAAGTATTCTGGTTGGGATTCGCTTATCATCTGGGATCGAAAGCAGACTGTTATTGGGTACTTTTTTTTGTTTCGGATTCCCAACGTGCCGCTCACTCAAATAAAATTTCAGGGCACGAACAGAGTGGGGAGTCTTAAAAATGTTTCGGTGTAGAACTAGATCGAGCTGCAAATCAACAATTCAATCTCTCTGTACTCGTGTGATATTCACGTAGAATCATTCACGAAACGCGATACGCGAACGTGTATGAAATCCCGTGACCGCGAATTCGACAGCATCACCGGCCAAATACGAACAAACGGCGGCTACCGGCTTCTTCTCTTCCTCCACCATGTCCGACAAATCTGCACCAAAACCTCTGAACCTCAAGGAGTATCACCGTCCCAAGCGAATAAAGCTCGGTGTCGCTCGTATTCCCCCACTCAGCGCAGAATCCAAACGGTATGGCAAATCAAGCCCCTCATCGCGGCACGCTTGATGTAAATTTGAAATGAAAATGAAATGCAGCTGTTTGAAGAATCTTGCAACCTATCGACCTCGGAGGTCAAAATTCCCGCATCCACGCGAGCGTTCGGCCGCCGTACTCGTGGCACTGTTCGTTGGGCGTCTTGGAGACTTGTACGTTTTATTGAGCAGGTGTGTGGGTTTCCTGAGTGCGTATAGACCAAAGAGAAAGGGCTAAAACATACACCAACGAAGGAGGTCTTCGACTCTTCGGTCGTATGCGGGTGATACTTCGTTACCTGGGGGGAAGGTAGATCCAGAAGACCGGACGATCGAGGACACGGCGGTAATGTCATGTAATTTCTCCAAGTGTATCTTCTCTTATGTCGGTTAGAGACGAGAAGCGTTTGAAGAGGTATCGCTCCGTTGTTTGTTTCTTGGTTTATCTTTGATATAAGCTTCTTCCCCAGATCGGGCTGCCCCGAAATAAACTGAAGGTCCCACTCCTTTGCATCCTTGAGCCATTTCTGGCTTCGAATAATTTGATCGTCACGCCGTACGCAGCTACTTCATCGTCTCGGGATGACTTTGCTTATATCATGCAAGGGTTGTGGTTATGATATTAGACAATACCCTCCGCGTACGTCTTTCCCTTGCCTTCCGTTCCCTAATTTTACCTCGCATCATAATCTAGCCCATCCTCAACGCTGCTGAAGTCGCCTCCTTGTTTTCGCATCCACTTTCGTCCTTCCTGTCCTCCACACCGCCATTCCCAACCGAATCTGAACTCGTCGAGGTCCCGTATCACACTACCAACGACGGTCTGTTCCCAGGCCCCAACGATGAAATGTATCCTTCACGGATACATCGGTTTCTGACCGGTCGCGAAGCGGGGGGGATTAAACCTGTTTTTGGACTCACTGCGTTAGTTCTTTCACCACTTGAATTTCCGCTAATAAATACGTACTGAGATTTGATTGATTTGACTCTGTATTACTTAGTGCGATTCTCATCAAAGCCGCTGCGGTTGCGCATGCTCCACGTCTCCCGGATTTCGAAGTAATGCCTCCTGGCGCGCTGAATAGCGAAGCTCGGATAGCTTGGGCGGTGTATAGCAGCTCTGTTTTCCGCCAGGCATATGAACAGGAAGGGTTGCGCATCGACTGGAACCTCGTAGCCCGCATCGCCGGGGTGAAGGAACCTACCTCCGCTCCGAGTGAAGAAACTAAACATGTGCGGAGACGGCACGCTCAACGGAAGGGGATCTGGAGCAAGCTTTGAGTATGTTTAGTTTCTACATACTCGAAATGTCTGGTCTGAATACTGAACACAGCTAGCGGCGGTTTGTGAACCAAGATACGGTCTACCCTACGTGTCTTCATGACGATTTATTGACGATTTATTGCGTTTTTGTCGATTTTGAAAGCGAAGTTGGTCGACGAGTTGTACTTGAGACGTCGATCTTTATTCACTGCGATCTTTCCTTCATTCAAAGACGCCGTCCCCACACTGGTCTAATGATCCCTATGCTCTTTGCTCTTTGCTGTTCCTTCAATCTTTCACTGAAATTCATCACTCTCCGCAAACAAACCAACGAAGATACCCCAATTTATTACAACAAAAATCGTAACTTTTATGTGCTCCCATCTTTCGTATTCCGCGTTTTCATTTCTTTTCTTTAAAGGCAGAAAGTGACCTAGAGTAAGTTCGAAGCAAGTTAAAATGCTGTATATGGATCTCAAATGAAACTCACCACAAGGTTAGCGTCGTTTTGCTGGCAGGCGACCTGGACGAAGGTGTCGCTGGGCTGGTGGAAAGCCGTGTTGCAGTTTGCGTTGTTGCCTACAATATCGTGAAGGAAGGATGGAACCGTCAGTCAGCATGCGATGGAGTTTGGGAAGGAAAAGGAAAAGGAAGTAGTAAACGCACAGTCAGCACCGGCGGGCGCGCAAGCGCCGACGTAGCCGAAACCGGTGGTCACCGAGAAGGAGTGCCTACATAGAGTGGGGTTAGGTGAATCTGAGGAGATATTAAATCGGCGTCGAGCACTTACGGCGGGATCAAAGAGAGATCTACGCTAGACCCGGAGCCGGCGGTGGTTGGGTTGACGAGGGTGATCTCGACGAGGGTGCAGCCGTCGCCGTTGAAGCCACAGCTGCCTATATAGTATTACGACAAGGATTATCGCAAGTATGAGTCAACTGAATTGAGAAGACCAATTCTTGACAAACCCGTCTGGAGGTACGCGATGGCGCCGCGGAGGGGCCCGTTGATTGTGTAGCCGCCGCCGGTGGAGAGGACTTGGCCGGTTTGGCTGATGAGGGTGGGCTACATAGGAGTTTTGGTGAATGAGTTAATTTATGTGTGCGGGGCGAGTGTGCAGGGACGGACGGTACCACGGCCACAACTAACGGACGACGAAATTAGTATCCAATTCAAGCTGCTCGGATTCAAACGTACCGGTTGTCGAAGGTGACGGTGTGGCTTTCAGCGAGAGCCTGGCCGGCGGCGACGGCGAGCACGGCGGTGAACAAGGCGCATTTGAGAGTGGAGAACATTTTAAGTTTCTGAGGGGAGGGAGGTGTGATTGTAATTTGTGAGGGAAGAGGAGGAGAGAAGAGGATGGATGACCTGGAGCGGCTGGAACTCAAGAGCGCGTTGGTTGACACCTTTTTGAATGTTTGGGATGGGAGGTGGGAAGATGGGGACGGAAGGAGATTTCGACGCGTCGATCAACGCTGGATCAACTCGCTCGCAAGCGATGAATTCGAGTAGCGCTGGACCCACTGTCTGATCCTCGGTGACTCAGATTAAGGAAGATTTAAGACAATTCAGTCCGTATGCGGAACGGGTTAACTCCAAGTTGTGTTCAAGAGTCGATACAACGATTCGTTGAGAGTGAAATATTTCTGCCCTTGACTTCAAGTATACTTCAACACGCATTGTCGTAATTCCGAAAGACGAAATTGTTGAGAACTCAGTACAACGTGCATCTTGGATGGCATGGATTCAATGGATCGCCGAAGATAAGTCTACAGATTGAGGCGCATATGAGTCTCGGCTGCCCGGAAAAGTACCGAACGCTAAGGCTAGGCGAACCCGTCGACGCTCGTTTGTTTCTGTGTTCGGCAAGTCGACTAGTCACTGCCATGAATTCGAATCAGAATTCAAGTAGCGCGATTGAACAAGTGTAGCCCAGCCCTTGAACCTCGCCGCTCGGGCAATGTCGACCGTGAAGCAAAGCCCAGGTTGAATAGGCGCCGTTATAACACGCATGGTTGAATGATCTTCACATTGGCTTCGATTGGATGTGAATGCAAGCGCTGATCTGGCGCGCGCTGATATTGTACGTACTGCGCAGATGCTGAGTTCTATTTCGAGTCTTTGACTGCCGACGGGTGGTTGTTTGGATGATGCGGCGACGCGTTGAGAGATGTTTCCCGCAAGGCGAAAGATTAATTCCAATGTGTACGGTCTTTCTTGTCTGCAAAATAACATCAGGGAGTAAATTCAACCATACATTTTGAACCGTGAGAAAGATGTCGAAATATCGGTGATTGCCACCATGACTGCGCAATCAGATTCGCGGCATTCGTGGCCTGAGTCAACGCCCACCATTTCAATATTTACATAAAGTCCAAGACTCTCATCCACCCTTCCTAGCATTGGCCCAGGACGTCAAATAATAGGTTTCAACGATCTTCACCTCGCTGATCAGCTGTTCATTGTTCAACGTTCAACAGCGGCTTGGGGTCACAGTTGATGGCAAGTTGATGGGCAGTTCCGTAGCCAGAAAGATCTCGCTGGATTTTGCTGCAGATCTTCCTCGCCTTGACAGACGAAAGGGCCTCGCAAGCGCAGTCGCGAGGTGGCGCTCATTGAACCGAACGGCTCTGGTTTCATAAGATGAAATCCACAAGGTCAGCGTCGCTAACGGTCGTAACTCAAACATCCTGACGCATTTTCCGGTCCTGCCCGTCCGCGGAACCGCTTTCACGGCCGTGCCTTTCAAGTTTCCGGTCATAAATATCCATGTGCTGCGCATGGTCTGATGAACAGCGGCATACTGTTCGCCGCTGGGGACCAGCTAGGTCCTTTTTATAAGTAGACATGGTCTGAGCGTTAAATTCAGGCTCACAGCTCCCGTCTTTTCGTCTCATTTGTCAATTTACCATTGCCAAAACATGCTCGCTTCCTTCGTGTTCGTCGCCGTTCTCGCCGCCGTCGCTAACGCCGACCACCGTATCACCCTCCGCGTACGCCCCTCTCGCATTTCGACTTCACATCATGATTCAATGTGGCTAACGACTCTTGCTTGTTTGGTTTGTAGAACAACTGCGAGTGGGGCGTCGGGCTCACTCTGAGCAACTTCCCGCATGCCGGAGTCGACTATACTGGTGAGTACTATATATCGCAAATATTGGTGTTCTCGCGTTGCGTTGAAATTGAATTATCTCTGGTGAATAGGACCTGCGATTGGGGATATTGGTGCGAAGTCGAGCAGGGATATCACCGTTCCTACTCGGTGCGTGAAGGATTATTCCATGATTTAAATCGAGATTCGGAATTAATCTAACATGCTGGCCAGCTGGAACGGTCGTATCTGCGATCGCCCTCCGAATTCAGGTGCGCAGAAGACTCCGTCGCTTCTGTCTCTTTGGTGCGGCTGACTCTATATCTGTGCTTTAGGCTGCGAGAACGATTGCTTTGGAGGAAGTGAGTTGGTCTGATTTTCTACCACGGACCTGCTTTTTACGGATATCGTAATAGTTGCTTTTGGCAGAGCTGCATGCTCAATGACCGAGGTATGTCTACGCCGGGTTGAAAATCCACAAGACAATGATCTAACACCAATTCTCCAGTTCACATTCGATTCCCCCAACCTTGGTGGTCAGCAGTGAGTTGTGCCGTTGCAGTTTAATCCATTCCAATCTAACATTAAATCTGTTTCACTCAGCGACTACGACATCAGCAACATTCAAGGGTACTCGGTGGTGTGTATTAGCCTAGCCCACTGTTGTGTTACAGAAGCTTAAGGCAAACTGATTCCGAATTCTTTAGGCACAACAAATCATTCCTGACAGCGGTGCCGTCGTGACCTGCACCGACGTAAACTGCCCGTGCAACCAGGTATGTACATCGCAGACGGTTTAGCTAATCTCAGAGAAATTCAGTTGACTGACAAATTACTTTTGGCAGGCTTACCGCCCAGGCGATACCTCCGGCACCTGCGGTGGAACTGGCCCTGTCGACCAGGCCACCCGCGTTTCGGGCAGCTCCGGATTCGTACGCAACTTTCTTTCGCAATCATTTCTCTTTGACTAACGATACTTATTGCTTTTCTTTTTTCGTCGATCATTGAAACAGACTATTGTGTCAGTTATTTCGTTTGAGTAAAGTTCGTTCATTCCTGATTATTTATTTGCACAGTTACTGCCCTTAAAGCGATCGAGGACCTGGTGGGTGATAGATAATGTTGATGAATATGTAAATGTCTCTTGGGTACCACGGTCCAAAATTTATCGGGTTTTTTCTCCTTGTGTATAACGTGGTGAAAACGAGATATATGTCAAGCGGCACCAAGCTCGGGCTCCAACTATAAACCGTAGTCTGACCCCGAACGCATGGGAGAAGTTGGACGATTTGCCAGAGCCACAAACATAATTCAACTTCGACGGTTCCGCCATCAAATGCGTACATTTTTGTTGCATTCTTATCTTTTTCTTTCATTTTTCTTACAAATGCAGCACCGAATACCCTTGGGCTTTGCTACAAACTCAACCAATTCCTGCGGCGTACTTGCGGCGTTGATACTCAAATCCAATTGATACCGTTCCCATTCAGATGTGTCATGTAAATTACGAACTTAACCGCATATCCGGTCACGCGAGATCAGCGCCGTAAATAAGCCATCGCAAACTCGAAACTTGGACACTCTCCACCATGTCGCTCCCTCCCGGACTCCTCTACCTCGCCCACCAACTCCCTCGTCTCCTCGCTCTCCCCCTCGGGGTGTACTGCCTCACCCTCGTGGCCGAGCGGCTTTTCGACGTCGCCGTCCCCAGATGGCTCGCAGCGGCACTGTGCCTTTCCAGTGGGCCCATCGTGCTGACGATTTTGGTGCAGTACAGAGACTGGAAGCATCGGAGGGAAGCGGCGGCGCAGGGAGCTGTGATGGCGCCTAATCTGCCTGGGTGGATCGGGGGGCTGCAAATATTGTTCACGGAGACGGCGGATATGTACCCCGGTGAGCCCGAGTCGAGCTATGTTCTTCAGCGGAAGAGTACAAACTCAGAACGGTTTCAGGGGAGGGGCTGGTTGCGATGACAGAGAAACTTGGAACCACCGTCAACGCGCGGTTCATGTTTCAGAATAGGGTCCGTATCGGAGCTCAACCAACATGTGTATTCGTCCGCTTTCCTCTTACTCGTCCGTCATAGATCGTCACGACGGAACCCGAGAATATCAAGGTTCCTTTTGCGCCTCTTCCTCAAATGATTTCCACGGTCTCATCCTTCCATAGGCTATGTTGGCAACAGAATTCGCGACCTTCGAAAAGGGTCCCATCTTTCGGAATTCCGTGGCCCCCTTGCTCGGGAGTGGTGTCTTCGCCTCAGACGGTTTGTCCTCGCATTGTCAATGTTTATCAAACAATCTGAATTCGAGCTTGCATAGGTGACATGTGGAAGTGCGTCTGTCTCTCTTGCAGTTCAGTCCAATTTTCTTTCTTTCTCAATTGCCTCACAGATTCCATCGTCAAATGACCCGCCCCTTCTTCAATCGCGATCGAATCAGCGACTTCGACCTCTTTGACCTTCACTCCGCCAACGCCATCGCTCAAGTCAAAACCCGTCTGCGTGAGGGGTACGCGGTGGACTTTCAGGTAAGTTTTCGCTATCTTTGCTTGCGATATTCGAGATACAATATGATCATGATGATTCATGATCGGGCAGGATATGGTCTCGCGATTCACCATGGACACCGCAACCTCTTTCCTCTTCGGCAAAAACGTACACAGTCTCGAGCAAGGTTTACCGTATCCGCACAATGCCGGGCTGCGCTCCTCCATTACTCCCGAGCCCTCTACCCCAATCGACTTCGCCACATGTTTCCAACAAGCGCAGATGACATTGTCACTGCGCTCCCGTCTCGGAGCAAATTGGCCTTTGCAGGAGCTCTTCGCGGTGACTGATAAGCTGCAGCCACCGCTTAAAGTGGTTCGTGAATTCCTTCAGCCGATTCTCCGAGATGCGGTGGCGAATAAGAAGATGAGGGAAGGAGTTGAGGAGGAGGAGGATAAGTTGAATAACGCGGACAGGCATGTGAAGGAAGGCGAGACGATGTTGGAGCATTTGGTTAATTACACGGATGGTGCGTTAATTCGATTTCAATTTGATACTCCTTCAAAGAATGATACTGTTTTGCAGATCAAACGATTCTGCGGGACGAAATTCTGAATATCACACTTGCCGGACGGGATACCGTGCGTATTGTGCCTCATCCAACACCTTCATCGTGACGACTGACTATATGTGCTCATTTTCGCTAGACGGCCAGCTTGCTGACGTTCACAGTATACAAACTTGCGGAACATCCTCAAATTTTTGCGAAAGCGCGCGAAGAAATCTTGCGTGTGGTGGGAAGTACGGGACGGCCGACGTTCGAGCATTTAAGAGACATGAAGTATCTGAGGGTGCGCGGTTTTTTTCTATGCTTCGAATGTTTGCAGATGTCATTAACTTTCCACGCAGGCTGTTTTGAACGGTATAAAATCATTCTCTTCGTGATATCGTGCATTTATTGTTTCACTACAGAAACACTTCGTTTGTTTCCGCCGGTGTACGTCTTTCAGCGCTTGACACTAAATCTTCTTGCTCACTCTCTTGCAGACCGTTCAACGAGAGGTCGTTCTTCTTTCCACGTCATCAGAACGAAACGAAGCTAATCCTCTTCTTCATATAATATAATCAGAACCGCAACGCAGCCGACGATCTTCCGACCCAGCAAAGCCACAGGCGGTCCACCGATCTACATTCCAGCAGGCACACGATGCATCTACAGCGTCATGGTCTCGCATCGGCGTAAAGATTTGTGGGGACCCGACGCGCTGGAGTTTGATCCCGAGAGATGGTTCGATGAGAGGCTGCATAAATATTGTGCGTTTTCTTCTTTGTTTGCTTCATCCCCGTGTGTTTTGCTCCGATTGATTAAATCTTTTCGTGAATAGTGATTCCTGACCCGTTCATCTTCCTCCCATTCAACGCCGGTGAGAATTAGTTTCGCAACACCTCTTCATCTGCGAAAGGCTGAGACGAATCTCAACCAGGGCCGCGTATCTGTCTGGGACAACAGGTAAGCCGTACTCTTTCACCGCCGGATTCGGGCATTTCCATCTTGATTCCTATTCTTACTCTTTTAGTTCGCCTACCACGAAGCCTCCTTCTTCCTCGTCCGCCTCCTCCAAGCCTTCTCCACCATCTCCCTAGACCTCAACGCTCAGCCGGCGTTCGCTCGTCCTCCCACCTCGTGGCAAGTTGACGACGAGTCGGGTTGGAAAGCCAGCGAGAAGGTGAGGCCGAGGAGCCATTTTACGCTCTTTATTCATGTGAGTTTCGTCGATTCTTCAAATTCGATTTGCGTGTTGTAATGGTGGCTGACTGGATGATTCATGTAGGGCGGGTTGTGGGTGAAGATGGAGGAGGCGCAGAGTGGGGATGATGTGTGAGAAGAAAAAAAAACCTGGAATTGCCGAAGGATTGCAGAGATCGGGGCGGCTTCAATCAAGTTGCCACGCCTTTTTGACTCCTTTTAGAGTCTACAGTGGTATAACTTATGCTTAGTTTTATCCTTGTATTTACACAACATTTATCGTCGAATTTCAACCAGCATGCCGGCACTGTTTGGCGCGGCGCGCAAATCATTGACAAACAAAGCGCAAACAACGCATTTTTCTGCATGATGTCGTCTTCCACTGAGTCTGGTCGGTTCACCATGTCCTCTGAGGAGGTACGCGCGGTCTCAGACCTCGTTATCCGCCGTATCGAGGAGCATAAAAACGGGCTCGCTACCGCCGAAACCCTCCAGGCGAGATTTGCACGCTACCTTTCCCAAATCCTCTATCCCGTCTTGAGCCTTCCCTTCGAGGTTACGTCCTCCATCTTCATCCACTGTATCCCCGCGGATGGACGCGTCTCACCGTCTTCATGCGCGGCACCTCTCATTCTCGCACAAATTTGCCGTCAATGGCGGGACGTGGCGCTTTCCACGCCCATTCTTTGGTGCTCTCTATACATTGATGGGGGCATGGATATCAACACTCTCACGTACAGACCTACCGTCCCCAATGACACTCGGGTCCAAAATCTCATCCGGACATGGTATTCACGCGCGGGGAGCAGCCGCCTGTCTTTCGGTCTCAATTTTCGATTCAGACAGGCGTCGAAAAATCTTCTCCGACTCATTGCATCGTATTCGGGGCAGATCGAGCGTCTCGAGCTCCACGTTTGGCAACCGCAGCTTGAGACAGCCAAACCATTCGCTGCGTCCTTCCCTGTCCTGCAGTACCTGTCCATCACTAATTCGTTTGGGGCTGATGTACAAAGCTGTCTTGCAGCAACTGCATCCACCTTGCGGGAGCTTCGCCTGCTCGAGACTCAGAATATCATTCCCTCATTCCCCTACTCCTTACCGCTCCTAACGCGTCTCGAAATCTCCGCCAACATATCACCCCAGACGTTGCTCCAGATCCTTCACAACTGTCCATCCCTCTCCCACCTCTTCTTCTCCATCTCCGAGTTCGAGGCCCGCTCCATCCCCGAGCCGTCCACTGCAACAACTGAGGTTGAATCATTTCCAAACATCTCTTCCGTTATCTTGGCCTCTCCCGATGCCGCTGTTGCCCTCCGTCTCGTAACCTTCCCCAACCTGCACACGATCGAGATCCAAGGGTTCACCGAGCCTGACGAGATGCGAACCTTCATATCTCGTTCAGGCTGCGCCATCCGCCATCTGGTGATTTTCCTCTCTGGCTGCGATGACGACCAACACGCAGACGAGGACACAAACGATACGGCCGACTGGCTGGCTATCTTCCCCCACCTCGAAGTCTTAAAAATCAAAGAATGCCCAAACCCCGAGCGTCTCATCGACGCCTTGGATTCATCATCACTTGTCCCACATCTCAAGGACATCTCGATCCGCTCCTGCATCACCCGAAGCACCATCGACAACAACTACGATGACTCGTTACTCGAGATGTTACACAAGAGGATCCGGATGACGAGGGATTCCGCAGTCTCCGGGGGTGGTGGCTTGCGGAAATTCCATATCACGTTCTCCATTTTCCACGCCGACCAAGAGGATGAGGAGAATCGTATTTGGTTCCCGGGATATCTGGCTACGGCTGCGCTGAACAGGCTCGTTGAGGGTGGGTTGGATTTCATGATGAGGGTGGAGAGTAGTGTCAGCGGGACGCATATTTGGCCGAAGACTTACCGTACGTGGGGTTGTTTTATTTTCCGATTCGCGTGTTGCTAATGATGATTCGTTGAACATTGTGTAGGTGAAGATAAGCTTGTGGATTTTCCTTGAAACGGTTTTAAAAACGTAGAACATATGTCGTCTAGCGGTTACGACTAACGGCGCTTGAATAGATTGGTAGTTAAATTGTGGATTTTTCGAACCAGCTATGAAGTAGAAAATTCAATCAGGATCCCGCAGTTGAGCAGGACAGTGTCAGTGTCCGGGGAGAATTCAAGTCCCTTTCCGGGCCGACTATTTCCGAAGTTGGACTCTGGTCTAACAGTGGCAAAACAGTGGAGCTGAACGCGATGAAACTAGCCCGCCTTCAAAGTTTCTGAAACTATTCATCAATTTTTCCGGTGAGAAATGGGTTGCTATTATGCTAAGGACGTAAGTGCAAAATTGCTTCTGCTTCTTTTTCGAATTCGAATACTTATTCCAAGGAACACCCTCTGAGAGTCTGAGGCAAGCTCGAGAGAGTCAGAGACCACAGGAGGGCCAAAAAGGCTCGGAAAGAAAACGTCAGGCTCATCGCGGTGCCGTCGTGGTTGTACCAGATTCAGAAGATCGGCTAGTGAGCCAACAATGAAAACTATTCAAGAGTTGTTGAGATCGCCTACAGTTGGCGTAGCCATGAATCTCGAACGCGTTGGAGATGATATGGCTCACTGCGGCCAGCGGCTAGACCAAGCAACGCGTCAACAACGCGTAAATAAGGCCCCTTGAACTTGTGTCAGGTTCCACTGCGACATTCCGCTCAGCGCGTGTTCTCCCGCATCTAAATGACCTCCCTACAGTCGCGATTGTGTACAAACCTGCGATTTTACTCGAGGAATTAATTTGGAATCGGTTAGGGACCGAATCACGCAATTCAGAATCCGTGTACCCGTCAGTCAGATGATGCGCTTACTCCATCGTAAAATATTCCTCCAAAATTCCTCTATACACGACAACGTTATATGCTCTCCACGGTTTCGTCGATCAAATGGCAGGTAGCTAAGTAGATATTGAAACATTAGCTCAAGAGTCGTCTGTCGAAACAATCAACATAAACTAACCTTCAACATCTCCCGCCCGTTTTCGAGCAAGAAACATCTCGGCGCGGACCCAGAAGTCATCTCCACCCCATGAACCACGCTTCCAATCTTCCTCGTGCTGACGCGTCATGGCCATCAACACGACTCGTGGATCCTGCTCGACAACAGAAAGCCTGTATCTCGCGAAGGTGAATTCTTTTGGTCGATTCCACGCGCAAACGACAAAGAGGACAACTCGAGGGAGCGCTTTGACGACTGGGTGGAGGATCCAATTGGCCAGCGCTGGACAAAGAGCGAGGTGTGTGAGGGAGGATAGGGAGTCGAGTCCGTCCAATTCCGACCAATCGGGGTATTCGTTCCAGACGCTCTCCTGAAACATGGCGAGATGCGTTAAGGATGAGAAGTTCGTGTGTCGGAATGCATTCCAGCTCCAGCCCAGCCTGTACGCGAAGTACGGTACATCGATACAGAGCTTCCGGAGATGCATCAGGCGGAGAGAGTGCAAGAATTCGGGAGTCAAATTTGCCACGCCGAAGGAGAGGCTCCTGACTCCGGTGCATCTTGTGAGGAGGGTTGCAGAGTCTTCGATGCGAGAGATATCGTGCAAGAATATATGCCGGACTGCATCGTCTAAGGCAATCTCGGGTTTTGATTCAAGGGCGGCCAGAACTTCAGTCGAACGGGGGGCGGTTATGATGAGCACTCGGTAAAGTAATGGCGAGATCCTGCATGGATTCAAGGATTCCTCTGTCTATGCCATATGCGTCGGGGATATGGACACACACCAAACATGGACTCGGCGGCAAACAAGCAGCAGAGTAAGAATAACATCTGGGTAGCATATAGCAGTCGTCTCGAAGATTTCACGCTCCAATTCCGGCGGAAAGGTGGCTTGCGTGGTCATCGTGCTCGTGGTCGAGAAGAGAGATGCACAAGATCACGTTTATCATTGATGGCGGACGGCAATGCCGGTGCCAATGGCAGTCAAATCGTTATAACCTGAGGTGAGGAGGATTCGGAAAGCTCCTAAATACTTGCGCCGCAGAGCGGACAACTGAACTTGCAATCCTTGGCATTGGATTCTAATAGGTGAATTATGTGTCACGGATTTCCATTTCTATATATCCTGAATGTCGAAGACTCCAATCAAACTTGGTAAGACTAGCGTCCCTTCCTTCGGAACACCTAGACCAGTTCCATCGCGTCAGAATCACCACAGGTCGATTATTTGGAACTTGTAGATCCTATGGTATGTCATTGGTACTAGGGTGAATATCAACCCTTGAGTTCTCGTCACGGTCCTTTGAAGACACGGAATATTTCATCGTTAGAAACCAGGCTAATTGGCGAAGCGAAAGAACAAGTACCTTCTGAGTTGCCCTCGTCTTGAGAGGATGCCCTCAGGGCATCCAAAACGGTGCGAGCCTGAACCAAAAATGGAACTTGGTCCGTGTCAGGTTCCGCTGAAGCCGTCATCTCCTCGACAAATTGCGTCAATGTAGCGATAACTGAATCCCGGGCAGTCGGATTATCCAGCCATTGAGGTATATCACTAGTCCCGGGATAAAGATAACCTCTGAACAACCAGAGATTTGTGATAACGGCGAATCGCAGATGTCCACAAGCAGGATTTTCGAAAAAGACTCGAAGAGCGTTGGCAAAGCGAATCTGGTGCGCGCCGTGGATCTGGGATGAGTTTATCAGGTATGTGTGCATCAGGTGGAGAGTCGTCATTGCTTCGTGAGGGAACTCCGAGCCTGCATTCGATCCTGCACAAATCTCGAGATATTCTGCATAGGCGACAACGAAGGCATCGCCGTCCCCAACGATCAAGGGATGATCTGTTGAAAACTCGCAAGTCAATGTGCTCCTCCCCGCATCTGCATCCGCAGCCCGAGCGGACATTTCAATCGTAGCCAACCATCGATGCATCACATCAGCTGGGTTCGTCGCACACAATGAACGCGGGGGCCAGCGCATATAGGTCCATTTATAGACTGCGATGAGGGAGGGAGGGACAGAGGGGATATCCAGACCCAGACATGCATCAAGAAGGCGTGGAATGACAGAAACGTGGGGACAAAACCCAAACAATAGCCGCCACGCAGCAGTGAGAGAATCTCGTAGTCGATTCCGGTTGGCTGTAGTTTCCAGTGTATTCGCGAGAACTTCCCAGAAAAGTTCACCGTTGGCAATGGGTTGCATTGCAATAGAAACGGCCGTTCTCGAACGACGATTGTTCAAGTATCGTAGAAGTTCGGGGTGAAGGGTGATTCCGTCTGACGAGTCCTGCTGACACCAAGTCCGGATTAGCTCAGTCATGACTGAATCCATCCAGCCAGGTTCCGCAGAATCGAAATTGTTCAATAGACGCGGAACAACCTCGTCAAACGTAGCGTCCAAATTAGTACGAACAGAGGGTGGTGTGGGGTGTGATGGGCGAAGGAGATCGACTGTCCAGCAAAAGAAGTACGGCAGTGCGTCGAGCTCGGAGGCGGATCGAAGGTAATGGAAGAGAATGAGATGTGGTGTTGTCCTTAGAATGTGTCGAATATAGCCCAAGAGCCCCGAAATCCGATCAGGAGACGTTTTGTAGTCGAAATTTGGGTGCTGCGTGGATACGTAATAAGCGCTGTGCTCCACCAACTCTGTTACAGAGCGCTGGATATGTGTGAGATCGACTGTGACTGTATCAGCATTGTCCGACGTCGCTTGAAGACGCTGGAGATATTCGAGATGGGTTTCGAGAAGAAGTTTATCGTTCTCGAAGAGCCTCCACCACAGAATTGCCTCCACAGAAGTAGCGTATTGCAGGACTTCCAAGTCCTTTTCTGTTGACCATGGAACACTGATTCTTGATGCATATTCTCTTGGGAAAATGGCAGAAGAATCTGGAGCGTGGAGTAATTGGATGGTGGTCCACATTGCTTTGTAACAGATTATCTTGCGGCGCTTCAGAGCCGTCGGCGTTAATATCCCTGCATCACAGGAACGATAGAGATCGATTATGCGTGCGTGAAGGAGCGTCCGAGGATTATTGACGAGGTGGCGCAGGACAGGATAATGTGCCTTTCGCCGGCCATGAGGGCCCCAGAGAATTTCTGGAATTGCGTCGACAAAAGGTTCGAGTTCCGTGTCATCGGCCAAAGACTTCATGGTCCAAACGAGGGCCTTCAGATCTCTCGATTCGCGCTGCACAGAAGCCTCAGCTGCGACACGGGAGATTGCTGCGACCATCGTTTCAACGGCAAATTTGGAGTGTCCTGCCTTATTAGCGGGCTCCAAGAGTGAAGGGTGACGAGTCCATTGGATCTTGAAGTATTGATATAACCTCCAGAATAATCCGGTGAGAGGGGTTCGATACGGGCTATCGAGATATCGCAAAGGGAAGACGGTGAGGACTGAATATGTTGCCGCAACAACAAACAGCATGACAGCGGCGATGAGGGCGATACCGGTATTTACGGGGACTAGGAATGCGACGAGCCCAGAGAAAAAGAGCAGAAGAGAGAGATGTAGAAGCAGGGGAATGATATCGACGATAGCGTGCATGTTGAAGCGTCTCAGTCCATAATATAGGAACGAGAAGACCCGTGCTCGAATGACTGGAGCTGAGTGGATGTCGGTTTTGTGAAGGAATTCACGGGCCCATTGCTCGAGAAGAGTAGCAATGAGCGCGCAGCTGAGACTGAGTCCAAGACTCAGAAACCAGAGAGCGTTGCACGCCAAAGCTGCTCTGGTGGGACCACCGTCGTTGAGTTCGAGAGGCGGGGGGATATTTGACGCGTTTCCATTCGCCGAGGCCACAATTTGCTCGGAAATCCGAGTCAAAAGAAGGATAGTGAGATCGTCCGGGTCCGGATTGAGTGTTTTGTAGCTCTCGATTAGAAACGCGGTTAAAACGGCCGAAAAAAGACCAGCCTACAAAAGTCATATTAAAATCCGTTCTATTAGCCTTCAGAGACACAGAAATCTCACGAAAATAAGCATCCCTTCCATGTCACTTTTCCAGCTTTCCACTAGCCCTTTGTCATATTTCTCCGCTTCGCGACCGTATATAGCCCACATTTTGGCTGTTGCAGCCTCATCCCCAACATCGGAAGCTATACAGTATTGGCGAGCTCAAAATGGGTTCTTAGATTGTTTGATATCTCCCACCCTCATTTGGTTGTGGTATGGCACCACCGGCATTGAAATCCATGCTCCTGCTGGGACAGAGGATGAGCGTTAAGGACGAGAGGCGGCGTGACCATCACAATTGCCATTTTGTCACGGTCTAGCGCCGTCGGCGTTCGAATAGCGTGTACGCTTACTGTCCCCCGCTTTAGTAAATCTGTCCCAGACATAAGTTTTCTGACCCCTCACCTTAACGGGAAGGTTCCCGTGCTAATGGGTTTGTCGCCTGCCGCCGAAACAAATTTGTGCGGCGCACACTCTTTTTTCGTCCTACAATTTAAGCATTGTTGTCCTTGAATCAAAGGCTTTCAGTCCTTCTAACCATTCTTTGTTGTTCCCTTACCATAGTAAATATGTTCCACTGGAATAGATATTCGGTCCGCGGGACCAATCATTTACGACCTTCGGCCATCATTTTCTTGTCCCGGAGGCATCACGTTCCCGTCCTCCCATCAATGATTTCCTGTCCAACCGACAAACACTTTCTGTCCACTCTTTAAGGATCTCACCAATGACGCCCACAAGGTACCTGATGTTATATACCATTCGAACCCATTTTCTGAGTAGATTCCAGCAAAATTGTTTCCCAGGCCATATTTCCACCTCCTGAGATATAATATCCGAAATTCGGCCAATTTCGGCAGAATACCCGGTTTTAGAGGACTTGCAACATTCCGTAGAGGCAAACTCACTCGAATCCCATCGCGCTAACCAGCTCCCAAGTATCAATGAGGTATATTGCTCATTTTAGATGCGCTTGAGCGTCCGGATGACCATTGTCCGTTTGTTTTATTTCCTTATTTGGCTATGCCACCCGTCAAGCGTCGAAATGGCCTGTCCGGCCATCCACTGTACACAATTGGACCCTGTCATCAGACAATGGATCTCTGGTAGCACCCATTGTGAGTGGCATGTCCGACTCTATCTCCTTTTTTGGACACAAAAGAGCCCCGGCTCATGTATATAAGGAGGCATGCTTCAAGCTCCACTGCATCCAGCCCTCACTCGATCTCCAGTCTTGTTTGTTGATATGGCTGGCCCCCGTCTCATACAAACCAGCTTCAGGTCGATTGTCTGTGCTTGGATCCACCCTCGTTGTAATAGTTGTGCACATCATCGACACGGCTGGCCACCGTCACTCCTGTTGAACAGCACCTCTATCTCTGACTTGGGTGTTTTATGCTGGCGGCGTTGCGCCATATGCCGGCTTAAGAGTTGGGAGGGCGTTGCGCCTAACCAATTCTTTGCGTTTGATTTTATTTGGGTTGCTGGGTATCATGCTGGCGGCGTCGCGCGCCATGCAAGCTCGGGAGTGGGGAAGGCGTCGCAGCTATCCAATTCTTTTGGATCAGAGGCGGCACTGATTCGCCTTTGTTTGCGTAGCCCAATTCGACGGGGGGTGACCTGACAAAGATTGAAGGACTGATAGATAGTGACACCCAGATCGGGTGACTTGCTCGTTCGAAATACCACTCGAATCTCAATCAAATCTGGTGAGTTCTTCAATTACCCTGTTGTAATAAATATGTGCAGCCGTAATAGGTATTGTGGCTGCATGGCCAACCATTTAGGTCCCTTGACCATCAATTTTCTGTCCTTGGCGCATCAGATTTCTGTCCCACCATCAATGATTTCCTGTCCACCCGACAATGACTTTCTGTCCACTCTTTAAGGATCTCACCAAGGACGCACACCAGGTGCCTGATGTTATATCCCATTCGAACTCATTTTCTGCGTAGATTCCAGCAAAATTGCCTCCCAGGCCATATATGCACATCCCGAGGTATGATATCTGAATTTCGGCCAATTTTGGCATAATACTGGGTTTCAGAGGACTCGCAACATTCCGTCCAGGCAAACTGAATAGAATGATAGGTCTCAATCAGAATTTGTCCCATATTGTGGTTGAAACATGCGCGAGTTCGTAATTCGAAAGTTCGGGGCGCGGTTCAACGACAAATATATTGTGAATCAGAATGATCTCAGTTCATGAGCTAAGTCTAGCTTAACAGAATAAACCTTCAGCAGTGGAGAAACAGTTTGGAATTCGTTGTAGTGCTTCTTTGTTTTGTGGCTCCTTCAGCCTCATTGAGCGATCACCAACTATGTTCAACTCCAACTTGAATATTGGAGTCCGTTTGACGTGACGGATCAAAGGGATCTTCGCTGTCAAACTTCACCATTGTCTTCGTTCTGAGCCTTTGACTTCATGTCGAGCTCATTCCGTACTTGTCCAGACTGCTCGTCGGACAAAGGGTTTGACTTTGCATTGCACTCACCCTTCAAATCAAAGTTAGCGCTGTGCGCTGTGCGTTGCGCAATTACGGGAACCATCAATATCTCGGACACCTTGAAATCCGACTCGGTATCGCAAGTCATCAATCAAGTGCCCAGGCAAATCCCTGCCTTCAATGAGTCCAATATCAATGCTGCTTGCGCACATAAGCACAATCAGAGAATTAACTTCGTTGAGCAGGAGGGGCAAAGGCAATGATCTTTTGAGAGGTATGAGATTTTCTTCCTTTTACGGCAAGAGACTCAATAAGATCAAACAAAAGCTCGAGTCTTGTAGGTGCGGAAAATCTCAGGCTCCGTGTTGGAATTTTATGCCTTTTACATGTTCCCAAGACACTAGTATTACACTCTGTGTACTTGAATTACAATAGACAGCCATGCCTCAGGAGTTATGACAGGTTCAATCTCGAATCAGAGTCGATTTGGCTCTGTTTACTTGTACCCTTCTTGGCAACCGTCTCCATCTTTGTCTCTCCCTTCACCAATCCATTTTAGTCCTTCATGGAGCAGGTAGTTCTGCCTCCTTCCCTCTTATCTCAGGCTCAACGAGTTTTTACAGGCTCCACCGTTTTATTCTCTAGCACCGGAGACGATGAGCGAGATTTTTGCGCTTCTCCCGCGACCAAGCAGATCCGCTGTGCTGCAAGTGTCGAAGGTGTTTATGGCGACTGCAGAGGCCACCAAAACGCTCTGGACAGACCTGGATTTTGGTCCTGCGTCTGAGGAGCAGGATCTAGTTGCTGCTGGACAATGGATGAAGCGCTCGGGCTCGCTTCTTCTCAATGTAATCATCCGGAGAGATCCAGCTCGGGTTGACCACCTCAATAGCCCACCCCTCATGCGGCTAGGGCACATCCTGCAGATCATCTCCCTTGCCCCCCACCGAATTCGGGAATTAACGTTCCAAGGTCCCCACACCGATGCCGAAACTGTACACGACTTCTTGCTCATGCATTCGTTCCCAAGCCTCCTCTCTCTCACAATCAAGCTCGAGACACACTGGATAACTATTGTAAATCATGGAGCGCCGGCTGTCGTCACACTGGCTCATCCCCCTCTCATTTTTCACGCCTCGTACAACTTGGTTAATTTGTGTCGCCTTCGCTTGATACACTTCCCGCCTTTCCTACCCGTCTCCCCTCCAAACGCCAGTAACTTGACTGAGGTCGTCTTTGGACCAACAGGAGGAATACGGGCTCCTCCACTTCAGTTCAAGGAGGCTCTCGAGAGCTCGCCCAACCTCGAACGGCTTGGATTCATCCGCGAGTTGCTGGGGATGGACCAACAAGACCTTTCCGGGCTTACAGTGGTGCTTCCCGCACTTACTACGCTAGCTTTTCACAATACCCCGCCTTCACTCCTGTATCCGCTACTTTCAGCGTTTGACATGGCCAACTTCACTACAATTCTCATTGCTCTGAGCACCGGTGATGGGCAAGACGGCGATCACCCCACACAGTTGATTGCCACACTTCATGACCCCTTCATCGCCTCCCGGATTCGAAGCTTGACCATCAGGAGCCTGGCTTATCCATGTGAACCTTTCTTTTTCGCCCCATTCACTGCGCTTCAAACGCTCGCACTTGACTTCTCCGGTTCCCTGCCCCGGGAGTATTGGACAGCTCTTGCAGATCCGGCTTGCGGAGGGCCAGAGAGGCTTCCTGACCTCCGCAATTTGCAACTTGTGAACGTGCAGCCTGCTCAGGCTCAAGAGATTGTCATGCTTCGACGTAATGAAAATCAAGCAGACCTTCTATGTCTCGAACTACACTTGTTCCGTCTTGATGCGCTGCACGCTCGTCGACGACAATGGAGTGCATGGTTACAGGCAAAGGTCTCTACCTTCTCTATCTACGACATAGCAGACGCTCGCACATATCGCCAGAATAGGGGTTTCTTTGCTTTGTAGTTTTCTGCTTTATTCACCCAATTTATTATTTATTGTCGCACACTATGCTACTTTGTCCTTTGTTCAATAGACAATATTAGCAAGCTTGATCTACTAGGTAGACGACCGAATGAGCGGGATAGGTGGGGGAAGGTCCGGCACTGCGATCTGCAGGGAAGCGTCATCGAGCAAACCTTCGCAAGCATGAAGATAAATATCCCGCATCCGCTCCGAGTCTGTCTTCGACCACTCAACCCGGCCCTCCTTCAGTGCCAGGTATACTTGCTCTTCCTCCACCTCCGTCAGATGCGCAACATAGGCGACGCAGAATGAGACAGCAGCGACGGCCTCAACAACCTCTTTAAACTCATCTTGGACTGCATCGTTGCCAGCAGCATTGGGGGACCGTGCAAGTACGCTCTCCACCACGCTAGTTGTGAGATCGAGAACAAGCCGCTCGTGAGGGGATACGTGCCACAGAGTGAGACTTGGGGTGATCGCGAATTCGAATGGGACGGATACGGTCGCTCCGCTGCTAAGTTCCATTGTTGGCAGGTTGTCGCGATGCAAAAAATCTTGCTGGATTTGAGAAAAGAGCGGAGTTTGCGGTTCATGCTCCAGGAATTGATTGATGAGGTGAGTTCTGTGAGAGGATAGGGCGATTTCAATCCGTTGACTCGAAGGAAACGCCATGGAGATATGGCGCGGATTCCCCAGCATAGAAGCCGGCCATTTTATTGGGGGAAGCTGGATTTATTAATTTACATCAGTTTGTAGGGTAGATAATCAATTGAGTGACACACCTCAGCAGGCGTTCGAAAAGAAGAGGCAGCATCAATCCACTCCTCATAACTGCGCACGAACTGCCCACACGGCCGTTCATCGTCTTTCATCCACAGCAGGTCACAAAGCCATTCAAGCGTAACATAATCACGATCGGGCAAATGAACAGCGATGGTCCGAGCAGGAAGGAATAATCCCGCATTGGTAGGGCTTGGGAAGAACACCGCGTGGCCGACAGCGCTAAGTAATCTAAATCAGCCATTTATTCGGTGTTGAGTCAGCGAAAAACAAATACTCGAGAGGAATGCGGCGGCGAGCAACTTTCGGCATAATACCCAGCGCCTTGTGATTGTCAGAGTTCGCGTAGATGGCTGCGCAGAGCCGATTCGCGATCGAAACACGACTCCGCTTTGCCGATTCCGGAGTGAAGGTCATGAATGTAGGGTCAACGTCTTGAGCCACGGCTTGAATGAACGCGAGCATATATATGCCGCAGTCAACGGTGTTCAACTGTTTTGGGACATGGACCTGACTCTGTCAAAGAAAAAATGAGAACAAAGTGTGAATGCGGCAAAGACAGTGTATTTACCGCAACCAATAATTCCTTTGCAGGGGCGTACATCCATTCCTGCGGCAACTGTTGACCATCATACACCTTTGAATGCTCCCATTTCAACATTTCGAGGACACGTCCGAGCACTGCGGCACCTCGTCGATCCGCACCGTTCATCCAACTGTCATAGATGCGAACACGCTTCTCCGAGAAGAAAGCAGTTGCCAACAGCCAGTGGTCGTTATTCTCCCAGAAAACGGGGATAATAAGCAATCGCTTTTCGAAAATGTTAATCTGTGTTAAGTGAGTTTTAATTGTGCGAAAAAGAAGTGCAATAAGCACCGACCTCCTCGAACCATCGCACACGGGCCCCAAACCTAGGGTTTGACCTCGGCGGAGGAGCCATCCCCGTCGGATCACGCTTTGCATGCACAAGCGCATTCCGAAAAACGGAATCAGCGAACAGAAAAGGCAGATCCTCACGTTGTTGCTCTGGTCGAAGTCGAAGATAATCCCGAAGAAACAGTTCGAGATACCCGTCAATCACATATTCAGATGTCCACTCGTCCTCCACCAACTTCCGCAGTCGTGAAGGTGGTACATCAAGGTCGCCTGTGATATGCCAAGTCGTGTCGTTGGAGTCCGGGGTCAGCAGATTTCGATACCGCTCATCAATCTTTTCAGAAACAGAATTTGGCAACAGAAGCGTCTGCAAATCTGGCGGCGCAGCTGCTTGACTGAATTCGGGGGGTCTACGCGAGATCTGCGGTGATTAATCATGTTAACAGTGGAACGTCTTCGAGTTTGTAAGCAGCTTACGATTGACCCGGGCGGCAAATGATCATGTCTTACCACAGGATTAAAATCCCGGAAGGTTTTGTCGAGAAGAGCGGCGGGCAAGCCTTCGGGATCGGTGAGAAAATTGAGATATAGCAGGCGTAGACGCTGCTTGAGATCCTGAACGTTGATCTTTGGCACCTGTGGATCGAAATTCAACAGGATCGAAACCCCGAACAACACAGCCCAGAAACCGCAGCTGAAGGGATCATCCTGCAGGCCTAAGTATATCGGTTGTGTGTTCAATGCTCCAGTGATGATCTATATTGAGGTTTGACTGGAGACACTTCAAAAGCTCGGTGCATGGACTCACCGGTGGCACAGACGGTCTCTGAGGCAGAAAAAACTGGTTGAGAAACCACTGATCTCGAACATCGTAAAGGGCAGGGCCTTCCTCTGGGCAATGGAGGGAGTTCAACCACACAAATCCTGGTGGATCTGCCCGGAGCGAGTGATAAAAAGTCGTCCAGTGGTCAGCGCGACACTCGAAATAAACAATGTGCCGAATCGACTGGTGGTCTCGCGTGGAGAGTAAATCGGCAAGGAAATTTACTTCGCCAGCTCTCAGCTGTAAAAATCAATGAATGGATTTCTCGCTTTGATTAGAGTGCCGACTTACTTGTTCAACTGTCAGCGGCGTCATCCAATTCATAGAACGAAGCTTGTCACGAAACCCGAGCTCAGCCGGACCAGCAACAAAAATGATCCCTTCCTTTATCGCAACCGTGGAGTTGTTGAAAAGTGCAACAAATACCCCAACCTCGTCCAGGCGGAGTTTATACTCAGGGCCAAGCCATGCCGTAGTGTTTTCCAGTGTTGTGAGAGCGAGATCTTGGGCCGTCAGGGCGTCACCGGCTTCCGATGATGAATTTGCGGGAGATGGAGACGGCAGCGATGACTGGTGCTTAGAATGGCGCACAAAACGTCGTCTGCGGGGTACAGCCAAAATACCGAGGCGCCAGAGTCGATGGAGTCGGTTAAGATGAGGAATGCGTCGGGCGAATGGTGCGTCTCGATAAAAAGCAGGGAGCAGACTATTCCGGTGAAGCCGAACTCGCTTTGCTGGTCCCCGTTTTTTGATGAAGCGTGGACTATGGTATCCGTATAAACCAGCTTTGGCCGTTGTGATCTTCTTCCTACGCCAGGGACGAAGCGGCTTTGCATTGGCAGGTCGTCCTGGTCGCCCTATTGAAATCAACAGTTCAGGTAAGTCGGTTTTGACAGAGGAGACAGCAATTCCTCACCGCGATACACTCCCGTGTCAGGCTCGGCCAAACCGGTCTTTTCATCTTCCTCCCACTTCCGTAATTTTGCCCCGACCGAATCGAGCTCCGCATCAACTGTGCTGTCGTAAGGTAGTTTCGGTGCTCGCCCTTTGTTGCGCCGTTTTCCCTTCGACTTTGACTTTGATGTTGCTTCAGAACTGACCCCATGTCTCTCGGTCTCCGCCTCCACCGCTAGAAAATGCTGATTAGATGTGAGGAATAATATTTAATGGGAAAATATCACACCTTTCCATTTAGCGCTCTGCCCGTTCGCCCGTAGCAAGCGGGCAGCAATGATATCCGTGCAAGCTTTGCCTGTGTACAGGTAGCTCTCGCAGTTACAAGATAACGGTGTCAATACCACCGTGTATTGTGTGGGAACGCCGCTTCTGGGATTGACGGTGAGTCCATGGTCCTCACGTCGTTCCAATTTCTACTGTCACTCACATTACTCGGTCCACAGTGAAAACTTCAGGATTCTCAGTACGCTGCACCGCATCAGCCTCCCAAAGTCGGTTGGCTTTGTCATGCAGCTCAATGAAAGCCTTCGGAGGTGCACGGTCAGGAGTCGGAAAGTACCGAAAATACGGAAGATGATGATTGAGAATAACCGATGCAAGTTGGTCGATACTATAAACTGATATGAGATTCTGAACTCAATGTAGTGCATGCAAGTACATACCGTTTGTTGTGCTTGTTGTCAAGAAAAACCGTGTTGAACTGCTTGAATGCTGTCTCCGCCCAGTTGTTTGTATTCCAAGTCCCGTCGCGACTTTGGCCGGGGGGCATTCCAATGTCCGTGAATAGAGCTAAGTGAAAGAGATTAACGGGCGCTGACACGGAAACCCGAAGGGACGTACGGATCCAAGGTGATATAAACCAGTTCTTGTCAAAGTAATCCCATACGACCTCCAGAACTGACTTGTTCGATTCCTTGGCCTTCTTTGTCCTGGCGCGAGGCTTCCCCCGGACACGAGACACCTGGCGGGCAGTGTTGTTTCCCTGGCTGGCCATAGAGACACGTTCAGCTGCATCTTTGGCTGCTAACTCGTCGCGATCAGCGTTTCCCAGCAGATGAACGAGTCCTTCCCGAAAGGTACGCTTTGTATCATCCCATTGGTCCCATGATCGACACCGCTGCAATATGCGAAACAAGATGAGAATCTCAGCCTTGATTGAGATTGGAATAGCAAAGCCAAGCCCCTGGGAACCATTGTCGAAATCGAATCGGAGAATAGCAAAAATGATGTGGAATTGGCAGAGCCGGATCCAGTAGTTCGTGATACCCAGTTCCAGAAGTGCTAAGAGTGGTCGTGGGCAGCCACGGTTCGATCAGTGATCTGTTTGCACATGTTTGTTTCCTTTGGGCACATGGTTTCCGTTTTCGGGCGTTCTTCACGTTGCAGGATTGACTTCCTCTAACCACCAAAAATTCGGGTTTCGCATGTAATAGGCTCATTTTAGGTCATACATGATATTGTTCGGAGGATTTTGCCAATTTCAGATTTTTCGTTGAGATAGCTGTATTTTTTGGGCGGAATTCAGCATATTTCGTTCAATCAAGTGATTCTAGCCAATTCCTCAGAGGAAATACATCGTTTTGGTCCACGGAAAATACCGAATCCTAGAGCGAGTAAAATCGCCGGCTATCCGGCATGATCCTACACGGTCTTGTGAACAGATCATTTCGCGTGACATTGTGACTGTCACACCACTTTCATTTGCACTCTCGACGCGTTGCTGGCGCGACTAACGTGTCCTACACCTCTATTCCCCTTCTATCACTCTGGATGGGCAAACGCCGGTCGGAAAAACAGCTGGCAGTTCTCTCCCGTCTAAACGAGGCTCGCTGGCAGTCACAGAATGCTGTAAAAGAGAATATTCTACGGAGCCCTGCTGCATCACATCCAAAGACTGCGACACGCGCACGCGCCCAAATAGCTGCTCTAGAGACTCGAGTTCACAATCAAGAACAGTCTATTGCCTCTCTTCAAGCCTCTAATATCTCTTTCCAGACAGAAAACCTCGCTCTCGCTACCCACGTCCGTAACCTCGAAGAGCTTCAATCTACGACGGCACAGCAGCTTTCTGCCACGCAGAATAGCCTCACCATTGCTACGAACACTATATCGGATCAGGCTATAACGATTTCGGAACAGAAACAGCGTATCAATCGACTAAAACGAGACAAAACTCGAATGACCACGAAAATGGATCAATTAAAGGAAGAATTACTGCAGGCTATCCTTCGCGCTGACAAGGCCAATCGCTTATCATCCTCCCAATCGCTTCGCCTCGAGAGCCTTCTGTTAACTGTCCAACAACTCAATCGCAAAATCGCCGAACAGACGAAAGAACGACAACAGATTCAGCAAAAACTAAAAAATACACAGATGCGAGAAAAACGGGCGAAACAGGCGTTGAAGGAGACTCGAATCGTTGGAAAGCGAAAATCTGTATTCATCACTCGGCATCAGCACTTCTATTCGACGCTCTACCGCTCTCTTGCTCTGACTTGTCACCGTGCAGGCTGCGCCCAGGCTAAGATAGGTGGACTCATTACACGGATCGGGCGGGTTTTTGGAGTGAAAGTTAAACATTCCATCAGTCGTCGAACTGTAGGCCGGGTAATAACAGAGGCTGGAATCAAAGCCAAGTTGCAGTTAGGATTTGAACTCGCGCGCGCGAAAGGTAAGGCTCATTTCAAATTTTCAATTGAATTTGCGGTAACATTCACCAAATTTTTAGCGGTCACTCTCAGCAGCGATGGCACAAGTCGTCGGAATATCAAATACGAGGGCCGCCACATCACCATCACCGCCCCCACCTATTCAACCGACCCTGATTCACCTGCCGAGGCTCCTGCAACCCGCCTTGTCGAGGTTGAGCACGCCCTTGATCACACCGCTCAAACTCAATTCAACGGATGGGATATTGTCAATAGTTCCATTGTCGACATCTACCGAAATAGCCCGCTCGGAAAGCGCGATTTACAGGCAGGAATAACCTACGAGGCCGATGATTTATGGCGCAAGGCAGTTGCCTATAACTCCGATCACGCAGCCGATGTTCGCTTGGTGGCGCAAAAGACAAAAGAGCGCAAGATGGAGGTGTTGGAAACGGACTTTGGAAAAGCAAAACTTGACGGTATGTCAGAGTCCGAGGCAGAAGACGCGTTGTGGGAGGTGGTATGCGAGATCAGTGAGGATCCTGAAGGCCTTGATCGCAGGTGCGTTAATTTTTTTTTCGCTTAACACTTCGGATATATCAAAATTACCACAGCGCCATTCCGGCAAGCCTTCGGGAAGAAGCCCTCCAATCTCTTGCTCGCCACGTAGGATCCACCACTATTGAAGCGTTGCCCGAGGAACGACGGCTCACTCTCTCCCGCTTCATTGTTGCTGGATGCTGCAAACACAAGGACCACAATTGCACGAAATATGGAGTTGCGGGGATGCAGGCTGTCTGGGACACCCTCGATTGCACTCCTCCCGTTCTTCTAGCCAACAAAGACAACGCAGCAACTATAGCTCTCGGCGAGGAAGCGGATTCGGCAGCAGTTGAGCGCGCCATGAAGGCTAGCCAACGAGGCGGGCATAAGCTAGTCAGCATCTGCGGCGATCTCTTTCGGCATCGAGACGAGAAACGTGGACATCAAGATTTTCATCGGTTCTATTTCTCTAAAGTCAAATTCGATATCGACGGCGAAGTCTCATCTGCGAAATTCCCTGATACGTCCAACAATCGTTATAACTCTCATCTGGCTGGAGCCGCCGAGCTTCTGAAGTATCATTCGGCCTACATTGACTTCTTCACCCTCATCCGCGACACCAAAACGACGCCTGGACTCAATCATATGGAGGAAAATGCACTCAAGGGCTTGAACGACCTCCCAACGATGTGCGAGATTGTCGTAATGACGGCTTACAAGAACGCGGTACCTGACGCTTACTTCAAAATGGTCAGCAAGCCTGGCGTCAATCACATTCACCTCGGTCCTCTCCATCAGCAGATTATCACCCATATCGAAAAACTCATCGCTGATACAGACTTGCTCCTGAGCCCTCTTAGCATCTCTTCCGAGGCGACACTCGATGGCGAACCATTCTCCGACCAATTTGCAATGGACTCGGTGTGGTTCTGGCTCGACGACCATCCCGACCTCATTCCCGTCGTTGAAAGTCTGCTTATCGGCTTCCTCAAATCAATCATTCCGGCATGGAAACGGTTTTCCCGCGATTTTGAGCCTGGCGGAGCTATCGACACCCTCACTCCAGCCGAGCAACTCCTGATCCATATCCCTCCGACAAACGACGCTAACGAGTCAATTCTTGGAGGCTTGGGTGTTTATCTGACGGACAAAAACGGCACAGTCAAGCATTTCAGCGCTGAGGCAGCATACATTCGTAACAACACCGCAGCATTTGTCGACGCGATGCTCACGGAGGACGACGAGGTTTATGTCAGGCGCCTGGCACGGATCGAAGACGCCAGCCGTAAAATGAAGAAGTTTCGGGATGATTTACTCGCGTTCAAGGCTCGGGTTGCGCACGAAGCACGTGAAAGAGAGGCTGCAAAACAAGCTGAGGCTGCTGCAGAAATTTTACGACTCAAATCCATCGTCATTATCACTGATTGCGCCCAACTGCAGACTCTGCCGGTAAAATCCACCAAGAAAAAGCCTGGACCGTGCCTTCGGGAACAGCTCGATGTCCGTAGAAGCTTGTGGAAAGACGAAATCCTACAGAAGACACTACTCAAAAACATATCCAAGAAAGCTGACATGATCAAAGCCATTACTGACGCCGATTCGAGGTATGGCTTTCATGTTATGCATTGTTTCACTGATTTTATCAAATCTCCCGCATATTTGCCAGGCGCGCTGCTGCAATCCCTCGGGAAAATACAAGCTCTACTTAATACAGTGTATTTCTTACTTGTACTCAACGAATGTATTGTATTATCACTGTGAACTTGCCCTTGCGAGACGCTGAAAACGAACGATCAATGATCGCTGATTTAGGTGCCATGTTCAACTCACCTTATCTTTACGAATATTCACCCGAACCTCTTGAAATTTTGCACGCTCATTCCTCACGGTCTTAACATCAGGTTCTGATTTTACGAGACTTTCTCCAGTCTTTTTCGTGGTTCTATGGGGTGAGAAAAATACCGTTGATGGCTACTGCGTAAGGCGCCGATAAAACAATGTCATACTCATGAATTTTTTTCATCCTTGAACAGGGGACAGCCAAGCCTATTTACTATGAAGTTAAGTTACAAAATTTTTGTGCCGGGGGGAACGTGGACCTCAACGGACCCAGCGATCAAAAAACCACCGGTTTTGGAGAAGTACTGAGGAACAAACACGTGCAAACAGATCAGGATCCGATCCGTGGCTGCCCACGCCCACTAAGAGTCGGGCTGAATAGACCAAATTGGGTTTCGGAACATCACATACCGTCAACAAGTCCATTATATTCCGAGCGCGATTTGTCGATCATAATGTTCGTAAAGTCAAACCCGTTTTCGGCGATGTGTTTGCAGCGTGAGAACAGTCGGTCTTGTGAGGCTGAATCACGATCGTGAATTTTCGACTTGTCTGTATTTTGGAATGAAGCAGATAGCAGCTATTGTGTTCAAGTACTTACCATTTGCTACTTCTGCCGCCCGCGCCTCAATCTTCCTGATAGTCTGAACAAACCACTCTTTAATTGTGGGAGCCTTAATGTTGGCAGAGATGAGATATGCGCCTTGAGAATTACTGGGTCAGTGAAGATGTAGATTTAAGCTAAAAAGCGGAAGCTTGCCAGGCATTACGTGCTTCCCTTCGTTGGCTGTGCAGAGAACGGTTGTTGCGGCCCGGTTTTCGTTCCGCAAGCGATGAGTGGAATCCACGAAAATAGTGCCGTCGGGTCCCGCCGTGTTGAGTATCGTACTGTCAAGCGAAAAATCATCGGTTATTGCCACCGTGAATTTGGACTTGTCGTCAGGTGCAGTGAAGTCGTGCTCAGTGTGACTGCAATTCAGGTGGATCAGACTCGAAGGAGAAACGATAATTGACACACACTAGTACATATCCCGAGGGTTGAGGTCAACCATAAGCTTGGTAGCTCGGAATGGATTGCGAGCCAAACGAAGCCGCTGTTTGCCACATCAGGAAAATGTTTTTCAGCTGGCGGAGCTGGTACCAGCTCTCCCAGCTGCGCCAGCTCGCCAGAATATCGTCTGGCTACATTATTGGATACACGGCGCCAGAATCGCTTCTGGCGCCAGAATTGCACCAGAATGTATTATTTTGGGGGTCCTTCGCATCCTTTCCTTTCACCGTACTGCTTCACATACGCATGGGAGACCGTGATAAATCATTGTATAGCAACGTACAGACATACATAAAGATATAATGTACCTACTTACCGCGGCGCTAACAGGCACACACAAGGGGAGACTGGAGCGGGGTGCTTTGCACAGGAATGGACGACGACGATAGACGAGCCTTGCGAAGCGTTCATTCAGCGTACATGAAGACCTGAATCAAAAGACAAACTCACCGTGCACCGCATGACCACATTGAATCCCATCATCCAATCACCCCCAAGACCGAGCCCGTACGAAACAAAGAATATGCATGTCGAGTGACGCAGAAGCGGTATCGAAGGGAGTGATTGAAGAGGACGAAGCGCTCAACTTGAGGAGGCGGCATTGATATATTGATCGAGTACGACTTGAATTGCGGAGAGGATGGTATGGAGTTAAGGAGGGCTTGAAGCGTAAAGATACTTGCGCAGGTTGATCGAGACTCGGGTACAAGACCAAGATATTTGATTGTGGGCTTGACGGCACTTGCGTGTAAGCTTGACGATGCTCGCTTGGAAGCCTGAGGCCACTTGCGAAGGCTTGAGAAGCTTGAGGGTAAGGGGCTCACGAGGCGACGAAGACATGAGCGGAGAGTCTTGAAGCAAAATTGAAAGAGCGACAAGGTGGTTGAGGGGGGTCTTCGCCGAAGCACCGGGCGTCTGCGGACGTGCAGAAGGCGCGGGGGATGAGGGGGAGAGGGGGAAGATGGTGGGAGGAAGCAAGGGGCGAGTGACGTGGCAACGGTTACTGATCAACATCTGCTGTCAAAAGGCACGTGTCTGTCGGAGTTTGAATGTGTGCAAATTTGCAGAATCACGACGGGACGATCCATCCTCGTTCGGCGTCGTCGTCCCCGAGACTGAGTGTAAAGCGGCATATAACCATCCTGGAGTCCTCCGGAAGACGGCTGATGCTAATTTGATGGCCATCAAGATAGCCGAGATTCTGACAGCGGCTGGCACAGTTGGCACTGCTGGCAGCATTCTGGCGCCAGTGTTGCCAGCTCGGCCATCCCGCCAGCTCCGGCCAGGTGAAAAACATTTTCCTGATGCAGCTCGTAACATATCCCGGACCTGTTTACCAGTTGGAATCCGATGGCGGGGCAGCGGTGCGTCAACGCCAGAGGTGTTCCTTAACATAAAATTTTGCACCAGGTCTGTGAAGGCGTTAAATGGAGCCCGCTTCCACCGAAATAAATAAAAAAATGACCGCGTTGTATCGCAGCAGCGCTGGCTCCGAATCGTCGGCCGCGGTCCAGAATCTGAAGTCGAAGAAAACGGGAAGACATGAGGAGCATCCACTGTGCTGGGGATGCGTCTTCATGAGTCTTCAGCTGCCATATGTTGACCACCGCGAGATCGTCCGCCGTTACCTCAAACTTTACGAAATTCGTAAGCGTCCGCAAATGGAGAAAGAAAAGCAAAAAAAACACTCACCCGAAGTCTCACTCCCGAACCGCATTTGTTCCACCGTCCACGGCTCTCATCAGCATCGCTATCGTCATCATCAATCTCGACCTTCTTCTTTTTTCCCCGCCTTTCTTTCCTCTCATCCTCATTGTCCTCCTCGTCCTCCTCGCTCTCCGACTCACTGCTAGTATCCAATGGTTCACCACCCCGAGTCGGTGGCGGCTCAAGATCATGGACACCGGCACAAAAGTATGTCCATCGCCAGACAGGTCTCTTATCCGCAATGGCACGCTCCTTGAGCTCGGGGGATGCTGCGTGGGCCCAACGTACTACCAGCTTCCGCGCACGAATGTCGTTCGGGGAATCTCCAGGGTGTCCGAATTCCACCAGTTTGACGACTTGACATCCGCTGTGGGACTTCGGCTGGTAATCATTTTTCTGTATGAATTTTGAGCATCGATGCGATGAGCAGTATATTCGAACCAATGCATCACTTGCCTGTTCATTGAACCAAGCCGGGAGGTCCTCTGTATTGAGTGTAGCAATTTTGCGGTAGCCCTGTCGAGCATGATCAATGGACTGCAACCAAACTGGGGTCTGGTTGCGGTCAACACGCTCCGACGCAACGCCGTATTCCTCTTGAGCAAGGAGAGTATCGCGAGCAGCCTCGCCGGAAAGTGCCACACCTACACTGCCGTGCGCTGAAGCAGGTGGTGGAGAAGACGGTGACGGAGAGCGGGAGCGCAGCAGTGCGCTCAACCCGGCTTTAACCGCCTCCTTCCCCCGTTTAATCTTTTGTTTTATCCACTTCTTTCTTGGTCTCCCTACACCCTTCTTCTTCTTCTCGTATGCGGAGTCTTCGGATTCAGATTCGCTGGCCATGAGAGTCAAGACAACGGGAAGGGGACATTGGCAGCGGAGGCAAATTTCGAAATGATGCGCACGGACCCGAAATCGTTTCATCGCACCTGGTGAGCGCAAACCAGTTCCGATGAATTTTGGGCTCCTGTCAATGGCATTGTGCACCAGATATGAGAGTTTGTTCAAAAAATCAGCTGAATTGCCTCAACGTCCGTAAAGATGGGACAGAAACTGAATGGCAAGCACTCAAACCCATTTTGGCCAGAATTCATTGATAAGAGCCGCAGCGAGCAAATCGAGTCTCGGTGATCCCAGCCAGAAAGAATGAAGCAATGCACAAGAGGAATCACAGTCTGATTTGAAGTATCCAGGTGTCTGCAGTTTCGTGAGGAAAAAGCTTATTTCAGTGATAGCGTGTCGAGTCCAAATGGCCGCGTTCAAGTTGGAAGCAAAGATAAAGTTTTCAAGAAGTTGTGGTAATATAATTGCAAAGGCAGACTGAATTCAGAGACCGTGTGGAATAGCCAAGAAACAACATACTGTACTAATCCGACCGGTTGTTCACTGGGTGTCACCCGTCACCCAAATTGTTCACTGGACAAGTTGTTCACAACACGTCAATCACATCAAAATTACCATATATGGTAGGCCGGCATTGCTCGGCAGATGCCGGCCGGAGATTTTTTCGATTTTCTTGCCCTTTTTGGGCCGAAAAAGTCCCCGTCACCCGTCACCCTGTTGAAAATTGTTCAGTTCACAACCCGGCGTCACGCATAACGTGAACAACCGGTCGGATTAGTACAGTAGAGTGAGTGGAAGAAGCGGAGGTGACAGCTGGCACGTCCAAAGAAGGCAATTCGCTGTGCAAAATTAGGACTGCCACACATCAGGGATCAATACGGCCAAACAGAGAAAAATCCTTCGACAAGTCTCGAGGCTTACCTGTCTATTGTTATTCAAGGTCACAAAATGTGATCATGATACCTTTAGAGTGTATTCAGACCATAAAATGCCAACACGGAGCCTGAAATTTTTCGCACTCACCAGACTTCAGCCTTTACCGATCAAAATTCTTCTGTCACCAAACCTTCATCTCATCGCGGATTTGTTGACCACTCACCCTTACCAATTCAATGCCCTACCATGCTTACTTTCTTACTTCAACTCGAAAGACATCACACACTTTGCGCCGCAGGATGGACTGCAGTGGAGATTTGGTGGAGATCCGAGAAAGGTGTGGGAGAATTGTTACGTACCCTTCTCTGGAGGAAGGTACGTAACAGTCAGACCTTCCTCTTGCGACATCCTCTTGCAAGTTGCATCACAGCTTGACCTCTCCCGGCGCCCTCCCGTAAGTCTTGAACTCATTTTCATTCAAGCCTCTATTCAACTTGCCTTCAAAACTTCTCACCTCCCTTTCAATTCCTTCATTTCGACGCTTTTGCCCTGCAACTCGGGCTTCGGCTTTATTCGGTTTTCGCCCATCCTTAACTCTTTCGTTGACTATCAATGTCGTTTGTGACTTGAACTTTGTCTCTCTCTCTTTCATTCAACTAACTCTTACTCTCTTTCAATTCTAGACAATGATTCACTCTGTTCTATTGCTTTTCTATTCAAGTTCACCGCCTCACTGAATTCTTCTACTACTACCACTTCAATTTGTTCAATGATCAGTGAGTAAATTGTCGTCTTTCCTCGTTCAAAGGATTGCTGACCTTTCAATAGTTTTGCTTCTCTTTTTTATGCGCTATATGTGTGCTTCAAATTGCGACTCCTTCAACACCGAACTAATCCTCAAGCATTTCGAAGAATTTGTATAGGTGAGTGCTTCAATTCCTTAGAGTACCTAGCCTTGATTGACCTTACCTTCACCTTCCATTCACTCTCAACTTGTATGAGATGCAACATTTTGACTGTGTGCCCAAGGTAATTGAGTTTCTTATTGACCACACCTTGGAATTACTGACCGTTTGAAAGTTTCCTGAGATGCACAGTTTGACTGTCTTGGTAAGTTCTAATACCGCCATTATCAGCAACTATTGACCGTTTCAATAGTATCGCTCAACCTATCCCTTCAATAGGGCGCGGTCATGTCAAGTAAGTATTCAAAACTCTAACCAGGATTGACTTCACCGCCGTCTCGGGGATCCTCGGTGAGCCCGGCCCAGCCGACTTTTCCCTTCATTTCTCTTCGTTGACTGAGTGAATCATTTAGGATTGACTTGGTCAACGACTGTCGGGTTCATTTTCGTTGAGTTTGATTCGATTATGCCCGGGTGAGTATGATCTTCAAGGGGCTTTCAAGTTGTAACTCTAATCCAAGTAAAGAGTTTGAACGTTCGTTTGCGCGAGACTGTTAAATGTTCCAGTGTAACAGAAACTATGCTTGTACGTCTGGCTCGTCGTTCTTCTCTACACAAACAGATCCTGACTTGACGCTTTTAAAGTCTCAAGCCCGAAATTAGATCTCTGCGGCTCCGGCCTCCTTTGCGTTTCGACTTCAGCGCTGAAACTACGCCGCTTTTTGACTTCGATTCCTTAATCCGATTATTGACGGTCTGACTTGATTTTCTTGCTAGGCTTTCGTTGAATCCCTCAGTTTGGCCCCATACCGACTTCACTCTTGAATACCCCAGATGCCAAGACCATGCCACTCCGTTCCGTGTAATGCACGTTTGACGCAGAAACTATGCTAGTTTCGTCTCTGGTAGGTTCTATTCCAATTACTTACTCTGATCATTGATTTGAATTTCGCAGGCCAAACCTATGCCGGTTGAATCGCGATCGAGCGTACCTACACAATTGAACGTATACCGAAATCATGCCGGTATGTATTCAAATTCTATCTCTATCCACAACTCGAATCGATACTGACCTCGTTCTTTTACATCCTAGACGCCGAAACTATGCCGGCTTTGTCTCAGGTATGTTTAATTTCAATTCCTTACTCTGTCTGACATGAAATTCGAAGGGCATAGATTTGCCCGGATGAATTGCGCGCGTGGGCGCCTACATTGTCCAAGGTACCATTCTTGTATTGATTCGAGTAAGTGGAATTCACCTTCCTTCATCTTAACTCGAGTCGACTTTGACCTTCCTTTTCCCCAGCGTGGCGTCAACCTTTTCAACTAGACAATCAAACCCAACTGAAGCAAGCTTAATTAACGTAGATCAATTCACCTCGAGGTAAGCTTCCCTTTCTTTCTTTCGTTCAAATCGATTCAAACTAATTGACTCACTTGTGTTTAATCTTTAGCTCGTCCGCGTTCTCTCTATTCAGCATGAACATCTACAATGCTGACCTCAAGTTTGAGTCTATGGTTTGCATCGATGAATCGAACTCTCTAATAAGGTGAGTTCTGAATCAACTTCATTTCGTTCATTTCTGTATCGATTCTCAAAAATTCAACTTCATCTTGCAGTTCAAATTCACCTGCGCAAGACTTCTTTGCAACGATTCAATGCAATCCGGATTCCATTGAATTGAAGTCAGGCGAAGTTCTCACTCGGAGGTAAGTAACTAGAATCTTTCCTTTCACCTTCTTCATTTCCTCGCGCTGACCATGCCACTCAGCACACGCTTCATCCGAGTCGATCCGTTTCGAGTCGCGGAGGGTTTCGCCTTGAGGGCGTCGGGACGACGGGTGGAACTTCCGAGCACACATCGAAGATCAATACGGCCAAACAGAGAAAATTCCTTTGACAAGTGTCAAGGCACGCCTGTCTATGGTTATTCCCCGTCATAAAATGTTACAATAACATCTTTAGAGTGTACTCAGACCATAAAAAGCCAACACGGAGCCTGAGGTTTTTCGTCCTCTCTGCCTCGAGCCTTTGTTTGGTCATGTTGGCATCACAGCCGAAAAGGGCCGACATCGGGTTTCTCGGCTCTTTCCATTCGGTTTTCTTTCCGTTCAGCGCTGGTCTTCAATCGAGGTAAGGATTTTGTGAAACTTCACTTGTCTTAATCGTCTCTGACTTCCTGTTGAGTTGCTATCGAGCTCCTTGCATTCTTGTCCAGACTTCTGACTTTGTGTCCGAAGAAGGGTTTGACTTGGCGTCGCTCTCACCCTTCAAATCAACATAACCTCGTTCAACCCGACTCCGATTCGCCTCCTTTACCGAAACCTTGCCCGTACGTCCGCTTATCTCATCTCGTCCAACCCGAACAAGCGAATGAATGCTGAGTTTGATTTTGTTATCCCCAGGCGCCGAAACTAGTATGCTCGTTTGAATCGAGGATTCTTTCAAGAGCCACGCGCCGCGGGGGCTTTGTGTGTTCAAGGTATGTGTGTTATTGGTGTGTATATAATCCATTCATTCATTCAAGCTCAGCTTGCAGATAATCGATAGGTTTGCTATCCACCTTTGTATTGATTCAATTTACTCATTTCTCACTTCGACTGGGTCTAGTCGGCTCGTATTGCTGTTATTCGGGGATCAAGTTGAATTCAAGTAAGGTGCGCCTTATCTCCGTTTCCTTTCGCTTGAATTTATCTGACCTTCTTCGTATCAGAAGTTACAACGGGCTTGCAGTTGTTACCATTGATTGGATTCGCGCCGACTTTGTGTGTAGCTCAACTTCGCGGGTACGATGCACTCAACACTATATCAATTTCCTCATTCATACTGCTAGTAGTCTCCTACTGACCTTAAACCGTCACTTCGACTGAATCGACTCGATACAGGCCGACACTATGCCGGTCTGACTTTTACTCCACTCACCCGTGCCAATTAAATGCTCTACTATGCTTGTATAGCCCCAGGTGAGTTGTTTACTGACTCGATCTTCGCATTCAAGTAGACAGAGGATATGCCGCGGCTGGTAAGCTTTCAAACCACATCCTTTCAATTATTTCATTTCACTTCATTTTGCTCCGTCCAATCCGAGTCATTTTGAATTCCTCCCCGTGTCCATCTCCTTCGATTCAATTCATACAATCTAACCCTCTTCCTGCCTCCCTTTCAAGCGTCGTTCCTCTCGATTCTTCTTATTCCCATCTTCCCCAACTAACGTCGATTCGTGCATGCACGTAGCTTTCTAATTACTGCTACTGCAGTCTTCGAGTTAGATCATTTGGATCTCGTGCTTCTTTCGGTGAGTTTTCGTTGATTACCGCAGGATCGATTCGAAACGGCGTTCAGTTTCCAATTGTTGTGGGTGAGTCATTTCCTTCCTTCTTTTCTTTCGTCTCTCCTCATCCGAAATCAACGAACCAGCTCTTCTTCGTTTAATACAACCCGCGGAATCGAAGTCAACCGGGGTGATGCATCCACTTACCATTCAATGGGTCTTTCAGCTTCGTTCAACCCGATTCGGATTCGACTCGGGTGTAGAAACTGTGCAGGTAACTTACTTCTATTCAACACAATTCACTGCTGAGATTGATTTTTGTATCCCCAGACGCTGAAACTATGCCCGTTTAAATCAGGACTTCTGTACAAGAACTCAGCATACAATCCGATCTTCGGGAGCGTTGGAATAAAGGCAATCAATATAAAACAATTAATTACACTACTAATTCTGCAAGCCAAGCGCCAGCCGCTGGTCAGCATTCATCCTCCGCTTCTTCGGCTTCACAGGTTGTGAAGGCTCATTTTCTTTGTCCTCCTCGAGAGCCCTCTTCCGGGATCGACTGGCAGACATGGCCGTAAGCTGCTTTTTTAACTCGGTCGTACCGGCTTCCCCCAAGCTTGGCCGACGCTGGCCTGGTGTTGCAGAGGGTAAGAGTCGACCCTTCAAGTCGCGCTCAGCATAGAAGTCGGAAAGCGAAGGATCTCCGTAGCAGGGAACAGCGCTACGTGAATTCAACCGTGAGAGACGCGCGGTTTAAGATACTTGAACACGCACATCGTTTTCCGCCCCACAGTTACACGATGGCCGGTGCCGCAATATTCAAGTGGGCCAATCGCAACTTTCTGAGTTTTCTTGACAATGTACGAGAACAGCATATGCTCTCGTTCCGTTCCAATGATGTGGGTGAGATCCGCGCTGTCCCTTGTAGAAGTTCATATCGTCTTTCGAGGGCAGGGAAAAAATGAAGACTTACTCGACATCAGGCATGCCTTGGGAGTTTTCTGCGGCTGGAGTGATGGACCAGATCTGCTTCACATGGCGGTACGTGTAGACGTCGCGGTGAGGGAGACCCAAAGCTCGAACTTCGGACTTTGGCAGAAAGAGTGGAGAGTAGTGGTTGGGGCGGAGGAAGGTTGGTTGATTTAATAGTCCTGCAAGTCCGGGATGAGAACAAGTCAAATCATTTCTAATAAGACGAACCTTGCTCCCTAAAGTAAGCTGTCACTGGATCGGACTGATCGGACAGCTCTCCCCCAATTGCTGTCCACAACTCGGGTCCAAACACGAGATGGCCCAGGTTGTGTTTGAGAGTCAATGAGGGGGACAGGAAGGTCGGTTCGAAAACGTCGAACACCGTTGCCGTCTCGTACCGAACCCACGGTTCAGGAAGCTGAGATAGTGCTCCAGTTTGCGCCTGCCACAAACGAATTTTTAAAAGACGGGGGACGGATTAGAAATCATGAGACTTGCAACATAGTCGTCGACGAGTTCCGCCATGCGGACAGGAAGTTTGGTATAATCTTTGGCGTACACATACAGCCAATTGATGTAGTCGAGACGCTGTCGCGTAGTCGGAGCGAGCAGACCGTCGAGCATAGCTGGACGGAGAAGGCCTCTGCGTAGCGCATGTGTTAGAAAATAAAGACAGGTCACAGGGTGAAACATACGGAAGCTGTTCCCGAGACTCGTGTAGATATGTTTCATATGCGGTAGAAACACGCGCCGCACGAGAAGGGTTACCAAAAACCTCGGCTTCAGTGAGTTGTGGAGATAAGCCTACGATAGAATAAGTAAGAACAGTGTTGACGTTAAATGTGCTCACCAGCGAGAAAGAATAGTTCAAGCACAGTATAGACGCCGACACCAAGAAACACCTCGCTTGCAGCACGGATTGCCTCGATTGCCAGTCCGTTGCGATCACCCGCCTGGCGATCACGCATCCACTTTGCAAAAGCGGGTAAAAAAGCCCAATCGGGGCTATGAAAGTCGGTGGGGCTGGCGGTGAGCTCCGCGCGTGATTTAGCCCAGGTTGGCTGTAGAATCTGAGATTTGAATTCGCTTGAAAGCAGATAAAACTCACTTGGAATACGAGATCGATGCTATGGAATGCAATGACATGGTCTTTGAAGACGAATGCCATGCCGACATGGAATTTGCGAAGCTGTCCCCAGTCAACGACTATAAGAATAGAAGCTACAGTACCTCTCACCTCTTTGGGAACGAGTTTGATAGTTGACTCGTAAACCGAGCGTGGCATAGGATGTGCGGAGGTGTGAGTAAGATATTGTATCTGATCGAAGGTTAGAAACGTTAGAGAGCCAAATCAATGTCATACCATGAACGAGAGTGGGCCTAGATCAAGTACCAGTCCACGATAGGTGTATTCGATCTTGGTGAGTGACAGCTTGGTCAGACGCGTCGTATCTGGTTCTGTCTTGCCAGTTGTTCGCCACATCTCGGGGTAAATGGAGCCTTGATGATTCTGGTTTCCCCGTCTGGCGGTACATGCCGAATCGATGGAGTAGGGGAGCCCATTTCGAGCGGGATGGTCGGAGCGGAATCGTTTGGCTTCAGCTTTAGTGGCGTCGATATCGATGCGCTCCAGTGGGAGTGGGCCGCCAGACTCGAGGATGTCGGAGAAGTAAGCAAGTAGCAGCAAGAAAGCCGCCTCTGCTTCGCGAGACTCTGGCATGGTGAGCGATGCGGGAGATACGAGGGAAGAGGAAGATGACAAGAGACGACAAGATCAACCAACACCACGTGACTGATCTTCGCTGTCAAATCAATCGGCCGGTAAGTTACTGTAAAATTCCGTAATGGGTGTCGAAATTTGGGTTGAATTGTCCTCAAGAAATCAGAATTGGAAGTTGAATAACAGGAATATTCAATGATTTACCTCTTGAAGCGGGTTTCTAAGTCATCAGCAGATGGTTTTTGAGTCGGAATGCTACATAGTGAGCTGTGTCACATTAGGGCGGCTCACCATCACTTCCATCAGCCGCTCGGTCGAGTTTCCCAATCCGGATAGCAAGATTCTCCTGCAAAATAATTTTTCTGAATATATGGATGGTCAGCGGGGCATGCTATGACCTATATACAAGCTATGGGAGGTTAAAAGTGTTTGTTTCGTAAAGGTAGGACGAGACCACTTTGGCGGGGGACAGATCTCTTATGTCGGCGACAGTTTTACTATGTCCGAGGACAGTAAGCCATTTTGCGTTCGAATACTATAGCAGAGGGATCGAAACAACAAATTCAATTGAGTTACAGTAATGCATTTTGTGGCTTACAATATTTGAAGAACTACCAAACGAGAGATTTTCAAAAAAAAGATCAGAAAGAGAAAACGACACTTTCTCGTTTCTAAGACTTCAAAACACTGTGGAGCGTCGATGAACATTGATAGTCATGCTCACCAACACAGTTAACGAAGCCACGTCTAAAGACGAAGCCTAAGGTGAAGACCCCCTGCATTCTTCCTTGGCTGCAGCCGGCTAGGAGCACTCACTCGAAACTTGGAGTACCAGTGATAGTGCCAATGGTCGCCGCCCCTGGATACGCGAGCCCGCATGCCCAGGCTCTGGCACCAGCTACGGAGCCCGCGAAAAAACGCGCAACGAGAACTGGTACACCAGACAGATACGACCTCCTCTCCAGTAACTTGTATACGCCCAGCATACAAGGCCCTCATCGCCATGATCGAGTCCGAGTCAGCAGTCCAGTTTCCTCTTGGCCTCCTCTCATTGACACCCCTCGCATCGGAATTCCGCAAATGGATAGCGACCCGACATCTTCATACTATTGCACCTCATCCCCGTCTCTTCCTCTTCCCCCGAGCTTACATGCCCCCAACCTCTTCCACGTCCGCGCCGAAACTCATGACACGACTGCGATACCACCTCCGCGTCCGTCGTGCGATTGGACGGCATTCGCAATCGACTCTCCTCTATCGCCACTCCCCGAGCACAACGACGGTACAGGGACGAGGAGCGCGAAGGATCGACGACACCACTTCGTCGACCGCAGTCTCAGTCCCACAGATTAGGATCCGCGTCGTATGCACACATGCAGACTGGACACACCCAGCTCCACCCGCGTACCGTAACCGCATCCCGCAGAAACTACGAACTCGAGAAGCGAAATAAGTCCTCCGGACCAAAACCGCCGTCGACGTCACATCGCCAATGTCCACGTCACCCGCATGAGCAGCACATTGAAGGCAGAATGAGACCCGCTGTACCATCCCGCTTGTATACGCCAAACATGCAGCGAGGCTACGACGCCCCCTTCCCCTCGATCAGCTCGTGGAAGTCAGCACCCAGCTCCATCTCACTCCCCGCATAGCCCTGCAAGCGGCTCCGGCACAAGAGCTCCTCGCCGCCTGATCCTCTTCCCCGCCTCCTCAGGGTCCAGGGGTACGCTCCCTCCATCTCAAGCTCACCGCTCTGACATCCGCACTGCTGCTCGGACTGCGGCAAGAGGTCTCCGTCCGCAATACAAGCACCACCCCAACCACAACGCATGAACAGCTTCGCGGACATATGCTCTCCCAGCGTTTCCATCCCAACCCATACACGTCACCCCTCCGATGACCACCGACAGCTTCACATCCTCGCAGCCTCATCAGGCCACATCGATACGCCAATCGTCTCAGGCCCACCACTCCAACGCCCGCGCTGCTAATCACGACGTACGCGCCGATAAGCGCCACGACCAACCCGCTAGGCGGAGAAAAGCGTAGCGACTTGTAACGTGCGGCATCGAAACCGACGTCCCACTCTCCGAGAGCAATCGCAATGTAGGAGCGAGCGACGCTAGATATCTGCGACGTCGCTTCGTCGACCTGAGCGTAGGCCACCCACGAGGGTCTAGGTCGTAATCATGTATCCCGGCTCGAGCAAACATCGAGAGATACGAGAGGATTACGCGGAGTCACTGCATGACATTGGCATGATCAGCTGCACGAAATGAAGGACGGAAAGAGGAGGGAATGGGAAGAGGGGAAACGACGTACGGGTAGACATTAGTATACCTCCGTCAATGACCAATCTTCCTCCCACCCCTCCTTCCTCCTACTCCTCAAGATCCGCCGAGTCCTACTAGGAGTCAGCCGGGGTGCGCTGCGCGGTGTACGTGCCACTGAGCTTCTTGTTCTTGTGCACGAAGACGACGAGTCCACAGACCTATAGGTTAGGAGCAGTGGATCTCAGCGCTCACCCCCAACGCGCATGACGAGGATGACGCTTGCCCAACAACCACATCTTCGCCGTCCACGTTCGCCGCTACCTGCATCCCCGCCTCCTCCCCATCACAGCTGGCGTGGGTGGCCCGCCGGCGTTGACCCGCGCCAAGGGGGCTGACGGGAGCGAAAGCGAGACGCCGCCGGTGAACAAGTCAAGAGAAAAAGGGTGAGGGCAGTTGCTTGAGGGAGGCGAGGAAACGAGTGGAGAAACGGACGTACCTTCCCGATTGACTGAATTAGGCTACGGCGTCCCTAAAGCTACCTCCTAAGCGACAGTGCGCCTGCCAGCATTGTCTGCCGAGCAAGTGGTCAGATAGAGCGTTAGGCGTGAATATGCAGGGAACGCACGCACCTCATGATACGACGCACGAGTCAGACGTCGCACATCCACATCCACCTCCACCTCCACCTCCTCACGCCCCCAGTCCATCCCGTATACCTTCCGTATCCCCGCGCCTCTTCCTCCGGCTCGGGGATCCATTCACCAAGACGAAACGGGTTCACGGAGTCACTGGAGTCTGGATGAGAGCGGTATGATCAGCTGCACGAGTATGATCAGCCGCACGAAAAGAAAGCGCTAGCGAGAATGCAAAAGAAAGCGCTAGCGAGAATGCAAGAGGAGAGAAGAAACGACGTACTAATGCTTTACACTCATCAGCATATCTCGCCCGCCTCCTCTCTTCTCCGAGGTAGAGATGATACTCCCCCTCCACCCATCCACTCGCGCCTCTTCTGCCGACCAAGTCATCCCCCCACATCGCTTTCACTTCAATCGAAGCGTGAGATATGAAAATGTAAAGGATTGAATGGACGTACCGACGAAAAGATTGCCGCAGGGGAACGTTTATCCAGCCTTTGTCACTACCTCCCCTCCTCCAGTACTCCCGGAAAATACAGACGTAGATTTGAGTCCGCCAATCTATGAGTAAACAGAGTCAGACCCACTCGTCCGTCATCCACTTCGACTGACCGACTAACCTCAATGCGCCGTGACCGCCATCCTACCTAACCTATCCCATTCCGTCCCGCCCCGCCCACTCCAGGCTTCCATATCGTCAAGTGGAGCGGACGCAAACACGGTCGATATAGACGCGACGTCCCAGAAAAGACGAAGGATTGTTTACTGGATGAGACGTGTCTGTCTACCAAGACGAGACGCCGACGCCGACGACGAAGACGATACCCAGCTAGAGAAGAATCAGCTTGGAAGGAGGGCGCAGGAGGAAAGGGCTTACCTATATCAAGAGCGCACGAAGCGGGGGTGTTTGTCATGAGCAAGTCATTCTGTGAGTGCAGTCGTCAGATTCAGCATTAGGTAGATGTATGGAGAGGAAGCGCTCACCGCTTCATTCTGCGCTACGACATGGCACGACTCGGAGGCACCGCGCCAGCACATCCGCATCCGCGTCCGCCTACTTCTCCCTGCACAATCCCCCGGCTCCGAATCCCACACGTCCGTCCCCACCCCTGCCCGCTCCCCGTTCTCCCCTCGTATCCAATGTGTGCCTAGAGTCGGCTCGGTCTGCGCGCCAGGGAGGGGGAGTCACCAACAGCTCCAGCTAGTAGCAGAGAAGTACGGGTGGCGCGCTCGTCGAGGTCTCGCACGGAATATTGGCGGTCGAGAGGATATCGACATGCTACAGTACCGGGCTGCACATGTCGAGGAGAGTTGGGGGTCGGGTGCAATGACGCGCAAGCGACAACGACAATGCGTATTGGGAGCGGGTGGGAGGTCGGAAGTAGAGATAGAATGACGAGATATGTGCAATGCGAGCCGGGAGACGGGCATATCGAGTTTCATATCAGTAGATCTTGAGAGGCTTCCAGGAAGACGGGGTGAGGTAAAGCGAGGGCCGGAGTGCGCGTGGGGACGGAGCCTAGTGGAAGGTAAGTAAGACTGTTAACATTCGAGGATGAGAGGTAGGACTCGAGGATGGGACGTACATGAGGGGCGTCATTAAGTGTGGCGTCGGGGGATACGACGCCTCCGGTGGGAGATAGACGGCAGCTGGAGGAAGCGAAACAATCAGTGCGAGTTCGAAGGACAAGTCCACATCGAAACGCAACAGATTCATACGTACTAAGAGTACACCAGAAACGGCTCATCGAGGTATCCGCTCCGACTTGCGGGGAGTAAACGAAGTGACTTTCACGGCGGCCTGGGCGTTGGTGACAGTGGTGACGGGCTTCAAGTTCTTCGCCTTGAAGAAGACAAAGCTGAAAAGTCCAAAAATGATCCGTTAAAGATGAGGAAACCCCAACGACATTCCACAGACCCTCGACCTCGAGGAATGAGAAAATGAGTGCAGTAAGCTCGGATGGAAGGTTGTGCATGCTAGCCATAGGACGGTGTACGAGACGAGCCGAAGGCACGATTTTGGGCACGATGGTGGGGGTGGACAAGAGGAGCACAAGGCAGTGCCACCGCTGCTGACAGGTTGACACGGACACATGACTCATGAGAATTTCAAGCCGTGAGCAGGTAATAAATTTAAATGGCTAAATTGATGTTCATTTTCTGAAGCGGGGAATTCAGATCTCCATTAGTTTGACAGGCTTGTGCAGAGTATGAGTTATCATGTTTCTCATTTTCCAAGCTGTTCAGCGCTGTGAAACGAAAATCGAAAATCCGAACAGTGAGAACTTGGTGAGAACACCGTTGTTGATGCCGAATCAGGCCGCGTAACCCAAGTTCAACAGTGCTGCTTTTGACCTAAATTCGACTTGATGCGACCGTTTGTCGGCGACTATGAACTAGTGATGGCTCCGCAAAATTGAACTAACTACAGTATCACCGTAATTCAAGCGCTGTTTTGACATTCGCCGCGGCACCTGGGAGCATCACCTGGAATACCAGAAATTGATTATCCACATCTTCGCCTGCGTTGTACGGCTGGCCAACGGAAACGCCTTGCGTGGTTAAGAAGTCGTTATCGCTCTATGAGCACTCGCATCAGAATTCGCGACGAATATCGAAATGAGAAGAAAGGGCGCACTCACCGCGGTGAAGAGAAAAAAATCGTTCGGTGCGCTGTCTCCCACGGGAGCCAAAGCTAAACTTTCCCACTTAGCGTCGAGGAGCGTATTATCGTCCGGGTCACCTGTATTCCAACGCAATTCAGCCAAACAATGGAGACTATGACAATTCCAGCTCCGAAGGAGCACCCACCATTGTGCAGCCCGAACCGAGCTAACTGTGTGGTGTCCGCATAATCAACGAAACTAAGATATGTTGCTGGAACGATTTTCTTGCTGAGTTTGCCCTTTGGCGCAACGGGGGTGGAGGGCGAGTCGAAATCCGTCCCGTGGATGTCGGTCGCATTTTCAATGCTGAACAGATCGATGTGTCTGAAAAAGAGATCACACATTCAGATTCACAACACATCAAAGAATATGGAACACTCACTTATATTTAATATTGTCCCCGCTCCCACCATGCCCGTTCCCGTCCCTGGACAAAATCAAAAACACACCCTCAGAGACAAAATGAATTTCGCTTGTCGCTTCGACTTTGCCATTGCCGCTAGGGCTGACTGGGAGAGGGACAACCCATTCGCCGATCAAAGGCACAGAGGTGCTTGGTGACGAGATATCGTATGCAAACAGACGAGTGTATATGCTATCTTCGCCGCCGTCTTGGATGGTCGCGGATTGTAAGATAGCGTACAGAGTTGATGTAGCAGGGTCGAGAGTGAGACCTTCGAAGCCTACCGGAATCAGATTCAAAAATAATTTCAAGAGGAGATTTTTAGTAGTGGTACCTTGGTTGGCTGCACGACCGGTTTTAGGATCGGCGTTAGCGGTGAAGTTGATGTTTCGCTTCTTGTCTTTCGGGAGAATGGCCGCGGGAGGTTGAATTGTTTGAACGAGATGCCCATCCGCAGAAAAGAGGTAGATATATGGGCCGTATTCGTCGCTTGTCCAGAAACTTGCAACGAAAATGCGGATTCAGTCTGAGTAAGCTCCTCCTGTGCGAGAACACTCGAAAAAATACATACGTCCCATCCACATTGGCAACCAACCCTTCAGCATCAACACTAAGATGCGGCTCTCGAGTACTCGCAATAGGCATTTCAGGATCGGCAAGTGGGTTCGTCCCAACTCCTGGCATTGCGGCGCGGATCGTGCTTGGATCGAGTCCACTCGTTTTGGTGTTATTACGCTCGAAATAGAGGACTGTGTTCTTATAAGTCAACACGAAGGTTTTCTGCGCCTGCTCGAAAGGCAAAGGTGTCGAGTCGGAGTAGGGAGTCAAAACAAAGTCGAGCTCGTGTCTGCGAGCCTGATAATCCACGGTCGTTTCCCTGTAAAATACAGGTCAAGAGAGAATTCGAGGTAAAAGCTTTTTGGTGAATACATACACGTTGAAACCGCGGTCAGGCTGAACGATCAGCGTTCCAGTGAAGCTCCCATTGCTGAGCTCCTTCCAAGATCCTGGCTTTATTGCAATGGCACTTCCGATTCCTCCGAGAGTGTCTCCAGTTGATTCGGTGAAGTTGGAGGGTATACGACCGAATCCGACTAATCCCTGGGAATCACATATTCAATCAAATCATTGGTATCATGACAAAAACGACCGACCTTACTCACATATGTCACGCCGCCCAAAGAAACTGACACAGCGGGCGAGAACGCATCTTGAACTGGACTAGGAACGCTAAGTGCGCCCGATACTTGCAGGATAGTCAGGATATAAAGAGCCAACAAAGAGGGTAGATGGTGCAGCATCGCGGAGGGAAGAGACAGCCTGCGGGGAGTAAGACGGCGCAGTTACTCTTTGTAACTTATATAGCGGACGTCAACGTCTGAGAGGAAAGCGAGTATGTAGATGGCATGAGTGAGAAATCGGCGCAACTTCTTGCACAAGGATCACAAGTCTAAGCATATGGCGGTGATACGAACGTTTGTCGGGAGGGAACTTGCCGGTGGCGATAATAAAAACGGACCACGCGACGCGATGAAATGTTTTGACGGAAGAAAGAGGATGATTGGGCGATGACGATCAGCGCATCTTGGCCTGCATTATTTCCAAGTTCTAACAGGTAGTTTGGACCTGGGGAAGAAAGGTTTAAGTTATTTTTACCGTACCGGTTTGTATCATATCGCCGATAATTCCACTGCCCTCCAACGCGTGCGACGATGCCAATTCAACGCACAGATCGCCAGACGATCTTCAGCCCTTGTTCATAGTACATCTCGCCCATTTAAGATCTAAAAATACAACTCTCCTGCCATCGAGGACGTCAGAAGGCCCAAAGGAAACATTCTCTAGTTCGTCCAACGCACCATAATGCTGCATGCAGAACATGTCACTATCCGCTCCTCATCATATCATATCATTCCAACCATCCGAAACCGTTTCCTCAATAGCTAGAACATCCTCGACATTGTATCCAACACCACCCCCGTTTCACCAGTCTCATCTGTATCCATGAGCGTTTCCTCTGACGCTCCGACCGCTCGAGCATGGAGGACTAGATGGCACGCGAGGACGGATTGCATTACTCGGAGGGGGCTGCGGAGCAAGAAGGTTGATTCAATAAATGTATGTAGAAAGAAAGAGGGGGAGTGAGTGTGAATGAATGACATACGAATCGGCGATGGATTTCAACCCGGGCTGAAAGAAAGCGGGGGGGAAGTGAAACTCAGCGTGTAGCATGGGGGGTCCTAACAAGTAGACGCACTGGGGCTTGAGTCTCGAGACTGACATCCACCACGAGTATTACTGCGAGAAATTCTGAGAATCGCGAGAGTGGAGCTACCATATCACCCACCGAAGATGGCCAGGTAAAACGAGATTCCATCGCGATAAAAGGTCGTCACGAGCTGCGATTGTCGGTATATTGACCTCGACAGCCAAACTGAATGTCTGTTGGTATCATAGGACATGGGCACAGAAGATACGATACGTACAAGTATGTAGGCCCCTCCAAGCGGTCAGCAGAAAGACAACTGGGGGAAGCATGTTAGTTGTTAATCTTACGAGGAGTAGGGTAGTAATTTAAACAACACACCCGTCTCGCCGAATAGAAGGGAAGCGTATATCACGACCCCGATATTAGTTGAGCTGTCGAGGTTGCACGAGTTGGGAGGCGACATCGGTACGGGAGCTGCGTAGCGTACATAGCGATAAGCATAGTTTCACTTCCACCATTCATGATAAACGCACCGAGAGTTTCCGTCCATCTAATTAATGCCCATATGTTGACTCCGCCGATTCCCTAGCAAACACATTTGTAGACGGTGAGTGGACAGAGGGGACGATGAAGAGATGGCGACGCACAAACCACAAAAAGCCCAGGAATACGAGCAAGGCGGTAGATTTTTCGAATAAGGCGTACGTGCGGATCGTTAATATTACTGTGTTGAAGTGAAAACCGGACTCCGCCTGAGCCTCAAAGGCTTGGATAGTAATAACAACTTGGGACGACGCACACTCGGTAATGATACTGCCAACCACCGCAAATGCTGCGAGCGTTATACATAGTAAGATTGCGAATTCCGAGTCTTCATAAGGAAGGAAGTGATAAACTCACTTCGTATGAATATGGATGCGGTGTGACACGTTGCCGGATCCACAACGAGCTGAGTGCGAACTGGATTTCCAGTCAAAGTGGATGTGGAAATCAACGACTGAAGACCGGATAAAGAGTTCCTCGACGCACTGTGGACGGCCAATGCGGTATCTATGAAGGTGCTGTATCTTGCCCAGAGATACAAAGTCTTCACCGCGCTCCAGGGCGTTTTCCAGAGCAGCCGATACTTGAAAGAGTTTGAGTTTCTTGAAGCGCGAGGCGAGTTCATTGCGACGCACCTCTTGGTCGATATTCAAAAGAGTGTCATAAGTCTGCCGATGGGCGAATGGTAAGCAAGCGCTCATTTCATTTCATAGGCCGAGATGAACAAGAAGACAGACTCACCAACGCCGTCAGCATTCCGACTTGTCATGATCAATCTTGTCATTTGGCCTTTCAAACGCAATGTCACAAAACGAAACACACCATTCACGCGCTGAATTGGAGAAAGAAAGAAAGGGAATGGATGTCAAGATTCTCGTGAGCACTCAGGGGGTGAGGTGAGTATGGAAGGACGCACGGAGACCAGCTGGAGGTCGAAAACCGGGGTATTGAGACCGTCCATGGGGCACCGGCCGGGAGGGAGAGGGAGGGCGAAAAACGCTGCCCTCGTCGCCCCAGCTGGTGGAGGTACGGAAGAGAAAGATAGACGATCACGCCCACGGGTGAGGATCGTTGATGGCAGTTTGCCGGAGGCCGACATCCGTTCACAATCTGTCGTTTGTGGGAGCGAGCGCTGATGCGCCACTCAGGTTCGGAACCTGTATGTACTGGCGCGAAGACGCGGTTGGATGGGGGAGAAAAAAGAGCCGTTGAATAGATAGGCCGCGACTTGACGGAACAGTAGCATTCCCCTGAGCTAACAAAATGCCCAGAGAATTCTGAGCACTTGCCCAAAAGGAGTCCATGTTTGTGGAAAAACTTCCGAGATCATTTGCGTCAAATCTGTGTCGCGATTAATTAAAATACGCGAAGCTCAGTGGGGGTGAGCTTTCGATAATTATAGAAATGGGAACATCCTATTCGACAGTGGACAGACGCAAGCTGCCACATAGAGGAAAGGGGCTCTCAAATTCCAGCTTCTTCCAATGACGTCTCGAAGAGCGTGTCTTCAGTCATTTGCATTGGACGTGAACGGAAAGAAAAGAATGACAGACCAATTATAGCAATCCCGGCTAACTCTGGAAAGTCTCCGTTAGACGCAGACAGTTCATCCAGGGCGAAATTCGCAACCAATGGATTTGCGATCATGGTGAGAAGATAGTGGTGATGACAGATGTAAACACCCACAAGCACGGTATAAACAAATAAAGAGAAATAAATAAATAAGCGTTCCTCGTTTTCCTCTCCCACCAACTCGGGCAATAATTACGAACGTGGCATACTACGAAATTTAGCCTGGCTCTCCGTGCGTCAACACGCTTTTCTACACATTGCATATTCTGTTTTTTTTCTCTTCGCGATGCTAGTTCAAGTTGGATGACAAGACCATGCGAGCAAGGACAAGATGGTGACATCGCTTGCAGCGATGTCAGCACTATGCCACCATTTGCCGTTGTGAATACGGCACCACCGGTGGAGATGAACCCGAAATCGCGTACATCAGGAAAAATCCGACCCCATACATCGACCGACATAGTCGATGTAGTCAGCATAGTCCTGTCGTTTACCCCCTGTTATATAGTGCACCATAGCCGCCCCTCAACAGTATGTATGTCGCTGTAGTTGGTATAGTTACAGTCGGCGCAATGTAGTCCTGTAGTCTTGTAGCAGAATAGGCAACGTAGCTCGCTGTAGGACAATATATTCTCATCGGGCTCATGCTCATGAACGTATGATACAATGAAAGCAACATGATATTATGAACCAGGTATGTACAATGCGTACTGGGCGAACTAACGATGTCCATTCGACCCGCAAATTCTGCTGTTCTGTGATATTCGTCCCTGTCCCCGAGACCAGATCTGCTCGGAACCGATTTACGGAAACTGAAGGGAGTGGAAACTGCCGACACCGGTAAGTGAGCGGGTAACGCTGACGACTAGCGAGTTGTTGTTGTCAGCAAAATAGATGTAACTGAGAGGGATATAGGCACGCACCACCCAGATATAGATCACAAAGTCGGCAGCCGCAACGAAGTCTGGATATGACTGAATGGGAGAGGATAGATCTTGAATGAGGACCATGAAAAGAGTCTACTTCTTGAATGACAAACTTCAGTAAACGTCACTTGAATCGACAGTCTTGAATCTGGAATCGGTGAAGTTGGCCAACACGAGAGCTTGAGTTCCGGTAGCTTCCGGCTTGATAAGACTCAGTAGTTCTTGAGCGACTTGAATAGTATAGGCCGGAGGCTGGACTTGTGTTTGAGGAGCGGGGTTGTGCTTGAGATCTTGTTGGGGGTGAATTGAGGGCGAAAACACAAAGCCATTTGTTTTGAGTTATAGAGAGCTGAGAATCTTGCTGAATTGAAGCGTTGAGACTCTGAGAAGAATGTGGGTGAAAGCGGGCAGCGAGGGCGAGGCAAGGAGAGGGAGAGAGAGGGTGGATGGTGGTGGGAAGAGAAAGAGAGTGGCCATCAAAACCAACCATCGACTGCGGAACACATGTTGCGCACGGACCCTGATGCCAAGCCTTTCGGACTTGGTCATTTCTGTCCTTTTCTGTCGTATTCTCCATGCTCTCCCCGATCCTTCTGCTCTTCCCTGTTCGTTCCCCTCGTCGTTTCACCCCTACTGAACCGACCAAACCTTGCATTCGACTCAAGCCTTCAACTCTTGAAACATACCAACTGGCTAGATTGACGACTGCCTATCTGTACGCATCGCCGCCGACGATTTTCAAATTGGAGAAGTTCCGGTGTATGTGGCGGGAGCTGGGTGGGAGGTGTTGAGTTTTGAAAGATGTCTACTACATATTCTCCGCACAATATTTGTGAGTCTTATCATCATACTTCCTGCGGAAGTTCTACCTTTTGCTGCCAGTGTAGATTGTGTTGTTGTTATAGACTTCGGTGTCGTCGATAGTGAGCTGTATTGCCGTGCGGGCAGTGTACATAGCGGCCCATAGCAGCTCCCTGGAGCAACATCGTCCATGTAGCACAATATATTCTCCTCCGAAGCTATATCGACTACAAGCACTACAGCGAGCAATATACCCAAGCCGGCGGCTACGGCCCGAGGAGTTTTTCCTGATGTATGATGAACTCACAGGGGGGGCATAAGGCTGACGACCTTTTTTCACTTCAGTCGATCTGATTTGTTCCATCCGTTATTGTGTGTCCAGAGCGTTGGCTCGGAATGTTCGCCTAAATCATTGAAGTACCGACGGAAACTTCGAACGATGACGCTAGAGCTAAGATGATCGTAAACAATTCGTATGGAATTTTTCTTCAAATCTACCCGTGCGTCCCATTTTGTAAAGATTACCGCTAGTGTTGTGCGCTATCTCGATTATATTCGTTGAATCGAAAGCCATTCCGAGATTCAACCATCGGCAGACCGGCCCGCAAAGCCGACGCGATCTCCGTGACCATCAGCGTGTCTGTGACGCCACACGTTCTTCTCAAACCGCCACCACACAGCCCGCAAGGCAGCGTCTGCTTCCTGCGACGCGCTGGAATCCGAAGCAACGCTCTTCTCGTGTACCCTTGCTGCTTATGTTCTTTTGGGCTTGAAATCGACGTCCCTGCAGTGCTATGGCTAGTCATTTGAAGAAACTTTTAACTGCCATGGCGGACGATTCTGCACGGCCGAAAGCAGCCATCTCTAGACAGCATCTCAATCAATACCAGCGTTTCCGCCCTTTTCTTGTTGCATACCTATCAACGGGTCAAGGATGAACGGCGTCTTGTGTCGTCAGACTTGTCTGTAGCTGTCTGCCCTATAAAGCTCAAGGTCTCGTCTTAACAACCCAATCTGGCCGATTGGCTCTGCTACATACAGCAGCAATTGCCATCAATCCAGCTTCAGAGCTTCTCGCAGTGCTGTCGCTGCTTCTCTGGATGACACGTCTATTGCCGTCGGAATCTCGAAGAATGCTGGAGAGCTGTGAAAGCTGTTAAAATGGTAATAAACCGCTGTACAGCGCCCTATAATTACTGATTAAAATGAACAGAGGACTGGTTAAATAAGCCGTCGTGTACCCATACGCATTCCCAAGCGGAAATTCCCCAAACTCAGACCGCCATCCATATGGCGCACATCGGTATTATCGACTGTGATATGACGCGAAAGGCGAAACTTCCGTACTACAACGACTGTGACGCGCTCCTCCCGCTTCCAGTCACCCATCGCTCTTCGTCTCGTCCTCTTCCTCCTCCATACCCAACTACAACATCAACGACGCTCATCCGACCTCCTGGGTCTGATACAGACTCGTTCATCGATAATGAACCTACGTCACCTCCGCCACCTCAACGAAAAAGCCACGTCCAAATCTCCCGCACATTCGGCTCCATAACCCCCGCGCACTTCGCTATCGATCCCAACCAGCGGACCCCCGAATCTCTGCTCGCCTCCGCAAGCGAGTGGGGTGACACGAGTACTAATGATACGGATAGATATGTTTCGAACTATAGCTCGTCGTCGTCGATATTCAAGCGTCCGATACCACCGAGAGTGGAGTTGGATGTCACGTTCGGGGGGGTTGATGCGTGGGTGGATGTGTTGCCGTGGGTTGCTTCGCGGGCTGGGTATCCGAGTCTGTCGTCGTCGTCAACGCGCGCCGCGGAAGGGTGTCCGGAGCGGATTTCGCTGGTGGTGGGTACGATGGTAGGGAATATTGCGCTTCGTATCGTAAGTCACCTACCTTCCATCGACATTCATTCAATCAATCACACTGACTCTTTTTTTCTTTCCGAATTAAACACACTTTATATTCAGGAAACACCCAGCCCACAATTCAACGACTGCAGCACACTCGCACGCGCCCGCAGCACCATCTCCCTCCGCGCACTCTCCACCTTCGGACAAATCAAACTCTTCCTCCCACCAACATTCCACGGATCGCTCACCATCACATCCGCGCTCGGCGCCCCCGTCCTCTCCCCGCGCCTCACCGCGCAGCTCTGGGGCGTGCAAAGAGAGGTGGGCTCCAAGCGCCGGTTCTTCGTCGGCGACCCAGCGGCGTGGGATAAGGAACGTGGCGATGAGGTGGTTGTGGGGAGCTCGTGGGGGAGGGTTTGGGTGGGGTTTGTTGGTGAAGAGGAGGGGGAGGAGGAGGAGGAAGGGGAGGAGAACGGGAGGCAGGGGAACGGGAAGGTGACAGCGAAAGCGAAGTGGGATTGTGTGCAGTGGGCGGTGTGGGCGGTTTGGTTTGTTATCGCGATGTTTCTTGGGAGGATATTGTTGGGGTGGGTGGGGAAGTGTGCTTCATGGGTGGTGGGGTGGTTGGTGGTTTGAGCTCCAGGACGAGGAAAATTTGTTACTAAGTACTAAGTACATAGTCTGCTTCCTTTTCAGCTTCATTCTCGATTTCGAATTCGCCTTGGCAGTTGCTGGCTGACATAGATCCATTCTTACTTGATTCATATCGATACAATTGCGAAACAGTAGCTTACAATACATGCATGTACATAGCGTGCCTTGACCTTCCAACAGACCTCGACCCCATCACTTCACCCATCAAAACTACTCAAAGCCACATGCGTATCCGCCCCAGGCTGCGTAACCAGAAATATCCCCTCATCGGCTTGTTCGAGGAGGTTGAGGATGAGGCGGGATATCATCGTTATTGAGATGCTGTTGAGTTGAAGGAAGGGGATTGTCAATATATTATCAAAATCAAGCGGGTCGAAGGGAAGGGAAGAGAAGTAAAGAAAAGTTGAGTGAGTGAGAGGGCAGGGAAGAGCTTACCAATTTGCGAACGTCGCGAGCGCGCCTGGGATGAGTGGCTAGGCGGACAACAGCATAAATTAGCTTCCTGATGAAATGGAAGAAGGGCAGAAGTTATACCCAGTATTCGACGAGCTGTGGAGTGAAGTAAAATAACCTAAGCTGAGAAAAAAACTTAAAGCGAGACAGACGCACGTAGTAGGTAGCTATATTTGCGAGGTTTGCTAGCGCCATGATTCTATTCCGAGGAGACACGATGAGCGGTGAAATTTGTCTGAACTGATAGATAGCAATAGCGTACCCGAAATACATAGCGCCTGTATCGGTCGCGTCAAAATAGTTCAAATTGCCTGAGGGAAGACTTGGAACGCACCGTCGCGTACCACCAACACATGCAAATTCGTCTGCCTCGTGCTGCGTTCACGAGTGATTTTTGCGTAGTAGAGAGTCAAAGCGAAGACAGTGAGGTCGAAGACGAAGAGGGATATCCAGGAACCAGCGAAGCCTGCCAACATCATAATTAGTTCGAGCTCGCAAGAACGAAAGGAAGGCTACGCACGATAAGCTCTGGTTTTGAGTGATCATCTGAACATTAGCACGGGATGGGATGAGATGGGAGTGTACGTACGAAGACTCCGTCAACCCGTAACGACATCCTCCGATAATCATAACTCGCACTCCGGCGTGTGCGCTGACTGACCACTGGGAGCGGAAATTAGCACGTATGATGCATGATCAGCGGAGGTGATAACAAGAACAGCACAACGGAAAGGAAAGGAACATAAATTGAGTGAGGATGGACGGCGAAACGCACCGCGCTGACGATGATAGCGGCTAGCCCTGTGGCGCCGAGGAGTATGAGGATGCGGAGATTTCGGTTGAAGAGGGCGTAGACGCGGATTATCATGATGACTGCAAAAGCAATTCATTGAATTAATGAATAGAGGGAAAAGACCACTTACTCACCTCCCGTGATAATCTGTGTCAACACAATAGACATTTCGCGAAACCGGCTGAGGTTCAAACATTCCTGGACTCGAATTATGATCCTAGTCAAGGACAGGATTAGCCTGTAAACGCACCGTCGTCGAAAGCGCCAAGAACGGAATGAACGAGTCAGGAATATTCGTGATGAAAGCAAAATAGCGGTTGAGGAAGAAGCACAGCGCGGTGAGGGATTTGGGGTGTCGCCAGACGAGGTTGATTTCTTTGTCTGTCCGACAACGAACGTTCAGGTGATTCAGCAATACAATGAGGAGCGCTTTTCCGAAGTGCGCACCGAAGGTGATGAAATGGTCCCAGTAGAGCACGACGATGCCAACGAGGTGAAGGTAATTGAGGAGAAACCTATGCGTCGCTTTCAATGAGCTTTTTCAGTGGCAAAGTTCCGAGTAAGACGTACAGCTCTTGACCAATCGAAACGCCGTCGTGGTAGTATCCCTCATGCTGCTCAAGGCCGTCCATCTCCACCAAAGGAGACGCGCGCGACCGGCTAGCCGCTGGAGTAGCTGTAGTCCGAAGTGAAGGGAGGGAAGGGGAGAATTCCGCTCGACTCCGAGCGGCGACGACGAGCTATTTAGCGAGTTTGGAAGGTGGCGCGGTGCCGACGGCAATGATGAATGGCGCGAAGATCATTGGCTAAGCGCATGCTTCCGTCAAAAGATGCCGGTCAGTTGACCTGCCTTTCATGTTGAGTTGCCAATCGTGAATTTGGGTTTGGAAAGTGGAATCGCAGAGTAGTTTTCTCTTGTGAGTGGCTATGTTGTTGCGATTTTTCTATGCGCAAATTTCTTGCTCGGAAACCTGCATTCGGCACTCGGCCCGACATGACGCGATCATGTGACTGTGTTTCATCAATGGATCGATGCAGGTTGGATGTAGGAGGACAACGCGCCTGAGGCTCACCGGGTGCGCTCTAGCCCGTGCAGCTTGGCATCATCCTGTAAGCCTCTGTTTAAGACGCGCCGTTGAACAAATTTGCAAGCCCTGTTTCATATCTCACTCAGCGTCTACGATTTTACATCCGCGCCGCCTCCCGACTCCTCACTCGAAATCCCCCACAACCCAATATAAATATCTACCACCTAAGACAAAGCCCCTCACATTCTTCACCTTCACCACCACCGACCACGCGTGCTTTATTTCAAGCCAATTCATATCTCACTTCACCTTCTATCACGGTTCAACCTCCCATTATTCATACCATCTGCGATGCTTTCCCAATCTACCTCCATTACTTTCGATTCGATTTCCACTTCGATATCTCTCTCGGCGCTGGACGCGATCTGGCAGGCCAGCCCTCCCCCGCCGTTTCCCGCAACCACCACCTCCCCGTTTTCGTCCCTCTTGGGATGGCTTTACCCAGCTTTTATCCACAACTTTTCTCAAGACTCGTGCGCAGTCGCCCCCGATGCTGGTCGTCGGTCGGCAATGCAATCTCCTGTTCCAGTCCCTTTTATTGATTCAGAAGTCGTGATAGAGGTCAGTCTACCACTCACTTTCAGCAGACAATACTCATAAACGCGATACCCCCAGTCGCCAGCTTCCACATTCTCCCCATCTCCATCTTCACTCTTGGACGAGATTTGGCAGGCTAGTCCTCCTCCACCTTTTCCCTCCACCGGCAGCTTTCTGCCTTCGTTCCTCCCGGGTTTTGGTCTCAGTTCTTACGACGTTGACAATACTTCGTGCGCCGCCGCCGCTGGTCGTCGGACGGCAATGCAATCCTCTATCTTTCATCCAGAAGTTGGAATCAAGGTGCGGCCTTTTTCTCTTACTGTACACTCCCACTCGAACGCAGCATCATATCATCACAGGCGTCCGTTTCCTCGCACGCTACCGGATCCGGATCTGACTTGCCCAACAACAATCCTAAGCATCACGTCCCATTCGTACGTCTCGCTCATCTCCGCGTTCTGAACGAACACTGTCAATGGCCTCAAAATGACCTATCTCATTTGCAGATATTGACATGCAGCCCAGGCATCGGTCTCGGTCTCGGCCTCGGGCCAATCGACTTCGTCTACGGACGCGCACCACAGAACGAGTCTCAGGTCTTCTCAGAGGAGGAGGAGCGCGCGGAAGAGGATAACGAGGAGGGGGAGAGGAAAGAGGAGAATGGGGAGGAGAGAGTCGCAGGAGCAGGGGAATACACTCAGTATCGCACTTGACCGATGACCGCGACGTCCACATAGCACACGACCATACGCATCCTCGACGCCTTTTCGGAATTCTTCGACGAGATACACAGACCAGATGACGCCAGCGCGGGCGCAGGCGCACGCACACTCCCATGAAGCAGGAGCCGGATTTCGGCGAAGGAGAACCGAGTTCTTAGAGAAAGGACAATGCGGGAGAGTTTGACAGGGAGGGCGACGAGGTGGTTGGCGAATCCACGGAGAATCGAAATTATACATAGGAACAGAAACAGACCACGAGACCCAGACAGACAGAAGGGCGAGAACAATACAGTTGATCCCTTCACTGTTGTTCGCGTGCACAAGGCGCGGCGACGAGAAAATGAGTCAAGCTCCCGATCAAGGGTAGTCGCTGACTTGCAAACAACGAATGATGAGCCCGGAATGCCAATTCAAGCACGAGATTAAGAGACGGAGAAAGACCCTCCAGCCGTATTGGTAAATTGATTTTGTATTTTGATTCCACACACGCACACGCACGCTCCCTCGTCGTCGCAGATGTAACATATATGCCTATGCAGCGGCAGCAGCCCGCGGCGCAGCGTCGGCCCTGGGCGGCGGAGGCCGCGTCGGGCAATTCCTCTGGATGTGGCCCTATTGCCGGCAACACGAAAGAAAATCAGTGAACCCGAATGTGTACTACGAGTACAGCAAACGCACCCCCTTCCCGCAATGGAAACATTTTGGGGGCTGCGGGCATGCGGCGATGACGTGACCTGCCTCGCCGCAGCGGTAGCTAGATGACGGCGCAAGGAAGCAAGCAGCAGACACATGAGCAAGGGAAAACAAGACACAAGCTAGCCAGGCAGACGCACCACTTCTTCGGGGCGGTCTTGAGCGCCTCAAGACGCTCTGCACTGGGATTTGGGCAATCTTTCCCGCTGTGTCCCTCGACCCCGCAGGCTCGGCAGACGACGGGCTCTTTGCAGTCTTTCTTCATATGTCCCTCTCGTCTGCCTGGGATACCACAACGACAAGTGCGAAGGCCTTAGTCGGAGCTATCATTCAAGGGAAGAAGGCGCTCACAGTTAGAGCTGCGGTAGAGAACAGAAATGAGCAGGGAGAAGGGGGGACGGTGGTACTCCTACGTACCAAAAGTTAATGAATGTACGTCTTTGGGGAACAGCGGTGGAGACGGGAGAAAGGCGGGTGCGGAGGGGAGTGGAGGAGAAGGTCGTGAGGGTGCGCCGGAAGGCGGAGGCGGCGGGAACGGCGCGCACACGGAGCAGCGACAACATGGCAGTAAGGAAAAAAGAAGGTCACGTCACAGTCACGATGGATACCGCGGTCACGTGGATGCCGTCACTTACGGGCTTGAGCGTTCAATATACATTTTCGCATTTTGCATGCCTACAGCATAAAAATACAAAGCCATAACAGGCTAGGGTATCTTCCACTTCACTGATTTAAATCCTACCCCTCCCCGAGATCTATAGCATATTAATAACTTCAATGAAGCAAAATGACGACCGTGCAAGACAAACTCACCAATAGGTGACCTGAAGTTATGCACCAACGGACTAACTCCCGACGGCCTCCGATGCAAATAAATCTTCCTCATACTTCCACTCGCGCTCGCCGACCCAACCGACGCCATATCCTGCATATTAACATCCCTCGCCCGATCATAATGCCCCTCCTTATGCGCCATCTGCGGAGACGATATAAACGCACTCCCATCCAGCTCCGCCTCAGCTGTATGCTCGTCGATGCTAGGTAAGAAGTTATATGGTCTTTGCTGCCCAGCGTATTGCTGTTGTTGCTGTTGCTCGAGGTCGAAACCGGTGCCAGCCGACGCGGGATACTCCGCATTCGCATTCATATGGGCAGCTTCGCTGGCGGTGATAGGCATATCCCATTCCTGCGCCGCCGTCAGACTGGAGGTCCGCCGTCCACTGGGTGCGAGACTATGGCTGTAGACGCGGCTGCGTCGTTTTTCCCGCGCCGCGTCTTTGGCGGCGATTTCGTCTTCAACGGAGCGCGGGAAGAATATCTGGATTCAGGTGAGGTGGGGTCAGGAAGGGGAAAAAAGGGACGGGTACGCACGACGAGGGTAAGAGCGGAGGATATACAACACCCGACGGCGGATATCATCGTTAGGAAGTCTACCATGCGACTTGACTTCAGATATCTGCATTCTAGGGGAAAAAATTGAGCGCACCAGTCCAAACCATACTCTCATTAATATATTTATGAGGGCGTACACCGTCCACTCCGAGAATGAATAACGGCACGAGGAAGACAAATCGGAATAGCACTCGAATCATCTGTTTCATCATAAGTAAAAGCCAGCAATCCACACACAAAATGAAACAAAAAGAAATGACAATAACGCACGTTGAGCTCATGGAACTTCGTCAGCCGTACAATCGTAGCACTGTCCACGCCCGCGGCTTTCTAGCGCAAGATCTCAAGACTCGACCTAACGCGAATAAGAGAACGAACCCACCAGACCAGCGAGGAAGTTCGGAAACGCCCATCTACAAAACGATCCAAACTATCAACCACCACTTCTGCATTGGAAGGAACCACGCACAAAATCGGCGTAAACGCAAGTGTAAGCGTCAAACTCCCCGCACTTCCACCGAGAAAGGTATGTGCCTCGCACTACAGGTCCATTTCAATTCACGCAGTCAATGAGCTGAGTAAAACAAAAGATGGAACGCACTCACCACTAACGGATCCCTCCTCGCCAAAATCGTCACCACGGGCATATACACGATCGCCGCACACGACCCGACGATCCATATCCGAAAATACGCACTCCGGAACCAATCTTGGGGTTCGGTGGATTTGACGACGAAGAACCAGAAGCAGAGTTCTAAGTCGGCATTGTCGTAGCCATAAATCAGCAAATTCATAAATCGCAGGGAAAACAGGGCACACCTTCGAGATGCGTAATCCTGTGGTTTTCGAAGGGCAGGTGGAATGAGACGAGAAAAACAAAACGGGAAGACGGACGATATAGACGCACATCTCCAAACTCCACGCAAACGCAAACGTCAACATCAGCGGAAAGATTGCGCTCCGCGCGGAATCAGGCCAGAGGGGGTAGGGTTTTGGTATCGCTGCAGCATTCATCAGTTAATACGAGATTTTTTCGTGGAATAAAGGGACGTAGACGGACCGACGCCCCCGACCGCAATGAACCCCTGCCGGTACTTGATGATCGCGAACCCGAGCGCGTAGGTGACTATTAGTGGGACGGCGAGGAGGTAGGAGTACTGCTCGAACTAAGTTTTGCTCGACCCATTCGAGGATACAGAGAGATCACGCACCGTCATAACGCGCTTGAACGTCCCAGAGCTGCTCCATCTTCAAAAAATCCAAGCATATCACCCACGCTCCCGTCAGTTTTTCCCTTGCTTCATTCACGTATGGAGGAAAAGAAATGCATACCGGAGACAGCGAAATCGGTCAAACGACCACATGTGGAACACGAGGAAGGCGAAGAGCTGTACAGGCAAGATATGTCAATTTAATATCTAATTCATGCATTCCAAGTCCCGAATGAGGGAAGGGACTCACGATGACGGACATGATACTCCATACGAGGTAGCTCGCGGGGGAGGTGTGCGACATTGTGCTTAGCCGCTGGAGTCCGCCTCAACGCGGTTGTCGGCGGGGAAGCAGGGGCGGGCACTGGGAGGCGGGTCGAGGAGGGGGAAGAGAGAGATGCGAATGATGCTGAGGTCGGCGTTTGAGCAGTCGCGAATAGTAACGGGAGCTGACGACCGGCTAACAAGTAATTGTTACGCGGCGGGGCCCCAGACGGATCATGGTCATGAGATCAGCGTTGAATTGATGCGAACAAAAGACTTGGGTTGAAAATTTGAACGGTGCTGAAAATCTGTTCCTGACAAGCCAATTCTTGTACGAATGGGAGGGTTAGTATTTCTTACGGTGTGGGATTCAGGCTGAATTTAGCCGCCGAATTTGCGCGATAGGAAGGCTTTTACTGGAATGTCCCTTTTCCCGTGTCTTCCCTAAATTCCTTGAATTCTGATGCAGGAGGGGGTGAGTTGGGGTTAGGCGTGATGTCGGTGGCACAAGAAGCCCAAACCAAGCCGTGCCTCACCCACGCGAGAACATCATCAAATTGTTCGGCTTTTTCCACGGGCCGGCAGAGTCGGACTCCGGAATGGCTTGTTTGTGAGGGGCGAAGGGGCTATAGCGCTACCGGTATCTCAGGTGGAGCGTTTGTCCGAATAACTGTCGACATGTTTGGTACAAAGTCTCGGATCTGAAAAGGTCAAATGTAGCGAATTCAACATGCTCAGAGGGCTAAAACTTCCACTTCTAAGTCAAGATTATCAAACATTTTGTCACTGTCTCATTTGTTCCGTGATGACTTCATAAAACTTTCGAAAAAGAAATCATGTATAGCGAGGCTCAACTGGTAACGGAACACATGGAAAGACCTGACGAGTTGTCGTGTTATTCCCTCACCATCAAGAAGAGAAATGGTCTCCGTGTTAGTGATTTTCACCCTCTAGCGACAAAATCTCAGCACATATGAATTGAACGAAAACGAACTCTTACAAAGGCGTTTCTTCCGCATTGCACGTAAAACATCCCACTCCGGCAATCCGCAATTCTGCGGAAGTTCATCCCATATTTGCTGCCGAACAGTGCTGTAACTCTTCTGTGCTTCGGCCGCGCAGCCTGGGCAGAGTTTCTTGACGAATCCCTCACGACCCGACAGAGCGTATTTATGGATAGGATCCACGGCAAAGTAGCGATTGAGCGAGTCCAAGCATCGCTTCAAATAAGCAAACTTCGCGAGATTGCATTTGTCAGTGGTTGGACAATCGGAGGGAGAAGTTAAAGCGGCCAACAGGCGATCGGTGGCAGCGACCTGCAATGTGCGAGCCTGAAAAACGACATCTTTTCTGTAAGGAGGGCAATAATCCCATCCCTCGTTAGGGGTTATCAAGTCCTTCAGACGGCTTCGTGCAATGATGTAGTATGCATACGGAAGAAGCCACAGTGCCTCCACCTCATGCAGAATGCTGACCGCGAATACATGACACATTAACGCCTGGACGCCCGTCGAAAACTTGAGCTGTACTGTGATCCGCTCCACTATAAACATGTCCTCAGACTCGACATCCTTGAGATTTTGGTGATATCGAGTTTCGAGGTGTTCAACGGCACGTCTGAACAGATAGTCGACGTCGTACTTGTGGGCGAGCCGCAGAATGGCAAACACTTCGGCGAAGCTGATCGGTGCAGGCGGTGGCATGAAATAACTGTGCTAACGTATGATGAAACGGCTCCAACAAATCCCAAGCAGAATGTACGTACCTAGAGTCATATATGGCCTTTAGAAACGCTTCGATCTCTTTCGCAGACTCCGAAAGTTGTATGACGGGGACACCATCCATGATCTTATCGCCCACCGCAGGAATTTCGAGCAAGTCTCGAAACACAGGAGATCGTGCAGTGAGAATCGATCTCGGTACACGGAATATTTTGTCACCAGCTTGCAGAACGACGTCGGCGCCGTTGGCGAACCACAATGTTTCGACACGCTGCATAGTTTTTGACATTTTCACACCGCGCGTAAGGGGCAGGAATGACGAGCACAGTGGCAGCACAGGCGTTGGGGTGAGGAGGGAGATAGAAGGGAGAAGAGAGAGGAAAGAGGTCACACCGTCACGGGGCGGAAGCCGTGATGCGCCGATAAGTCGCCGTCGCAAATTCAACGGACGGCAAGCTACGGCAAGCTACGGCAAGCTACGGCAAGCTACGGCAAGCTACGGCAAGCCGCATCAAACTCTTCTGTTTTGCCCAAAACAGCTTCGAAGTTTCATGCCCAGACATACACAATATTAGCTAGTAGATGATCTTACTTTAGTATTGAGCCGCCTTGATCAAATCGGCCGCCTTCTCCGCAACTCCATACACCGTCGAACTCAAATGCGCGCTAAGCTGCATGGGCAGCACCGACGCGTCGACGACGCGCACGTTCGCTGTGTCGTATACTTTGAGGTGGCCGTCTACCACGCCTGCAAGCAATCACTCATCAGTATGCTGTCTCAATTCAAAAAACGAACGAAATCAAAGACTGACCCCCAAGCTCCCTCCGCATCATCGCAGCCGTACCAATCGGATGGGTCACAGAGTTATAGTTCTGCCGGATGTACGCCCGCCAGTCGGCCGCGCTGCCGCCTTCTTCGTTGTCGGGGACTGCGGCGCCGGGCACGACTTCGCCTGTCGATAAATCACTATCCAAGGAAAATCATCATAAGCACTGCAGTGATTTTAGATTTAAAGATGGAGGAGAGATACCTGAGGGGCGGCGTCTGCAAAATCGTCCTCGCGAGCTGCAGACCCGCAGCCATGACGTCGAGATCGAGGGAGACGTTGAGGTAGTTTGCGTGGACGTAGGGGTATTTGAAGGGGTCGTTTGACTTCGTGCGCGATCAACATATCAGTACGCGAGGCAAACAAGAATGGGAGGACGTACAACGATAGCCACCCTCCCTCGGCTGAAAGGGAGGAGTTGCCAGCAGACTGTGACTAGTTGACTATAGGATAGAAACGCCATTTCAATTACCGACGATTCGAGGAGAAGATAAATCGGCACGCTTACATCGAGGGATCCGGCCCAGTAGCGTAAAACATCTCAATCATCGGGGCTACACATCCCCTCTCATCAACCAACTGCTTCGCCTTCACCAGTTAACGCACCTTTTGTGTTCAAGATAATCTCCGCCTGCTTCTCGAATATCGTCTCCAGCGTGCTCGCGGAAAGGCCGTTTGAAGCTTGACTCGCCGCCCACGCCTGGATCGACTTCTTCACCTCAGCGGCCTTGTCGGTAGATGCGTTGCGGAATATTTGGTAGAAGTTCGGGTACGCGATCACGTCGCTGGGGCCTGTGCCCGCGGGATCGAAGCCTGTGCCGGAGGCGATGAGGACGGTGTTTGTCTGTGAAGGAATGGTCAGAGTAGGATGATCAGAGAGAAGGAGAGCAAAAGAGATGATGAGGATGGACTGGGACGAACCTGATCGATGAGATTCAACCCAACAGTCTTCAGGTCAACCAGAGGCGCGATATTGAGAGGACGCAGGAGGTCGGCGTCGCCGATACCCGAGAGTTGCAGGATCGCTGGAGTCTATTCCGCGAAATCGAAATCAATGGCAACAACTGGAAGATCGAAATTCTGACTTACACGTAGAGCACCAGCAGCTAGGATAACCTCTTTCCGCGCATGTGCAGTGAACCGCGTCGTTCCGTTCGTCGTATTGGTGTATGTCGCAAATTCGACGCCGGAGGCGACGAGAGGGATTTGAGTATTTGACCAGATGATTTTGGTAACCTACCAAATCGTAAAGTTCGAGAGGATCTGGGGATATGAAAATTTGAAAGAGGCGCACCAGGTGTTGAGTAAGTGTGACCCAATTCTTTCTTGTCTTCTCGTTGGGAGTGAGATAGGCTTCCGCGGAGGAGGAACGGCGGTCGTTGTTAAAGTAGTTGAGCGACTGTCAATACGCGTAATAAATAAATCAATAAATCCTACACCCCACAAAAAATCGCAGTTATACGGAATGAGACGTACCACGGGACACATAGACACACAGTTTGGATTCCCCGCACTGAAATCCGGACAGTGTACTAGACCAGATGCATTCGAAGCGGAGGCTAAGAACGCCGGCTGCTGAGGACCGCCGTACATTCCTCGCGGGAACGCAGCGTGTACGGGCCCTGAGGAGCCGTGGACAGAGGGAATAGCTTCGGCGCCTTTGGCGACTTGCTCGGGGGTTGGCGGGAAGAAGTTTTCCGCCTGATAGGCAATGAAAATGTTATTGCCAAATATCGGCGCGACACCCACTAACCTTGCGCATATAATGCAACATCCCCTTCCAATTCCATCCCAGGTTCGCCTCAGACTTTTCCAAAAGCGTGCTCCATGAATCATACTGTGCAGCGGATCCCCTTGTCCAAGTTCCACCGTTTATCGAGCTGGAGCCTCCAAGGGTTTTGCCTCTATAACATAAGGTATTTCAGTTAGCGAACTGCACGGAGCATAGCGGATACGACGGTAAAAGACACACTGAGTAACCACCCTTCCCTCATCCGCAAGATATCCCCAATCCAAGTACGTTCCTCCAACGTTGGTGAACTGATTCACGTCGTACACCAAAGGATTATTACGGTCATCTGCGCCGGCCTCGACGACGAGCACGCTTATGGCGGGGTTCTCTGAGAGACGGCCCGCGACAGCGAGCCCTGCGGTGCCCCCGCCGATGACGATATAGTCGTATGTGCTACCCGCGATGCCGTCCGGGGAGGAGGTGACGCCAAAGACCGCAGTAGGGTTCGGCTTGGACGCCACGACGACGGCGGAGAGGAGCAGCGCGACTTGGAAGAAGGCTGCGGATCGCAGAGTCATGGTAGTGGGTGAAGGAGTGTGAAGGAGGGGATAAAACGCGTGCTCTCCGGACGCGCCGCATGACGCGTTATTTAAGGTACGGCGTCTGCGTGCTGATCGCTGTCAGCGTTTCATGGTCGTCGTGGCCGACGCTGACCGGCTGTCGCATGGTCCAGAGCCGACGTTGATCGATTGATCGGATTCGCACACTCCGAGAAAGTTGAAAATCAATTGAAAATCCATCAATGCTCGCTTGGGCTGGAGGAGCAGACGTGCTTCTCTGGCTTGGGCGGGCGGGATCTTGACTGCCTGTCGACGCTCGCGGCAACACAACGGCGATGAGCGAGGACGAATCACCTCTTCGCTGGACATTGGGAAAACTTCCTTCCTACCATCCTACCCCGGAAATCGTGATGCTGAATTCGAGAGACGAGGAACTAAACCCAATTAGTAGTAGTACAGTCAGCCTATTACTCATCATCATCCCCATGCAAATCCTCAGGCACCCGACTCTCATACCTCCACGCCTGCCAACAATTCACCCCCAACAACACACCCCTTAGACCTTCCCAGTAGGACACACCCGTGATAATCTCGGAACGTCCAACCAACCACGTCGCAGCAGCCGCATGACCCAGCAACTCCACAACCACGCTGAGTACGACAGCAATTTTATAGCTCCCCGCGAACACCCTGGAGCGGAAGTTCAATATCATCTGGAGGATCCAACCCGTGAGACGCAAGGCGTCGACGGCGGAAGTGAGTTCGCTTGGAAGGAGGTCGGGGAGGTCGCCTGGGCCGAGGGAAGGAATAGCGGGGGAGACGAGGTACCGGCCGTGAAGGTTCAAGGTATAATCGATGGCGAGGATGAAAGCGAATATCTGCAGAGCCGCATCAAACCTTGCGGTGAAGTAGAGATTCTAGAAGAGAGGAGACATACCCCGAATTTACCCACCCAGCCCGTCCTACTATCTAACCTCGCACTCGCCCGCTCCTGATGCGACACCGGCGTTCTCCTCAGCGTGAATCGCAAGAACCCCTGCCGCACGAGCTGTAACCTCAACAACAATTTGAGCATACACAACGGCTGAGGGATTTGATTGAACATAAGAGACAGAAACAGCCTAGCGGATTCGCTGCCGTCCATGGCGGCAGGTGATACAAGAAACCGATGGATGGCTGCGGTGACAGAGATGAGGTCGCCGGAGAGGATGAAGAGAAGGCCGGGGACGCTGATGACTGTGGTCGTGGTACGGTTGGCGTAGTAAATGCAGTTGAGGAGGAGTAGGGCGAGGAAGGAGAGGAGTCTGGCACGGAGATAAAGATGAATGAATGGATTAGAATGCAAAATGGGCTCACGAGAGGAATAGCCGTAGGAGGCGACGAAGAGGATACGTATCTGTGTTGTGTCGATAGCCATGAATACTGCCTGCAGAGAGTCATTGATTCATTCATTCAAGGAAGTTCAAAGAACAATTGTGGCGGATTTACTCACCGTACGTCTCAGCCAAATCATGCTTCATCGCTTTCTCAAACTCACTCTCATTATAACTACTCCGCTGAGGCGGAGTCCACTGCATGTCCCCCAGCAGGAATCGCATGGGGGAAACGCCGGAATAGGAGAGGCGCCAAGTTATGTTCATGATTTCTGCTTCTGCTTCTGAAAACATCGCATCAAATGAGAATCAATTTACACAGAGAGAAAACAAGAACGGGACTAACCGGAATCAGGATCGTTCTCGCTCGAAAGCGAGGACGAGGAATTATCGAAATTGCCAAGTTCAGGCGACTTGCACCACCACTCGCGATTGATGGGCACGGGTATGACATCCTTCGCATTCACATTTCTCAGTAAGTATTTATCTCTAAACAGAGCGAAACAAAACGTACCTTGGGCCCCGCGACATCATGCAGCACATCCATATATGGCGCATAAGCGCTCTCCTCATGGAACCCGCCTTTCCCTTCACCTTCTGTATTTGAGTCTGAGTCGTCGTCGGGGACGGCGAGTTTCAGCAAGACCTCCCAATTCCCGTTTCGCCCGAACGATTTGTGGCAGTGGTTGAGGGAGATTCTGTGGTCTGGGCGGAGGGCGCCGCACTAAATGAAGACGTGAGCGGTAAACGTGCGGCGGGGGCAGGGGAGAATATGAGGGGAAGATAAAGAATTAAAAGCGCACAGATATATTCCGAAGTCGCTCTTGCATTTGTGTGAATCTGTCGAGGTGGAAGATGCGGTGTTCGCGGACGACGCGGAGGTGTGTGCTGCAATGCGGAAGGTCAGATATCTACTTATTGTTCAAACGAGGGATCGAAAAGACAAAGAAATAAAGAGACGACGACAGAAAAGACAAACCGAGTGACGACATGCGGATGCTTGCGGAGGTACTCCTCCCGCTCAGGATCCAGCCACAGTCTGTAATCGCCTTCCGCCAGTAGACACCTGCTTGGGACGGGATGTCGCTCGAGGAGGGGGATGGTGATTGCGAAGGCGTCGAGCGCTTCGTCGTGGGGGCGGCGGTGGAATTGGGTTGGAAATTTTAGTGGAAACCTGAGTCGGATAAAATCATTAGTGAAGTGCTCCGATTGTCATTGTCGGAAAACGTGGGGGTACGAACGGCAGGGACTTGAATCGCGGACGGTTAACGGCATCTGGAAACCACGATGTATAGTTTCGATAATAATCCAGCAACGAAGGGGATCGCGGAATGATGACGAACGAAGCCCGCAGGTCGTAGTTATTCCCGGGATGCTCGTGGCTGAATGGAATCGCATCAGCAATGAAAGAAAATCAGAGAGAATAGTGCAGGTCATACTAAATTTGCGTCGGGATTTGAAAAGACACATTCGCGTGGAGATCTGTGTCCGACAAACGCACTCCGCGAAACACAATGTCCGAGAATATTGTCTTCTCGTGGGAGCTGACGCTCTTGTACCAGCTCAGGTAGGCACGACTTTTTCGAGCGGCTTCGGCTTCTTCCTCCTCTGTTGCATTCGGCCCGAAAAACAGTGATTTCTGCTCCTCCCCTAGCGGAGGATACTCTTCCGTGCTTTCCTCGTAGCGAGCCAGCCTCTTTTCCTCCCAAAACGTCGGCTGCCACACCGTCACCGCAATGTCGAACGTATCATTCAGCCCAACGAGCGGTTGGACCACATCGCTCCGATTGGCTACGAGGGTTATGTCCGTTTCGTTGACGAATAGCTCGCGCGGGGGGAATCTGGTGGAATTTATATACAGGAGGTTGGATGCTATGGGTGTGCCGAGCCAGATGAGGAAGAGTGCAGTAAGGGCCAGTAGGATGAAAGAGACGGTGGATACTCGGCGACGCCGTTCGAAAGGATGGGGAGGGATCTTTTCGGGATCCATCCTCCCCAGAGTCGGTGGACGGGGGAAGAGACAGAAGAAGAAATGATAGGCGAAGCGTCGGAACCGCTTGTTAGTCAAGTCGGAAGGTTCCGAGTTGGAATCAAAATTTGATCGGAGTCTGGTGGAAAAAAAAACCGAAGAACAAGATAAAAATACAAAAACGAGGGTGATCAGCACTATCCTACCTCTAGCTAGGACACTGTGTATGTATTCGGTTCGCCTCAACTGAGCTCACAAAGGTGCGTTGTTGAGCTTGTTGTGTTTGTTTGTTTATGTTGCTCATTCTTCCCTCAGCCCGCTCTCGCCGCGCCACTCTCGCCCTCCGAGTCAAGTCCCACGGTCGACTTCCGACGCCCCTCTTGCGCTGACTGAATCTACCTCGCGAGACCGAGCTCGCTCAAGGTGCGTCTCATTCCTCGCCTCTGCCTTCCCTTCCCCGACGCTGAATCCACGCCTTTTCACGCGTCACTCACCACTCACCTCGGACACCTCCACCTTACACGTTCTCGCCGCCGCCACCTTCGCTCCTTCCCGCGCTCTTTCCTCGCCGCCACGTCACACGAGCCCCTCGCGTCGTCGTCTTTCCGCAAGTCCCCGCGCTTTCCTGTAAACTCCGTCTTCAAGCTCATCCGAAGCGCTCGCCTACCCACTTCAAACTCCGACCCGCTCGACTCGCGTCAAAATCAAAATTTACGGCGCAACCTCCTCGGCCCCTGTGCCCGCAACCTCTTCAAAAACCTCACTCAAACCAACACCACCGCGCGTGATCCGCCGGTCCCGACGCCTTCCCGATCCATCACACCCACTACACCGTGAATCTCGCCACTCCGTTCTGCCGACAACGGCGATTTCGCCGACAGCGCACTTTCACAGACTCGTAAGTCTTTCATCTCAAATCATCTAACACAAAGCTTACCTTATCTTCTCCTCCAGACACCATGCCCATGCGGCTCGATTTGACCCGAGCAACGAGGATTCAAACAGAACCCACGCTTACCTCGCCCCGCATCAACGCCTCAAACGGCGCTGACAACGACGTAGACGCCCCCGTCGCCCTCCTCTGTCTCCTCGCATCAAAACGTCACAAAATTGCGGCATGGAACCCCGCCAACTCGTCGCTACCCAACGCCCCGACGCCGCCGGTCTTCTCTCCTTCCCACACCCTCTACCGCCGCTCTCCCTCCTTCCCGACCCCTTCGACGCCGTCCCGTGTACGCACGCCACGCCCGCCAAATCCCTCGTCAAAATTCTCGTCCTGCCGCTTTCGTCCGGACCACGCGCCCATATCCCGCCGCATAAACTCGTACCCCCCGCCGCTCAAACTCGTGCCGCAACTCCCGACGAGCGTTCGGCTCGCGGCGCACAAGCGCCCGGCGCCTAAATTCGTCAAAACCGCGAAGTTAGCAGATGCGCGCGCGAAACAAGTCGGCGCATCGTATCGTCTCAATAGTTGGCTCCTGTTAACTACTTATCAATAAATCTGTTGGATTCAACGCATTTCTGCGCGAACTGAGTCAACGATGAGGCGCTGTAGAGGTAGTTGAGGTAGAGTTCAATTTCAATCAAAGAGAAATCACACAACGCAAAGACTCACTGCAGTCATCGAAAGCAAATTGCAAATTGAATGTGTATGCATTTCCTCAAAGTGAGATTCGATTCAAGTCGGGCGCCAAACTGATGAGGGCGCCAATGAAACGATACAATAGAAAGACTGGACACACTCACTGGTCTCGGGAAACGGAAGTATTCAAATGAACGGGCTGCACAGTCGCAATCGCGCATTGATTATTTAGCTGTCAGTGAGAGATTCAAAGTCAACTAGATGAACGAAGAGAAACCAACGGATGCATTCATGAGCTATTGAATGCGGAAAAGGAAAACTACGCATGAGCTGAAAACATCGAAGTAAAGGAACTTAAAATGCTTACCGCTGCGCTAACGATTCGAAAGGTGCATCTTTCTACATCGCCGGTCGCATTTCAAGAATGAGTTCAAGAAGGACTTGAAGAATGACCCTGTTCAAAGCTCGCGGTGAGTGAGCTGGAGAGGGAGATGGATGTACCGGACTCACTCAAACACGATGCAAATTGCAAGCAACGCAAGTTGATATTTTGAGTATATGTACTTATAAACCTGGGTTAGAGTTAATACGAAGTGAAGGCGAAACCAAGTCGAAGGTGAACCGACCTCAGACTCGATTAATACTTGAGTCACACGATGCTGTAACTTGAGAACTTGAGATTGAATGTCCTTGAAAGTAAGTGAGTGAATGTTGACGACACGAGAAGGTCACTGCAGTATTAGTTCAAGTCAACTATCGCACCGAATGGCTTACCTCTCGAGAACTCTTCAACCTCTTCAGATCTCAATTCAAATTGAGCGCGAGTCGCAACAAATCGACTCACCCGAGTTAAACGAACCCGCAAGTTGAGAATTCAATCGAACATCTGGAAACTAAAGTGCGGGTGAGTTGAAAGATTGATAGAGAAACGAGTGGAGATTCAGTTGTACTTCACTTACTTGATAGAGATGTATATGAGTACCTTCGATGTATAGGCGCGCGCGCGATTCAACTTTGAATCGCGGTATAGGTTCGGCCTTCACAGTTGAACATGAAGTCAGTCTATATTCAGAGGAAGGAATTGAAATCGAACGCACCTGGGACGAAAATATCATAGTTTCGGCGTTGAGTTTGAAGTACACGGGAGGCTGAATGCGGAGGGGCATAGATTCGGCCTCTGGGGTGTACAAAAGCGAAGTCAGTATCGATTAGAGCAAAGAAAGAATGAGTCATACCTGATAGTATACCAGCATAGTTTCGGTATAACTTCGAGCTAGCATAGATTGAGTCTTCAGAATTGGAGTCGGGCCGTCAATAATCAGATTAAGGAATCGAAATCAAACCCACCTGAGACGAATTAGCATAGTTTCGGCTTTGAATGTGAGATATACAGATAGTTGGGCACGGAGAGACATGGTTTCGGCGTCTGGCCTTCAAGATTGAAGTCAGAGAGGCAATAATCAGAACAAGGAATCGAAAACAAACATACCTGAGGCGAAAATTCTGCGTTGAAATTGAGATATGAGATACACGGGAGACTGGAATCGGGGAGGCATAGTTTCGGCTTTGAGAGTTCAAACAAGTCAAGTCAGTATCAGTTTGTGTAGAGAGATACAGAGAGTTAGACGTACCTTGACTGATACTGGCATGGTTTCGGTGTGAGGTCAAACCAAGGTTTGCGATGAAAAGCTTGCAAAGGTAAAGTCAGATTGAGGTAAATAGCGAAGGGGTTAGCAATGCGCACCTTGTACAAATTCCAATTCGAACCCAACCTCCAATCCAACATCACAAGTCTATGTCAAACGAACAAACGCGGCCTTCAAACTTTTTGGTTACATTAGGGTCACAAAGTAAACTTGAAGATCGTACTCACCTATACAAAATCCACTCAAGACTCGACCAAAACCAACCCGACAGTCCTTATACAACTCAGTTCTAACGATTCAATCAGCGAACGAAGAGAAATGAGGAAAAACTCGACTCACCGGGGATCCCCGAGTCGACGCCGAAGTCAATCCAGAAAGCTTTTTGAAGTGTTAGTTGGATTTAAAGTGTCTCATTGAAGGGATAGTCGAAATGAACCAATGAAACGGTCACGAAATGTGCATCTCATGCACGTCGAAAATGAATTCAAACTGAAAGGAAGGTAAATAAGGCCTCGAGGTATTCGAAGGAATGAAATCACTCACCTACCACAAAATGGTCGAAGTATAATTGGAAGATTGATTCGGCGTTGAAAGCACGGGCAATTTGATTCCCATATAGCGCAGAATGCATGAAATAGAAACACCGAAGCTATTCAGAACGTTAGAACAGACTTTGAATGTCGAGCGACAACTCACCAGGGTATTACAAGTTGAAGTGGTATTAGACAGGAAAAAAGCTTGAATTGAAGTTAGCTCGATACTGACCAAGTAACGACGCACCGCAGTGATTTAGAACCTATAGTCAAAACAGAATAAGAGTTAGTTCATATCAGAGAAAGAAGTGAAGGGTGAAAGGCACGAAAGATCAGTCATCGACATGGGAGTTAACGAAGACGTTGAAGGCCGAATAAGTCCGAACGGTGCGTCGAAAGGTAAGAAAGCCGGACGAGTAAGAGAAAAGGAACGGAGTTATGAATAGAAATAGAGCCCATTGAACGAATGCATTCAATGGGTAGAGTTTTGATAACAAAGTCGGAGTGCACTCACGACGAAGAGAAGTTAAAAGTGGCATTGAAGTTGAGTGGCTTGAAGTGAACGTATAAGAGAGGTGAGAGTCGATGAAGGAGTAAAGCAGAGTGAGATGATGAGCCCTAGAGTAGGGTCAGTCGCATGAAGAAGCGATAACGAAGAGCAACAGCGCACCTCGTATATATAGCGTCACCGGCAATTGCCGAGGACCACCCAACGCGACGAATTTGTTGCAAAGTTGCCATATTCGCGGCGACATGGCCGCGCGTCCACATCGTACGATCTCCAAGCATATGTGGCGTGTGCTCCGCAGCACATGCCAAGCGGAGGACGGCGAAGTCGGTGGGTAACGGGAAGGTGGTTGAATTGGTTGAAAATATTCGTAAGTCGATTGAAACGCATAGAAGCAGCGACGCACCGCGTTGATTGTTTCATGTATTGTTCGGATCAAATTACTTCGCCGCCGATGCCCGAGGAGGGGGATTCGCGTGTTGGAAAGCGGAGTTTTCAGGGAAGGTGCAGGAATGCAGATTTGAGCAAATGGAGGGACTCTGCAGCGGTTTGGAGTGACCTGGAGATATAAACATACAGTTAAAACTTTTTGAAACTGAGATGAGTGGGATGTGTCAGCTAGATACGGGTATACCAGTGAAACAAGGCGGAAACGCACCGAAATCCATTTGTGGTTCATTTCGGCTCCAATCCGCTCAAAATTCTCCCCGCTGTCGCGCAGTAACTAGGAGACATGATTTCGTTTAGCTTGACGTGATGGATACACCTACATGAGCACTAGAACCCCGAGTTTTTGCAAAACCTCGTAATCGTCGTTTCCGGCGTTGCTGTGTCCGTTGAAGCCAAATGGAGCGAGATAGCCGTTGTCTGAGGTAAGAGGAATGAGTTGGTGCAATTTGGAGCCCAGAGAGATAGTGGACGCACCGTTCCTGAAAACGAACATGGCGGTCGAGAGCAAGTGTGATGACATGTCCCCGTTTAGGCGACTGGACGAGCAGAATTCCCTTCCGCGCATATCGGCCCGCTGAGTCCCGAAGAAAATCAACCAAAATTCCCACGCCCTCTCAACCGCAGCACTTACGTTGTTTTTCTGTTTCTTGCCACCACATCGCCGAGAGCTCGGGCTCGGAAGGCCGCCGCTCGTCTAGGATTGCCACAGCTCTGGGTCAACACGGGGTAACCAGCGCTATGGCTCGCTTCAATCACCTGCGCCCACATAACGAAGCTTCATCTTGATTCGCGCAAATCGCTCATCAACAGTCAAACAAACGCGCTCTTTTTGCTCTTTTCCTCTAGGTAGTTCACGCGCAGACCTGCGGCTTCGCAGGTGAACTCTATGTCGGTATCGCCTAATCCGGATAAAGTACGGGCAGTAGGTTTATTGGCGGCGCGTCGAGCGCGTCGATTATGAAACGTTCACGTTGCTCTCACGCGCGAATCACATCAATAGGCATTTTTGAAATTTACAGCAACGTTATGCTCCTTGCCCCACTCTCCTCTGCATTTCTTGGCTGGTCCTAGCTCGAGCATTCATTGGACTGAGTTGAGTTTTCCAAGTCTTTCAATTGAATTATTTCAGGGCTAAGGAGGCTGTAGAACTCAAGAATTCGCGTGTTGGCGCCCGACGCGCACGAGTTGCATCGGAATTATCAACTTCGTAAGTTTGATTCATTCAAAACGCATTCCGTTGATGTTGTTGCGAGGGAGCAATTCAGCCGCCACCATTCCAGAAACCTAACAGAGCCAAACCAGGACTTCTTTCTTTCCACCACCGTCGTCCCCCCACTTTTGCCCCAATTTTTTCTCCTCCCCGATGTCGCGTGAGTTCTCATTCTTCCCTCTCACCTCTCTCTTTCTAAGTGCTCCTCAGAGACTTTACAATGCACCTCGCCGCATTGACGGCGCACCCCCGACGCGCTTACTATACTCATCAACGTCCCGCGAGCGGGACTTCGCGTATGTCTGCTCTTGCGTTGAAAATGTCTTCACCTAACGCGTTTTTTCACCAGAATTTGGCCGCCGGCAGGCTAACCCCGCCCCCAACACAGAAAGCTGCGTCTACTCCCGCCATCCCGCAAAATTTTTGCTGTTGCCGTCGCCGCCGCCGCGCCGCGAAGCGGCGCGCATACCTTTGACTATACGTATCGTGCTCTGGCGAGTGACGTGGTCCATTCTCATGCCTATCCCTGTGCTCATTTTGACGACTTTTCAGTGCATTTGTGCAGAGCTTTTGGCTGCCGGCAGGCGAATACCCACCCCCGACGCGTAGAGCAGCAAAGCCCACCTCGCCTCCACACTTTCCTCGTTCTTGGCGGCGACCTCGCGCCGCGAAGCGGCGCTGATGCGTTTTCTTTCCCTCTGACGATTTTTTCGACCCAGGTCTCGAGCTTTACGGCACAGCTCATTGTCATCGGCTATCGTATGAGAATGAGGTAAGTTTGTGTCTAGTCCCTCAAGTCTTTCATTCAACTCATTATGTTAATTCAGCATCAACATCGATTACTGTACGTATCGCGCTCCCGCGAGCGGGTATTTCCGTGCACAAGGTATGTGGCTTCTCCTTTGTCTCTTGTTTCTCTATTTGCTTTGCTTCCTGGTACCGCCGCCGCCGCAAACCCCACGTCGAATTCAAAATTCGATTTTTCGCTGTCCGGCGAGCGACATCTTCAGCGTCTTACAAGGTGAGTCTTTGCCCTTCTCATATGTGTTTCATGCTCATTTCACACCTCTAGCCTCAAAATTTCTCCGCTGCGCGGCCTTGTCGTCCTTGAATCAAAATTCGATCTTCGAGTTTCCGCCGAGCGACGCATCAGGTGCGTTACTACTCTCGTTCACGCATTCCCTCACTAATTCCAAGCCTCCAAGAATTTTTTCTCCCGCTGCGCGGGCCATCGTCGACACGCCAGACCCCGAATCGTAAACTCGAGATTTGGCGTTCCCGCGACTGCGGCTTTGAGTCTCAGGGTGTGCAGGTGCGTATCTTGGCTGTTTCTGGCTGTGTTCTTGTGCTAATTTGAGCTGTCAGATTTTTTCTTTCCGCTGCGCGGCGCCCATCATCACGGTCTCAACCAACCTCACGGCGTCAAATTTGCAAATCCTCGAAGTCGACGAAAATTTTCTTCGCTGCGCGGCAAAGTGGTGAGTATAGTTACACCGTTGTCAGACTGACTTTGCGACTAGAGTCCGTTTTTTCTTCCGCTGCGCGGCCTCTTCCATTCCACAAGTTTCTGTTCTTCAAGTACTTCAGCCGCGAGCATGCAGTGAGTTGCTCTTATTCTTTTGTATTTCTCAGTAAATATTAACGCGCTGAAGGCATTCAGAACTTAGTGGGGACTTCAAAATTACAAGGGGATCGAGGCGAGTAAGACTTGTAAATTTCACGCTATCTACAAGATGCTCGTACTTTACCCCCGGTAGTCAGTACATCTAGATCTGTAAATCTGAATCTCCGCCGTAGATTAGCGTACGTACCAGGACCCTTGAAACGGCTCGGGAAACGGGCTTCTCAAGGGTCCAAAAATCAAATTTTTCTCCCCGGTAGTAAGTAAATAGAAACCAAATAAAATCATTCCCTTTGAGGAAGAGCGCCGAACGAGTATAAGTCTGAGGTGGGTGAGTCGCTTGCGACCTTGGTCGCGCGGCGAGCTTAGTCGAGCGGTGAGCGCAGGAGTGTTTGCGAATTTCCTTTTTGGGAAGCAAAGAGATTTTATTGAGTCTACTACGACAGCGAGTACGCTACGCCCACGCCCCCCATTCATGATTTCTGCTTCTGCTTCTGAAGACATCGCATCAAATGAGAATCAATTTACACAGAGAGAAAACAAGAACAAGACTAACCGGAATCAGGATTGTTCTCGCTCGAAAGCGAGGACGAGGAATTATCGAAATTGCCAAGTTCAGGCGACTTGCACCACCACTCGCGATTGATGGGCACGGGTATGACATCCTGCGCATTCACATTTCTCATTCAGTATTTATCTCTAAACAGAGCGAAGCAAAACGTACCTTGGGCCCCGCGACATCATGCAGCACATCCATATACGGCGCATAAGCGCTCTCCTCATGGAACCCGCCTTTCCCTTCACCTTCTGAGTGTGAGTCTGAGTCGTCGTCGGGGACGGCGAGTTTCAGCAAGACCTCCCAATTCCCGTTTCGCCCGAACGATTTGTGGCAGTGGTTGAGGGAGATTCTGTGGTCTGGGCGGAGTGCACGGCACTAAATGAAGAGGTGAGCGGTAAACGTGCGGCGGGGGCAGGGGAGAATATGAGGGGAAGATAAAGAATTAAAAGCGCACAGATATATTCCGAAGTCGATCTTGCATTTCTGTGAATCTGTCGAGGTGGAAGATGCGGTGTTCGCGGACGACGCGGAGGTGTGTGCTGCAATGCGGAAGGTCAGATATCTACTTATTGTTCAAACGAGGGATCGAAAAGAGAAAGAAATAAAGAGACGACGACAGAAAAGACAAACCGAGTGACGACATGCGGATGCTTGCGGAGGTACTCCTCCCGCTCAGGATCCAGCCACAGTCTGTAATCGCCTTCCGCCAGTAGACACCTGCTTGGGACGGGATGCCGCTCGAGGAGGGGGATGGTGATTGCGAAGGCGTCGAGCGCTTTGTCGTGGGGGCGGCGGTGGAATTGGGTTGGAAATTCTAGTGGAAACCTGAGTCGGATAAGATCATTAGTGAAGTGCTCCGATCGTCATTGTCGGAAAACGTGGAGGTACGAACGGCAGGGACTTGAATCGCGGACGGTTAACGGCATCTGGAAACCATGATGTATAGTTTCGATAATAATCCAGCAACGAAGGGGAACGCGGGATGATGACGAAGGAAGCCCGCAGGTCGTAGTTATTCCCGGGATGCTCGTGGCTGAATGGAATCGCATCAGCAATGAAAGAAAATCAGGAAATAGTGCAGGTCATACTAAATTTGCGTCGGGATTTGAAAAGACACATTCGCGTGGAGATCTGTGTCCGACAAACGCACTCCGCGAAACACAATGTCCGAGAATATTGCCTTCTCGTAGGAGCTGGCGCTCTTGTACCACCTCAGGTAGGCACGACTTTTTCGAGCGGCTTCGGCTTCTTCCTCCTCTGTTGCATTCCGCCCGAAGAACAGTGATTTCTGCTCCTCCTCCCCTAGCGGAGGATACTCTTCCGTGCTTTCCTCGTAGCGAGCCAGCCTCTTTTCCTCCCAAAACGTCGGCTGCCACACCGTCACCGCAATGTCGAACGTATCATTCGCCCCAACGAGCGGTTGGACAACCCTGCTCCGATTGGCTACGAGAGTTATGTCCGTTTCGTTGACGAATAGCTCGCGCGGGGGGAATCTGGTGGAATTTATATACAGGAGGTTGGATGCTATGGGTGTGCCGAGCCAGATGAGGAAGAGTGCAGTAAGGGCCAGTAGGATGAAAGAGACGGTGGATACTCGGCGACGCCGTTCGAAAGGATGGGGAGGGATCTTTTCGGGATCCATCCTCCCCAGAGTCGGTGGACGGGGCAAGAGACAGAAGAAGAAATGATAGGCGAAGCGTCGGAACCGCTTGTTAGTCAAGTCGGAAGTTGGGATCAAAATTTGATTGGAGTCTGGTGGAAAAAAAAAACCGGAGAACAACATAAAAAAGAAAAAACGAGGGTGGATATCAGCACTATCTTACCTCTAGCTAGGACACTGTCAGTGTGTTGTATGTATTCGGTCGCCTCAACTCACAGAGGTTGAACTCGGAGCTTTCGGCCGATAGCGGTCGACCTCTTCGGCCGATCACTGGCACATGCAATTCGAAGTCCGCTTCAGGCCTCTGCTTCTTGTCGTCTCCACCATGTCTGCAGGACTGGAGGTCTCGCCGCAAAGCCCGCTGGATGTACAAGAGCTGCTGGATCACTGCATCAGCTTTATCCCCCGTTGCTCGGAGAGCCTCCGCTCTTGCTCCCTCGTAGCTCGTTCTTGGGTGGATGCTGCGCAGTCTCAGCTTTTTCGCGAGCCATACGCTATTCTAGGGTCTAGATTCTACCGCATGGAAAATGCATCTAGATTCTGCGCTGCTCTATGCAGCTCTCCGCGTCTCGTTGGCTACGTTCGGGCGCTCACGCTTCGATTGGACCATGACCTAGAGCTCAATATGAAGCTTTGTAGCGTCAACTTTTCTCGTTTGGAAAGCCTAGAAATCTGGGCTCCCGATGACTATTATTTCGAACCTGAGGACATCCCGTTCCTTCATCTTCAAAAGCTATCATCGCTCTCCACTCTCCGCTCCCTTGAGCTCAGGGTTCAACAAGGGTTCCCTTTCTGGGCCCCATTGTTCGCCCACATCTCCCCCACGATTCAAAAATTCTTTCTCTATTGCGAAATATGGGACACCGATCATTCTGCCGTTCCGGACGATGCACCGAGGGTCAAACTCAAATCCCTCCGCCTAACTTTGGATGGTTCTCCGGCAACTCGTTACGACATCCAAGACATCATTTCCCCTCACATGCTGCGGCCCTTCGACCTTTCGCAACTGATTGCTCTCGAAGTTCAGCAAAGCGAAGTTCGTTGGAAAATACCCCCACAAACGGGTCGGATGATTCAAATACTCGATGTCTGTTTTGGCGTGAGTACTTTCTGCTGTGCCTACTCTCGTCGCTGACTAGACTACTCCATAGTTTCTGGAACGATTCGATCTATCAGCCTTGCCCCAACTCACCCATCTTCGCCTCGATGAGATACCGGGCGATGTCACCATCAGCGTCATCGATTCGTTGTCGACGCTCCCTCTGCCATGCAAACTTCACACCATGGTCGTGGGGTATTCGCAGCATCTGAAGGCTGATCAGTATATTATACTAGATCGCTTCCTGTCCTCGTACCAATCTTCATATCCTTTGATGGTCGAGATTGAAACATATGACGAGGAAAAAGCGGGATATCACGAAAAATATCCGATCATGTCGTCTCAGAATCAGGTTCGTTCTATCATTCGGCGTAAGTTGTCTTCATTCGTCATTCACGGCATGCTTTAGCTTCAAGTAGTTTACCGCGCTATCAAGGATCCGACCTGGTTTATGGTATTTCTGTTCACTGTGTATCTACCATTCACATCTCACGACGATCATGTTCAGGATATGGTGGCGAACTTGTAGCTATCCTTTATCGGAATCCTATCTGATCAATATTCCTGTTCAAGTTACATACCGGCGCTCAAAATTCTACTGGTTCTCGCACATCTTCATGATGTTATCCTTTATCCTTTGCCTCTCTTGCTCTGCTGCTGGAGAATTTCTGGTTCTTTGCCACCCATCGGGAAATTCCGGCGTCAAACGGACTTGCGCCGAAAAGCCGATCCTTCCCTTTGTTCTCGCCCTGATGTGCCACCGCCGCCCATAGCTTTCTATATCTTCGATTCAGTCATACCATCCGCCCTGAATCCCTCCGCGGAAGCATATCTATAACTCTCACGTCTCGGCGCTGCGGACACACACGCAGTCTGATCATCGCAGAAGGGCGGCCCCCGCCAAGTTGTCCAACAGCTTTCCAGTCTGAACTTGCTTTGTCTCTTACCCCGTTCATCTACATGTCTCACTTCGGCTATCTATCGGTGTGGTTCCGTTCCGATGCCTGCCTTGTTGCACGGCACCCGATTTCCGCGGTAGGAAGTTTCCGTTTCGAATTTGAAGTGAAGTCATGATTTTCAGCGTTGGGCAGTGGGTGCCGGCAGATGTGTAAAGGTTGGGCTCCAGCGTACATAGGCGCTGGTCGGCCCAGGTCCGGATGCTTGTAAGTACCCCTAATCTCGGAAGGTTGACGGTTGCCTTCCTATTCGGGAACAAGGTCGTTGAGGTGGTTGTCGCCATGCACCTTCCTGACCGCCTCTCTCAGCTCAAAGTAAGGCCTCCCTCGCTGCCCCTCTCGCGACACACAGAGGGTAGACTTTCTTATCTCCGAGCGCCAGGGACATTGATTTTTGACTCACAGTTTAGTTTCTCGTGTGCTCATCAGACCAACCATATCGGGTATTTACAGCATGTTTCCATTCGATGATGTTACGCGTCGCGCGGCGGGCGCCCACACCATTCAGCTTTCTTTCATTCAGACTCAGAGGCAAAATCTGGTCAAGGTACGCCGTGCAGACTGTCTTCACCCAGCCCGACTCCCTCTCATGGATGGTAATTACGGTTTACAGCTCGGCCTTTTCGTTGCAAAAGCAGTGATATCTGGGTCGGAAGCAAACGCTTTGGCCCAGGCATTTGACATAATTTGCATTTCAACACCGCGCTTCTAAGTATATATATTTTTAACGTTACGACTCAGCTCGGCCGTACGTCCACAGGCTTCACCTCACCACAAGTTCCTTCCCGATTTGGTCGTGGTTCTGTAAGAGGGCCCAAGCACCATGATTATATATTCCCGATTTTCTGGACATCGAAAAAAGCATTGATTTGATTTGGGGATGTCGAACGGCGGCGCGATACAGGTACAGGACTCGCTGGATCCCGCCCTTCGCGTGGTGTGTCGGGAGGTAACGCGGGGCCTTGAGGAGATTCGCCACAGAGTGAGTCAGCGCGCGATGCTGCTTGCTCTCCATATCGACAACCCCTCCTATACACCCCCGCCCCGCATCTTGCCACACGATTTTCCCGAGACGACGGTGCCCATCAATGTTACTCTGCGACCCATCTCCGGGCTTCCTACCCAACACCTTCAGCGAGCGTGCTTGCAGTATCAACCTTCCACTCCTTCGGACCCATCGCGCGCCTGGATGATCTATTGGGGTAAGCGACGAAAGTCATTCGCAATATCTCATAGCAGCTACTCACCCACATAATTCTTTTCTAGGCACCATCGTTCTCGGGTCCTTCGAGGTTTCCTCCCCAACCTTCCTCGTCAACGCGGATCTGGTTCTGGCTGCCTTGACAGCATCTATCAAAGCACAGACCAAGGCCTGCCTTGTATCGACATTTCTGCCCGCCTCTGAATCCGATGTTGGACAAGCGCCAACGATTCTCGTCGAGTCGATGTGGGTTACCACTGACTCGCAGACCGGACGGCTGGTAATGCAGCGGGAGCTGGGGCAGTGTCTTCATGAGGGAAGGGAAAGTCGCTGCGAAACGTTGCTTCCGCACCCAGGACCTAGATTCTGTCTCCCTCATGCATTATGACCCGGACGGATTTGGGCCTTGGCGGTGGTGGAGTAGATCAGATCAATTGCGCAGACAGAGGGCAGGGAGTCGTTGAGTTGATGAGTTTGCGAAGAGGCGGAGGGGAATGCGACGCAAAGAAGCGGACAGTTCCTACGGACAATTTTTCAATATATGTATAGATACCTCTTCCGATGTAGCAACTAGAACAACAACACTGGCTCAATTGAGCATAATAGCATACCCAAGTTCTTGTATTTCAGGGTCGACTTGGCAACTCGCGGAAGGTGAATACAAGGACCTACATGGCCCTATTTAGAACCAGTCGGCAGCATTCGGATCCGCGGAGGTGATAAGCCGTAGTTGGTGATGGCGGCATGGCTCAGTGAGTGCTGCCGATGTTCCGAGGATACAGCGCGGATCACGCCGAGGACCTATCCTGCGATAAAAAAATATATATATATTACGAGTACTTATGTAATCGTTCCTTTAATCTCAGCTTCACGCTTTTCGTCCATTTGTCGCCATCTATCGGAGAAAGAAAACCACCTGGGTTAGGGTTAGAATCATTACAGAAGTTTGTATTCGATCTTAACTTTTTGAAGCGTTTTTAACGGTTTCTGACCGTGAGACTTTTTGCTGACCAACCTAAATTCCACGCGAATGGGTTCGACTCCCTCTGTGGGTCGTCTTTATTTTGTTGTCAGTTGGCATGCGGGTCTCGGCTTGATCGTAAAGCAGCTTATACTGATGGTCAGCATTCCTAGTGTGTCGTTGGACTCTTAATCCTGTGCTTCTCTTGATGCCGATATGCCGATAACATACCTGAAGGTCGGAAATCATCGCAATTCGAAATCAACACCTGATTCCTCCCCCTTCGTTATGATGCATTGCTCACTCTTGAGTTGTGATCAATCCGTGCCGATGTTCCGCAGCCGTTGCCGTTTTGCGGTGCCGGGCAGGGTCGAATGCGAAGAACTCCACGCGATCCAAAATGAGACTGTCTTAGCTTTTGGTTAGAGAAATAGCGAAATCATCGCAATTCGAAATGAGCAATCAGCTCGGCATTCGTTCCTTGTGATGCGACACCTGTCCATGCTGCGTATGCCGACACTCCGGATGCATGGCCGTAATGCCGAATAAATAGCGGAAAGAGATGCAAGGTTGAGACAGGGGGGATTTGGGACAGGGGCCTGTCCGCTCTCTTGCTTAATCTCACCATGTTTGTGCTTCCCTCTGCGGAAACTATCCTTGACGACGTAACTGCTTATTTCCAGTTCTTTCGGGTCCCGTTGAAACTTCGTTTAGGCCAATCCAGAAGTGCAATGTAGCATGGTTACTTTGCTTGAAGAAGAAGTTCTGCTTAGAGATGAGGCGAGGAGACGTTTGCAGGCGACTGATGCCGACCATCAGTTTCCGAGTGTGAGCTAGGCTAATTATCACAAATGGGAACTCACCACCTTGCAGACTCATGCTTCGACAATCGGTGCTCTGTATTCTGCTATGAAAGAAAGCCGGGTGCGTGAATTCAGACGTTGTTATCTGTGCCCAGCTCTGAATATCGCAGCGGTATTCCTCGTTTTACCTCGCAATGCTCATGGCTACTGGGGAAAATTCACGCCTCATTTCTGTGCTTGTACCCAAGGTTTTAGATCGAAGCTTTGACGGGACGACTCGATGTTTGGACTACATGCCTCTAGTCACCGGAATGTTCCCTTGCGAGCCCTTTCGAACCCATACGCTGTACGCCAGTCTTCCGGAATTTGCGCTGCGTTTTGCGGTTTGCGTGTGCGAACAATCGGATCATATTCACGGATTTCCCAATAATTCGTTCGTCAACCGACTCCTCGGTCTCAATCGTCCGGGCTGGTTTGGAAACGTCCTTTTGATCCAAATCAGCTATGGTAACACGGATATAACAAATTTTACGTTGAACGAGAAAGAACTGTTCGCAATCGAATTTGCGACAAGACGGTAAATTCCGATTTGATCAGTATTTGGCTTCTCAGTCATAGAGTGTTATGCAGGATCCTTCTGACCTGTTTCCATCAGTCGACAAACGAGTTGTTACCGGTGCGTATACTCTAATTATATTCTCGAATTCTCTTAAAAATATTAGATCGTTCCCCGGCTTGCCATGTGAGTGATGTTGAGTACCGAAACTCGCTACACTTACGATTCGATTTATCAGGCCGCGAAAGACCATTAGTGAATGGATCCTACGAAGTCGCCAGGTAGTCTTTTATATCTTCGAGCCCCGATACTGATCAAACTCTTAGTCGGTTTCAATAGATGTGCAAGCCTTACTTTTTGCGGTCAACACACAACTGCCTGTCAAAGTCACAACACCGAGTCTTCCAGGGTCCACTTTGCTCAACATCACTGACTTGGTGTACGGACCGTGGCTGTCCGGAAACACTTCTCAAGTCCCTGGACATGTCGCTCTCGAAGTCCGAGTGGACGGGGTATCGTGGACAGTGGTCCATATCCGTCAGCATGAAATCAAGCTCAAGGCGCTGTTCAAAAACGCAACAATATCTACGCTTGTGGGTTTGGATTGGCTCGGTAACGTGATAGTTTTCAAGAAGCGTGACTACCGGTATGTTGGTGTTGGAGATACAGGCGACGATTTTGTATTGGCGCATCGGGCGGTTCTGAAGTGAGTTGTTGTAGCCGTTTGCCTTAAAAAACTCCACTCACTGATTAATCAGTGCTCTGAGCCGATATGTTTGCCGGTGTGGTCGAACACCCTGTTTTGAGTGCGCGCACAAAGTGGCTACAGAGGAGTTAGTCTACGTTCTTATTTTACAGGTGGCTCACTGACGGTTGGATTCCCAGTTTTAGACTTGCCATGAGGTCACTCCGTCAGGGAAGGAGTTTAGAAGATGGTGAAGTCGATGAAATCTTGCATTCACAGTATCCCGGGATTCAAATTTTGCGAGGCAACACGGTACGTAAATCCTCATCTGTTTATTTTCGACGAATTAACTACCGTATGTTTAGATTCACTCTTCAACGTCACCGTAAATCGCCTCGTATTTTACTACCTCCAACCTGTAATCGTCCGCGTTTTGTCCTTTAGGTTTGTACACCATAAGTAATGCGTATACAAATATCACGGTGTCTGTGGGGAACTGTCTGCCTCCAGTTGTGAGCGTAATCTTGTCGTCCGCTGCACAACATGAGTATCGACGTAAGACGAGCTCCATGGAACGTACCCAGAGTTCCATGCCTTCCAAATCCTTCAAGAATGTTGGATAGCGCCAACAGTTGCATATCAAAATGCAGTGCGCAGTCCCGTTCAGTCGCCCGCTTGCTGTCCCACGTTGGACGCTTCAGAATTACACTAGACTCTGTCTGACTTTGCGATAAGGTGGAACAGTTATAATACACTTTAGACGCCATACTCACCGAACTGTCCACCATTCCAAGTACCATAAATCGGACTGGCGCTGCGTTTCCTTTCTTGTCCACCTGTTGAGCCCCTAAGCCACCTTCCTTCTCTCTCCAGCAAATATCCTTCGGCTGAGCCAACGTCCATTCGTTGGAATTGTAGAACTTTAGGTATCCTGCAAGCACAAAAGGACGTGCATTAGAAGACATGGTTCCCGCAAGTTGCATACCATTGATAGGCGCACCTCCGACATTTATCTAAATTGCAGAGCTAGACGATCAGTGTTTCGACACGCCCGGGGTACTGAGTGGTCCAGAGCAAGTGTGTGGGATCCGTCAATTTGATTGACACATCATCGATGATATCAGTCCGGCAGCAAAAGGCACGGTATTCGATCCGACTTCCGTGCCTGTGCCAGCCGGAAGCGGTTCACTTAGATTATTTTTAACTTGTGTGAATTTTTTGCCTTTATTTCTCTACCACATCGGTCTGATAAAACGATATTCCACAAACGAGTTCCTACTACCTACACTTTTAAGTGATTACTCGACATCGTCTAGGTTCATTCTTGCAAGCTTCCTCCGCGTCTCACACGTCTCCTGCTCGTCTCCTTCGAATGTTTCGTGCAGTTGGTCCTCTACAAATCTCGCTCTCTTGAGGGATAAAGTGTTCGAAACCTCTTCTGTATTGATATTTATGGATTTGACAGGTCGCGCGTTGCGAGCAATGTATGCCTTCTGCATTCTGTCGTCAGAAACGGTCTGCAAAGGTAGTCGAGTAGAAACGCACCCTGGATAACGAACCATCCAAGAAGGTTAGAGTACGCAGGACTAGCTTTGTTGTATACTTCGACTCGAGGGTGTTGTTACGACCTGTCTTCCACGTTACCAAGGAGACTCCCATCTCCACGACGTCACCTAATTGGAAGGTGGCTGGATCTTTAAGCATGCAGCTGCAAGCAGGTAAGCATCTTCATTGGCATAGCGAAAGAGAATATTACTGACCGGCGCGTCTTATCGTTGTACTGCATGTACATCACATCGTTGTCGAAACAGTGGTTCACATTTTCAGTGACGTAGCTGCTCAAGACGCCGAAAGGATCAACAGCGGAAGGGAACGCGACTTTGCTGTTATCCGGAGTGTTTTTACCAACGGTGAAGTAGCGGCAGCTGCTGCTCAGTTCTGGCCCGCCGACTGCGTGAGTCTTCTCCGTTTTCCACCCTTCGATTTCGCGACTCCCGAAAGCGACCACCATGTCGTACCCAATAGAACTAAGGTTCATCAAGCTCTGCTCGAACGCCAAGGCTCCGTAACCAACGATCCCGGCGTGCTGACGGATATACGGAACCCGCTTGGGATTCATCCTACAATTTGTGAGCGTTGTGAGTGAGTAGACCCTGAATATTAAATCGTACACGTGTTTCTTGACAGGTGGAAGCTCCTTGGCGCACAACACTCCAACCACACTGAAGATTCCCTCAGAGGTTCGCTTTTCCGACAGTTGTAAGTCCGATACATAGACCTTCGCAGTGTCGCCGCCGTCGAATTTCTTGATTTTGAGTAAGTCGTTCTACACCTCAAAGTGAGATTGATGAGAGATTGACATGGACGAACACTAAGACTCACATCGATCGAATACGCAGGAAATGACAGCCCAGCCTTGACAAGCGGCGCATCTTCATTGCTGACCTTCAAACTCCAGATTTGAACAAGGTCCGCTGAGTCGCATTCAGAATCTATCCGACCGAAACAGATGTGCTTACCTGCTTCGTTGTGAGGATAAAAAGAGTCCATTAGGAGTCTTCGGAAAAAGAAATCGGTGTCGGTGAGATAGGTGAGAACGATAGCGCACTTTCACAAGACCGAATATTAAAGCGCAGGCTTTCTGTGCTTCACGTGGACTACGCTAGCTATCGGCCTTCCGCATGCAGTTGCGTCGAGCTCGAAACACGGGCACTGTTGCCTGGAAATCTCTGATTTGTTGTTTGAATAAAACCTCCCGTATCATAGACATGAAACCTACTCGCATGCAATCCTCGACCTAATTCAGCAGTTTCCTGCTTCGCATTTTGCGCAAATCACGAGTGAGCGTACAAACCGAGGTCCGTATTGTAAATTGATCTCCGCAATGTTGATTGATTCCATGCTATCGCAATTTGTAATTTATTCGGTATCAATAACTGAAACTGGAAACTCTGGGGGGATGAAGATGTCTTTATCGTAACATTCCACCTTTGTACATATAGGATTCTTGTTGTCTTACACTGGGAAGTCGTGCTTCATTTCCGTCCAGGTCGTGAAACTTTCGCTGATCGAAATCGTTTCCTATTTCAGACATGGAGTTTATTCGACATTTGATCCACTTGGCCTTTGATGATAGTATGTGGCGTATCATCCATACTTTTGGGTGTTTCGATGATCTGCGCTGTTGGCGTGTAAGTGGTGCGGATGCCTTCAGACTTCATAATCGGCGGCCCGTGATTTAAGTCGTAATTATATCCCTTGGATTTGCCAGGTTTCGTCCATACTCCACGAGGATTGAATGGTTGATGCGTGGATTCGACATGATTCGGCCGATTCAATGATGCTTCCACTACCGCAAGACTTGCGTGATGTAGCTCAGTGCGGAAGTTTTCAAACATTGGCTTCGTTATCGCTTTCAGTACCCGTGATTTTAACAAGGGTTACAGCGCGTGGAGTTTGCCAAGTTTCGTCCATACGCCACGAGGATTCAATGTTTGATGTATGGGTTCGACTTATTTCGGCCGCCCCAGTGATGCTTCCGCTACCCCAATATCCTCATGTTGTAGTTTGACAAGTTTCATCCATACCTATGAAGCATTGGATAACATTGTTTCGTTTCTATCCCTATGAACAGATTCGCAGCAGGCAGCCTCGGACTCGATGCCTTTATTTGGTCAGGCCTATAAAATAAGGTTCACAAATCTTCCAGGACCACGGAAAACTTACATGTCGGAAGAACAACCCCCTATCTTTGCTACACCTCGTCGCAAAACCGCCCGAATGTCGACGGGCAGGAAGCCGCCGCCTATCAAATCGTCGTGAACTTTTCTACTTTCGCTTTTGTCCATTACTGATATACCTCTTGATTGTCAGCCTTGCATCCAAGTTCTTCGACTTGGAGGCAGAGGAAAGCGGTGACAACTCTGCGTCTGGAGGTGGTAACACATCGGGCGAAGACGATGGGGAAGAAGGGTGAGCAATTTTATCTCTATTACTTTCAGTTGATCACCTCGCTCAATCACTCAAGCTCTATTCCGTGGGAGCGTACACCCACCCCCCCTCGTGCTGATCTTACCGTCGACTCGGACACTAAGGACCCCAACTCTGGCAGTACAGAGGCTAAGGACGCAACGGTCGACACTGTGGAGCAGGAACCGTATGTTGCCGTCCTGACTGCCTTAATGAGGAGACTGTTCACGGCTATATTAGTTCGCGAGTGACCCGGAGCAAGTCTAAAGGACGTTCCGCCGCAGTCGTTAAAAAGTAGGTTTTTCTCCTCAATTTGGAATGCATTTGAACTTGTGCATGAAGGTGGGATCCGAAGACGCACCGGGTACTGGATACCCAAGGGCATAATCTGTCAGTGTCCTTTTTACTGATTCCCGATATAGCGCTGACGTAGTTTGCACTGATAAGATCGCAAACAGACGGCCGGGCCGGAATTGCCACACCTTTGACGAAACTTGGTCAGGAAACGCCGGACGCGCAGCGAAAGCTACGTACATTGGCCCTGACAGCTACCAAGCCTTCTGGGGAGAAGCAAACAGGAATTATTACTCTGCAAGGACAGGACGCGGAGTATAGTACCTTTCTTTCGACGCCCATATGTTGTGCTTATCTTTGCTCTCAGGGAATATGAAGCCTGGAAGCGTAATCAGGCTATCAGCAAATTTCGGTACTCTATTGTTTGACGACTCGTATATCTTTGGCTGATGCAGTTTCTGACTTTCAGTGGAAATAAAGCAGTAGTAGTTGGGTCCAATTCAGACAAGAGGCAAGCTTTCTGCATCTGCTTGCGATCGTTGATCAACTAACAGTATTCTCAGCGACACATCAACTGCTTCTACGAAGACACTCCTGTGCGTATTGTCCCATTCCGCATTCTGACACATGAATTTGACCTGTCAAAATCAAGTCTTCCTTCTCCGGAAATAGAGGAGAGGTGCGCATTTGTTTTTAGATTATGAACCACTAAATTGATCTCCTTCTCGCAGAACGTCCGTTGTTCGAGCTAAGGTCGTTGATAAAGGCAAAAAGCCTGTGAAGCGTAAACGGTCAGAACGATGTCATCTCTTTTCGTAGTTTTAACGCGTCTTCAGCGTGAACTCAATCGAAAGTGTCGACGCTCCTGCAAGTTCTCCTGCGGACATATTCGCCGCCAAGCGTAGCGAAGCTGCGTCATCACCACCCAAGAAAATTACCAAGACCGACGATCATGTCGACCAAACTTTCCTTGAAGAACACGAGATCAAACGTGTTTCCGCCTCGTAAGATTGTTTTCGCAGTATATTTCTCCCGTTTGATGTGGTTTGTTCTCTTAGGTCTTTGCCTGCGCAGTGTCAGGTTACGAATCGCGAACTTCAAGACATGATTACTTATCACGTGTACCTTGGGCTGCCGAAACTTCTGTGAGCGACCTTTTAGTTTGTGTGAGTGCTACTGATGTCAGACAGGGCCGGAACCTTCATTGCATGGAGTTCTCGCGAAGGACCTGGGATGTTTATGATCAGCGAGTTCGCATCGTCAACTCCTGACATAGATTTCGAGTAAGCTTACTTGTTATCGAAAGTATTGAATCTCTTTCAGCTTACTGTCCTTGCAGAACTCTGTGGTCTTGTTTCGTTTTCGTGTCCAAGGAACAGTTCGTCAACCTTGCAAGAGCCAATCCACTGAACTTCATTGCGACAAGCCAAATCTACTCTACGGACATGAAACGGTCCGTAATTCTCAACAAGGATTGAATAACGTACTCATTAATGGGTCCAGATGGGTCCTGGAGTTCAATGAGCGCACGGCCATCTGCGTCTCCATTGTCTGTGTGGTTGCTTCGGCCGTCACAAAGGCTCGGCACGTGAACCCTCCTAGTTCTGGTTCGAAGAATGCGTCAAAAATCCCCGTTCTGAAGTTCGTGACCGGAATTCACCTCAGTCAAGATTATGATCGAGTAGTGGGCTTGTTGAGCACCGTTTTCCAGCACCCAGAGATGCATGCGCAGCTCAGTGAAGACGCCCTTACGTTCGGAACGAAATCGACCACTCTCGAAAAAATCAGTGAGTCGCTTCTGCACTCAAGTCTTACGATTTGGTCTGTAATGACACAAATTCGTAGAAAAGTCTAGATCCTCTGCAAGTACCTCTAGCGGTACACGCAGTTCTGCTACTAGATATCGTACGTCCAACTATACCAGCAGTCAGGATAGTCTTTCTTGGGAGGATGAAGGTGTGTTATCTCTCTGAACTACCTTTTTGGTTTTTGAAACTTTGAGCCAGTGCCCGTATACGATGCTCGCCACACGCCTTTCAGAGCTGACCGAGACATCGACAACTTGGATAGACTGCTGCCCCGTTACGAAAACCACGGTGGTGAGATTCCTAACGGATCGTGCGCTTTGGTGGCGTACACCGTATCCCAGTACAAGAAAATGCCTGCAAACGAAGAACACGTCAGCTTCAATATCCGCTTTGCAGTTGTGCTCGCTGAGCCAGCTTGAACGGATTGTGATTTATTTATACCCATGTGCTCCACAAGGACTTGTCATTATTCTTTTTTGTCTCTTGTCTGTGATTCCCCGTATTTTAGTCCCCCTTGCCCCTCTCCATCCTACCCCTTTTGAATCTCACCTCGTTCTTATTTAAATTCTTGCATACACGATGTTAGTGACCGCGAAATTTATTTATTTATTTATTTGTACATTGTGGACGTCTCGTCTCAAAGAATGTACGCCCTGCTAAAACTCGGTAGCTGCGAATACCCCTTCTACACATTCGATTCTGATATTCTTCGAAAGGCATAAGGTATGTAGGTGAAAAAACTGGAATACACCATCTAGAAACTTCACCGCAACGACTCCTTCGTTATCATGTTTGTGTTCGGGAGCAGTTTGTCCGTAGGATCCCAGCCTGGATGTATCTCCATTGACGTCGGCGGCAAGGACAACAACGCGTTCAGGGACGTGTAATATTGATTGCTTTTCGTCATTTAATCTGCAAGGACGGAGATACTTGGGCTCGATGGGATGCTTTTGTCCTCCCGCCGTTGCTCCATAAATGAAAACCTTGTCTTCCTTCCCTGGCTTGACCAGGTTTCGCCTCTTCGGGTCCCGACGTGGCACATCTTTTGTGAGCAATAAGTAGCCTCGCCGACCATCCATCGAACGAATTCTGGCTGCAAGGCTGTCGATTTGGGCTACCCCCGCGACGATGACGTCGAGACGTTTGCCAGCCAGTCCTTGCACGGATAGCCAGTCTCCGTTACCTTCTCCTGTGAGGCATCAAGCATTTAGTTATAACTGTGAATGTAGAAGCTTACCTTCTAGGCCGATGCGTTTGCTGTCTGGCCACAAAGCTCCTGAAGTATCTTCATTGCAAGGTGTAACTGAACGGGATCGAGAATTTTGTGGCGACGCCGTAGATATATCTACGTTTGGTGTCGGTAAACCTCGTTGGTCGACTAGGCGTTTCAAAGATCTGCTCGAACGACTATTAAACTGAAGATTTCACTTGGTCGGGATGGACGAACCTTTGATGAGCCACGTTCTCAATCGGTATGTTCTCCATCTTTTCCCCAGTCGCTTTTTGAACAGTTAGTAGTATTCCGAAATGGTACCGCTCCTCTTCCCGAGCACGCTGCAGTCCATAAGTATTCTGCAGTACCCTCAGCATTTCTGCGCGACCCTGACTATCGTGGTCTCCGATGACTTTGCCTTCAAATCCTTTTGCTACACCTGTTTCAACGACGACCACCGACATATTTGTGTACCGCCGACTGTTGTCGAATGTACCACCCTGCACATGCTGCGTTAGTTGAATCTGGTCTTGTCCAGGCGACGCTCTATGATTCGAAATATCGAAATCAACATCAGCAGATCGGACTCGTACCTACGTATACAAAGTTAGACAACGGTCCGAAAAAAAGATAATTTCAATCAGTGAACTTCGTACTCTTCGATCTCCGTTCCAGACACCATATCTCTTAATCTTCGAGCTTTACTTGAGTATAGACTTGGAAGAACGGCAACAAACTCACATCGTACAACACAAGAATACCAGTTTCAGCATGGACAGCGATTATGTAGCCAATCACCCCTTTATACTCTCCGCAGCGGACCCGTACAAGATCTCCTTCGCACCAAACTCTGACAGTCTCGTCGATGTGAAGCTCTGCACTGTGTTCAGCACAACTGATTGTTATTCGGTCTTCTGAAAAATTGATGCCAGTGATGCTTCCTTGTACTTGCGAATCGTAGATACTCCGCACCCGATCACCGACGCGAAAAGCGAACGTGAAATCAAGCGCATGTCGCTTTATTTCTCTGATTTCGACAAGAAAATAATCAGTCGCTTCCGGGGTGTATTTCCCGGTCACATCGGGAACTATTTTCGCAAAAATTCGCGGCTCTGAACCGCTTGATTGACGTCGGATTCCTGCGATGAAGCCGCTGCTGCCTTCGTAATAGCCTGACACGACTACCACCCGAGCACCTGCCGCCAAGCCGGGCGAGGTGTGTTCTTGAACTAGGCGTTTCAAAATGGGTTCGCTGCACTGACTGAACGCTTCAAATTCTTCCATGGTGCCGCGTGTCAGCATGCCTTGATATGCGAACCTATGTAAGCTAGAGAGTTCTTCTGCCGAGGGTGCAGTCAACGGTACGCTGTCTGCAAGAACTAGAGGGAGTATCGATATTGCCGGGTCGGCAACGATAACTTCTTCAGTATTGAGCACGAATCCAAGAAGATTCGGCTGCTTTGCGGAGACGACGCGAACCCATTGGCCCCGTTGTGGACGATATTCGGTTGTAGAAGGTGGGGATTCATCATCTTGATTAATGTTTTCGACTGGAGTGGTTGGAAATGTGTGGGCCTGCGACGAGTCTCCTAGTCCGAATTGAGCCGCCGAGGATAAAGCGTAAATTTCAAGGTGAGAAATACCGGGTGGAGGGTTTGAATGCAGATTGTTTGAAGACATCTGTGCGTCTGTATCCGAGCCTATTAGTGGTGTGCTGCAGATAAGCAGCATGCACACGACAAGAGGGAGTATAAGACCAAAAATTGAAGCGCACCTTCGCGTTCAGCCACTGTGGCCAGTAAGTCGAGCCCGACTGTGTGTTCAGACATGGCGGACTCCACAGCCAAATTGTCCGTTTGTATATGCGACACGTCCGCTGATACCATCCTGCATGCACCTTTGCAAGGTACGGATGTCGTTTAACGTCTCTGACGAGTGTTCCTGATATCAACGTACTTCTAACGATAACAGACCGGGAGGGTTAATATTTTGATCTTTCGCTTAGCTTCGCTATCAACAAGGTATTTATCTCGCTATTCTACACCAGCCTCAGATAACTTACCCGCTCCTGGTCGCGGTCAATGGCAAGGACGAAATGTTCCCACCGTGTGTCACCTACGGAAAGATCCGTAACCTTCGGCGGGCAAAGGCACGGCTATTCGGTCCGTTTTCCGTGCCTGAGGATGCCGAGACCCTTGTCGTCATCGGCCGAAATTCATTGACAAGTCCGAATCACTCTTCTCTTTGAACATCCACGATCGATTCCCTGCCAGCTGATTGCGCGGGTTCTTGGCACTAATCGAAGGGCGACTCCAGGGGCATGATGTAGGTGGAACTCTTGTATCTGTGTGCACCGTCTTCTAAGAAAACCCGTTTGTTATAAAGATGGTTTGCTCGTCTTTTTCTCCGTTTCGTTTTCAGAAAATTTTTACTTACACGGTGACTCCAGAAACCCGCGTTCTCAATGTAGTGTGTTTGCATTCGTCGTGAACACGGTGCGACGTTTAGGGTTAATTGGGAGTCGATGAGCATTGAGGGGTTTAATTAGCGCCGTTACTCGGCGCGGCGAAGGCTCCAAAGACGATATTTATGATGGTATAATGTGACTTTGATTGGCACTTGGTGGCTATGCTACGCGTTTTGGTCCGAGATCACAGGCGGACTCAAAGTCCGAAATAAGCGCCATGGGCGCTTGTAACTTTTTGGGTGGTGTTCGGGTTCGACTGCTTTCCGTCTTGCAAGCCCAGCTCTAATTTAGTGATTATCTACTCAGTAGGGATATCGGCACCTACGCAATCACTACTTGTTAACTGCTGCCTGTGGCTACGATTGCCTTTGGATGAACGTTCCCCCACCGCAATTAATCGAAGGAGCTGTCGGACGCCGTTCCGCCCTCCTGTCTACGATCGAGACATGTCTAGTTGATGTCTGATGCTTAGACCTGGCGATATTTGTTGAGCTGCAGCTTAGACTGGGTAACTCGTTATAATGAGACGACGTATGTTGCTGCTCCTTCACATTGAATCTGCCTAATGACCGTTGATTTGAACCCACAGCGCCTCTCCACTCCGTCCCCGATATACGCTACGCGCCACTTAATCGTCTATTTCAACTGATTGCAAATGCGACCAATATTTGTGGTTCCTGATCCGTTCTGCTGTGTCTAACAGAGTTTTAGGAGGTCGAACTGAATGAAAGCCTGTAGCTACATATTAAACCGATGCAAGACGGGACAGCAAGTGGACATAAAGGAGCCGATCCGATCTATGGGTCGAATGACTTATAAACGACGCTCTGGCGACGGATCTAGACAACGTACACCCAATGCCGCGTCCCTTGGTTTCTGGTGAGTTTTCCTCTTCTCATCTCTTTCTTTTCGGTTTGCTGTATGCCGTCATCGACTGCTCCGCCCTTGGAGCGTTTCTCTTCCACTCCGCCTTTGGAGTTCTCCACGTCCCTCCGCCCTTGGAGTGTTACGCTGTCCCCCCGCCTTTGGGGTATTCAACCGATGCTCCGCCTTTGGAGATAATTTTATTCCTTATTCTCCGCCCTTGGAGGATCTGCCCCGCTATATCCACGTTTGTCCCTCTATCTCTGCAATGCTTCTTTTCTACTCCGCCCTTGGAGTTCAGCATCGCGAGATTCACTCGTGTCTTTCTTATCAATTTTTGCTTTCTTGCTTTTCGGTCCGTGCTAACTAAAGTTAATTTAGACCCCCTCGTGCTGGACAACTTCGACATCGTCCAGCACATTGCCTCTTCGCGCAGAGTCGACCGTTCTGACGAGGAAGTTGCGGATGATCTCGAAGTGGATGGAGCAGCTTCAAGGGGAAAACGGTACGATGTTCGTTCTCTTTTGAGAAGTCGTTCCCTCTCCCCTCCTCGCCGCCGTTCTCCTCGTCTCTCTCCTCCTGAAGACGTTTCGGACGTTTCGGTCGATCGCCGGGGCCGCACTCGTGCCGCTCGTGCTGCCCGTCGGGAGGACGAGCGTTCGCCCAGCCGCCCTCGTGTCAAGAAGTGCGTTCGGGATCGTATGGCGAGCGCCGATCCTATCCGAATCTCTACGTCTCCGTCGGATTACATCGTCACTTCCTCTGGCTGGTCCGGCGTCCGTGATACAGCTTCCACCTTCATACCTGCTCGGGCTTACTATCTTCCGGAGTTGTTGGGCGTGTTGGGAATGACAGAGATCGAATGGGATGGACAGTGAGTGTATAATTCGTTTTCATTATTGATTTCTCATTGTCCTTCAGGGCATCTCGGCCTATTGTTGATCGGGAGCGTCGTGTTATTGGTGTTCTCGGCGGCAGGCCTCGCGGGTCCGAGTACCTAGGGCTCACCGAGCAAGCCGCCGAGGTTCTCGAGCAAACCCGCGCTCAAGGTTCGTTCCAACCCAACCAGCGGACGGGACGACGCGGAGAGTTCACGGCCGTGACTTCGGGCATTTCTTACGGAAACGGACGCCAAGTACGTGGTTATACTTCCTTCTTTTCATTACAATCCTCATGGTATCACAGGCCCCAGGTAATCTACGGCTTCGTCCCACCCTTCTTTGGACCATGCATCAGCTGTTTGCGATGTCCTGTTTCGCTCGCATTTCTGGTTTTGCCAACTGTACGTCATCTGTTTCCTGATCACGTTACCGCGACTGATATAAACCTTCAAGCGCTGTTCCACACCTGGAATCCGGACGTCTACCGGCTCTACGAGACTACCCTCGACGCGTTGGTCGACAATCACGATGCCTTACGCCGAAATTTCCTCCGTCGCGACTCTGTTTTTGCCGCAGCCACGTTCAACTTTGGCCCTAACACGATCACCAATCCCCACGTCGACACACTCAACCTGGCTTGGGGCTGGTGTACGATCACCGCCCTTGGACCTTTTGATCCTACCCGAGGTGGCCACTTGGTTCTCTGGGATCTAGGCCTTGTCATACGCTTCCCACCAGGATCGACTATTCTGATCCCATCCGCTATCCTACGTCACTCCAATGTACCTATTCAGGAAGGAGAACGCCGGTATTCCTTTACGCAGTTTTCGGCGGCCGGACTTTTCCGCTGGGTCGACAACAACTTTCGGAGCGATGCGGCCGTTAACGATGAAATTCGTGACGATCCAGAGGCCCAGGCAGACCGAGCACGTGCCAGGCGGACTCGATGGATGACCGGTATCAATTCGTTCATGCGCTTCGGGGCTAACGCTTGAGAATAATGGTATGTCCATGGCTTTTGACGTTCGAGTCTGACTATCTTGTACAGAGCTTTCAAGGGTTTCCACCACCGTATACTCGCCACCCCTTCTACTGTTAACTTTAATTACTTTCCCATCTCTTGTATTTAGTTCTCTTGAACCCTTATCGGTTGCTTATATATTCCTTGTTGCCGCTTAACATTTCCTGATCATTCTAAATGCAACCGAAATGTGTCAGATCAAACGATAGAATCTCGTCGTACTTCATGCGGATACCAATCTCCGCTTAATCCAATGAGTGAAAAGTAAGTGCATGTGAATATTGGTGGCATGCAGATTCAGTGAAACACTGGCCGATGTCCCTTTCGACGCGTTTCGATCAACGCTAGGTGGATGGATCCTTTGGCTCGTACTTCACGCGTCTGACGCGTTTAGAAACGCCATTATTTGTGAGCATTTTTAGATACTTCGTGTCGAGGTCCGATTAACGCTTGCAACCTTAAAAGCGGCTACGTTCGGGGTTAAGGTCCCGTTCAATCTGCTTCGACTTTGATTATGGGGACTCGAGGTGCGTCAACGGTACTTGCAGCTTCATTGGTGACTGACTTACGTTCTAGATACCTTTGTGAACCGTTCACTCAAGGAAGGTTTCCTTGTCAGTGAGATCGCGAAACTCGATCCCGTACATCCATTTATCAAGACGATTTTGTCCACATATACGGACACAACGCTTTTTTGTATCGCTCTCCATTCAAAGCTGTTGTTCGCCACTGTTACGCAGTTCTTGTCTTCCAACAAGGGTCAACCTTCATACTGGAACGCTCCGTTGAATTGTGAGTGCCTAAGATTATCGTACAAGCTATATTTGACTTTATCGTTAGACGATGTCTCGCCCGGTTCGTCCGTGTTGAACTGGGACGTCATGCTACTGGTGATCGACCAACTCGATCTATCGGGATTGAGAACAATCTCCCTTGCTGCTAAATGGTTGCACGATCATGCTCGAAAGCGTGCGAGAAAGCGTATAAATCAGGCCTTTGAAGTTTGGGGCCTGAAATGGGAAAGTGTGCAGTGGTTTTTGGATATGACTGAATCCCTGGTGTCCGGTTTGACGTCTACTTCGATTCTGTTCCCCAATCGGCCGACGATCAATACTGGCCGTTTGGACTTCTACGTGCACAGTTATTGCGAGAAAGCAGCTGTGCGATTCCTCAAGCTTGCGGGGCAGTTTAAAGCGGTGCGTATATTTATTGTTTTGTGCAGAATTATCCAGCAATTGATCCTGATTAAAGGGTGACGTTGTCGAAAAAATGGCTCCGTACGTCAAGCGGACAATCATCTTCAATCATATTGACCAGGAATCTTTTCCTGTTCCGTTGGCGGTTCATGTGGTCGTATCGGATAATAATCCGAGAGAAGCGGTCTTCCGACAGGAATCATCCGCTGAGTTCACACACATCGATTCTACTTCAATCACCGTTCCCTATTCAACACTTACCTTTCGCCGCGAAACGTTAGCGAATCATCCGTTTGTTCGCTTGGGTGATCGTGATGGAGTCATTCACCTCAATCGCCTCAAACGCCTATCGACTGCTGCTGGATTCCGTGTCGTTATCTACCACGACGATGGCCAAGCATGTGGCAAAAGCTTGTACTGTCCATCCAAGGTCCGAACTTCGGGCGACGAACTTACTTCTACGTTTTCCCTGATCGACCCTGCTTGGAAAACTGATTCGTCGGAGGCAAAACAAGAGTGGCTTGTCATATGGAGCATGGGTAAAATGGGTTGCGATCGGCGTCTGCGACGTAGCGAGGCCTTCATTGATGTAATTGACGTCGATGAGGTGAACGAGACCAATGGTATATTTCCTGCTCCTGTTCATGCCTATACTAATCCGTTTCAGAATCTCTTTGGCTCAATCGCTTCGCAGTTAACATGGAAAACCCATGAAATCAGCTATACGCTCGGTAGCTTGGCATTCAAGTCGCTATCACTTCGGCTGTATTTACTATACCATATCATTTATTGCTCTGCTGTCCCTCAGCCCTATTGTGACAATTCATGTGTTCCTAAAACCCAGCATACGTTCTTGAGACCTGGCTATTTGACTACGCAACGAGTTGTTCGATGCTGCTCCGTTGAGTTTGGAAGCAGTAAATTTCCTTCTCCTCTTCTTATTTATTTCCCCTTTTTGTCCTACTATCTTCTCTGCTGTCCTTGTTATACTCTTGACGTTGCGTACCCCTCCATTGACATTCCCCAATCCAAGAAGACGAACTTGAGAGGAGCCTTTAACATTTTAGCGCCGGCACAGCCACTTCGGCGTTTCAGTTTACGTACCCTCCTCCAGAGCAAGGTACGTAACTATCCTCGCTTCAATTTTTCGACCCCACATAGCTCAACTTTACTCGACTTCATGGCGTTACATGTACCCGTTCAATGAATTTAATTAGCATGATACAGCCAAGCCACATGAGTCTACGGCGTGTTCATATCGACATTTACGTCATTTACGCGACTTTTCCTTCATTCACGTGATCGCGTCTACCTATTCTCAATGCAGCCTTACTTTAACGGTTATTATATTTAGTGCCTGATTTTGTCCTTGTATTATCTAAATCTGCTTTCCTTCATGCCGTGCAGCGCCTCCAAAATCTACCTTAATCGTGCCAAAAGCGACACCTGGCCGACTGCGAGGTCAACTTGTTCAAGCCCGGTTTCACACGCATGTATCCGCGCGGTATACGGTCCGAATTCCGTGCCCTTTCCTGCCGAACAGTTATCATATGGATCACTTCGCGACGATGCCATCAACTTTCCTCCTTGCTCTTGACCACATTGACCCCACATGAAGATCCTATATTTTGTGCAGACTCTGGTCCTATCATTGCTGTACATATATCTATACCACAAAAACGATGACCACTTTGTGGGATCGAACGAGCTTTGGCTCTCGGGACGCTGTTCCGCGAAAGCCCTCGGGCAGATTGAAATGAAAATTGAAATGAAACACAAGTCGACTCCACCCAAAATTTTGGGCCCTCCCGTGCAAACACCGTTTGATTCTGCATGGAACTTTGTGTGCTATGTTGCAAAAACTTATCGCCGATGGATGTTGATGAGCTACGCTGTGAGTGGACGTTTTGAGCCTGACAACTGTTGCAGGCGGCTTTTGAGAAGCATGGCGCGATATATCACCCGTAAACACGATTGGCGGATAATGCTTCCCGTAGATAAGAACATTTATAGGAGAGACGTACGTTCCGCTATTTTCTTATCATTTTTTTTGCCTCTCAAATTAGTACGGGCTCTTGTGATTTTGATCTTGCTCTTAGCAATAACGTTGTCAACCACTAAAGAGAATTCACCTTCGGTTGCGTTCAAATGCAGTAGCTTCGCTGGAGGTGGCAGATCTCCGAAATTCTTTCCACATGAAGTAAACCCTTGGATCTCAGATGCTCGGAACCCAATCTCGACAGCGGCTGAGCTGACTTTCTATACATATCGCCTTGCGAAAGATATAACAGACGACATCAGAGCCGATGAGACTCTTGTTTGCGTGGCTTTGCCTCTGCGACTCTTAGCAACGAAGCTAACCAAACCGCAGATTAAGATAGTGGCACGAGTCCACAAAGTTCGTTACGCTGACAAAATGAAATCGGACGATCGAGTGCAGAATTTGTGTGATCATTCTTGTGAAGACACAGGGTGTCATTCCGCTGTTGCGGTTTTTCGAGTCGATGAGACGACTACACAGGATAAACGGAAGAAAAAGAGTCAGCAGAGGGCTGCACAAAGAAAATCTAAAGTAAAGACCAGTAAAGCGTTGAAAAATAAAAGGAAAAAGGAGTTGGATGCTAAGATAAATATCGATGAGCCTATGGATATTGACATCAGTTTCCCCCCTTCTCCGGCGGACGACCACCTCAGGCATGATGTCATAACTGGATTTGCTAAGAACTTTTCGGCGGAATGTTTCGAGGAGCGGGGGTGTCTTGTGTGCGGGCAATTGACTTTGAATACTGAATTGACACCTAAAACTGAAGTGAAGTTTAACTGGGACTTATTGCGAGTCGACGATGTAACGAGAAAAGAAAGGTTGAGTGCTGCTGATCCAATATGCGCTCTCGAAGGGCCCGTTGTTGCTGACAATTGCGACGCCGTATGCACCGACTGCGAGAGCAAGCTGTTGAGAGGGAATATACCTGTGAACGCCCTCGCGAATCACCTTTGGTTAGGAAAGGTTCCTTGGCAGTTGAGCGGCTTGTCTTTTGCGGAAAAAATGTTGATTTCTAAAGTACGACATAACAGGTGTGTAGTAAGAGTGGCGTCGGGAAGAGGAAAAATGACAGCTAACGCCATTATGTTCCAGACTCCAGTCGCGAAAGTGTATCATACCCTTCCCCCCTCGGCAGACGAGATCAGTGAGGTTCTGGCGTTTGTGTTTTTAGGTTCTGCTAAGCCTACCGAAGCTGATTACGCTCGTACTCCGATGCTTGTTCGGAGGCAGAGGGTTGCAGATGCGCTTGATTGGCTTAAATTAAATCATAGTGACTATTACTCTTTGAACGTCTCCGAAGAAAATCTAGCAGCTCTGCCCGAAGCAGGTATTCCGTGCAGCGTTGACTGGAAAGAGACAGCTCCCGGTGAATCTAATTTAATCGCAGAAGCAATGAGTGTCGACAATACTGGCCACGAGGACGAAGGAACATACGAGGGTCCTTGCTCGTTTTCAGTAGCAGGCCTTAGCGGTGCGCAGTATGATCCGACTGATATTAAAACTTTGAAGGCAAAGGCCCTGGCTCATCTGAAGAAAGGAGGAAAGACTCTGGGTGTAGGACACGCAGAAAATCCTGAATCGTTGTATCAAAATTTACAATTATATCCACAGATGTTTCCCTGGCTCTTTCCGTATGGATTGGGTGGATTGGGTCATCCAGATCATAAAAACAAACTATCTGAAGAACGACATAAGCGCAATTTGTTGCTGTTCCACGACAAACGCTTTCAGGTTGACTTGTACTTTCCTATGATTGCCTTCAACGATAGCCAGATCAAGAGAGCGAGGACAGGAAGTCATTTACTTGCGAAGCGGCAGAATTTCAAGGCCATTGCCAAAAATCTCGCGGAAATTGATTCTGATGTTTTGGCTGACGTAGCAAGCAGACTGGAAAAGGGGGAAAGTATCAGAGATAAAACGGAGGCTGAACGCGCGTGTTTTCGTCTTCTAGAAGATCTCGATCATGTAGGAGGGGAGATCCCGGGTTCCTTGACTTCTAAGAAATACATGCGTAATGAAGTATGGTCCTTAATCTCATACAAAGGTGCCCCTTCGTGGTTCATTACCTTTTCGCCTGTTGATAAAAACCATCCCCTATGTTTGTATTTTGCGGACAACGAAATTAATTTCAGTCCAAAGCTCAGAGGTGTGGATGAGCGGCTGAGGCTGATCGCAGAGAACCCGGTTGCAGCTGCGCGCTTCTTTCATTTTGTCTGCGAGGCATTTATAAGGCACATTCTCGGTGTGGGAACGAACCATCGAGGACTGTATGGTGAAACTGACGCATATTATGGAACAGTTGAGCAACAGGGTCGTCTTACCCTTCACATGCACATGCTCATATGGATAAAAGGTGCATTGTCCCCGCAACAGATCAGGGAAAAAATGATGGACCCAGACGGCACTTTTCAGAAAGAAATGATTGCTTATCTTGAATCGTGTCATGTGGGTGAATTTCTGACTGGAACCATGGCAGAGGTCAAAGCAAGAGTTCCGTACAGACCAAAGCGTCGCGAGGGACTGCATGATATTGTGTGGGACGAGGAAACCAAACCAATTCCCGTACGATACACGGACCCCACGCAGACTTTGCCTTCCGCTCCCCCTCCGGAGTGTACCGTTAATTGCTTAGATGAAAGCTGCAGTGTATGCCAGAATTTGCGACAGTGGTGGCGAGACCATGCTGAAACTGTGGATGATCTAATTCTGCGTTCAAATGTACACGACTGCAAGAGGGGATACGGGGGAACTGACCTATCCAAGCCCGCGAAACCAGGAGCTAGGATGAGGGTTGAGATCAAGGGTTGCTTGAGGAAAGACGGCACTTGTGGGGCAAGATTTCCCAGAGACGTGTACCCAAAAACTGAGGTTGACTCAGAAGACGGATCTATACATATGAAGAAATTGGAGCCGATGATAAATTGTGTCACCCCCGACTTGACATATTGTCTGAGATGCAATACCGATGTAACCAGTCTGTTGTCAGGAACCTCCATAAAAGCCGTTGTCGCCTATATTTCGGATTATGTGACAAAACCAAGTCTCAAGATGTACCACATGTTCAACGCTGTGAAGGCCGTTTTGGACCGCTCCACTGTTTCGTTGGGTTCAAATGGACCGAGTAAAGACAATTCTCGGTTAATGTTGATGCAAATGGTTAACTCGTTAACCTCGAAATTACAAATCGGGAGTCCAATGGCGTCCTTATATTTATTGAATAACCCTGATCACTACACAAACATGTCGTTCAAGGTGTTCTGGTGGAAATCATACGTAGCTGCGGTCAAAAGGGTGTGGAAAGAGGACGAAAATGAGGTCGAGGAACATGATGATGGCGAAACTGTCCAAGGAAACGACGCTGAAAAAGTCGTACTGATGCGGAGCAAGTCTGGTTATGTCGGAACGACCACCACCGACGACTACATATTCCGATCAGACGCCCTCGAAAACATTTCTTTATTTGACTTCATTCAAATGGCTCAGCGCGTGAAAAGGACTGCTGCCGAGGAGGAAGAGTTTGCAAAAAGTATCGAGCAATCAGGCCCCAATCTGACGGCTCGGGAGATCCAAGATCCCTCATGGATCGTGGACGACTTGACCAAAGAAGATAATGCTCGATATGTCGACATAGACGAACGGGACACGTTGCCGTTTCAAAAAGGCCATCCATTGTGGAAGACTCACTACCTGAAAATTGACAGAAGACTCCTGATAACAATGATACCGAACTTTGTTGGGGGTAGCTTACCACGTCGAGATCAAGGTGACCGAGAGCATTACTGTTGCACGATGTTGACGCTTTTCAAGCCTTGGAGAAACGGACTAGATTTAAAGTCCGAGCTGGAATCCTGGCACGAAGCGTTTGGTTCATATGGGTTCGACAATAAGGCGTTGACTTTGATGGATAACTTCAACGTGAGATACGAGTGCAATGATGCTAGAGACGATTTCTCAGCCCAAGACCGACAAAAACGTCGTGCGATGCCAATGTTCTCGGGAAGAGAGAATGGATCTGACTCGGAAGAGGATGCGGAGGATTTTGAAGAAGACATTGCTGAATTTCACAATCAGTTAGAAGCAGGGGCAGTCGAATTTGTGGTCAAAGGACCCAAACAATTGGCGAAAGAAAAACAAATGAGTGAAACAGAGCGAGTGATGTCTAGAGTAAAATGGACGGCAGTGTTGGCTACCAACAACAAACCGATCAGAGTTGTACCCAAAACGAAGTTGTCTGGAAATCAGTGGAAATTGAAGGTGGGAAATTTGAGAGACGAGATACTCGCTAGTAAATTCAAGAACGCACCGACACAGAGAAAGCATCGAAAAGTGAGGGAGCCTGAGATTGGGAATGACGTTACCATTCTCGACGCTTTCTACTTCACGAAGTATTTCTTAGCAAAAAGCAAAAAAGCGCAGAAGACTATCGAAAGCATAAGCACGGATTTCAAACTTAACGAAGCTCAGAACAGAGCATTTCGACTGGTTGCTAATCACGCTGTTGATGACGGTGCGCCGCCCCTCAAGATGTATCTTGGTGGAGTCGGTGGTACGGGAAAAAGCCAAGTCATTAAGGCGCTCATAAAGTTTTTCGAAGACAGAGGGGAAGCACATCGTTTCTTGGTTTTAGGACCTACAGGAACTTCAGCGGCTTTGCTAAACGGAAGTACCTATCACTCAGTTTTGGGAATTAATGATTCTATGAATACGGACCGCGTGGAAGGTGCCACGTTGAAGAAGGTGAGAGAACGGTTGAGAGGTGTGGAATATATTTTTCTAGACGAAGTCTCGATGGTCTCCTGTCAAGCCATGTACAACATTAGTGCACGTTTGGCGTTGGCTTTAGGAGAACCTAACGAGCCCTTTGGCGGGATGAACATGATATTTGCAGGTGACTTCGCTCAGTTACCTCCAGTGATGGCTTTACCATTGTACTCTTCGGACACGCAAGTGTCACCCGTATGGAACTCGAAGATGTCAGTGTTCAAGCAGAAGAACGCGATAGGAAAAATTATCTGGCATCAAATCACTACTGTTGTTGTTTTGACGGAGAACATGCGACAGACGGGGCAGAGTCCTGACGACGAAAAACTTCGGAGCGCGTTGATGAACATGAGATTTGGAGCGTGTACACCGGCAGATATTGAATACCTTAATTCAAGGACTGTCAGTAATCGGCCAGACAGACCGAGTTTCGACAACTCTCCTTTTCGAAATGTATCAATTATTACGGCCTTTAACTCCCAGAAGGATCGGATTAACGAGCTAGGGTCCGCAAGGTTTGCTGCAGACACGGGGCAATCTCTGATCGATTTCTTCGCAAATGATAAGTTAGCTACTGACGCCGAATTTGGTGAGAGGAAACCCAAGAAGTTGAAGAAGACGAAGGCTTTGAAATCAGTTCGAGAGATACCACTGCATCGACAACAGCAGTTGTGGAACGCTGCACCTTGTTTTACATCAGAGCACATCCCTGGCAAGCTCTCGATATGTTTAGGCATGCCGGTTATGATTAGGAATAATGAGGCGACGGAGTTGTGCATTACAAAAGGTCAGGAGGCTACTGTGGTCGGATGGGAAGAAGGCATAGGAAACAGAGATCAGCGAATACTGGACACCTTGTTCGTCGAGCTCATAGACCCGCCTCGAGAGATTTTGCTAGAAGGCTTACCTCCCAACGTTGTTCCTTTGACGAAAAATTCGAAGACCATCTGGTGCACAATGCCGGATGACATGGCAGTCAAGATTGACCGTGAACAGGTACCAGTGCTACCGAATTTCTCAATGACAGATTACGCGTCGCAAGGGAAGACAAGAAAGCTCAATGTGGTGGATTTGAATAACTGCAAGGATCACCATTCGTATTACACAGCGCTATCTCGAAGTTCAACTTCGGAAGGGACGGTCATTGTACAAGGAATGAATCCTGCGAAGATAACAAATGGAATTAATGGGTATCTTCGACAGGAATTTCGTGAACTGGAGATACTCAACGAAATTACTCGTCAGCGGTTCGAAGGGCAACTGCCTGAGGAAGTATCGGGTATAAACCGACGCGAATTAATTGTCAATTACCGGTCTTGGGCGGGTCATGCAAACGAACCAGCTGGCCTGCACCCTGCACTGCAATGGGTAAGGAATGAGTCTCAGTTTCCGATGAGGCCTGTGACGATGGGGAAATGGGATCTGGTAGGAGGCGACAAGCCGAAAGATAAGTCGAAAAAGAGCAAAGACTCACCTATGTCAGTTTCAATCGATGGTAAGCGCAAGGCTGAAGGTCAAAATGAGCAAAATATGGCAAAACGACGAAAAATTAGTGCAAGCCCAGCTCCTAGAGGCATGTTATGGGATGCTGAGGACTACAGCTGCGCTTATGATGCATTGTTCACTTGTCTCCGAAATATTTGGATTGACCATGACTCCAGATGGTCTATTGCATTCGCCTCCGTTGGACAATGGATGGGTATTCTGGCTCAAGGATTCGTAAAGACTAGTAAAAAGACAGGAACGTTAGAAAATGCTCGTGATGTCGTTCGCCATAAAATTACTGCCCAATATCCCGCTCAATTCCCAACAGGCAGCGAGTTTACCTACCTCGACAATTTGACGCAGGTGATGTTCAAAGAAAAGTATTGGGGAACTCGGACGACTAAATGTACTAAGTGTCAACGTGTTCAACAGTGTGAGCCTGACTATCTTTGCACCAAAGACGTATACAAAAAAGAGCACCTAAGAACCAGGTATAAGTCGGAGTACAGTCTATCTCACTGGCTAATGTCTGAGAAAATTGGCCCTGGTAACACAGTTTGCGAGGGATGTGGCTCAAATACAGTGATGTTTATCGTGCCGACCGTTGCCCCTCCCATCTTGTATTTTGGCATTGATGACACCAACATTCGTATAGACCACTCTCTGCGATTACTTGTGGGAGACGAGCCTGTGACGTATATGCTTAGAGGGGTACTGTATGCGGGTGGTAACCACTTCACCTCACGCATAGTAACGGAATCAGGTGATATATGGTATCACGACGGGATTGAAACAGGTAGCACACTGTTATCTGAAGGAAACCTGCATACGAAGACGGCTAAGTTCCTGAATACCTGTATCCAGAATGACTATTGTCGATTGGTGGCGGGTGCAATATACGCGCGTGCTGATTGATCGACGTTGCTTCAGCTGAGGCAATTGTGTCAGATCTGAAACGATCAGTATATGGCCTCTAAATAAGGCATGTTGAGAAATGATCCGTCCCTTCCACTCTCGATGTACGAGGCGTACCTACGACTCAAGACTGCGCGGGAACGCCTGGAACCGTGGAAGAACGACACTCAAGCCGCATTCCCCTGGCTGCTCCAATCTTACGACGATAGAGAACTGTTTCTTGTCGGCATCGAATCACCGTCGTTGTGGAAGGCTGTTGAAGATTTGGTCAGGCGAGAGCTGAGAGTTGAAGACCGTGGCTTAAACTGTACGTCGTTTGACTATTATGACTTAACCCTATAGTGCTCACTTCAACAGTCTTGCCGGAAATGGAGCGCACCGTGACTGGTCGGGGCTTCGCTTCATTGCCGAACGAACTCAAGATGGAGCTCGTGTACCACGTTGATATCAGAGATTTGACATCTCTTACCTTCTCTTGCAAGTTTTATTGGAAGGAAGGCACCAAGATCATTGACGGATTTCTCAAACGATGCTTCATCGCGATTGGCCTGGATTGGGATAACCTGAGGTTCGCACTCAGACATTTGGGAGGCATACTTACGGGTTTCATGGTGAGGCGAATGATGTTCATGGAGTCGAAAGAGTTTCGTGTGCGCGACTTCGACAATATCGAGCTCAGGGTGAAGAATACTGAGATGGCGACTAAGTGGTTCACGGCTGCGACGACGTATAGAGCGGTGAGTCGTGGTTCATCGTGAAACGAATCTGATATTGACCTCACCACTCGTTTGTGAAGATCAAACCCCAACCCTCTCGTTTCGACGGGGTGGTGCTGCAAAGACCTGATGACCCAACCGGGTTTCGAATCAAGCTCATCGACTCGGACGCAGAGAGAGACGTTTTCTGGCAGCATTCGACAGCTGCCTTTACCTGGCTCGGTTCCGACGGTTTCGTGGTTCCTTACAAGACGTTGGGTTTTGATTCAAAAACGATGTTGTGCGACGGCATTGACGACAGAACCTTGCGATCGACCATCGAGACTGCTCGCAGGGAGGGATTGGAGATAGTCCCCTTTCATGAGAACAAGATCGAGCTTTGTGGATCTCATGTTACATGCCCTTCCGTTATTCGCTCCACGCTTGACGATGAATGTTTTGCTGAAAGGCTGCCGATTCCGATCTGGTCTTATCGACGTACGCATGTTCAACATAGAGCGGAGGTGGCATGGTGCCTTGGTTCTGTGGGTTGCAAAATCAACTTCCAGGCCCAAAGATTCGCGAAGGAATTTTACAGTTTATTGAGCGATGGAGCCAGTGAGCATTTTTTCTGCCCTCTACTTACAGCAATAACTTATCGCTTTGCGCAGATTTCAATCACAATGAAAGAGTACAGATGACGATCGATAGAACGGCTGCAGGTAGTTAAGAAGAGTGTGTATTCTAAATAAGTTGATCTCATGCTTTGCCCGTGCTACCAAAGGTCGAGGTTCGGAAAGGACGCAGGACAAGCGCTGCCACGAAAGGGTAGGAGTCAAGACGAGAAAAGTTCCCAGCTATGTCCGGAGACCGAATTAGATGCCGTGCTCATCGACTGATCGACGGAAGTCGGACCGAAGTTACGTACATAAGTACGAGTTTTGCCGCGCGCAGCGGCGGCCCCCTACCCCCAAGTATATATATATAAACGGGCTGAAACCCCGCAAAAGTTGGATACCACAGACAAAGCTGCATTACTGCAATCGCGATTAATCCGATGTTGAGGCTAGGAATTAAATCAAGGCTGATCACTAGTTTCATGATTCTGGGAGGATGAATCAGACGCGTCGACAGTCTCGTTGCAAGCTCAGTCGTGACGAGCTTGCGAGTGCGGCTGAGTGAAAGGCAAGGTAGTGACGTAAGAGTGATATTGTCATTGACAGCTGATCCCCGATCATTCTCTTTTTCCTCCCGCTCTCGTGTCCGCTGCGGCGTCGACAGCGCATCGTCCTCCCTCGCGCTATCACCGGTGCTTTTGTCAAGACATTTGGACCTCTTCGGTCTTCTCTCACAGCCCATCCTCTCTCGGGCCCTTGACTTCATGTCGGGCACGTCTCGACTTCATGTCAGACTTCGTCGCACAGCGTACTCGATCTAGGACCAGCTCCCGTTCTCAACTCTCCCGTGCATTCCAGCCTCACATGGGATGGAACCGACCCCTCAGCGCTTCTTTACCACATTCTGGCTCATGACTGAATAATACTTCTCCCTTCTTCACGTTCATTCGTTGCTCTACCTTTGTCTCGTCTATGGTGATCTCCTCAAGACCTGTTTCAGCAACCACCGTTGGTTCGTCGAAAAGCACGGGATTGCCGGACCCGTAACTCGTTGATAGAACACGGGAAAATTTGCTAATAGTGTGTTATCCATTCACTCTTCTTTTCTTTCCTTCTTTGTTCACCCTCCTCCCACTCGCTGGGACCACTCTGGCGACACTTCTGGCACTCCAATGTTGTACATCAGAGTCCTGGAATGCGGTCGTCGCGGTATGTTGTGTTTAACCCCTATTGGGCCTCCTCTGCATTTCAGTCTTGCGTACAAAAATCTGTCTTCATTTGCGCGACACTCGTCCGCCCGTGTAGACAACCTTTGTTCTTACTATCAATTCTTCCGCTACTATCATCACTACTATCTTCATCACTCGCCAGTGCAGGCGTACCCGTCATGGACGGTGTACACCTCATGCTCTATTCTCTATCATCTTCCGTGCAGAGATGTTCGTTTTGACGGCGCATCTTGCAATCTATAATCTATCGTCTATCCTCAGCAGTGCATATATCCTATCCTCTGTGCAGATGTGTTCGTCTTCGACGGCGCATCTCATTGATCTATCCACCTGTCCTCGGAGATACGTTCGTTTTGACGACGATGTCGCTGAGCAATCTATCTTCTATCTTCGGTGCAGTTGCGTTCGGCTTTGACGGTGTAGTCAATGCTCTATCTCGGTGAAGTTGTGCCCGTCTTCGACGGTGCAACCGAGCCTCTATCCCGGCGAGGTTGTGTTCGTCCTTGACGGCACAATCAAGCCTCTATCTTCGGTGAAGTTGTGTTCGTCGTTGACGGCGCAATGAATCCTCTATCTCGGTGAAACTGTGCTCGTCCTCGACAGCGCAACCTAGCCTCTATCTCGGTGAAGTCGTGTTCGTCCTTGATGACGCGATGGAACCTCTATCCCGGTGAGGTTGTGTTCGTCCTTGACGGCACAATCAAGCCTCTATCTTCGGTGAAGTTGTGTTCGTCGTTGACGGCGCGATGAATCCTCTATCTCGGTGAAACTGTGCTCGTCCTCGACAGCGCAACCTAGCCTCTATCTCGGTGAAGTCGTGTTCGTCCTTGATGACGCGATGGAACCTCTATCTCGGTGAGGTTGTGTTCGTCCTTGACGGCACAATCAAGCCTCTATCTTCGGTGAAGTTGTGTTCGTCCTGGACGTCGTAACGGATCCTCTATCTTCGGTGAAGTTGCGTTCGTCTTTTGACGGCGCGACGAATCCTCTATCCCGGTGAAGTTGCGTTCGTTCTTGACGTCGCAATGGATCCTCTATCTCGGTGAAGTTGTGTCCATCCTTGATGGGGCAATGGATCCTCTATCCTCTGACGGTGCAGATGTGTTGGCCTTTGACGACGATCTGTTCTATCACCGCAGTGAGGTTGGCCGGTCAATCCCGCGCCCAACTAACTGTTCTATCACTTGCAGTGAGGTTGGCCGGTCAATCCCGCGCCCAACTAACTGTTCTATCTATCACAGTGAGGTTGGCCGGTCGATCCCGCGCCGAACTAACTGTTCTATCATCACTATTTTCCTCGGTGCAGCTGCATTCGTCTTGACGTCGTATCTCACTGAACTATTCTTCGGCTGACGGTGCAGATGCGTTGGCTTTCGGCGACGATCTCACCTGAAGATCTATGTTCCATCCTCGTCGATCCAGATGCGTTCGTCTTTGACAACGATCCCATTCAACAATCTACCCCGTGCCTCGGCACTCCATCCTTCATCGCGGGACGCCGCCCATCTTTCCTCGCATGACGATGCACCCCATCTCGTGCCTCCGTACTCTATCATCTACCGCGGTATGCCGCCCATCTTCCTTGCATGGGTTGTTCGTCTTCGGCGACCCATCTCATTGAATGACCTTCCTCTATCCGCTGCGATGCAGATGCACTTGTCATCGACGACGCGTATCTCACATCCCCAATCAATGATCTATTCCCCATCTTCAACCTGCTATCATACCACTATCCTCTGATGGTGCAGATTTGTTCGTCTTCGGACGGCAGCTGTCATTGTATCTCATCGCTCATCTATACTCTATCCTTCGCGGTGCAGGTGCGCTCGTCATTCACGGCGCGCATCCCACTGTATCCTCTATCCTGGATTCTACATCCTTCATCACCCCAAATTCAATCATGCAACATTGTCGCTGGTACAGACACATTCGTGATCGACGCGTAGATCCTGACATGCTACCCTCATCATCCTCATTCTGCAACACATCTATCTCATCCTCTCTTCATTCTCACGCTCGATACGTTCCCCACTCATACTGAAATCCATCTCACCACTTCACCTTCTCCTCTTCTGCCGTGTTTATTCGTCTTTACGATACATCGTCATTCCATCTATACCATCATAACCTTCATTCACGATCCACATTCATTTCATCACCCTTTCATGCCCTCTGTCTAGGGGCTCACGATGCCTTCCTCCTATTTCTCTGTTCCCACCACCTATCGTCTCAACCTGGGACGACTCTGGCAACAACTCGGCGGAGAACTCTGCTTAGCCAATTAATCTCGTGGCGGTGCGTCTTAACTCATCATTTCTTGCATTGTCTTTTTTTTTCTCTTTTTCTTCACTCCAAATCTTGGGCGATTTGGGGCTATCATGTTGACTCACCAACACATTCGTCGAGACGGGCACGTTTCGTTCAATTTGTTCTTCTTTCTCAGTGGCTTAAGGCTACTGTACGGGCTCAACGGAGATGACTCCGTCGAGACGTTTAGGCTGCGGGCCCGTGTTGAGCTCGGCACATCTTTTTCGATGCTGAGCCCCGCGCCATCTGATTTTCCGCAACTTTTGCTTTATCAGCCATCGCGCCAAGACTCGGGGGAGATATCTTCGTCGAGGCAGTTGGAGGTCTGGAATATGTTGCGCCGGTGTTTCTCACAGGCGAATGTGCCGGTTAATTTTGTGGTTTCTTGTTGTTCACTCTTTCGGAGCGGTTCGAGGCTATGGCGCTGGCCCGATATCATTCTCAAAATTGTTTCGTGCTACGTGTATTGTTTCCCATAGTTTCTTGGGGATCGTTTTGCGCGTCATTTCTACATCTTTCTCAACCTCCAATCCCTTCATACTTTGATGCTATTACACTTGCTTCGGCTGTGATACTGCAGTCAAGACACTCAGTTTCCCGAGACATTTTGCGCTCAGTGCATTATCTGATGCTTAGTTTTCTACGGGTTGATCCTCATTTCCAAGACGTTTCCTTCCAATTGCGTCATTCCGTTGACCTCGAGCGGGAAATATTTTCCCGCATGCTAATTCATTTCATGCGCCATGATTCTGGCCATTGGGGCGAGTCACTCGTCGCTTTGCACTTTCCTCATCGCATGGACAGGGGTCGAGGGAGTCACCTCTACCGAACAGTTTTAACTGAGGGTGCTGGGCGACTTCGGACTCGTATTCAGTCACCCCTCATTTCATCTCTCTTAATCTTCATCTCCTCGCGAACCACCAGCCCGATAGAATTGCATCTGTCGAGCCGGTCATGCTGCAACGACTCTCAGCTACATGATGTTACGTCTTTCGCGATGGGGTCTTGTGTAATCATTCTGTACTTTATTCCTTCCGGACCGTCGATGGAGGTCTCCCTTCGAGGCGGTCAGACTGCTTCGTAATGCTGCGTTTGTTTCATTTCTCCACACGTCCGCTGTTTTGTGAACAACGAGTTCAACGAGCTACCTCCGACAGGACGGCTAGCTACACTATTGGGCTCGTATCACGAGCTCTGACTTTAGGATTTATCTTTCTCTTCTGATTCATCCTTTCTCTCACACTGTTGTATTCCGGCGGAGCGCTCTACACGTCCGTAGCATTCTACTTGGCTGCTTTTGGACAACATGTCCACACTGCCTGATCTTATTTCGGTTGAACGTCGCCCTTGGTTCCTAGTTTAGCATCCGAGACGTCACATTCATCCTGCTCCCACTATTTCCTTCTTTTATTCCCTTACTTTCTGGCGGAACATGCTTCTTCGCGGGCACAAAAATGTGTAAACAAAAGACGCCGCGTCTCATCAAAATTTCTCTCATTTATTCACACATACGCTCATTGTCTCTTATCGTCTCGACAACTTGGCATTTACTACTAACATCACACGGTCATCGTTTCTTCGTTTTTTCTTCTTCTCTAGGTCATCTACACCGATTTCAACCAGCATGTTATCGCGGAACATCTGTCTCTGGTACACCTCATCTCTCCCTCCATCAATTTCGTGGTTTGGGACACTTCATTCGCTATCATTCAGCAGCATATTCTTGCGTAATAACGGTCTAATTCCGCGGGCGCGTCTTCGTTGATCCACCATCGATCGATTCTCTGGCTATACTGCAGCTCTCATCGTCTATTCAACTCTGTTTACGCTCCTATGGTGATCATTACACCACAACTCGTGTGCTCTGCCGCATCCGCGGCCTCTGGGTATACCCCGAGAGTGTGTTCTGTTTGCTACAGCGGCGAATTCTTCCCGCGACGCGTCTTGTCTCGACATTATAGCCATTCTCCATTCAGCACGAGCGAAATCTTGCACGATCTACGGTCTTCCACCCCTTCTCTTCTCGCGGTCAATGGAGGACATGAACCATCAACGTCCGCCGCGCTCATCGCAGCATCGACTGCAAGTTCATCATCTATCCTTAACTCAGCCGCAATTCAGGCTTCTCATCTCTTCGATACAAGGATGTCTCTACTCTGGAGCAGGGGACGCCTTTCACCTAGATGCTCATCCTCTACATTCTAGTGCTACGGTTTCAGTTCTTCTACTTTCTTCCATTTTTCTTAATTCTTTCTTCTCTCTCAGCTCTTTTTGGGACCTCGGGTTCGTCTCTTTCCCTCGCGCGAGTCTTTGACTCTTAGAGCTTCGCTCCATTGGGTCGCTCTGGGTCTCATTCCGACCCTCGGTGTCCTTTGCGTACGGTTTGGCCGTGCCTGCAGCCCACGCGGAGCGCCTGGAGACGAAAGATCGCTCCCGGCCCCAGCCGCGTCGGTCAGGGCGGCCATTCCCCGCACACACCCCAAAAACCCATCTCCTCCTCCTCATCTCCTACAAATCCGACGAGTACGTCGACCTACCTTGCTGCAAGCTCAGTCGTGACGAGCTTGCGAGTGCGGCTGAGTGAAAGGCAAGGTAGTGACGTAAGAGTGATATTGTCATTGACAGCTGATCCCCGATCATTCTCTTTTTCCTCCCGCTCTCGTGTCCGCTGCGGCGTCGACAGCGCATCGTCCTCCCTCGCGCTATCACCGGTGCTTTTGTCACCCACCCACCCTTCGCTTAGGCTCTTTTCCCTCATTTGATTTTTACGCTGGGTCGCTCTGGGTCTCATTCCGACCCTCGGTGTCCTTTGCGTACGGTTTGGCCGTGCCTGCAGCCCACGCGGAGCGCCTGGAGACGAAAGATCGCTCCCGGCCCCAGCCGCGTCGGTCAGGGCGGCCATTCCCCGCACACACCCCAAAAACCCATCTCCTCCTCCTCATCTCCTACAAATCCGACGAGTACGTCGACCTACCTTGCCGATCAGATAACAGGAAGCTGAAAAAATAATTGGTGACAAGTGAGATAAGATAGATTAACAGGTGTTGAGAAGAAAAACTCACCTTCCACCTGCCCGGCGCGCTTACGAGCAACAAATTCCTCCGCTCGCACCCACGAATCGTCTCGGCCCCATGCACCCAGTCTCCAATCCTCCTCGTACTTTGCTTGGATCACAATCACAACAATTCTCGGATCCCTCACTGTGAGACTGTTCTCCGCAAACGAAATCCCATCGTCCCTCCCCCATGCGTAGCACGTCACCACAAGGAGGAGAATGTGGGGCATCTCTTCCATGATTCGCTGAAGGATACCCTCTGCGATGGAAGGCGACAACGCGAGGTGGGTGAGTGATGCGAGGGACGCGAGGCCCGCCCATTTTTGCCATTTTTCTGTATCTGTACCACCGCGGTCGGCGCCTTGGAAGAGATCGAGGTGCGTTATAGATGTAAATGAAGCCGTCCAGCTCCAGTCGGGATCTCTGAAAGACGGGACGGTGATCGCCAGCCGTTGGAGACGCGGCATGTGAAGCGGGAGCAGAGATTTGAGTTCCACGTCTACGTCAAGAGAGAGGTTTACCGCTCCGGTGCATTTTGCAAGCAATCCTCTATATTTGTCGATGTTGGCAAACTTGTGAAGGAAGATGTGTCGGACGGCGCTTTCCAGGAATTCTGGAGGTTTTGAAGTGAAGGCGTGGAGGATGGGATCGAGAGCCGATTGATTTATACGGGCGCTCATGACAAAGACTCTATAAAGGAAAGGGAGAATCCTACAAAGCCGTAGGTATCCTGAAATCAATGCATTGAACTTAACCGACTCACCAGACGTTGACTCGGCGGCAAACAAGCAGAAGAGCGGGAATAGACTCGGGATTACGAACAGAGGCGGTCTCAAAGATTTCGCGCTCCAGTTCAGGCGGCAAAGAGAGTTGTGGAGTTGGTGTGCTCATGGTGAGAAGGCAAGAAGCGAAATGATTGCCGAGCAAAAGGCAAAACAAACGCAAACAATCCAGTTGAAAATGGTTTCCCACTCCCTATACTTATTCATAGACTTATTTTGGACCCATACCGCATGGCTCATCTGCAGGAGTCACCGCTCGTCAAATAGCATCTCAATACGTGCAGAACCCCCTCGATGTTCAACGTTCAGCCTGAGTACTCAGTATAAGCATGCCGTCGGCGTTCCCACCCATGGTGTCCTCAATTATGTTGGGGAAGCATCGCTTGAGAAAGTCGCCCGCACCACCTGTAAGCATCTTCTCGGAAACTAACCGTCCCCGAATTGATCCTCACCATAAATACCAGCTCCCGGATATCATCCGGTCGCATTACTCGTTCGTTTCAACGTCGGCGAGAAATTCTAAATATGCAGGTCGCTTGTCAAACTGGAAGTACTTAAAAGCACTCAAGTATTCACTCTGCTTTCCCAGTATTTCACCCATGCATGCTATTCTACGCCTCGCTCTCCCCTTCGTCGCGACAGCAGCGCTTTACATTCTGCTCCAGATTCTTGAGCTGCTGTATCGCGATCTCTCGTCGTCCATACGCAATCTCGTGGGACCAAAGAGTTCTAGTTGGCTGTACGGGAACGTCAAACAGCTGGAGGTGTGTCTGTATCCCGATGCACGACATTCTTCCAATGAACGATACTTTGTACTAGGACAACCCATCAATCAGCTCAACGTGGCGAGACACCTACGGGCCAACTTATCAATTTCGAACGGTCTTGACTGTAAATGATCTCTTTCCCTTCCCTTGCACCGACAGCATTAGTTCATGTACTATTTTTTATTTTATTTTATTATTTTTGGCAGACCAGGGAACTGTACACCGCCGATGTCGCTGCGATCGAACATATCGTCAAAAACAATCATATTTATCAGAAGCGTGTCGTTGCAACTGGGGCTAATGATCGACTTGTTGGAGAAGGTACGAAAGAGAAATTTCATGCGGCGGCCCGGCACTAATGAGAGCAATGTGTATCAAGGGTTGCTTGGTGTCGAGGGAGACGCTCATAGACGTCAGGTATGTAGCAGGCTGTGACGTTGCACTTTGACAGTGGTGATGATTATAATTATTCTCTAGAGACGTATTATGGTATGTGGGCGTAGGATTGCTTGACGAATCTGTTCTAACAACAAAAATTACACAGAATCCAGCATTCGGCTCCGCCCAGATTCGGAGCTTGATGAGCGTCTTTCTTGAGAAATCCGTTGAGGTGCGTCAAATTTACTCTCCCTGCTTCAGGTTCCCGAGCGCGTCTATTGAGAGAACTCGTAAAGATGCGGGACCTATGGATGCGCGGCATGAACGACGATTCCAAAGCGGCGACGCGTATCGACGTATTGGACTGGTTGACGAAAGTTACGTTGGACATCATCGGACAGGCAGGTGTGTATGGCCGATGATCGAAATCATACGTCGGACACTCAAAGAAGATGTGATTTATTCCAAGGCTTCGACATTCATTTCAACAGCGTAAACCCCCGGGACAACAAGCCAAACGCCGTCTTGGAGACCTTCAACAATTTCTTCCATGCGCCGAACACAGCTGGCCTGCACGCGCTGCGGACTACACCGGGGCTTACCCTCTTGAAGTATCTGGTAAGTGTGGATTTTCAGATTCGGCATTGAACAGAGCTGAATCTCATTGATCAAAAAAAATCATTCATGCAGCCCCTACCGGGTCGGAAGGCCTTCGATGCAGCTCGGCTCCAGCTCGCGCGCCTAGGGAATCAGCTCCTAGTAGAGGGAAAGGCTGCGATAACCGCCGCTGGAGGACCGAAAGCTGTTCTGACGACGCGAGATTTGTTCTCACTCATCCTACGCGCGAATATGTCGACAGATATTCCCGAAAATCATCGGATGACGGATAATGAGGTTATCGGGCGTGAGTTGGAATTTTCGTCTTCGAGAGTCTTCAAAAATCGTTCTAACGATCCTGTATGTCACCAGAGATCCCAACGTTCTTCGTCGCCGGCCACGCCACCACCAGTTCTGCTATCGCATGGGCCCTGCACGAACTATCAGCGCATCCAGACATCCAAGCCAAACTCCGTGCCGAGCTGCTTAGTGTCCCCGATGAAACCCCGACTTTGGAAGAACTAAACGCCTTACCGTACCTCGATAGTTTCATTCGGGAGACCCTGCGCCTTCACGCTCCGGTCGCGCATGTGGCGCGGATGGCTGTTGCGGATGATGTGCTGCCGCTTGCACGCCCCGCGTATGATAGTTCTGGGCGTCAGCATGATACTTTACCGTGCGTAATTTCTCCTTCTTGTCACTGTTTGCACAATGAACATTGAATGATATTGTGCGGTGAAGAATCAAGAAAGGACAGAATGTTCGGATTGCCATCGCGGATGTTAACACGGATGTTGCTGTGTGGGGACCGGATGCGCATGAGTTCAAGTGGGTCGTCGGCGATGGCTATGCATTGCTTTTCAAAGAAAAGACTCTCACCTCCTCCGGTATTCACAGACCCGAGCGATGGACAAGCCCTCTTCCGACCGCCGCTGAAACAGTCCCATCGGTATGGGGAGACTTGCTGACATTTTTCGCGGGTCAGTTTCATCATCGAGTATCTCCGTCACCCCGTTGCTCACCTTCATACAAACACAGGTCCACACAACTGCATCGGTTTTCGTTTCGCCCTGGCAGAGTAAGCCATCACGTTCATTTCAGTGCGTAAGACATAATACTGACCTCAAACTTGAATAAAGACAAAAAGCCCTGCTGTTCGTTCTGGTTCGCGCGTTGGAGTTCAGCCCGGTTTTCAAAGCTACGGAGATCGGTCGTTCTGGGAGCGCTTTGCAGAGGCCTTGCGTCGTGAGTGAAGGGAAACGTGGTCAAATGCCATTGTTCGTGAAGCCGTATCAAGTATCATTATAAGCGCTGCGTATTAGAGTTGGACAATTCACAAGTAGATGCGTCGGTCGGTGTATACGTTTGTCGAAATGCCAAACTGTCGTACATGAGTGCTGTTATTCGAAGGTCAAGATTGAGGTCTAGCCTCCTCCAACGCGGATAAACTGGATTCTTCTCGACGGTCTCGTCAATTAGATAACAGGAAGCTAGGACCAAAAAACTTGTGAGATGAATCAAACGATCGCTAAAAGAATACCGACCTTCTACCTCGCCAGCGCGCTTGCGAGAAACAAACCGTTCCGCTCGAACCCAGAAATCATCCCCACCCCAAGCACCCTTCTTCCAATCCTCCTCGTATCTGGTCTCTAACACAATCACAACTATTCGTAAATCACGAACGGTTATCTTGTTTTCAGCGAACGAGATTCCCTCGTCTCGTCCCCATGGATAGTTAGTTACCACAAGGAGACGAAGATGTGGAAGCTCTTCGATGGCTCGAGGCAGCACGACGTCTGCGATTACGGGAGACACTGCGAGGTGGGTGAGCGATGGGAGGGACGCGATTCCCCTCCATTTATCCCAACTTGTCAGGCCCGCGAAACCCGAGCCTTGAAAGACGTCCAGATGCGTCAGAGATGAGGCCCAGTTCCAGTTTATTGGGACGGCGCTCGACGGAGCTGTTATCGCGAGTCTTTGCAAACGCGTCATGTTCAAGGAGATCAAGAATTCGGGGTCCAATTCCATGTCAAGAGAGAGGTCTATGGTTCCGGTACACTTCTTGAGGAGGTCCTCGCAGCTGCGGATGGATACCTCGAACAATGAGATGTGCCGGACGACATTTCGCAGAAAAGTCGGAGACTGAGAATTGAAAGCCAGAAAAGTAGGCCCGCCTTCCGCTTCGGGAGAGCTCAAAGAGAGGACCCGATAAAGTAATGGGTGAATCCTGGAGGGATTCAAACACGCGACAGTTAGTATTGAGTGAGCTCGCGTTGCTATGCGTGATGACTGACCAGATCTTGGCCCGCCGACAAACAAGCAAAAGTGTAGGAATGCAGTTTGGATCGCGTACAGCTGTCGTCTCAAAGATCTCTCGCTCCAATTCTGGCGGAAACGAGGGTTGTGTCATAGGCGTGGTCATGGTGGGAGGCAAGGAGAGGTCGGCATCTCGGCTGAATTCGTTCTCATTTCAACAAAAGCCAACAAGCCTTGCAACCACAAGTAAATACTGATTCAAAGGGTATCCCTACTAATGGTGAACATAGTCCGATCCTGGGCGACTTCCCAGCCCACCCTGAATGACATGAGACTCGTAAGCCTAGTGACGAGAAAATAAAAAAACACTAGTTGGACACATACCTTTACATAAACACTCTCAATAACTTCCATAGTGCGTACTGACTCCTCCGGCATTACCCACGCATGCGGCTCTTTCCCTTCACCTTATTTACGAATGCTTCGAGTTGATAGCGATAAGACGTCCACCACGGCTCCCCTAGGTCCGGGAGGGTATACGCTTTCTCTGTACGATTCTTGTTGCCGATCTTGACGGTAATCGCGTGGTATTGGGTTGGCGCGACGTAGTTCATGAGCTGCGAGTTATCAAACAATTGAGATTTCCTTCAACATAGAAGAAAAATGATCGACGCACCCTTGATCTCTCCCTTCTCGCACTTGATAATCGCGTTCAGATTCGGCATTGCCGGGATGAACCCGAGGCTGGGGGGCTCCTCGAGATCGCAAAAGATGGTAGAAGTGACGGAGTTTGGCAAGGAGAAACTCGCGACGGTTTTGCGGTCTATCTTGGGAGATTTCAACTCGTGGTCTACGGATACGACGGAAGTTGGGTTGGCGGCTGTGAAGTAGCGCATGGCGTTTATGGCGTAGGCTGGAAAAGAAACAGAAGTATTATTGTGGAAGTGTAAGAAAAAAGACGGAGAGAAGGGAAATCGGGATGAAGGACGCACATCCCATGTCCATCAGGGCACCACCGCCGAGTTTGAAGTCGAATCGAATATTGTCAGCGGCAGATTTAATCATCCCGCGAGGTAGAGCAAGTCCAGTCGACGTGCTCTTCACTGCACCCAGCTCTCCGCTGTCGATGATGGCCTTGACGCGTAACACTGCCGGATGGAATCTGTGTCAAAGACAGCTTTGTGATTTCGATTCAAAACGAAGCAAAGAGATATACCTGGAATGATACGCCTCCAAGAGAACCAGATTCCGCGATTCAGCAAATTCGAACATCCTGCGCGTGTCTGCCGCAGTATTCGAAGATGGCTTTTCGAGGAGAACGTGTTTCCCAGCAGCGAGAGCTTTCATGGTCCACTCGTAGTGCAAACCGTTGGGGAGCTACGGATACAACGAATATTAGTGACTTGGGGGAATAAAACAAAAAAACGAATAAACTCAGACGAACCGGATTGTAAATCGCATCGATTTCGGGGTCATCGAGCAGTTCTGCATTCGACAACGATTAGCAGTAGTTTGTTTCATAAGAAAATCCAATCCGATAGTAGCGCACCTTGATACCCATTCACCCCGCCGAACACTTTAGCAATTCCATGTTTCCTCGCGAACGCAGCCGCCTTGTCTTTATTCCGGGCTGCGATGGCATAGACGACGGCTTCAGGATGTGATTTGACTGGGACGATGAGTGCGGTTGGAGCTATGTCCGCAGCTCCCAGAACACCAAATTTCAGCGGTTTGCTACCGGGTGAGGGCTTGGCTCCCGGGGGATTGGAAGACTGTCGACGAACGGAAATTATTATGAGGACAGGTGAAGAAAAGCATTATTCAGCTCGTACCTTTCGAATACGATCAATGAGACCGAACAAGGATGACATTGGGATGGGGGCTTCGCGACCGACAAGGCTACTCACCGCACGAGAGCCCAGAGATGGTGGTGGTTTGCAGCAGAGTTTTGATGCTGCTTATATAGGCGCCGTGATGGTGACCAATATCTCCTTTTGGTGCCGGGCCGTTAGAATACATCGTTTATTTGACAAAAGGTCCTCTTCGAAGGGCTTAATCAGCTTCCAGGGGATGACAACGCTGCGTCGAGTAAGAGTAGCTAATTGGATAAATTTACATAAATCTACCCATTGAAATAGCGAATTTACAAATGAGTGGACGAGATTTACGACAGTCTGAGTCCGTACTTGCTCGTGATTCAAAAGGCCCACTTTACTGCGAATCTACCCGATCTCTGAAATTACTGAGGCTGGAATCGAAGAGTCAGTAGCTGCTCAGTGGAAATAAATTCGCGTCTTGAACAGGTGATCGGCTGAATGGACCTTTCGGATTTTTCGGCCGCATCATCCTGAAGTTGAACGTTGCGAATTTCAACTTCATTTCTCACACTCAGGGACAGTTTTCGCGTTGGAATTGTCCTTCCTTCCTTCCGTGGCACCTGAAGTTCGTGAGCCAAAAAAAGTACATTCACAAACTGATTGACAATGACAACCGAATCCCTCGAATCCACGCCGAGCCCAAAATTCTGAATAACATCTACCCTTCAATCGGTCCTGCTCACATACCAGGACCAGTGGGCTCCGCAACGGTCGTAGTCCCGCTGGCGCTAAATTAGATCCATAAGCTTCCCGGGCCATAGACAATGATAACATTCAGTGTGTTCATACGCACGTCCACACAAAGGTTGTAGTCCTTGTCACGATGAAGGGCGAGACGTCCGTGAGCGTCTGGTACATACGCGTCGCCGTGAAAACTCGGGCGGCTCCATCTTTATCTGCCTCTGCATCTGCAGCGGGAGCCTATGCAGAAACCACGATGAGTATTCTTGACGACGTATCTCGCCTGGGAGTGGACTATGAGAGAGGACTCACCGCAACAACAGCGCTAGCAGCCACAAGGGCAAGTAAGGGGAGAAGAGCTTTGAAAAACATCGAGTATACAGAAAGATAGATACTCAACTTCGTTAGATTGACTATGCTTTATATGTACGCCGCTCGGAATGCTACCCGAAGGATGTGAAATCAACATCTCACGAATCACTGTACTATCGACTCCTTTTACCCGTATTCCGCTGGAGGAACTTACTGGTCGTGCTTGATTACTGGCTGAAGTTGCTGCGCAATTGATCACTGGCATCCACTTGGTGCGAGACTAAGTACGTACGCGCGGGGTTTCGCGGACCTACCACGATTCACGAGGCATTTTTAGGTGCGTAGCCCCTGAGCCGCGAGAATAACGTGTAAATGGATCGGAAAAATGAACCGGAATTATTAAATCAGGCACGAAGAACAAGAGTTTGTGCTCACGCTGATGGTGTGAACGCTAGAAAGAATGGGACAGGTTGTCAACTCATCTCAAATCTTTCTACCCAACCACCCGATATAAAGAATTCAAATCCCAATCACTGCTCATACGCAGGCGGCGGCACCGCCAATGTCCCCCCACCACTTCGCCCCCCATCCTCCCCGCGGTCCCGACTCCGATTCTCGAACTCGCGGAACCGCGCTTCGATGATGTCAAGTCGCTCCGCGAGGAGCTGCTGGCTTGGGTCGGTTTGATTCGGCACAGCAGCAGCAGAATGGGTTTGAGGGAGAGGGGGAGAACTTGGGGAAGAGGCTGTTGGACTCGAAATCGTGGTTGCGTTTCGTAGATCCAGCGTCGACGAGGAGGAACCTTTCTTCTCTTCGTCCATGGGGAGCGGGAGAGGGAATGGGGTGATTGTGGCGGAGGACGTTGTATTTGCATTTGAATTCAGATGCGAGGGGTCGAATGGCGAGATCGTCGTTGTTGTATTATGCCAGTCATCCATAGCAGGAGAAAGCGAGTTGGCAGGGATTTCCGCCGCCGCTGGAGAACTGAAAAAGGAAGCTCTGCGGCGGCGTTTTCGGAGGAAGAGGAGAAGAAAGAGAAGGAAGAGGATGAGGAGGATGCAGCCGACTGTGGCACCGACGATAGCTCCGATTGGAGGTGACGATTTAGTCGAAGCCGAGGGAGGGGTGATTGAGGGCCTGGGTGAGGATATCGTGCCTGTGGATGAGCTTGATTGAGAGGCGGAAGACACAGATACCGCTCCCCCGGTCCTACATCAGCGAAATTCAGTAATTGTTTTCCTCCGATGCACAAACCGACGTACGTGAACTCGATCCCGTCAAAGTTTATCACGCTGGTATCCTGCCTGTCGTTGTTGATGTTCGTCACCTTCAGCTCATGCGGGCCGTCATTTAAAGTAGTGTTCGAGTAGCCCACGATACTCCGCGAGGCTGCGCCAGAGGCGCCACCGAATTGAATGTAATCGCCGACTTTGACGTTGTCAAGGAGGATCTCGCATTTGACGTCGTCTTGATTGGCAAAGTACACGTAGACGGAGTGACCTTGAATGTTTTTAAATACCCAATAGCTCCAGTTTCACAGAAAGTGTATGAAAATTGGCAACGCACCGCTGAACGGCACCGTAATAGTCCCCCAGAAAACCGTCATCGTCCCATTCTGCAGTTTGCTGAAGTCGAATACATTGGACGCCTGTCCCGCTATGCGACATGTGTTGTCTTTGAAGGGAAGAATCTGCTCCTCCGAAGGACAGCTAACGAAAACGCCGCTGAGGTCGTTGGCGGTGTTGTTGTATTGCACGAGAGGGCTGGTGTCGTCGATGGTGTGGTTGGTTGGTGCGGAAGTGGAAGAGGGAGAGGACATCAAGCCCTCTAGTTATACGGGACCCAGTGAGAAGGGGAGAATCGAAGGGGCGCCCGGTGAAGGAGAAAAGAAGAAAGGCGTGGGAGGACGAGTTTCGAGTCCCATCTGTCAATCAAGCTGGGCGCCTATCGTCAGTCCAATTCCCGCTGAAACTTGAGGCTTGAACCGCCTTAGCTCGTGAATACTTTTTGCTGTGCATAGGAAACCCTCGTGAAAATTGGGGAAACAAATCGAACAGGGCTGGGAACGAGCTTGTGTTTGGCGCAATTTCGAAGCCAACGTCGAGGGACCGAGAGACTGTGAGTGAGCTTAAGTGACTTAACCCTGGTCGTAGCTTAGGACTTTGAGAATGAGAAGGAGTAAAGTTTGAGCGCTGGAGGTCCGAGGAAAGGTCCAACTCACCTCAAGAGTCAAGAGTCAAGCTTGACTCAACCAACGGGGAGCGCGGGAATCCATCTTCCCTTGAGTGCCCTTCAATGCTTGACCAACCCCCCATCGTATCCGGTGCCGGTAGGTCCCATTCGCCCGCAGATGCTCGAAGTCGGACCAGTAAACATGGAGGTTTGGGACAAGAAATGGTGTCACACGGTGTTGATCAATTGATTGGCTACCGCTGCCGAGCGCCGGCAAGGTGGCTTTGCTCTTGACCACCACCTGTTATCCAGCACGCTCGCTCTTCTCTGGATCTATCGGCCTATTCTAGTCCCTGTAGTCCTCGAACTTCATCCCACTTTGACTTCCGTGTCCCGAGAACTCAATCTTGCGATGTCGCTGGCAGTGTGCGTTGGCGGCACGACCTTTCATCAGAAATAGACGCCCTTCGCTGTGATACATCACCTGCGTCTCGCCGATGGAAGCTTCCGTGCCGTGGGCCTTTCGACCCTTTTCATTGAAGCATCAAGCCACATCCCGCGCCACCTTCCCATTGGCCGTCAATTCTTGGAACGAAAGTTGAAGAAGGCGACATGCGAAGTTTTTCTCTGTTCTTCTGACGGCGCTGGATTCCATCTCCCCTGTACATCAGATTCAACATCGCCCGTTCAACACGAAGAAAGATTGTTCCCAAGCATGCGGTGATGTCTGTTCTCATACATATCGAACCTCGATCGGATGCCTCTTGTTCCCTCGCCTCCTTTCCCTTCCTCCGTAGAGATATGCTACTACTAACCTCGCTCCCCATTCTCATTGCATGTGCCATTTGCGTCGGGACTTATCTTGTTTTCTTCCGTCGTCATGCAAGACGGGCCACTCACAGTCTCCCACCCGGCCCTCGTCCCCTTCCCATCGTCGGCAATCTCTTCGACATGCCAAGGGCCAGGGTATGGGAAACGTTTCTCCAGTGGAAAGAGCTCTACGGTGCGTTTCCTCGTCTCCATCTCAACCCATACCTCGTAGTTGAATTCTGAACGTTATTCACTGCCAGGCGACGTCGTGTACCTCAACGTCCTCGGGCGTCACATCGTCTTCCTCAACTCCGTCAAAGCCACCACCGAACTCTTAGAAAAACGCGGCACGCTGTATTCGGATCGGCCGCAATTCCCGCTCATCAATCTGTGTGTCTCCTCCTCTCTTCGCTCCTCTATTCAACTCTTTACTGAGAATACCCCTCCCAGAGCCGGCCACCAATGGAACTTCGGCTTCATGCCCTACGGCAAAGAATGGCAATCCCTCCACCGCACGTTTAGCAGCCAATACAACTCCGCTGTTGCCCTGCGCTCGTTTTACGACGCCCATAGAGCTTCGGTCTCGACGTTTCTCGTGAATGTGCTTAATGAGCCTAAGGAGGTGGCTAATCATCTGCGTCTGTGAGTACTCTCACTCATCACTCCCTTTGACTCCGTCTCCATAACGATCTGTGGCATTGGATTCGGAGTCGAATTTCGAACGCGATTTACTTATTGCACTTAACACGCAGCCGCTCCGCACAAGTAATGTTCCACGTCAACTACGGCATCTCCGTCACCTCCTGGGACCACCCACTCGTCCGCAACGCTGAGCGTGTGATGGAGGTCGTTTCGATTGCGCTTAGCCCGAGTATGTGGATTGTCAATCCTATTTCGTTTTGTGAGTGCGCATTCAATCATTGATTTGTATTCGAAATGTATAATTCCCGTGATTTGGCAGTGAACGCCATCCCGCGCTGGCTGGGCGGTGCCGTCGCGTCCATGGTGGATAAATGGCAGGCAGATGTGAGGGATTTGAGGTATGAGGCGTTTGCGCAGGTGAAGGAGTCAGTGGTGAGTCTAAATATTTCTTCTTTGACTTGATAACTACGATCTCATTCATAGGAGGACGGAACCGCCCAGTCTTCGTTCACTGCGAACCTACTTCGCGAGCCCGCCGATGAAGATGTTGTTGTAGATAACGATAAGAATGCTATTGAGAAAGAGAAGGACAAGGAAAGGTTGATCCGCGATACTGCTGCGATTGCTTTGGGAGGTATGTCTACCACCCTCTCGTCTCAATGTTCTGCACAAAATTGACGGGTCTATTTCATTTCAGCTGCATACGAGACTGTTAGTCTTCTCCTCCACATATTCTACCTCTTTCACTCATTCGAAAATCACCAACACAGACCTTCGTCGCATCCGAAGTCTTCCTCCTCATGATGGCTCTCCACCCCACCATCCAACTCGCCGCGCAAATCGAAATCGACTCTGTCCTCGGAGGCACCCACCGCCTCCCCGACTTCAGCGACCGCGAACGACTGCCGTACATCACCGCTGTGATGAAAGAGTGTCTGCGCTTTCATTCGCCCGCGCCGACAGGGATCCCGCATGAGCTTGCGCAGGATGATGTGTATGAGGGGATGTGGCTGCCTAAGGGATGTATGGTTATGGGGAATATTTGGTGCGGCTTTTGAATTATTCCATTTCGATTGGTTGTTTTGGCTGATTTTATGGCGTGACAACAAGGCAACTTCTGCACGACCCTGAGATGTATCCCGACCCGTTCACGTTCAATCCCGGGCGGTTCATTGATGAGGAGGGGAAATTGGATTGTACGAGGAATGATCCGAGTCGGTTCGCATTTGGGTTTGGTAGACGGTACGTTTCCTCTAGTTCTGTATTGGATTGAAATTGAATTCCAACTCACCAACTTGGTGTCAACCCCAGCGGCTGTCCTGGACGACTCTTCACGGAAGATTCCCTGTGGCTGATGACTGCGCAGTTTTTGGCTGCGTTTACGATCTCTCTGGCGGATGGTGCATCAAGGGAAGCGAGGTTTGCTCCCGGGGCTATTTCGTGAGTGGCCGTCCTTTTGAACTTGCTTGTACGGGGCTGATGGATTGCGATTTAATATTAGTCGCCCGTTGCCCTTCGACCATATCATCAAGCCGAGATCGCTCGCCGCGGGGAGTCTCATAGAGCACCTCCAGGATGCGGCTTAGATTCGGCAACTTGAAAAGAAAAGGTTTTGTGTAAATTTTAGATGAAGATTGTCAATGGTGTTCGGTTTTCTCAACCGTGTGGGAATGCATATTTGGATTGCGGACAACCTGTCGTTTTTAAATTTGTGGATGTGCGGTTAAGGTTCTACGCGCGTGGTGAGGCGGCACCTCGTCAAAGTGGCGGGAAGTCAATCAGGTTCTTTGTATCATCTTGTGCGCGGGGAATTCAAACGGTTGCTTCGGTTCCCACCGAGGTAATGTTCGATCAGGGGATATGTGTTCGATTCCACGCATGGAATCTACGTCGGTCCGTCATATTCAGACTGCCACCCTACACATCCAGCTTGTCTGATGTGTGGGAGGAGCTAATAGTTAAGTATGAGGACTGTGCGGCCGACCAAGATGTGATATAGAACTTAAGGCGTCGAATTTGGTTGAGGAAATATCGAGGAAAGACTCCGAAATATATATAGAGATTGGCTGACATCGGGTTTATTGGGGATTGGGACGGGCTGCAATACAGTCGGTTTTGAAAATCGAGGAGAAGAAAGGATGGCCGAGGGACAATACGTACGACCTTTTGCGCTGCTGGGATTTAGAGACTCGGCGTGGACAGAGGACAATTTCGGTGGGGACGGATGGAGTGCAACAGGTCATCCCGGAGTCGTAGGCTCTTCTGTACTGCCCATTACCACGGGCACATGGTGTAGTTGGTTATCACGCTCGCTTAGCAGATGCAGAATCTGGACTGCGAGAGGTGTTGGGTTCAATTCCCAATGTGTCCATTTTTGCACCTTAAGGCTTATTTAACCTTCATCAGCCCCTTTTAACAACGGTCCCCGACCTTGGTTGGCGACCATCAGTCGAAATCAGCAAAATCCCATAAACTCGCCAATGGAGCCATGAGAAAATATTATTTTGCTCTACATCATGGGTAGATCAGATGTATACATTGTAGACTCCCAGCATACCAATTTTCAGACTTCTAAGTGAACGGGAAGGATGAGAAGAAAGGTTGAACATCCCTGATGGAAGTTCAACCAGTTTTGATGGTAACAATGATGGCACTGTGTTGGTCCTACTTTGGTCCTACTTCAACGGTGAGCCTGAGGCTGGTTATAAGCTCCAGAGAGCCTTTTCATTGACCGAAACTTTGCTGCGATACGAGTCACCTATTTGTCCTTGTCCTAGGCTTCGAGATGGGAGATGTTCAAGTTTGAGTTCAAATTTCTTTGCGTTTCGACTTGTCGAGCATTCGGATTTGACATATCTGGGCTGCAAAATCCGAGACCGAAGTGCTCTCACCGGGTCTTGTGGTTTATCCCTTGTTTTTGTTTCATCCCTCGAACACGAAAAATCACGTCACGTGGAAATTGCGTGACCGTGAAAGAATTGTCGTTACATATCGTGACAGCGTGACTGAGCCTCTCTCTCATCGTCCACCACTGCTGACTACGCGACGCTCCTACTGACCCGACCGCTCACTATCCATGGAAGGAAAAGACATACTTATCCTATCTCAATGGTGACCTTTTCATCAACGCTGCAATAAACCTGGGAGCTCATGTCGTGATTGTCGATGGCTTTGTTTTTCTTTCTTAATTTGCCACTCCTACCCGAAGCCTTGTACAAACAGACGCGTTTCTGCTCGATGGATAACTGCTTCAATGTTGAGAATTTGAAAGCATGCTCTCGGTGCAAGTGAGCGCCAAATTCTCTCATGCCACTCAGGCGCATCAAATATGAAAACTGGTGTTGTCCGCGGTATAAACGAGAATCGAAAATGAAAACGCGGCTAGCTGATATGTATCAGTCGGCCTGCGAGGCCATCAACTCCATCAATCCCGATATTCAGAAACGAAAATGACCGGTATCAACACGGCAAAGCAGCCGTGATTGATGTTACAGTCACATATGTCCGGCCTGATGATCAAGTTATCAGCCGTATCTCGGGGATGTCCGAGTGGCTGTACTAGGTCACCTTACACACAAAATCCACCGCCGATTTGCCATCCTCATATTAGGGACCCGGTGTATAGTGTAGATAGATTGTTTCGGTACCAATAGTCAATGTTCACTAGGTTGTAAGTTGCGGAAGTGCCCCAGCAAGGAAATTTATGCTTGCTCAAGGCATGCCGCAAATCAATAGTTACAAAGTGAATCATTTGTGCGTTAACATGCAAAGCATTATTTCAGGGAAGCCTGGAGTTGGTATACAGCCTTCGATGTGCTCAATACCACTGCTCTCTGACTTTCAGCAGAATCCATCATCAGATTTTTGAGAAAGACCTGCTTTTTGAACCGGGTGCCCAATTAGGAAGGAGCTTCTCGTTTCTTTGTAGTTTGCGGGGCAATACTGATTCAGGGAAGCTTAAAGTCAGATATACTATTGAGATAGGGTGAAGCTAAGCATCCAAAAAGAATTGGGCCCATTCATCATCAGAATATTTAGAAGGACACCGAAATGCAAGGAGAGTTCAACATGGTCATGTGCCTTGTTTCTGTCTCAATCTTTCGTGTCAATCGTCGGATTGCTGCATATTTGCTGCTTGGTGGAATTATTGAATGCTTTTTGTATATCTATAGCCCGCCAAATGTGTTATTGCGCTAAAATTCTACTGATACTGAGTTCTGATAACCTGAAGGTCCCGAACACTCTGTCAACTTCAATCCTTACACCGTATGAAAGCAAAATTATATTCGGAGCAACGCTTTAATGTAGTCTACTGGAACGAAAGCATGCCGGATTAGTTGTATTCATCATCGATACCTGGCATTGGATGGTCGCGTGCTATCTTCTTGAACATCGGACTCATGATGTCCGAGTTGAGCGCCGCAGCGTAGTCAAAGTCGTCGGAATCGGAGTCAGCTAGTTCCTGGGTGTTTGATGGAGGTGACTGGAACAGACTGTCGACATCGATGATCGAATTGTAGGGCGAGGGGGCTGTAAATAGAATCAACATTAATTCTTGGATCGCAATAATCACGCAGGCTTACGAAGTTGTGATGAACTAGCAACAGGCTGCAATTTCTTCGGAGTCGATGGAGTAGCTGAAAAGCTTGCCTGGCTGAGCATCGCAATTTGCTTTCGCAGGGTCTCATTTTCCTGTTGTGTGGCTTCGAGATTATTTCGGAGTTTCCTGCTTTCCTTGACTGTGAGGAGCTCCGCATCAGCGATGCGCTTCTTCTCAGAAGCGCGAGCCTTTCGCTGCGCTTGGCTCTTCATCCGGCTTTGAAGCGAGTTGTTGGGGTTCTGTAGCACTCCCCAGGATATCATCTCTTGAATAATCCGTGCATTTTGCGCATCTTGTTCCTTCGCGCTACACCGACTTCAGCTGTATAGAAGACAACAAAGACGGTATCTCACAATAATATTGCCTCCAAGATTGGACGATTCGTAGGCTTAATTTGGTTGTCTTCAGCGTGACTCCCTTCGATTGGGTTTGTATCGTTGGGAGTTAGATCCCAGTGGCGCTTGTTCATGTGCGAGAGGTAGCGGTTGAGGGATACAAGCAGCCAAGGATAGCTAACTTTATGCGCCCACCATGCTAATTGATTCGTTAGTATCCGGTTTGATTCTAGACGGCAAAGACAGCAAACTCGCCTCGAAGTTTAGGATTTGTTGAGTCGGCGCAAAATGAATAGTACTGTTGAATGTCTTCATCGGAAGCCAGATAAGGAAAGCTGAGCAAGTATTGAAGAATTGTATCGCTAATGTGATCCCGAAGACCAAGGACACCACTAGAGCTTACTTGAGACAAAGAACAAATGGAATGGGATGTGCATACCGCGTAAAATGCACAAGACAAGTCTTCCAAATCAACATCAGGATGTTATCGAAGTGCATACCCGGGCTGTCACGATTCATCTGGCGGAGAATGATTACGTCTGCCAATCCCTGTGCTTGTGCACCCTCGGAATCGCCAATCGCACCAAGAAGGTTCGAAGAAGGCGAGAAGGCCTTGAAGTTTAGTTTTTTACCGGTAATTGCCTCGATCGAGTCAAAGATACCGCCCCATACAAGGACGAAGGCGTCCCGAGTGGCTCGATTGCTCCAGATTCGACCAATGACTGTACCTATGAGAAGATTAGAGGCCAACAAACGAGACGACAAGAAGGACCCTGACGCTTATCAACTTTGTTCAGCCAAACCAAGAGCTTCCATTCATTCGTTTTGCCGTGCACTACCGCAAAGGTAGTATCCACCATGATCCACATTGCTTCCAGCACCAATGGCGCAAGCTGGGGATTAATGGTAACAATGACATGACCGTCATCAGGTTGAGCACTGAATGAATGGATGTATCGTTTTGAGATGTCGAGAGCACGATCTTTGTTGAACTCGTAAAATACCCCTGTAAATCATCGTAGATAATCCGGGGAAGAGAAAGTTGCTTTGGCTCACCTTGAATACCAGTACCATGCGGAAATTGGTTTTGACGCTGATCTCGAACCAAGTCGGCGCGCTTTCGATTAATCATCATCCCAGGATGAAGCTCCTGAACGAGTGTCCCCTCGAGATCCTGTTCTACTGCCGCAGCTTGGGGGGTATTAGTCACCGTAGAAGTAAAGAATATATAATCGTACATTTATCAACTCCGAGTCTCGTGCGACGAGACAGAGGAACCTTCTCAGCCAAGCGCGTATATCGTTGTTGAATTGTGATCGGAATCTTGGTTCGAGGGAAGCTGGGATGACGATGGGGAACTCCAGGTAGAGGGATAATAACAATACGCAAATCTGTTGGATCTACGGGAATAAACAGCGAGAGCTGGGCGTAGCATTCGTGCTTATCCAGATCAGCGATTGCGTGAACACCGTTCTGGTAATGATTCCGGGCTGAAAGCAATGTCAAAACTATGGAAGTAAACGAAGAATCTTCGACGTACGACAGTGGCTACCTTTCGGAATATGGGATGGATGAATGATTTGCTTGCATTCCCCGAAGAGAACGTCCGTGTCATCGTCCTCCTCATCCAACGGCTCGTTCCGGAATAATTTCAAGACGATGGACTCACGAACTCCTTTCGGGATGGCAGTGAACCGGTGAGACGTTACCATGTTCGAAGAGTCGTCGGACCAATTCGAGCATCCAATGAAAGAGGCTTTTCCATTGCTTGGGCCCTTTAAAATTGCACGCGTTCAATAATTATGTGTGAGGGACGAGAAAGAACACAGAACCTGTCTAAATTTGCGTAAAACTGCTTCACCATTGCACACCGCATTCGAGTTTACAAAGGTGGCCTTGCACCGGATAGAGGTTACCGAGCGGAAGAATCTAGCGGAGAAAAAATTAGTATGGCTACTGTATGGAATATAGAGGCTTACGAAGACGCAACAGCAGCTAGACTCTTTGCCTCAGATGATTTCGCAGCCATCATCGGATCCGAAATGAGTGTGTGAGGTTCATCATCAGCCTCCCAACGCTCACAGTCGTCGAGGAAATCATCGGCAGCAAACGAGCATATATAACAGCCATTGCACTTAAGGTTGGAGCGCCTACACGGAACAGACTCCCCTTCATCAAGGATGAGGATATGCGCAAGGCTCTTGGGAACCTTCCTTCCCGTAGGTCCAGTAAATGCGTCCTGGCACTAAAGACTGTCGGTAAGTAATAGCAAGAACAGAGACACCATCGAAAGCGTACCTCCTTCTTAATCAAACCATCGACTGTGAGAGCTTTTCGTTTACCCTTAGCGCGAAGGAGTTCCGGGCGATTGGAATAATCTATGATGTAGGCCACACGATCGTCTACAGAGGGCACATCATATGATTCCAACGCATCCTCGAGATGTACAACCCGATCAACATAAATTGCACCCTTGCGCTTTCCACTGCCAGCCGTGACGGGGATGCCAAGTTCCGAGTCTGAATCCGAACAGAGGTCAATTGTTGTGCAGTTTGAAGTTGATGCCCTCTTGCGCGCGGGCTGCTTGCCCTTGCCCTTGCGTTTGCGCTTACGATCATCTTCGCCCGGTGATAGGTACTCTAGAAACTTGCTTCAGTGAAGGAGTTATGATCGGAAGGCATCATCTCACCATCATCCGACGCATCACCACCGCGAAGACGAGAGGCAGGAGCATAGCGGACTAGAAAACAAGATTATCTGAATCCTCGGCCCGAAGATTTCGAGAAAACAAAACTGACCGCAATTTTGTGCCGATGACCTTCTACACCAAATATAGCTGCTCAAACCAACGAGAATGGTCGCGAGTATTGAAAGCAAAGGCAAGCCGCCAAGGCTCCATGTTGGGAGTCGGAAAAATGACACAGAGAGCCAGGGACACCTACAGACTTGGTTAGGAGGAGCGGAAAGAGTAGAAAGAAGGGTCAAACTCTTTCAGTGGCTCGCAATATCCCGGTTGTCGCCGAAGTCGATCAATCCTCATGTGCGAAACATGGGATCGTCCATAAACAAGCCGTTGTAAGTTGAATACCGAACGCATGTTAATATTTGCCGGGATCAAGAATTGTCCTACATAAGATGAATTTGTTAGCTGATCACGAAGAGACGAGCCAGAACTTGCCAAGGCAGCTTATAACAAGATTATAGAGAGCAGAGAAGTAGGTTAAGCAATAAGTGAAAGTGTGTGCATCCACATGAGTAGCCGGTAGGACGAGAGCAGAGATAGAGCCTAAGAGAAAACCCAAGGAGAGATTGAAGAAAAAGCGGAACAAGAGAATGTTTCTTTCGCCGGGGCGTGTTTTCGATGATTCTGGAAGCCTCTTCGGCGAAGTATAGCCTGCCATGACTGGAAAGACTTTCGATTCCAAGATTCCAGAAAGAGATGAGAGAGAGAGTGAACTCTGAGTGATTCAGATTGGGGTGAAAGTGGCTTCATTTTGGCTGGCTTATATACACATTTTAGAGCTCAGGGTCGAATTACTCCGTTGAGAGTTGCCCGCGCTGCCACCTGGCTGAAACCTTTGCTGTTTGCCGCGCTTATTCTCGAAATTCAAGACACCAAAAAGTTGGGGATGATTACAGTACTCATTGTTGCGGTACAGCCAGTATTGGTGAGTTGTGGATCTAGAAGTGGTGGAAGGGATTTCCTATAGCAGAAAACGGGCACTATTAGCTTGCAGATTGGTGCATTTGAGGGACGCAAAGTCGCGATAGCGTTAAGCAGGAGAAATTTGGGGCAAACGGCTGTACGTGACCGTGACAAGCTTGGCGTGATGGCGATTCAAAGCCCGCCACTTCCCTTGTTCCGTGCCGACGCTTCATTTTCGTTTCTGAGCTGAGTGCCGAAGGTCATCATCGGCCATCCATCGGCTATTCTATATATAGTTGTTTTCGTTTTCGTTTCTTGTATATACCCGGTTGTCCGGGGTCGGGTCGCCGACCCTCGACCCGACCCAAGCCCGGGCTTTTGAGCCCGACCCCGACCCGACCCGGGCCCGACTTCAAGTAGGGTCGCGGGTCGGGTCAGAGATTCTGTGCGACCCTAGACCCGGGTCGTCGACCCGGGTCGGCACCTACAAATTTCAGCTCAGTTAGGGGCATGAATGCATGTCTCCATCTCCTCATCTGATGCATTCACAGTGCTTGCCATTGAATCTTTGATCAAGAAATCATTCCTGAGATGAGGAAGGCATATCGGGGGCGTAAGTAGCTGGAGTTGATCGGTAAGTCCCGCATCCCATCAGTTCCCACGACCCTAGAAAGGAAGTTTTGCAGGCGACATAGCGTATATTCGCAAATCAGGTGCGTGGAGAGTTATGGTTGTGTTTCGAGAACCTGAAACTTACCTAGAATTGATGCTGCACTGTATTGAAGTGTCGACTCCCTTGGTTCGGATAGTGGTAGCTGTTTTCCGTGGTTAGTTATGTATTTATTACGTCCAAATGCAGTTTGCTGACCACAGTTGTCGGAATTCAGCTTTTTCTGCTTTGAGAGGTGTTAGCTATACATCTGGCATGGAAAAAGATCAATATGTGAGGTCAAATTCACTCAAAATTCTTTTCTTAACCATCCGACCCGGGTCGCGACCCTGACCCGACCCGACCCGAGCCCGACCCCGCCTTCTGGGTCGGGTCGGGCGTTGAGGATCGACCCTGACCCTTGCTGACCCGACCCAAGCCCGGGCTTTCGAGCCCGACCCGACCCTGACAACACTAATGAAAACTGATACGAAAACGTTGCAACAGATGTGCCCGGTATTGCGTGAGTTCTACATTGCCCGCGACCCAACGAGTAATATCTAAAGTCCGTCCAAACAGTCTGTTCAATGTCAAAGTGGGAATCTTCCTTAACCTTTTGCCCTCGCCTGATTCTGAAAGCCTAACATCGCATTCGCCATAGGAAACAACTGGAAGCGACACAAACCCATTTGCGATCACAACGTCGAAGAAGCAGACGGGAAAGAACCCACTCTCCAACGCCACCTCTGGCACTGGGTCGCCCGCTTTGACACATCGCTCCTCCACGCCTGCATACGCGGGCTCAACCTCAAATACGAATGGGAAAACCTCGACGAAGGCGCCGTCGTGCTCTTCATGGAGCCTCGCTCTCACCCGAACGTCGCTTGCCGATGGCGCATTCAACACGCTGGGATATTCAGGAACGAGGATATATTGCAGATTTTGGCGGAGTTCAAGATGGCGGAACAGTTTCGCGAGCAGGTGTACCCTATGCACGCGCGTGAGAGGATGAGGTTGCAGAAATCTAGTGGTGGAGATGCGGATTATGCGAAGATTTTGATTATTGCAGGGAATGTGGGGGCGGATAGGGTGGAGGGGAATCATCCGCCGACGTTGAGGTGGACGCCGACGGATGTGAGTAAGGGGATGGTTGCTCGGATTCCGATGGAAAGATATGAGGGTGATTGGGTGCAGGATTTGAAAGATCAGGTGGAGAGGGATTGTCCGCTCAATGTCGCTCAGCGTCTGTAGAAGGAAGGGTGGGTTGTACAGGGCAACCAATTTCGAAAGTTAAAACTGCAGTGTTCAGTATGGGATATATTGTGTACAATTTGTTGATTCTACCGCCGACTCGTTCATCCGCTAACCGTAACCGTCGCCTGTCCAGAACTTGAAAGCCCCTCGACCTACAAAAAAGCACGCCAAATTCATCAACTCGACTCACAACACACGACCATCCACTCACCGCCACAATCTGCAAATTCATCGTCCCCAAATTCATTCCCAACGCCGCCCATGCATTAATATGATTCCCGATCGTCACTGACCCACTCGTTCTTTTATTCTGCCGCACAGAAAGATACTGGTTGAACGTGGCGGTGCCCTGGATGGACGGTTGGTTGACTTGCGTGTGTTCGAAGATGTCGTAGGTGGAGCCGTCGGAGACGACGGTGCCTTTGTGTGTGGTGCCCGGGTTGGCGGTGCCGAGGTTGAAGGCGTTGGCGTCTTCGTTGATGTAATATTCGACGAGCGGGTTGGTGGACCAGCCTGTGAGTTGATAGAAGGAAGGTGATGTAAGGCGAGTGTAGAGATGAGATGGACGGACGAACCATAGACCGAAAGGATCGCGGCGGATGAGGGGTTAGGACCCCAGTTCGCGTTGAAGTTCATCACGCGGGTCCTACTGCCTGGATTGAATCCCTGTCCGACGACGAAGTCGCCGGAGCCGCTCCATTGGACGGAGTATTGTCCGCCGGCGATGTTGTTGAAGACAACGTCAAAGCTGCCAGCAACGAAATTCTGCCAGAAGAAACCGTCGAAGGTGCCGGATCCCGGGCCTTGCACGCCGCGAGCGGAGAGGTCGGTGATGGTTGCATTTGTGGAGGGAAGGAATAGCGCATAGGCGCCTGCTACAGTCAAGGCGAGAGATGAGAGGAGAGTTGTCGAGAAGCCCATTGTTCGAACTTCGAGGGTCGGTGACCTGGAGTCTTTGTAGAAGTTAGAAGACTTATGTAGCCGGAGACTTATTACTGCCGCTCGACGTTGGTCTGCCACGAGTTGAAGGTAAATTTAGTCGATGAGAGATTGGTGTCGGTGCGGGGAAATACCGGCTCGATTTGTGGTGCAATTGATGACATTTCAGGATATTGAGTGGTTGGATGAATCCTCCTGACCGCTTGAGCCTTCGGTTGTAAGAGACTGTGAGTACCGGAAAAGTTCGGTATCATTACCGTCGCTCAAATGTCATACGGGCAAGATCAAGCCGTTTCTGCCTTTATGCGTGAAGTTGATTGGGTCATCGACCAGAAGAGCATAGGCGCCAGAGAGATAGTTGAGATGCGTTAGACGGAAGGAATTGAAACTAGGCCCTGGACCAGCAGCTGCAACACATGAACCCAGAGTCCCGGGACGCGATGACTCCACAACCGTTGAGCAGCAGATCAGTCGCAGATCATCCCAGACAATTTTGGGACCTGCGAGCTTGAGCAGGAATAGCGTGGCCAATGAAACTTCTGAGTCGTCCGCGAATTTTCCCGCTTTTGAGGAAAGAAACGGTCGATAGCCGGAAGTCCATGAAGCCACTGGTGTCAAGAGGCAGACTGCGCCCAGATATACCGCGTTTGATCGGGGTCGGCCAGCCAGCAGCGTTGTCAGGTCTAAGCTCAAGATTTGGTCGTAGTGGTCCTTGGGAAAGCGCCAACGCATGGGAATATTGTGACAGCATGATGTGACACTTCCCTTCATTGCGATCGGCGATTCCCGGGCCGTGAGCGACCCTTCGCTCTCACCATCTATATGGGCGATATACTGTGCAAAAATTAACCTCCGTGTACAGGGTTTTTGAACACAACTTACATCTCTGGCGACAACTTTACCTACTTACATCTCGAGGTTGATTCCATCTGCTGTTTTGGTTGCAACTTGGTTACATCTCCGAGGTTGGTTGCATCTGACCAAAGACTTGGGATTGGAGAGGTAGAATGATCGGCCATCAGATTTTGATTTGACCGCGTTCGGCTAGAACCGGCTTGGTGGATGGTAATCCCGAGAGTTAGTGTGATGGTTGGTGGGAGGGCGCAGGTATTCAAGATAGAGGTGCAAAGCATAAAGCTATAAGGCGGTATCATTTGGCACGAATTCTGTTGGGAACAGGTAGCGTCAAATATCTCTGTACAACGCTAAACAGGGCGAGTGTACTCTTAACTGAACTTCTCTTTGTGAGCAGAATTGTTTTTCAACGAGTCTTGTGTGACTCTCTGCCTTCTAGTTTTATGTATAGCCATTCATTCAAAGTACATGTCGGTTGACATTGAATTTTGCGCTGTTGCCGAATCTGTTGTTGATGCCGTTGATTTCGGCACGCGGCTGCCATCATAATCTACCCCGAGGTCAGTGAAGTCATGAATAAGATGACTGCTTGATAGTTGCGACCATACCTGGCAAGGTGTTCCCACCAATGAAGTTGTAGCCAACCTCACAAATTAGTTGTAAGTTGCAGCCAAGGAGATGTAAGTCGCCCAAAAAGTTGTATGCAAGTTGTAAGTTGCGAACGAAAACCCTGTTTTCAGCTGAGTTGTAATCACAGATAATTTTTGCACAGTATATGTGCCATACATCTACACCAGGAGATGGCAGGGGAGGCGCGACCCCAGCTCGCTCGCAGAGCAGTTCTTGTTCTTTTCACTCTTATTGTTCTCATTCTGCCACTTGCCTTCCAAACGCGCCAAAGATACCCAATTCCCGCTCACAGTGCTTATCACTCAATACACCCCTCGATCCATCCCCAGAATTCACTAGAACTCGGGTTGAAACGGAATCAGACCGCTTTGTATTCGGGACGCATCCGACTTTAATCACAAATGCGAAAATTTTGACCGGTGCACGAAATGGAATGGAGATTATCTTTGGAGACGTGTTGCTGGACAAGGGAGTCGTTATCGCCGTCGGATACATCCCTCACCCTCTCAGGATGCAGGTCAAACATGTGGAGGTCATTAATGCTGAGGGACAATGGGTATCTCCTGGTCTCGTTGACGCGCATTCGCATCTTGGGGTCCATGCAGCACCGAGGACCGCCCGATTTTCGATCCATTGACGATGGTGGCCCTCGCGAGTGTACTTGGTCATGGTGTCGTTCGTGCGGTGGATGGTTTGCACAAATAAATTCATAGGTATGCATATCGCGTAGGCGTAATGACTGCAATTGTCGCTCCGATGGGGAGCGGATTCCTACGAGGAATTGGGACGGCGTTCAATACTGGTTCGTCGAATGCACTGGCTTCGGGCGCCATTGTTCAAGAGGAAACGTCGCTACATATTTCGCTGCATTCTAGCATGCTAGCAAGTGTTAGCACCCGAATTACAGCGCTGCGAAAGCTATTGTTTGCGGATGAAGCTCCGGGACCCTGGGTGCGCGTTCGAAAGGTACGATCATTCTGGACACTGGCTTGGATATTGACTCGACCTGAATTAGGGAGACATTCCCCTCGTCATCCGCGTTGACAGCTCCGACATAATGGCTACGGTTCTGCGTCTGAAGGCCGAGTACGAGAATTCCGCGCAGAATAATCTTTCAATGACTTTCGTCGGAGCGGCGGAAGCTCATCTGCTTGCGGCTGAAATCGCAGCCGCAGATGTGAGTGTAATTATTTCCCCTGCGCGACCCTAGCCAAGCAGCTGGGATTCTCGACGAATGTAAGCCAGGTGTATGCACGATTCGTTGACATTTTGATGATCGAATTCATGACAGTGTGCCTGGACCCCCTCTTTCTCCCGATACTGCGGTGACAATTCTCCTCAGACACGGTGTCAATATCGGATTGGGCGTGAGTGCAGGCTACGGTGTTCGCAACGCACGGTTTGAGATGGCCTGGGTGCGTGGTTTCTTCAACCATACAGTAACTGGGTTATCTTTGGACGGCGTTAGATTCAAACGGTTCGATAGACCATGCTACGGCCCTTGCATTGGTCTCGACAAATATCGAGAAAGCGCTTGGTGTGAAGAAGGGCGCTGGCGTGCGAGAGGCCGATGAGCTGGTCGTGTATCGAGAAGGTGACGCTTTCGATTTTGAGAGCAAGGTCATTGGGATTGTTTCTGCGAGGAAAAAGGCTGTAGAGTTTTTTTTGATCTGTATGTTTACCGAACTGAATGTTGAACAGTCGAAATGCCTTGTGATGCATCAGGCTAAGTGCAATTCGTCATCATAAGCGTCTAGGCAAGTTTCTTCGGTCGGTGAGGTCCGTTCCGACCCCATTTGACAAGGCTCCTTTGTGTTGTGGGTGATTCGAATCCAAGAGTACTCATTCCACAGCATTATGGTGGCGATTAGGCCCAAGAAAGAAAAACTGCAAATCTCTGGTTGTTCACCTTCGTATGTTGTGCGTGTACATTCAGCAGGATATTTTGAGCGCCATCCTCAGCGGACTTCTACTAATTTTTTTATTGCTCTCTCGGAACGATCGGTAAATCATCGATCGACTCCTGACAACTCAGGGTCCACTTTTTATACAGGACACAGTCAGTGATTTTTCCCAGTGTCGTTCTCTGGCTCCCCTCCCTACCTCTTCCCATCACTCACGTTCTTTCGGTTCCTTCAGGCGTCATGAAATCTTCCACTCTTTCGACCCTCACTCTCATTTACGCGCTCACTGTCGCTGCAACACCCACACCTCCTTTTGTGAATTCTACGCTTGCGACAACATCGCACTCTCCTCGGGCACGTTGTGGCAATGGGCGCTCGGCATCCAATAAACAAGTGCGTCTTCGCTCTGATGGATTCAAGCGACTAGCCGAATGGAGACTGTTCCCCAGTGTTGCGTTTGGTATGATGTCTTGGATGATATTCAGGCCAATCTGTGCGTATGAATATCGCTTTTCCTTGCCTCTCAATGTCGTTGATGTATTTCTGGGATTCCAGTTTTGATGGAGAAGAATGCGGTACGTTTTATATGCTCACGCCCTCAATAAACAGAGTTCAACGTTCGAATCCATAGGCGAGGATGCTCATGACGCTCTTCGCGTACGATTTCCGTTCCCTTGCCTGTGAAGCGAAGTATTGACATCGTTCTCTTAGCTTTCGTTCCATGACGCGATTGGATACTCTCCTTTGCTCAAGAGTCGACGCTTGCCAGGGTAAGTCTTTACTCCGTCATTCGTACACGTATCTGAGTGAGCTTCACAGAGGTGGTGGTGCAGGTGCGAAATCGCCTTCTGCCACAAGATGGACGTACTAACATGAGTCATTCCTAGATGGTTCCATTATCAAATATGCATCGACTGAACTCAGCTACCATCCAAACGTCAGTTCAAACTCTCTCTCAGTCAACATCGTCTTAACGAGTTCACAGGCTGGCTTGGAGGATATCGTAAACGACGAGAAAGACCTTGCGGACAAGTATGGAGTGTCGTATGGCGATATGTACGTGTTTAGTTTCATTCTCAACCAACATCGCAGTGACACATATTGTTCTCCTCCCAGTATCCAATTTGCTGCTGCAGTCAGCGTTCGGAATTGTAAAGGCGGTCCTCGCATCCCTTTCATGGCAGGTCGCCCGGACCCAACCGAGCCCTCCCCTGAAAACCTGGTTCCGGAGCCCTTCGATTCCGTCGACCAGATATTGGCGCGTGTGAAGGATGCAGGTCTGACTCCCCAGGAGCTTGTTGATCTCCTCGCATCGCACAGTATCGGTTTGCAGGAGCATGTTGACTCGGTGTGTCCAATATTCTTTATTCTTTCTTACCCTCTCGTTGTCTATGCTGATCATTGTCTCGGCTTCGTTTGGTAGACAGTGGCAGGTATGCCGCTCGACACGACTCCGACTGTATTTGACAATAATTTCTATCGCGAGGTGAGCTGGATTTTTCATATGGTGATGTATGGGACTTAGCGATCGTTCAAAATCAGATGCTGCTTCCCGGGTTTTACTGGATTGGGACCGAATCCGTCAAAGGCGCAGTCAAGTCTCCCTTCCGAACTGAATTCCGTTTGCAATCGGATTGGGCACTTGCACGGTATGTATCCTCGCCTTGCTTGAGCTGCGCCTTTCTCATTTAATATTTATATCCACAGGGACATGCGAACCATCTGGGAGTGGATAACCCTTGCGAGTTCGTGCCCTTACCTTTTTCAATAGTCCTTGGATGCTAACTCGAATTTTTGTGTGTTCCTCCAGTGAGCCAATCGCTGATGGCAAATCGTTTTGCTACGTCCATGGCGAAGATGGCGCTTATCGGTCAGAATCCCAGGGTACTGACCGACTGTTCGGAAGTTATTCCTCTTCCCCGATCGCGCAACAATTGATTCATATCTTTATATTTTCATTGGAATAATGCCCTACTCGAATGGACTGGTTTTTATAGCTATATGGATGGACTTGAATGTCATTACACGTATGAATGGATAATATTTCGGATTTTTGTTCGATACAGAAACCAGAAAATCAACTTCAACTTACGTCATGTTCGATTTGGACGCGGTTGTTTGTATAGATTTGTTGCGGGATGTTGACTTTCAGGGATCAGCCGAGATGCCGAATTCTCCTTGTCTCTCACCACGACCACGTTGACAACACTCGTTTCTCCGAAATTCGAGACATCTCCAAACATGACGGTCAAGCTCGCAATTCCCACCATCGCCCATCCACAGTTTGACGGCATTCCGGCAACTCGACAGGCTCAGCTCTATACACTGGTGAGAGCCTTCCCGACGGCGTTTGTCTCCGGCGCTTCTAATACGGCGCTCAGCAGTGACAGCAAGCGCTCGCTGAGAGCTGTATTGATCCCTATCTTATGATCAAGCGCCGCGTGTCGCCGCCACACCACTCTTCACCATGCCTCCACGGCCTCTCACCCAGCTGCTACGAGCCATCCACAATCTCAGCCTCAGAACCGGACGAACGTGGACTCAACTGCTGGCAGTAATCATCTCTACTATTCGCAAGCTCTCGACCCAGCCGCAAGTGGCTGAACTGTTTCGATTCGTTTTCTTGGGAACAATTGTGGAGACTGGACGACAAGTCGCTCAATGGATCTTGGATTTTGCTCGGGATCGTGCGTTCTCATCATTGTCCGGATTTTTTCTTTACTTATGTCAATCTTTGCAAATAGTATTCATGGTATCTCCTGGATCTCTTCACTCATCGAGCCGTACTCTCAATCGAAATCTGGCTTGTTCACCAGGTCCGCGCAGAATTCTCCGCAGGAGACTTCGCCTACGACTGGGTCGTCAACTACCTCGAAAACCATCGAGTCTGGAACGAAAGCAGATCGTTCAAGGTCGTCGCTCGTAACGCCGCCACGCGCCCATACCCGAAATCCAATCTCGGTAAAATCGATGGTCATCCTGATCCCCTGTATGAGCCTGCATCTGTGCAGAGCCCTTCTTTGTTTCGATGGAGGGGAGTTTGGATGTCCGTGGTGCGTTAATAATTATGGTCTCCAAATATGCGAGTTTATTTGATTTACTCGTTGGGGGCATTTCAGAGTAAGAGTAATGCGGGGTGGAGTCATTATGATACCGCTGGATATGGTGTCGGTGTTGGTGGCAGTCTGGTCATCTCGTCAGTCAAATTCTCTTCCCTCTAGCTGTTTTCGGTTCTATTGAGAATGATGGTGCATTCAACTAACCCCTTCATCCGCAGTGTTTGGAGTCGAGACCGCCACATCCTCGATGAATTCGTTTCGGCTGCGCGAGAGTTCTACGTCAACTCGCAAGTCCTTCCTCGAAGACTACACAGCGTCAAAACTGAAGCGGTACGTCTGATTCTACTCTCTCTCTCATTCAATCTTTGATGGTTTTTTTCAATAAGTCCGAAGCCCTCCTGACGGTACATTTCCATCAGGGTGATGTTTCCTATGATTGGATGCTCGACTTTCTGGTGCGCCAATCGCAATGCGATACAAGAATAACTTAATTAATTGAGCTGATCCATGGATGATCGTGACATAGCGCTCCTCGAACGCATTCGAGGAAATCATGGAACTCACCGCCACCACCAAACAGAGTAATCTGAGTTGGGGATCCGGACCCAAGGACGCTGTGCGGTACATGCCGGCTCCGGATTCATTGCAGAGACTTCGGTTTGTGTCTCCCAGAACGGGGAGGTTTACTTGGCTGCAAGGTAATCGAAATATCTATTATAGATACTGAAATCGAGGTGTCCTTGACTGAAGCCTCCTTTCTTCGAATTCGCAGTGTCGCTTCAGACGGGTGTCCCCGAGTGGGATCCTACGCGACCGGGGAATGGGGCGATAACGATCACGTTTGTCTTATCTTTCCCTTGAAATTCGGTGTGTGCTACGAGCTCAAGCATGCACCACAGGTTACACTCCTCCGACCGCGAGGTCCTCGCCGACCTGATTCATGCTGCGAAATCACAATATCTGGAACAAGGCACTTCACGCGTATCAGTACATCTTACAGATAAAGTCCGTACTTCATATTTCATCTCACTCCATTTCCCCAAGTATTGACGGGGTCTGATATCAGTTCGGCTCCTGGGCGAAATCCGTCTCGAGATCTCGGCGGGCATTTTCAACATTGATCTTGCCCTCGACGATCAAGGAGATGATTCTGGCTGATGCAAAGGAATTTTTGGCTAGTGAGAGGTGGTATAAGTTGGCGGGGATTCCGCATCGTCGAGGTGAGAATCAATCTGATTATAAGTTTCTCTTTGGTCCTGAGATAGAAGTTTGCAGGCTATCTCCTTCGTGCGTTCTGCTTCTACTTATTCTTAATATCTTACTGAATGCGATATGTATCACGAAGATGGAGCACCAGGGACTGGGAAGAGTTCGACTGTACATGCTATAGTTTGTTTCTTTTCAATTCTTACTTTCAAAGACAGACGTTGATTTATTCACTGACAGGCTGGGGAGCTTGGACTTGAGGCGAGTATCCAGTCTTGCACCTGGATCAGTTGGCTGATGATTCTCACCACCTTCATCGAACAGATATACTTCATATCTCTAGCAAACCCTGGCATGGATGACTTCAGCCTCGCACGTCTCATTAGCGATACGCCGTCTCGTTGTATTCTCCTGATCGAGTTCGGTCAAACTCTGTAGCGTTATCTTGGTTGAGCTCACTGGTTTATAACAGGGATATCGATTGTGCTTTCCCTTCAAGAGAAGACGCAGACGAAGATGACGATGAAGAGGAAGAGCCTAGATACAATCGTAATGGAAATCCCATCAGGCCGCAACGGTTTCAATTATTGCCGCCAAAGTCCGCGGTGACGCTCTCGGGGCTTTTGAATGTCCTAGACTCGGTATCAAGTGAAGAAGGGCGAATTACTTTCGCTACGGTTCGTTTTGCTTCGTCTTTTCCGCATTATCTTCTCAGAGTTCCGTCAGACAAATCATATCGAGAATCTGGATCCTGCCTTGATACGAGCAGGAAGGATGGATATGAAGGTGACCTATTTCTCTCGCTCGTCCCTCTCTATGATCTGCGTATCTGATTCACATACTCGGCAGATCAAATACGGTCTCGCGACGACGGCTCAAATTGAGGAAGTCTTCAACGTTTTCTTCAGCGCTACGGAATGCGACATTGAGCGCACCGGGATAACTTCGCCATGCACCCTCGAAGAGATTCAAAAAGCGGCCACAGAATTCGCAGCCGCCATTCCTGCCGAGACTTTTTCTATTGCTCAGATTCAAGGCTACTTGCTCAGAAAGAAGTGGGATCCGCTCGGCGCCGCTCGTGGGGCTGCGGAGTGGATCTCTGAGTTGGAAGAGGAACAGAAGAGCATAGACGAAACGAAGCACCGATTGCGGGAGGAACGTATGCGAAGGCGCCGAGCGGAGAAAGAATATCGCCAGCAGCAGGCAAATCAATACAAGGACGCACCGCCGGAGGGGAACGCTGCCAGTCGGGCGCCGTCTGAGGAGGATGTGTTCGAATCCGTGAGGGACTCGGACTCAGAGGCCGGCGAAAACAATAATTAAGCAGCAATCCTTATCGTATTCAACATACTTATTCGATCGGGCCTGCGGAAGCCCACAGGATTTGACTGGGTTTTGAACATAGTACCTTGTTTAAACAATGTAAATCTGGTTTGGCGTTGTCGAGCTGTTCGGCTTATCCGGGAATCACGGGATATGTTCGGCAACCCATGGATGCAATCGGCAAGTCAAGATCAGTCTGCCGGCCATTGCCATTAATGTTCCCGGAGCTGCCGAGTGGTTCCAAATTGGGCTGTGTGGGTCCTTGTATTCAAGTTGTCAGGTCGACGATGAAGTACAAAGAGAATTAATAGGGTATTGTACTCAATTGAGTGTGAGTCCTTATTCTACATCTACACCCTGGTAACGGCCAGGGAAATAAGTATACGTACATGGGAATCGTCCAACTATGCGTCTATCCTCCTTTCCAACCCACTCCGCACTTCTGAAACGGGCGCCCTCTTCTATACAAGCTGCAGATGCACATTCGTCATCCTCCCTCCTTTCAACAAAGCAGCCTGGTCAGACTGCGTGCAGAGGGCAGAAGCTGAATCCCGGATAAGGTACCAGATTCTGACACCGCTGAATGTTGCCTTCATGAAGACACTGCTGCCAGTACCACTCAGTCAAAACGCGACCACCATCTTGCCTTGATTGGCTGGTTAGTCGGATTGTTTCGAGGATGTACTCCGCAGGTGGATTGTTTATATCGACCACAGTTTGAAGAGATGATACCAGCACAGATCGGGCTCGTCGGTGGATCGACTTCGCCAATGCTTCTAGTACCAGATCCGCGTTGACAGGAAATGTCGAGAGAGGTACTTCGAAGGTACCGAGAGTGATGTTTCCTGGAGTGCAGCGGTGCGTGGTGAATGGCCAAGTCTAGGAATCGTTCTATCACTTACCCCATGCTATTCTCCACAGACGCGACGGGCTCTGAAAAGTTGGAGGATAATACCTCAAACAAATTCGATAACTGCCTGAATATCTCGTCGAGTTGGCCTGGAAAACCATCCAAACTGGATGAACCGTCTCTGGAAAATCAAGTGGCAATCCATTGCGGTTGTCCGGATTGCGTCCGAGTCCAATCGACATCTCTCCGCGCCTCAGTCTATCGCGGAGGACTTGGAGCCAACGGATTACCGTCAAACGGAGGGCAGGGAGAGCGGGGTCGGAGGAGTTTTGCGGCAATGAGTCGCTCATGTTGGACGATGGCGTGCTTCCGAAAGTTGGAAAATGGGATGTTTATTAATTCACGGTGCTTGGGCCCTCGCACAGGGCTACAACCAAGTTGGGAAGAGGTGAGGTGACGGTGCCGAGCTGACTCGTAACGTTATTAGACGCAGAAGCGCGGTGCAATGTCGAAATCCTGTCAAATCTGTTGGTCAAAGCAGTTTGCTCCCGAACCAAGTATCATCGCTTCTCGATGCCGCTGCGACGAAGGATCGGTTGAGCTGTATAATTTGTGAGTTAGATTGAGCACCTGGGATAGTTTCAATCGCACCACGACGGTATTGTCCTCTGTATGAGCGAGCGCTAGACACTGTGGGCGTCGGATAGATGACGCGTAATCCCATCGAAATGGAGAAATGCTGTAAAACCTCGATTTGGTTGGTCTGATAAGCACGAGGAAACTCAGCAGTATACCGATTCAACTGTCCCTGGAGCTCGGAGATAAGGGACGGTCTTCGTCTGCGTCCCCAGAGCATCATTGCTTTGTTTTGCAACAAGCAGATTTGGATGTCCACGATGTGTGATAGCAACGGCAAGCAACGACCTTGTTTCGAAAAAGGAAGGGAACCTATTGGGTTTATGACTGAGAGTGCCGCGTCTGAGCGCTCATCGCTGCAATCCACTTCCAGTTGAGTGAACCCCAACACTATTGAGACTTGAGTGCCGGCACGCACTGCCTAAAGTTACAAGTCACTTGCGTAAAATACAAATCGTACCGCGGAACCGGGAGGATCGCACCGCGATAGATCGGCACGGACCCTGAATCGATAGCCGAAGTGAGACATTTAGAGGAACGGGGAAAGAGAACAAAGCAAGACCCAAGCGTCAAGGAAGGCTGTTGGTGGCCGCCGCCCGCCGCGTGCGTGTCCCCCGCTGCGTGGAGACAAATGATATAATTGCGCAGAAGCAGCGATGATATATAGGGGCGTAGATTCTAGTTCGGAAGGCGACTCGGAGACTCGGACTCCATGAAAAGGCGGCAGAGGAATATTCGAGAATTGAGGCCGTGATTGGTGTAAGCATGAGCTGGGCAGTGCAAAATTGTTGGCAGAGGGGGACAGTTGTTGCTGCGAGGCAGAATTCATGGCAGTAGTCCAGAATATTTCCCCCGCGATTACGGGCCGAGATGGCTTCCGAGTCCAGTGGCGAAAAAGATGGCATTGGGGCCCTGAACGAGACAAGCCAGCAGAGTCGGTAAGATCTACACACCAGCTTCATTCCTCAGGCAACCGTAATCCCTCCGGAGGACGTTGCTGGGGCCATTCCAGGGGGGAGACGTGGTGGTAGACGCCAAGAAGAGGTGGAGTCTGAATCGGCGAATTCGGATCGAAGTAGTGATGTCGCCGTCGGCCGACTCTGTCCGAGTTGAACTTGTACGTTCCAACTTCCTCTGAGGGAAACGGAACGTGAATTCATGGGCACACGCGTGAATATTTCTTTCTCTTGCCTAGAGCTATCACGCTACCGCTTGAATTAGGAATATCGACAAATTCCAACGAAACTTCACAAGGTATGACTGTTACACACATCCCCTCAGTCTGTGGATACTTCTATAGCGTGAGCGCTCGGGCTCGTGCAAACGACTCTGCTCTCCGAATGTGTACTTTTAACATCTGGGCCTGCCTATAATTTTATTGAGTGGCATCGGCATTATTTCCCACGCAAAGCCAACGCAAAGCTGCCAGTTCCGTAGCTTTGGCCCATTTCCGTTTCGGGAGATATGAACGCTCCATTGTGCTGGAGTCTAAACTATGGGTATAAAAGCGGCGTGAAGCCCTCCAACATATACAACTTTTCTCCTCCGCTCTCCCAAAAGACAAGACCTTCCTGCTCAACCTTTCTCTGTCCCGCACCTGAATATTGTATCCTCTCTGGGAATGTCGAACAGCTTCGGGTTCCAAACTGTACTGTGCCACCGTCCACCATGCCACCCTATACAGTAATGCCTAACAGGAATTTAGATGTATCAGGAACTCGCAGATACTCAGCAAGACTGGACTCAGCAGCAGTATGTCGCTGTCAGATATGGTCGCGAGGTAACCGTCCGGGACCCGTGTTGTTCTGCGATTGATCATACTCAATATTTGACGACCCAATGACAGACGCACGCGTCTCAACCCCAAAATCGAAGCCACCCCTCTGCCGGGCGCTCTGTGCGTCCCTCACAGTCCGTACGTCGTCAACAATTATTTAATTCGTCACCGAAGCATTACTCACAATTCCGGTCCAATTACCAGATCTCGAGCTCCCTTCCCTCCTCATCCCTCACCCACCCCTACACCATCCTCGGCCTCACCCATCTCTGCTCCGGCAACACCCAGCCCTCGCCCCCACCCCACGCCTGCCCCGAATGCAACATGGATCTCCACATCGCCTCGGCTCAGCTCCGCCACCTCCCACACTCCCTCTCCGCCGTGGATGACGCTGCACGCAGGCGGACGCCCGAGGACCACGAGTACATCGTGACCTTCGACACGGGCAGTTTTGTTTCCGTCACATACGGCGTGCCCATCTGCGATATCCTTGCTTTCCGTGCGAAGCTGCGTGAGCCCGGAGCCAGGATCCTCCCGCATGACTTTGGAACGGGTCCGATTACGGTGGCACTCGTCGTGAGTTCGAATTCAGTGTTTACTTTTTTTACCCATCCCTCCATCCATTCCGTCCCATTCTCATTCGAGCCACCTTCTTCCGTCCTGCATTTCATTTCATTTCGTATTGTCCGATCTCGCTGACCCTGCCAATCGTTCAGATCACTCAGATTGCGAAGAAATTTAAAAGGCGGAAGAGATTCGAGATCGATGACATTCTCTACCACTGCGGGAAGGAAAAGGACTTCATTTGAGCACGTAAGCACTCAAATCGGAAATCCCGAACTCAACGTGAGTGCGTTATATTTGGGTTCCGTTTGAGTGCTTTTCCAGGGACTTCAGCTGAGTCCATTATAAGCACTATCTGTTAGCGAACTTTAGTTGAGTGCTTTGCAGGGCACTCAGACTCGAGGCGCTCTGTCCGAGCGCTGTTCGGCGAAATTCATCTTAATCCGGCCCGGATATGACATGTGGCGGTTCAGGGTGTTGTCCCTGTTTGTCCTAACGGATCACTGGCCTTTTTTTACCCCACCACCATCCTCTGATCGCCCTCCTCGAGTGTTCAGCCTCGACTTCACGTCGGCTGGGTCATTAGCCTTGACTTTGAGTCGGCTCCCCGCAAAACCTTCCAGCGGAATCTCTCGCGCCGTCCGAGTCTCTCTAGGTCTCTGCTCCGTCTCGCTTCTGCTTTGACTTACAATGTGATTATACCGGCCCCGCCACTTGCTTGTACCATAATAATGACGTTGTACAACAGCATACATTGTTCTCTATGTCTTCTGAAGAAGAATCTTCTGGCTCTCCCGTCCCTGAACCAAGGAAATATTGCCATTGCAAGTTGACTTGCGGCGAGCTGCTGTCATCCAGAGCCCGGAGGGAACATAAATCGAAAATCCTTGATAAATCCACCATATTGCCTTCCGAGTCCGAGTATGATTCAGAAGAAGACGAGTCTTTCGCTGCCCCCGAGTCTCCCATGAACTTTGATCGCGACGACGACGCAGTACCTCACCGCGACACCGTATCACCCGATTACCCGCCGGAGACTTTTCCAGACTCAGTGCGAGGCTCACCCATGGATATCGACCGCGCTTCCACGCTCAGCACTTCCCCCGACGCAGACATCGAGTTTGATTCTGACTCGGGTTCAGAAGGCTCGGATAGCGGACTTGATTCCGAGAATTCATGTGGTATGGATGACTGGGGAAATTTCGACGAAACTGAAGACATGAATACACCGATGACTCGAGAAGAGATGATCCGGGAGCTTGAGGAAATGCTCGACGAGGAGGAGGAAGGTGATTTGTGGGATATACGTATGGCAATTTTAATGTATCCTGTATTCTATACTCAATCAATCCAGGCAATGAGATTTTAACGGAGCAAGATCGAGACAATATCCGCGCTTTCAAGCTAAAGATGATTTCAAACATGCCCCGCGTCGCATTCCACCAAATGCGCTTCGCATTTCGTAACAAACTCGACATCAGCTCGCACTGGGTCATGATCCATCGCGTAGCCATTCTCTCTTCGATTGAACCAGTATGGTTCCATTGCTGTCCGAAATCCTGCATGGCGTACACTGGGGACGATGCAGAACTAGACCGTTGTCGATATTGCGACGAGCCGCGATTCAATGCGGATTCCAAGCCCCGCCGCCTCTTCTGCTACCTTCCTCTCATCCCTCGTCTTCAAGGGTTCTTTATGAATCCGAAGAAAATCGACCAACTTCTCTATCGCCACAATTATAAACTGGTTCCTGGCACCATCTCCGATGTTTTTGACTGTCAGCATTATCAACAGCTGCGCGAGAAGAAGGTCATCTTGGACGGCAAAGAGCTAGATCACTGCTATTTTTCTGGGAAGTACGACATCGCGCTCGGCATTTGTACCGACTCATACCTCCTTTTCGACCGTCACCGAAAGGGACCGTCGGCCACCCCCATTCTCGCCAACGTCTACAATTTCTCGCCAGAAATTCGAACCCACCTCCACGACTTGATGTCTTGCGGCGTAATCGCTGGTCCCAATGGTCCCAAAGACCTACATAGCTATCTGGTTCCCCTCGACGACGAACTCGCTCGCCTCGCTATCGGCGTTCCCACGTTCAACAGCAAATCTCGCAAAGCCTTTGATCTTCATGGCTACAATCTATTCGGCATGGGCGATATCATCGCAATCGAGAAGATGTTGAATATCAAGGGTCACAACAGTCTCAGTGCGTGTCGTAGCTGCGAGATGAAGGGTTGCCGTGGACAAGAGACGATTTATTATATGCCGCTCGCAGCTCCTACCGACGATGGCATGAAAGACAAGAGCTGGGACGCCGCGAATCTGCCGATGCGAACTGACGAGGGCATTCAGTCCGTGGTTGATGAAATAAACGATGCCATTCTTAAGCGCGATAAGAATGCTTTGGCCAAACACCATGGCATCAAGGGTCTGCCTGCCCTGCGCAGAGTCGGTTCGCTTGATCGCGCTCGTTCTTATCCGTGGGACTGCATGCACCTCTTCATGGAAAATCAGTTCCCCAATCTTGTGAAGTTGTGGAGCGGTAAATTCAAGGATTTGGATCAGGGTCGAGAGAACTACGAGATTTCGGACGAGGTTTGGGAAAAGATCTGGGAGGAAACGGCAGCGGCTGTGAAGGATATTCCCGCTGATTTCTGCCGTTCACTTGAAGGCGGTCCGGGAAAATTCACCGCCGAGGCTTGGCTATTCTGGTTCGTCTACATGGCACCAGGACTTCTTCAAGGCCGTTTCTCGGATCCGAAATATCATGCTCACCTTTGCGAACTGTCGGAAATCATGAAGACTATTCTCGCATTCACCTACACGCTAACTCAGATCGATGCCCTCGAACAGCGAATCATTAAATGGGTTGAGACCTACGAGGAGTATTTTACGACCACTTTTACATGTCTTACGAGCTAACCAATTTTCAGGTACTATTATCAATATAATTCAGACCGTCTTCGTGCTTGCCCTTGACGCTGCATGGATTGCTCCATGTCTGTGACGACATTCGCTTTTGTGGGCCGTCTTGGACGACGTGGACATTCTTCATGGAGCGCTATTGTGGTTTTTTGAAGCGGGGATTGACCTCCAAGTCTCAGCCGTGGGCTAACCTCAATAATCGCGTCTTAAATTTCGCATATTTAGAACAGATTGGTGCGAGGTACGATTTAACGGAGGAATTGGCACTATTTGGAGAGCGGACCTCCGAAATCTCGCAACATGAAGCCGTCTACGAGCATTGTGAGTCTCAATTACAATGTCAGTGTTCAAACTAATCTGTTGGATAGATCCTCAGGCAGTTCTTGTCCGGCCGAAAACCAAAACCAACTCACCAAATAACGAGCTTCGTCGGAAAATTGCAACATATTTGCGCAACATCCTCGGACACAAAACTCTTACTCAAATTGTTACTCTCCTTCCCCAAAACATGCCGCGCTGGGGCAAACTTCGCATTCTTGGCGGGGACGCCATCAGCGCGGCTACAACAAAGATTCGTGGCGAGAACGAACGGAATAAGTCCTATGTTCGGGTAAGTAGCCTGTTTGATTAACCTTTAATTTCACTAAGATTTTATCACAGTTCGAAATGGAAGTCAAGAAAAGAATCCCTCCGACCAATCAAATGGGATGGGTTCCAGAAGTGTGCTACGGGCGCTTGGATGAAATACTGGTTTGCGAGCTTCCTGTCAATGATATTTTCAGGGCATTCTCAGGTCAAACTCGTCTACTTGCTGTCATCACTCCATGCGCGACAGCTGCAAAGGACGCTACGAAAGAAATTGTCACATATTCGCAAATGCGTACGCAGATTGTCACCGACCTTCAATCTGTAAGCGCCGTGGTTGGACGAGAGGAGACGAGGGGAAGATGGGTAATCATTGATAGAACTGGTGGGCTGATAAAGCCCGACTTTGTTCCCACAGCTGAGATGGAGGAAGATGAACTCGATGCGGACAGTTGAAAAGTAATTTGTATGAGAACTGCTGGAAATCAATTTTTTCTTGGTTCCTTAGAAGTGAATGAGAGTTGATATATTGACAATCTATGCCTTTGAGCACTTCAAACTGATCAGTTAGTGAGTCCGTCGTCGAAAACTGAATTTGAATCGAATTTCGGCGCATTCCGATCACATCACAAACACAGCCAAGCCATCAAACGCGGTCATCTCTCTTCCTCCTGCTTCCATCTTGTCGCTCTTCGTCTCTCCACCAATGCCTCAACAGCGCCCAAAAACACTGGAAGAACAACTGGCCGAATCGCAAGCGAAACTCAACGCTCAAACTAGAAGGCTCGAGCAACAGCAACGGGAGATAGGTATATCGCTCTCGTTTGCTCGGCAAGACTATTTCACGTCAGCACGCGTTTACAGAAGCTTTGAAGGCGCAGAAGCAACCTAAAAAGAAGAGGAAACTTATACCACGTCCGAAAGGTGAACCTGGCCGGGGACCTGGTGGCTACAATTTGCGCAAAGAGATGAGATTGGGCGACAAGAAGCATACAGTGCGCTACAATCGTTTTCTGGTACGTGGACAACATCTTTCTGTTCCTTCTCTTTTCATCCAATACATTTTCAGAGAATTTCTCGAGGGTTTGCGAATGCGTACCTGCCCACTCGCAAGAAGATCTCGAAGCAAAAGAAGGACAAGGTTGATAAGGTGGTCGGATTGGTATGAAGGACTCACCTCATTTACCTTCAGATTCTGCTTATATCTTGAATTTGTCAGATTGCTCGGGAGGTCAAGTTGGTCCGCCGTTATCAAGGCGCGTGGCCCGCTCGGGCGGCTATCAAGCAGTACCTTCGAAATTGCAACACTAAATTGAAACGCGACCTCGAAAACGAAGAAGAGGCGGCAAAAGGGGACGGGGAGCAGTGGGATATTCCGGACATTCGCCCTGAGATTGAGGAGGACGAGGCTTCAGATGACGACGGAATTGATTGGGTTGATGACAACGAGGAAGATGACGAGGAGGATGACGATGAGTGCGAGAATGAGGAGGGTGAGGGCGAGATCGGCGACCAAGGTGGAGCGGCAGCAGATGAGGAGGAGGATGAGACTGTGGGGGACCTTGCCGATGATCTGGCGGCAGAAAAGAAAGAGGACGATTCGGAAGATATGCAGGAAGATCTTTTCGAGGAGTCCGAAGATGCTGACGCCGAAGTCCAGCTTCACGCTGCAAGTTGGGGAGGTGGAGATGAAAAGGTGAATCTTTCGGTCTCTTTTGTCTGTTTATTCTCTGAGCTCATTGTCGCGTTCAGGAAAATCACGATCCGTCAAGCGCAAATCAAGTCGTATGTATACCTCTTATCGCACCTCTAATTTTCTCATCGCCTCTAGATGCAAATCAAAACAAATGCTCCTCGTCCTGTATCAATATTTGAAACACCAGTACGTTGTCTTCCAGAGAGGCTCGTTCTTCGCTTATTTTGATTCAATCTGTATAGCTAAATGGAAATGGCTGGACTCCTTCTGGAGCTGTATGGGTCCGACAGTCGTTTCTGAAACTACACTGACGTTATTTAGTTCTCTGGAAAAATCAAGGCGCGCCGTACGACAGTCTTTGAATCACCGGTAAGCTGTATTTCCAAATATCATTCAACGGCTGAATTTCGGCAGAGCCCGGCTCCCGTTTCTCCCTCAAAACGTAGATCTGCACTGGAGCTTGAAGATTTATCTTCGCGCAAAAGAGTATGTCTAACAATTCGAGATATTGATTGATCTAATTTATTTTGATTTAGACAAAGACCGCACCACATTCAAAAACTGCTACTGTACCTGCATCGTCGGCACGTCCCGGCAACACTTCTGTCTCAAAATTCCAACTTCCTGTCGTCTGTCCCGCCCCTCATTGCAATGATCCTCTACCGCAAAAACCAAGCGAGGAGCTTCTCTCGCTCCTAGTTCAACATCACAATCTTCTTTCCGCGAAAGGCTTGATCGTCGGCGCAAACGATTTGACCCGCAAAATTTGCTATCTCGTGAGATCGGACTTGAAACTACGTAATCTTCTCGAAGACGCTCACAATAATGGCTGGCCGAATTTAATCGACCTCGATGACCTCCGCACCCGCATCTCTACTACTGCTGTCCAGAACGACATTTGTTCTATTGTCACCAATGCCCATACATTGTCGAAATGCCCTCTCTGGACTCGTTTCCTTCAACTCATCAGCTACAAAGTCTACGCTTGGGCTCGGTCTGACATCGGAGGCTTTTCTCCTCAATTGGACCAAGCCGCGCGATGCGGCTAGTGAGTGTGCAGATTTTTGACAACGACAATGCACTGACATCTATTAGTTTCGGTCCACAGGGTAAGGCAGTCATCGTTCTCGCTCTTGACCAATTCCTCTGGAAGACAGTCCATGAACAACAAATTTCGATGACCGTCACAGCTCTACAAAATTACCCGCAACCATGGGATTCTCCGCGGCCAGAATGTCACTTGATACCCGAAGCTCATTTCGTTCACTATCTCCTGGCGCCTTTTGTTGCGGCAATCCTTATCGCCGAAGATATGGGAGTCGACTTTGAAAATGCTATACAAATCATGGACGACAGCAGCGACTATGGCGACGTTATCAATCCCGGAGCAATTCTCTTCAGCCCTCGTCCCGCGCTTCCTCAGAAAACCTCGCCGGCCGCACCAAAACCCGCAAATATCTCTCGTACCACCCAGGTGAGTATCGTGTTCTCTCCATGATGTCAAGGAAGCTCATCAGAACATTAGAAACAAACTGATGCTAAACCCGACACAACGAAATCTATGGTGAAAGCTGATGTTCCCTCTTCGGTGAGTAGCTCACATTACAGGTTGTTTCTAACGTTGATTCAAGCAGACTGCTCTTCCTTTGAAGCCTATCAAGGCAATCAAAACTGCTTCCGACGGCATTGTCGCACCCAAATCATCCTCAAAACCTCTCAAACCTTCTTCTGTGAGTCGCGCGCGAGGGAATAGATACCGCAGCTTACTCCCGTTTAGGGATCTTCAGCTCCTAAAGCCACTACCATCACGCTCTCGGACTTCACACCTGTGAGTTTGTCTCGCTTCACGATCCGCGCGCACAAAACTAACACTTTAATAGCCCAAAGTAGTCAAGAAAAAATCGAAACAAGTGAGTGGTTGCATCGATATGGGACCATACACTCACTATACAATGCAGGCTGCTCCGAAATCAAAGGCAAAGTCCACCGCAAAGCCAAAAGCCGAGCCGACGAAATCATATGTAACTCGCTCGAAGAAGGTGCAGCAGTGAAGGGATAAGTATCCAAACTTTGCCTGGTCACAGACTGTATTCTGTATTCTTGAACGTCCTGTATCCGTTATCTGCAGTTGTATCGTGTAGGCAAATTGATAGAATTAACTTGGAATTAACGGCCGACTTATTATCGAGGCGACCAGCCGCGGTGATCACGAGGAGCTATAGAAGAGCTATAGAAGAGCGTGTGCTGAGGGTCTGGGACCTATCTACGGCGGACCGTGAGATTGGCAGAGGGAGGACTGAGGCGAGGCGCGCAAGGTAGAGAAATTTCGAAAAAAAGCCGCCTCGCATCAGCGATCAATGTGACTGTGACGTTACGTGTGACCCCACGCGTCTTGCCTTCTCCCGCCATCCTCGATTCATCGCCTACCATCCAGCCACCCCGGCGGCCCCGCTCGGTCTTCAAACGATGTTATGCCACTCTACGACTGCTTATACACGCGCTCTGGTACGTTTCCCGCAACATTGGGCGGTGATCGCGTAAAATCAGCTCCCAACGACATCCGCACCGCACGCGACTCAAGACGCGTCGTTTCGATGCAGAGCAGCTCCAAAGCGCTCGGACAATGAATGCCATGGTCTATGAACCCTTATGGCGCGTCCCGGACTTCCACCGATGCATGCTATGAAGTGTTTGCCATGGCCTTAAGGTGTGTAATTATATCCGTCCCTTTTACTGCAATGACGCGTGGTAGGGACCTTGTCTTATTCAAGAATAATTGTGGGAATGGTAAATGAAGTGAACTATGGTGAGTCGACGCCTGCCCCATCTCGAATACCTTACCTTTGACTGACATGAAATCTGACCCGACGACAGGCTCGCTACCGACCTTTTTTGTCGTTTATAAACCTTTTCTCTGGTGCCCACTGCCGTCGGCTACGTCTGATGCAGCAGCGAGGGAAGTGGTGGCTTAGATAGAGCCCATGGTAGTCGGTGCGCCGTGAATTTTGATTCTTGTAACACCTCCTCCCTCTTCTTCTATCCTCCTCCTCCCCCTCCCCACTCGCCTCCCTTTCACCTTATACCTCCCTCCGCTCGAATTCTATCGCTCCTCTTCCCATTCCATCATTACCTCTCGTTCCTTTCCGGTAAACGCTAACTCATTCCTTAGTTCCTCACGTCCACCGGCGTATTTTCCCCCAAATGCTCATCTGATCCATCCCTGACCTTGCTTCACCGAGGCCTCGACGTCGTGTCCGCAGATCCATTCTTCGTCGACCGTCCCTTCTCGTCGCGTCCGCCGATAGTACTGCATTCACCACCGATGCCCCGGCCGGGCGTACCGACGACCGCATCTCGGGTATCACCCACCACTTGTGAATGATCTCAGAGACACGGGGGTTTTTTTCTTTGAATGCGGTCCAGACGCTGATCCATTTTCACTTGCAGTGTTCGCGAAGGGCTTGCCGAAAAGTTGAGTCTATAGTGTTTTATTCCTCCGTCTGTCCGTTCAAAATTGTCCGTTCAGACTACCAACTGCTCCAGACCGTCTCTGACGTCACTGGTATCCAAAGACGCTCCGTCTCCCGAAACTCAGGTAAGTTGGTTTCAGTTAAGTCACTCGACCGATTCTAGATCCCGCAGCGTCTACATATGGGAAGATCCAAGCGGAACAAATCGGTAAAAATCGTTCCTACGGAGCAAGTCCTATCGCTAGCCTTGTTCCACCAAGTCAGCGGTTTACGCCGGAAGCCAAATCCACCTCAATGTACGTCCGTTTCTATCATCGCGTCTTTTTTTCTCGCTTCCCGCCTTTCACTGTTCTTTCACTCTTTCAAATTCTTTCAGCTTACTCTGTTCGTTGTTCGCTGTGCCGACCCCTTTTGATCATGCCAACAGAATTCGATCTCCAATCGTGCTCCTGGATATGACTGGTAAGTATCTCCCTTCACTTTCCTTTGTAGATTCAATCTGAAATCTTCCTTCAACGCACTGATTCTCGGCCGCATCCCGGCGATCGCCCTCAATCTCGCTGGTGGGTAGTATTCAACGGCGGCTTCTGTACTTCGGTTGCACCGATCTCTCGGTATGTTTTCTGCCTAATAACTTCTATACTAGCTAAATCATGTACGTTGACTTTAGACATGATGCTGATGGAACTGTTAGTTAAAGTTTTTGTTGAAGGAATGTATTCGCTGACATCCATAGTACAGCTGTTCGGGACTCGAATAAAGCTCTACTCAGCGAACGTGAGTTGCTAGCGTGCTTTTTTTCTCAAACTTTGGAATGCTAACAATACTGGCTTAGAAGGTATCCTCAGCCAGCTTGTTGAGCGTGATCCGTGTCGTTTTCCAAGTACGTTCTTCTTCTTCTTCTCTCCGATTTTTTTTCACTGATTGGACGATCTCTGGCCAGATACCAAATCTATCGCTGTTCTCAACGGTGCTGCTCATGTCATTCGGTGCGTGCTTGACCACTCTGCCGAGTTTCCTGGGTTTTTTGATTTGCTACTGGTGTCTTATACTTAGTAAGAGTTTCCGCAGCGATGCATTCATGGTCCGAATGTCTATACTATGTATTGTACCGGCGTAACTGAATAGAAATAAATATGGAAATTATGGGTCATTGAATGGTAGTGAGTCGAGAACTCACCTGAAGCGCTGTTGAGCACTCAATCTGACTGCGTCGAAGAACTTAGGTTGAGTCCCTAGAAGCGCTCAACTGGAGTGCTTCAACGGACTCAACTTGAGTTCGTCTGGAGCACTCAGGTACAGTGCTTCAGGGACTTCATCCTACTATCGAAATCTGCCGTTTAGGCACTTCATCTGAGTGCGTTGACGCACTTCAGCTGAGCGTTCCAACACACTCCACCTGAGCGCTTTTCGGGCACTCAGATGAAGTTCTTTTTCTTCCCGCAGTGCTACGCCAACTGTGTGCACCGGCGCATCACGCGATACAACCTCGCATACACTGTGGCTTGCTCGCTCGCGGAGTTGGCGAAGAATCATGAGTTGAATCCTGAAGCGGTGTCGCTGAGGAGTATTAGAAGGAAAAATGATGGCCGTTGGATTGTAGATGCGCTCTACGATCAATATGAGTATTGACATGGCTACCCAGGTTTATCTTTTTACATACTAAACTATGACGATTGAATCGATGTAATTACTTACCTTTATTCACTCTAGTTAGCTCAGTGCCGATCCAATCGTGGTTCACTGGGATGGCACACATACTGTCTCAGTAAAAGCCCTCCACAATGTGCTTTGGCTCACCAATTTCTTCAATAATATTAATGTGGATGATTTCCCCCTCAAAGAACACGACGCGACAGTGTTCGTTGAGTGTCTGGTCTGTTATGAAAGTGACCATAAGGGTCCACACTGAGCCATGGAAATTACAGTAGGTCGCGATCGAAGAACCGCAGCCCGGAATTGCAATGCTGTATTGAAATCATCATAGTCACACAATGTTGAAGTTTTCGTTGAGTTTTCGCCCACCATCAAATTTGTTTTAAACTCCGCGCACGGCGGCACATGCCGAGATGTTCGGAACGAATGTACTTACGAGGCGGTCAAGATATCACGCATTGATTCTGAATCGGGTTGTACTTGGGACTACTTATATGACAAACGAGCCACGCAAACATGCCACCTCGCCGCCGACAGGATACGATTCTGTTCGTATTTGTGCAGCCTTATTAGAATGTGATCCGCTGACCGAATCTTTTAGGTGTCCGCGAAAGGGGGTGGGGGGCTGGTTAGGAATAGTGAGACATGTGTGTACGACGAAGATATGATAACACCGGCCTGGTTGTATTTGTTTGAGGCTCCTTGAATAATATTGGCTGGCTCCTGGTTTCAACGCGTCGAAAATTAAGTAAACCTTCGAGATCAAATGAATTGGCTATGTTTCCGAGTTCGCAAAGCAGCCATCAATATTTGGGAGCGTAATCGACGAGCCAATGGTTCCTCCGGTTCCATACAATACCTCATCTCTCAAGTTTCGGTTCAAGGATTTTATCCGTGCAACGGCGCGGCCTCCGACGGCAATCTTGCCGTGAGCCGGGCAACATCGTTCGGCGGCTCAGTTTCGGCAGAGTGCCGGCAGAAAAATCACTGATCGCAACCGGCTTTCCTCGGTGAAGTGAAAAAAAAATACAAAGATCGTCCAAATATATTCGTAAAGCCCGCAGCGCTACAAAGTTAGTTCCTATCTGTCTAACAGCTACATTCCTCTTCTAAAATTGTCCATTCATTTCATTTCATTCGCTCAGGATATTATATTCGTGCAGTTCGTTAACATATAAATATATCGTCAGAGAACAAACCACGCCAGGGCCGGTACCACACCCGTTGCAGACAAAGCCAACGATGCCCTTAGCGCACGCGAGTGAGAGACCCCCACGAACAGGAAGACGCCGCAGACGCCGCGAGCCGAACAGCAATCCGACCCGTCGGCGAGCGCGGACTGAAGGGCGGACTCCCAACCGTCACGTCGCGTGCGCTCGGCGGGGTCTGAGGCGCAAGAGTGCAACTCTCAACGACAGGTGTGATCGTCGCCGGAGCCTCGTACAGTGGAGGAGGCGACATCGCGCCGATGCGCGGCCCGGAGACGAGGGTGAGAACCGGCGGGAAGACTACGGGCATATCATGCTCGAGCACCTTCTGCATTCTCGGCGAAGGTTCGACGCGCAGGTAGGTTGAGGTCCCGTCGACGGACCAGCCGTCCTCCCACATCTTTGCGACCCAGGCGTATAGCTCTGTGATGAAGGTGACGATGCGGTTCATGACAGGCTGGATCTGCAGGTCGCGGTGGTGCGAGATTTCGCAGAAACTCGCGGCGTCGGAGGTGCACTGGCGAAGCGCAATATCTGCCCAGACGAGTGCGTCCGCATACAGGAGGTACTCTTTCACCTGTTCGAGGAGCGCGGGGATCGCCTCGTCACGCTGGAGTCTGATCAGGCAGGCCATGATGGGGTGGTAAGTCGCGAGGGAGTGCTGCATCTGGGGGAGACAGACGTTGCTGAGAATGTTCCAGTACATCTGGATCTGGACGATGCGCTCGCATGTCGGTTGCGTCAGCTCTATGAACCGCTCGGTGTAGGTGCGGCAGACGGCGGCGACGTCCGCGGAGGTGTATTGCCTTGGGTCGTTCAGTCCGCATGAGGTGACAAAGGACTGAATTTCGTCGGGTAGTTGAGTGAAAGAGCGTCCAAGGTAGAGGTACGAGCCGGGGCACAAGTATGGGGTCGGCATGACTGCTGGGATTCGCGCCATGATTATCTTGAGAGGCTGATCCTCGTTGGGGTAGTGAAGCTGCAAGGGGATGCGGTGAAAGGCGGCTGCCATGTTGTGGTGTGTTTTCGTTTAAGTTAAAGCAAAGGGGAGAGGAGAAGGATAGTGAGAGCCACACCGCAGAAGAAGGGAGAGGCGTAGCGAAGATTATCTGAGACTGCGAGCCGCTTTTATACTCATTTCGGTGCCACTCGGTCAGGGTGGCAGAGGCACTAGACAGTGCGACAAGAAAACAATAGCTCGCTTGGTTCAACGTCGCGTGGACAATCAAATGAACAGACGATTAGCAGCCTGAGGCTGAGCCGCTTTGAGGAATTTGCTTTGAGTGTTCTGTTCCGAAGCCGGGGTAACGACGGAGTTCAAGCAGTAGAGCTTTCAGCCAGAATGAGGACCATAGCCAGGGTGAGCAGCTCCAGAGACCAGTGATTTCATACCCATTGAAGCAGTGGCTCAAAGGAAACGGCAAAGCAAGGTGGGAAGGTGACCGTCACATTAGTCACATGTGACCTCCGCCCGCCCATGTCCTCCGTCGATCTTTTCAAATACGTGCTAGTCCTCCTCCTCCCCGCCGCCTACCTCGCCACCCGATACCTCCGCTCGGCGCCGCCCCCTGTATCCTCCACCGCGTCGACGGCCGAAGAAAAGCCCGTCAAATCTATCATGCAAGCTCCGAGAGATGATCTGGCCCCACCGAAAGACGATCCATTTACTTTGGCTCAATTGAAGGAATTTGACGGCTCGAACCCTTCTAAGCCTATATACGTCTCGATAAAGGGTCAGATCCCCCTCTGCTTCCTTCACAAGTCGAATTGAAGCGTATTGTAGGCACCGTCTTCGACGTCAGCGCAAAGGCGGATGTATACGGCTCCGGCAAATCATACAACATTTTCGCGGGCAAGGATGGGTCCAAGGGGCTCGGGATGTCGAGTCTGAAGGAGGCGGATGCGGTGCCGGACTATAGCGAGCTGAACGATGCGGATCGGAAGGTGCTGGATGATTGGCATGGGTTTTTCTCGTACGTGCCCCGAAATTCAATCTGTACGCTGTGCTGACGTTTTTGGGACAGTAAACGATATAATGTTGTGGGGAGGGTGGTAGATTTGCCCGCTGTGGTGAAACAAGAGCGTGAGGCATCCTCTGAGAATCCGGCTCCCGTTGCGAATCCGTCGTCCAACCTCTAGAACTCCGCGTGCTTCTCACTTCGTCTTCGTCGGTCCTCGCTATCGTATCTGCATCTCCTGTATCAATTGCTCGGCTCGTTTGACTTCGGGAAATTCTGTCAGTGTCCAGTTCAAATGCTCAACGTCTTTATGATGTTCGCCGCGGAGCAGCTCAGCGTTCCAAATCCGCATCTTGATCTTCTCTCTTTTTCGCGATCCTCCACGCCACCGCCTTTTCACGCTGGTACACTATCTCCCATCCTAACGACCCGCATCTCGCCCGCGCCGCCATACAGAGAATCCCGCTCCCCCAGAGCGTATCTATCAACACTCTCAATTCCATACATATACGTTCTCGATCTTGCCCTTCTCGGTACGCTTACTTTCATCCTCAGTCCTGCGACTGACTGACGAATCCCTCCGCAGAGCCAATATTTGTCGATACCGCTCTTTCTTTCTTCCACGAAGGAACCAATCGCGTGTATGACCCTCATACAAGCTGGATCGTAAACACCCGCTGGAGGTGAGACGCTCAAAAAAGCTTTCTCCCGAATTCTTTCACACTCTTTTTGACGTCTTTCATCACAGTCAGTCTGTATTTAATCATAAGTCAATAATATTCACTTCACCTTGAATATCCGAACTGCTGCGCAATCATTCCCTTCGCGGAGCGCGTGCGATTCGACAGCTCATGAATAGGACTGGTGGGAGGAAAGAACCTGAAGTGGCAGAAATCAATGTTCAACGATCTTTTAGCCGTTAACACGCCCTTTGTTGCTACCTTCTTGCGCTGACACAAGAAGCGGGAAGCAAGCGACTACGCCTTCCTCGACCTCCCTCTCCATCCTCCTTCCCTCCTTCCCTTCCCTTCCCTTCACTCTACAAATTTATTATCCTATTGCAACTCCGCGTCGAAAATTTGAAGCGGGACAGGGACGTGCAGCGCACTTTGCCATCTGCGTGGACCTCCCACAGACTTGGTGTACGCAGGGCGTAGCGTCAAGCAATTCTTCGGCGTAACTCGGTATGCCCGTGTTTCGCAAACTCAATGTTTTTCGTGATAATTTTCATTCACATCTGTCCGATCTGTCCACAGCGAGAATAGCCTCAAGACAGTCTCCTATTTCATCGATTTTCGTTCTCAGAATACAAATCTCCACCATGCCGTTCGTCCTGCCTCTATATTCCACCCTACACACAACTCACGCACAGTTCCTCTAAATTTTGTCACCCACATCCAGCTTATTGATCAACCGCTTCTCCGCAGCAGAAATAAGGGAAGCAGCCGCATCAACCCCTGGGATGGTTTCCATAGCCATTGCGATTGTCTGCGTGATTGGCATGGTCCTACTCATTGTGGCGGGGTACAGGAAGTACAAGCATAACCAGAAGGCCGATGAGACTAAGGCGAAAGATCTCGTTGGAAATCACGCAGATTCGCCGAGCAATCCCGAGCCCAGTCCACAACCCGCAGTAATATACGCGGAGCTTGCAACCGGCTGATTTCCAATGTTGATTGCCGGATTCCACTGCGTGCCGGCAAGTCGGCAACGTATTCCGATGTGGCTCCGAATTGAAGAGGTCGGAGCGGATTCTAGTGATTTCCGGTGGAATCTAGGTTGACATGCACAATTGAAGCGAACCCATTTCTCGAATGTGGTTTATATCGTATACCCCAGACATTATTATTTTTCATCGCACGACTCTACTTCAGTCCAACTCCAGTCTGTATCTCGGCGGGTGTTCGACTGCCATTTGTGCTGCGTTCGACTCCGACGAGGACACGGGAGGCATTTGCATCTGGCCGGCATTGCCGGTGTGTTCGTGTTGGAATGCTGGCTAGTATTGTACATAACGCCTCGTTCTAGCTCCGCCTTTCCGCCGCTTTCATCAGTTGCGAGCAAGACGCCCGCATTGCTCCTCATTGATCTCGAGCTTAGCCCTCTCAAGATGGCCCACTCACGGACAATTTCTGCTCTCACCGTGCCGCCGAATTGGGTGACAGAATGCCGCAGAATTTGCTACTGCATTGTATGGTGAGCTCACTGCTCTCCAAACGCGCTCCCTTCAACTCACCCTTCTCAAAGAAAAGAACACGTCACCACCACGCTTCTCGATGTCCCTCTTGACTTGAGGCGACACGAACGTCAGCGATGGCTGTCGTGGTGCAGGTATGTCAACTTCAAACCCGCAAGCTGATAAAGTCAATGTAAATTCACCTTTTCTGTTCTAGATAACACCCTACCATGACCGAAGCCGCCGCCGCCGCCGCTCTACCATTCTCTACCTCGTCTCGTCTCGTCTCGACGTGCACGCTGGACATTGCCTCAATGCTCACGCGTCTCGCCCCCTCACCTCCTCAAGCAAGTCCGCATCATTCACCGCGACGCCAATTTGGCTCACTCCGTCGTTCTCGATCATATATCAAGGTATTTTTTGTCCCGTCCCAAATTGTCAAAAAAAAATAACTACGATATTGGTCTGACTAGGGAGACTAGTTCTCGATACTCTCAACGACATCCCATCCACAATCCCCCTCAAACAACATCGCCGCCACAGCCGCTTTCCCTCAGCTCTTTACCCGATACCACGGCACCGCCTTCACCTCAAGTCCCTCTCCTGCGCACTCCTCCCCGTTCACTCCGTGAGCCCCAGCCTCGACGCCAGCCCAAGTAGTCACCTACCCCCCTCAATTTCCGACAGTTTCGGCACCCCGTCCGGCAATCGTACGGTGTTGCGACCTCTCGCCGTTCCGCTCCAAATTGACCGACTTGGTGCCGAAACGCGCTCGCGCTAATCTTTCTGCGATCTTTCTTAGTTCTCCATATCATACGAACTTTTTCCATACTGCGGGATCACCTACTCAGTATTTTAGATACTCCCTAGACCGTATTATCACAATTTGGCGAGCATAGGCTTGTTAAATTTCTTTCCCTCAAAAAGCCAACAAGATAGGTAGTTTAGAAGAAATAACTTCTTGCCCCAATAAAGTGAAGGAATGGCGCTATGAGAGCGAACCCCCTGAGCCACCAGACGGCACATCTGGGCCGGACTGAAATGAGGTTCGCCGAACAACGCTCAGGTAGAGCGCCTCAAGTCTGAGTGCGTTGCGGAGCACTCAACTAAAGTGCTCTAAGATGTAGTGCTTCAGAGACGCTCAAATGAAGTCCCGGAAAAGCACTGAGATGGAGTCCCAAACTAACGCACTCAAGGTGAGTTCGGCTTTTCGGATTTAAGTGCTTACGCACTCAGATGAAGCGCTTTTCCTTCCCGCAGTGTTCTCTCTCAACGCCGTCTGCCATGGTCGCGCCTCCAACCATCGATCTGCCTGGTGGTGAGCTTTGGGAAGTCAGCGAGTCAGGTCAATTGACCATCGGCAGGAAGAGTTCCGGTTCCAGATTCCAGTCTGAGGCGTCGTACACAAGAATCAAGGTGTGCTACTTGAAGTACTGACTTGTATACATAGTGGTTCATAGGTGAATTTAGAATCCCTACATAACCAAAGTGCGTGTCTCATTGGTTTCCTAGTGCGCTAAGATCCTCAGTTTTCACTGGCCCGTCGTTCAAGACGTTGGAGGCGATGGTAGACCATATCCGTGCCCTGTCGGTCGAGGAACCGGAGCCATACTGTGAATATTTCCAGCACCACCTCTCCCGATTCCCTGGATCAAAATCAATTTAATGCATACCGCCAGGGAAGAAAAATCAAATAGAAAAAGGGAAGGTAACGAACCACATTGCTGGGACTCCTCTGCCCTCCGCTTCTCATCACCTCAATCTCTGCTGGCGGCGCAGACGGCGATCGCTCTGCAAAATTCGTTTCCGGCAGGTAGGATTTGATGTTTCCTACCCCACCCCGACCTGTGGAGCGCATATTTTGAGGGGGGATACGGTTGAACGCAGGAGCACGGTCGCGGCCGCGCGGCCAAGGGATATCTGCGATAGGGGGTGAGTGTGGCTGTATGTTGCCAGCGCCACCGCGTCCCGAAGACCGCTGGAAAACATTTCAGATTTTCGCTACTGAATAAAAAAGCAAGGCTTGACGCACATAAATTGAATCGGGGCTGCGAGAACTCGAAACCGAACGATCTGTGTTCAAGATCAGCATCGTGTCGAGAGATATTGAGAATATGTGGGAGAGATAAGGAGACTGGAATCCTTATCTACGATGACCATGCTTATCTCTCCTTCTTCCCGACCACCACCTCGATCCCAGAAACGAAAGCAATTCGACTCACCAAGACCCTCAACAACCGTGCTCGCAATCGACTCCGTCTCGGGGTCATAATACCTAGCCCTCGTCTCGTTTTCCGGTCCCACTCGGGCCTCCGGCGCATCCCTGCCACTTCCTGTGAACTTATCCCGTACCGCCGAAATCCTCGACGAAAGACTGCGCCTGCTGGTACTCGGCGACTCTGACTGTGGGCGAGTCGACATCCTTCGATTCCTGGGCGGGCGGGCTGAAGTCCTGGAGAGGGTAGGTCAAAGGAGACGCCTTTCGCACCATCGACGGAATATATCATGCCACGGCTTGTGCTCTGCCGCCATATTCACCACATGTCACGTTTGCCGGCTGGGAAGTCATGTGTTGAGCGACGGCGGATCTTGAAGTCAACTTGACCCCTCGAACCCCGACTCCTCGCTGCTTTGGCTTGGAATCTTTATACCAGTGAAGTGTCTTTTGAGAGCATTTTTTCCGTTCTTTCTTTGTGCGAGAAAACCACCCACCTCTCCGTGTTCAATATCCTGGCTGAATTTTGTGTTCACTGTTCCGCTGATGGCGTATTTTCCCTCCGCTCTCATCACGGGCCGGATCCTAAGTCGAAGTGTGCTTGGCGCTTTTCCCAAATCGTTCAGGGGTGGCGATGAATTGCGAGGCAGCTGACCTCTCGACAGGATTCGACTCCTTGAACCCAGTTTGGTCAAGTCTGTAGCAGCAGACGAAAAGGAGAGGCAGCGAATGCCGGAGAAATCTTGTACTTTGGGCTGGTCACTGTCGCAACGGTCAAACCTCCGCATTCTGAACAGGCATACAGCTGTTCAGTATTCCACACTGTTTGGTATGTCCACCATGCGTCGAATTGTATTCAGAATTAATGTGAATCTACCATCATAACCCGCGTCTGTCGATGATTTCATTATCAATTGTAACCGTGAAGGGCGGATAGAATACTATGATTACCATTACGCGCCACAAGTAAACGTAGATCCAAGAGGATCCCCAAAAACGAACTCGTCATTGAAAAACACCTTGAAAAGAAAGCATCATCAGAATATGCGAAACTGCAAGGAGAACTTCGAAGTGATGTTGGAAAAATTGTTACCCACATCGTTATATTCCACATCGATACACTTTCTCCCTCCAGTCGGCCCAACATGGGCACAATGGACCTAGATACAAAGATTTTCAGCCCCATTCACAACTGGCAAACCTTGGTTTGATATTAGGCAGGAAACTCACCTCGGGCCTCAACTTCGTCAACAACACATGAATCATCCGACACACAACATTATCCCCCCACGCCTCGTCCAACCTCCCAAACGGCTTCCCCGCAAGCGTCTGCACGCAATCATCCACGCCATCATACACAGTATTATTCCCTACACACGTCTGATTCTGCAGCCCACAGACCCCGTGGATGGTAGTGTTCATTCCCTGCAGCGTGTACTGATCGAAGCCGTGCATGATGGGGGTGAAGGCGTCGAGGTTGGGGATCCATGCGTCGTATTTGAGCACCGCACCTTCGTCGTCGAAGCGCCAGAATGCGATCTGAATAAGAATGATCGATCCTCGTATTAAAAGAAATACTCTATAATAAAGTCAAGTACCAGAAAGTCTACGCACCTCCTTCAACGCCGTGATGAACGGCCCCGTCGAATTATCCGGATTTATCGTGCTTGCAGAGAGATACACTGTGCTCGCGGCGACTTCCGGACACCCAGAAACGAACTCGACAATAGTCGCGTTGGTGAAAGCGCCGTTTGGCGGCGATCCCTGAGGGAGTGGCGCGAGGCCGAAGAAATATTCGAACGAGTCTTGGAAGCCGAAGAATTCGCCGACAGGGGTGACGCGGCCGGTGGCGTTCTCGTTGAAGAGTCCGGGAGGTACTGCGGGTGCGCCTTCGGAGATGATTTTCGCGTTTGCTGGGTATACCGTCACTGTCGGAGGATGGTGCGTGGTTGGATGGATGAATGAAGGATATAAATGGACGCAATGGGACGCACGGTTGTATATGCGTTGAACGGTATCGAGGTTGCGCTTATACCAATCTGGCTGAGCAGCGCCGCATAGTAGAAAATGGGCGGCGAGCGAGAGCGAAAGTACAGCCAACATAAGATCCAGCAAAAGCGCAGTCAAGTTCAAGGGTCGCTGAAAAGCCTCGGTTTTGTTTTTATACACACGGGTTGCCGCGAGTACCGTGTGCTCGACAATCCCATTCAGGTAATATGTTTGTGGGCGGAGGGTTCTTGAACGGAGGAAGACAGCTTAATAGAGGAAAGCCTTAGAAACACCCGTGCGGCCGCGCCCAGAATCTGATAGAATGCCAGGGAAGAGACAGAAGTGTTCGGGACATAGATATCCAGCCAGTCAGAGACGCGATAAATGAAGGGCCGAGAGCCACAAGGCCGTTGGGGGAAGGAAGAGGGCGTGTGGCGGAAGATAGTGGGTATGTATCTGAATCCAGGCGCCCCACTGTTAGACCGAGTATATCAGCACTACTCATACAAACAGAGTCAAGAAGTCCGGATGGCGGAGATTCGGAATCGAGAACATAGATTTGACCGTTGACGCATCCGCCTGAATCCTGAGAACTGAGAAGCCATGGAAAGGCAGAGAAAGGCAGAGGTGATGTGGGTGATTCAATGAAACTTCAATTCGTAGTCGAGCCTCGTAAAAGCTCATCAACCCGCTGATTGAGACGACGCATGAGGGGGAATGACAAGAGCGGCGAGCGTGACAATCTGTGACACTCGCCATTGTCGCCTATAACCTGTGCAAACATCGCAAACTTTCTTTCACAATTCTTCAGGCGATCCCCAAATCCAATGCTGATTCGATTTGCATGTCCACGATGCACATTTACAGCTACGGCTTCACCCACCGCGCAAAAAACCCCATCACAAGCGTGCTCCCGTCGATCGGCGTGGGTCCTTGTCCCGCCGCGATTTGGGAGAAGTCGAGTGTGGTGGAGGCCCAGCAGTGGCCTACGCGAGCGTCAGCGTTAGCGTTAGGGAGCCGAGTAAGGAAAGCGAGCGTCGGCGAGCAGCACGCGAAGGGGGAAAGCAAGATAACGGAAGAAAGAAAGGAAGGAAGACGAAGAGGAGAAGAAACGGACGCACGCATATCATCCACCTTCCAATGCTCCACCACGCCCGTCGCTGCGCCGCACGACCACGTCGTGTGGTGGACGTCTCCGTCGAAAAGGGTTTCGGTCGTGTTTGTTAGTTGCGCGTTGGGGCAGTTTCGGGCGGTCCAGGTGGCGAGCCTGGTGAGGGGGGTGAGTGAGTGATTCGAGCGTCAGATGAATGAAAGAAAGGAAGAGGCAACGCAACGCACCAATCAGGAATAGCAGGCTCTACCCCGCCCTCGCCCTGCCCGCCCGCGTAGGGCACGTCGGTGTCGCTCCCGCCGTGGATCTCGAGGATGGGGAGGGGCGTGCGGGCGGGGGTGCAGGAGGCGGTGGGGGTCTGGGTTTCCTTAGTTAGATTGTGGGAGATAGAGAGGGAGAAGGGAGGGAGGGGGGAGGGAGGGGAAGGGGGGGAGGGAGAAGGGGGAAGGAAGATTATAGAAGGAGGAAGGATGGGGGTGAAGAAGGATGAGAAAAGGGAAGAAGATCGAAGGAGGGTGGATGGTGGACGGAGGATGGAGGAGGGGAGGAGGAAGGCGGGAGGATGGGGAGATGGGGAGATGGGAGGAGGGAGGAGGGAGGAGGGAGGGAACGGGAAAGGGAAAGGGAAGAGAAGCGCACGCACCCCATTGTCAGTATAAAACGACCCCGAGCCCATCGCAAAGGCAGCGAAGTTGTCGCCGACGGGCGAGCAGGCGAGGGTGTTGACGAAGCCGGCGCCGATGGACATTCTGCGGAGGAGAAGGGTCAGTGACATTACTATTTCTCGGAGATGACACACTCACCCAGTAGCATAAATCCTGCTATCGTCGACACACCACCCGTTTCGAAGTTCGTCGAGGAGAGTCGAGATGAAGGCGAGGTCTTGCGGAATGGATGCGGTGGAGTAATTTGCGCCTGCCCATGCACCCTGGATGTCTGGAATTGAGAAACGGACTAAGATGTGAGGCAGAATGAATTGAACTCACCCCGAGACCGCTTGGGTATACCATGATCGTCTGAATTGACGAAGACAAGAAATCAGAAACGCGTCTATCGGACAATCAAAAAACCAAAAGAAAGGCGCACCCCATTACTATACTTCCCCCCACTCAACCCCGTATCCAGCTCGAAAAACAGCCCAATACTACTCGACCCGTGGAACCCCAACACAACCGGGTACGGCTTCTTCGCGTCGTACGATGACGGGAGGTGAATGGAGTAGGACCGCGACTCGGTGTGGTTTGGGTCTGCTGAGGTGGGACTGGGGACGTCGACGGAGTGGTATTGGGTGATGCCGTTGAACCAGTGGGAGGTGCCGCAGCCGGGGGAGCCCGTCGTGGCGCGCGATTCTGAGAGGGAAACAGCTGTCGCCAGGGCAGAGGCGACGAGGAGGGAAACGGCGGCCAATTTCATTCTTCGGACGAAACGAGGGGGAATGGGAAAAGAAATGCGGGCGCGGCGGTCAGTCTTGGCTTATATCAGACGGTGGACGAGACCATGCGGGGAGAAGCCCATCGATGGCAGATGTGCGATGCTCTCGTGGTCGTGGTGGGCGTTGTCAAGCGTCCATGTGTCGTTGATCGGGAGTTGCCGGTTTTGAGATGCCGACACGTCAGTTGAGTACACAAAGATAAACAGTTGAACTTCGCGTTAAAAGAAAAGGGGGCGAGAGTGGCCAAATTCTCAAAGCACCGTACGTGTCCTACCTGGTAAAGTCGACATTTTCCGAGTTCGAATCATGGATGATGGACCAGTCAAACTGTTGCGATTTGCGATTTCGACGTAAGCATGACTGAAAAGCAAAGATACAATAACAAAGCATAGAGCCGAATGCAGAATTTATCTGCTGAAGATGCACATATCGACATGAGCCCCAGTGAATATATTGCTCATTTGCCTCGGCTGAAGTTGAAAGCTGAAACAGACAGAACTTCAACTCGGAGCTTTCGGCCGACCTCCTATCCCACCATGTGGTTCAAGCTGGTTCCGCAGATCCCAAACCTCGACATCAGCCAGATCGAAAGTCGGGGCGAGGACAATATTACAACTCCAACCCACATTGACACTTTCCCCGTGCGCTTCTAAATCACAATTTTCAAACCAAAGCAAAAATGAATCAAAATCAACCAATCAAAAAAGTCTCCGTCCGTCAGTGAAGACCGCGTTCGTCAAGGTTGGGGCCTATCGGAACTATACATGTCCGCCAACAAGACCGGAGCATTTGTAGAGACTGATGAGCGGGATGATGAGCAGAATCATGTATTGTGTTCAGAGGATTATGAACTTGTGGGAAGCGGGATTTTGCCGGGATCTTTCCTTAATTATTTGCAATTCCAGGCCGCAATTTCCCTGTGCGATTCAGAATCAGACCAAGGCAAAAAAAATTAAAATCAACCCAAAAAGTCTCCGTCCGTTGAAGACCGCGTTCGTCAAAGAACTGTGGATTGTATCCGTTATCTTAATCAGAACTCTACATGTTCGTCAACAGGGCCAGGGCACTCAGGACAAATGATTTGCGGCATGATGAGCACAATCATGTACTGTGTGCAGAGAAGAAGAAGTTATAATTAACCAGTGCTGGGCACAGTGACGTCAATTTTCTTCGCAGCGATCTGGTGTTGAAAATTTGCATCAAAGATAGAAAAACGTAGAAGAAACAACGAAATTGCTTGACGACTGTGTGCTTCAAGTCGTTTTTCGAGATACTCACTCGTGCTGTAAACCGTAATTCAACAATGCAACGAATTCCAAATATCCGAGGTGAAGAGCTCATGGGCCCAAAGATAGGTTTACAAAAATTTTGTACTCAGTCGAAAGTAAGTTAGTTAAGAGAAAGAAAGTAAACTCATCAAGGAACAATTTCAACAACTCAACAACAGTCGGCATCTGCCGCGGCATCACCCCACGCTCACGTGCACATTGATCGCCGGCGCATGTTGCCTCCGCTCCACATCGTCCTCGCGCAGCCGCTGCCAATTTGGGGAATGGGACCGTTGATTCTCCGTCTCATCGATTATCTCTACCCCGCTGCATAGCTGTCCGCCTTTCAGCGCCACGCCCGCTCGTTTTCATGAAATTTCTCCGATTTTCTTGCGATTTTCTCGCCTCGAAAGTGCCCGCTTTGCCTGGCCCGTGTCGACCTGGCTATTTCCGCTTTAAATCGAAACCGCTTAATAATTACTTGAGCACAATCACTTAATCTTCTACCCGCTCGGAGCGTCGGTCAATTATCGTACTCAGCAAGTCACGTTCACTAAAGTACCCTCCTCCGGAAAAGCGGAAGAACGGAAGCTCGCTGAAATTCCTTCTATTGCACGCTCACTGTACTGTATTGCACGGAAGCCTTTATTTTTGCTGCGCTGAAGACTTTACAAAGACTCGATGCTTGTAAGTACGTGAGACTCCGTATCCTTTCGATCTGACTGTTTTCGCAGTGTCAGCCAGATGGATTTCAATAAGAAGGGCTCCTTCGTCCTCCGACGAGGCTTATCTGCGGCTATGAACTCCCTCTCTCTCCTAGCTTCAGTGGCCGCAACCCTAGGCGCATATGCGCTATTCGCGTTACTCAGATTATACTACAACGAATGGACTTCTCCGCTTCGAGCCATCCCTGGCCCCAAGTCAGACCACTGGCTATTTGGGAATCGGAAACAGCTATTCGACAACGTATGTATCTCTTCGATAATTATATGTCCCGAACCCAAGCATCGTTGACTCGTTGTAGTTTGACGGTAAAGAGGGACTATGGACCCAGCAATATGGACGGAATTTGCGGATGAATGGGTTTCTCGGAGTCAGTGTCCCTTCCGTTCTAACTCCTCAATGGTTGACTAATTCTCCTCTGTGCATGCAGTTCAGCAACCTATACACCACCGATCCCAAAGCGATACAACACGTCCTTTCCAACAGTAATTTGTATCAGAAACCCGTCTCAGATCGCTATGTGATTGGAAGAATCATCGGGCCAGGTGCGAACGTCTTAGCTCTTGAACTGCTCGAACATCACCAATGATTTCTTTCTCAACATAAGGTCTTCTCGTTGCCGAGGAGGAAGTTCACAAAAAGCAGGTAAGTATTGAATCATACTTCGACACATTCGATCTTCCCATTGAACCTACGTTTCGTTCGTTAGCGACGGATTATGGTACGACGTCTTAATGAGATATCTCCTACAATTAATTGAAATTCATAACCGCTTCCAGAATCCAGCCTTCGGTCCTACTCACCTTCGCGCACTGACGGAACTCTTCGTAGAGAAGTCAAAGCAGGTAAGCAACCGTCCAATACTCTCCGAATTCCCAACGCTGAATACTCGGTGATCCCTTACTAGCTTCGAGACATCTGGACCGCGAAGGCGAAGCAAAACGGGGGTATCGTCAAGTTGAATGTCGTCCCCGAGTTCAGCACCGCTGCACTCGACATTATTGGCAAAGCCGGTGTGTACAATCCCACCTTTCACATTGTATGGAATTATATACTGAGTCGGAGACGAGGCTTCAACTACGACTTTAAATCTCTCGGCAAAGAAACTGGGGACTTTCGCGACGAGCTACACGAAGCTTTCGTGGAGGTAGGAACAGTCGGAGACATGCAACGCACCTTTGTCGGCGCGCTACGGATCTCGTTCCCGGCGCTGCGTCCTTTCTTGGTCAGTTTGTCTTTTACATACCAATCTTTGTTATTATTGAATTCGAGGTATGCAGCCGAAAACCAACATCGATAGAACGATCGACGCTGCGCAGGATACCATGCGCCGAATCGGAATGGGTCTTTTGGAAGAGAGCAAGAGACAAGCTGCAGCGGGCGCGGAGAGTCGGAGTTCCCGGGATTTGCTCTCGCTTCTTGTTCGCGCGAACATGGATAAAGACGTTCCTGAGTCTCAGCGCCTTTCGGACGACGATGTTTTAGCGCGTGGGTCGTCTTTCACTGAGGCTGTTTCTTCTGGTGACGAGCTGCTTTCAGAGGTACCGACTTTTCTTGTTGCGGGTCACGAGACGTGAGTACTTGCCAACCTCCTATGTTTGATCGAATGCGATGCTCAAAGCTCTTCACTCAATCGTAGGACAAGGTAATTTCAGAACCCTCCCTTGTGTTTGTGTATTCAACCGCTGATTGATTTCGGATCTCATAGCACGGCGGCGTCCTGGACCATGTTCGAACTAGCGAAAAATCCGGAAATCCAATCTCGCCTCCGCGACGAGCTGCTTAGTGTCGATAACGATACTCCGTCAATGGATGAACTCAACACGCTTACCTATCTGGACTGCGTTGTTCGCGAAACGTTGAGGGCGCACGCTCCGGTCCCCTTTGTTGGTGCGTGTTTCAGTTCCAGTTACTGTTTGTTCGTCCATTCAATCTTGTTATCCTCGACGTACATAGGCCGAGTTGCGATGAAGGATGATGTGATACCTCTCCAACACCCATACACAGATCGCTATGGAGTGGTTCACGACACGATGCAGTGCGTTTTCGTTTCTTCTTTGCAACCCGATCTTCCTTGGATTTTCCAACGAAACCTTGTTGATTTTGTTGTTGCAGCATTCGTAAAGGCCAATCAGTCGTTTTACCCATCTTAGCTATCAACCGCGAGCCCGGGATTTGGGGACCAGATGCGCTTGATTACATGTAAGTACGTTTCGTCTCCGTCTCCGTCTCCCCTAGCGCCATGGCGCGAACTCAAATGATACACGAATATGTAGCCCGGACCGTTGGCGGGGAACGATTTCGACCTCGATCCCGGGCGTCTGGAGTCAGATGCTGACTTTTCTTGGGGGACCTCACGCGTGCATCGGATTCCGTTTTTCGATCGTTGAGTGAGTTTCAGGTTGTTCTCCCCCACCAACCCGAGCGAATGACTTGATTGCTGACGACTTGACTTTCTGTAGGTTGAAGGCTTTGTTATTCACCCTTGTGCGAGCGTTGGAGTTTGAACTGGCTGTTCCCAAGGAAGATATCGGACGGATTAAAGCCCCAGCTGTGCAGCTTCCGTTTGTTCGCAGCGAGGCGGGTGCTGGGAGTCAGATGCCACTGTTGATCAAGCCGTTCGTTCAGGCTACGTAGTCTTGGACTAACTAAGGTAGTGATCTCAACGACAATTTAGATAAAAGTCAGAGAAGAAATGCAACTAACTCTACACAGAAGTCCAGCAGAAGTCCCACTTTCCGGCGCGCGAGAGTTAAAAAAGTTTTGAGAGCGATCAACGACGTGACGTCAGCTAGTACTACCCTGTTCCGATTAATGCAAAGCCCACATCAGCGATGTAAAAAGTAAAAACAAAACATCGACCAAATAAATGCCCAGAACGACACTTACAAGGCGGCAAATACTCAACTCATCGAAAGGACCAAGAAAGCTAGCTATCTGTTGGAAGGTTGCCCGGCGATATGCGTCTGGACGTCCGACGTCGACATCTCCATTGACACCAACCAACTTCCTCTCCCTCCCAAAGAACCGGAAACACCTCGCGTACTAACCATTTCCGCTGCACTCGGTGTTTAAAATTTTCGACATTGCAGCGGTATCTTGTCCAGCTGTGAACGGGTCTGTCGGGATAGAGTTACAGTGCCACAGGGAGTTGACTTGTACGTATACCTCGACGCGTCGAGATAAGGCGGGGAGGTGTTGGAGGATGAGGTGTTCGAAGGGGATGCGAGGGTTGGGGGTGCGAGGCGAAGGGGGGAACGCATATAGATCTGCGTCGCGGATGTGAAGCGTATTGATAATATTGTTAGGAGGGAGACGCGTTATCATCGCGTGGAGGACAGAATTGGGCGAAATGGTTGGACGCGGGAGCGAGTCTAGATGAAGTTCACGGAGGAAGGGAAAATAGAGTCCGATGTCAATGTTGCGTCTGGGCGTCTACGGTCTAGAATAGAGGTGAAGAATATATTCAGTCGTGGATTCAAGTGAGCAATGGTTATATAGGTTACCTTGTGATAGTGCGATTCCTTTTAGACGGAGATATTTGTTGCTGACGGACAAGCCCTGGACAGTGGATCCGTAGCGGCGTAAGAATGCATTGAGCTCCGGCGTCCAAGACTGAGAATACCGAAAAGTGTGAAGATGGGTAAAGTCGAAGGCTGCGCTGAGAGCCGTCAACAGCGACGGTGACAGCTTGAGTGTCAGGTCGCGAATTCGAGGTCGGTGCGCGGCAGGAGGTGGCGATGGAAGCGAAACTTCGGGCAGAACTCCACAAGAATACATTTCCAATTGCTGTGTGTTCGGAGAGCAGGACGACAGCAAGAACCGAAGCTCGTCTACCGTCCATTTGCTGTGCGCAGTGATTGTGATAGCGGAGAGTGATGGGATGCTGAAAAGCACAGCCATGCCTTCGATATATCCCCGACGCTGCACGGGACTCTGGTCCTTTGCGTTGAAGGAAACTCGGAGGTGCTGCAGCTGCTCCCACGAGATCGCGGAAACGACATGAAAGCACTCCACGTCTTGGCTACGCACATGCAGACTCCGGATATAAGGCAGTAAATGAGGGCTGGATTCCAGTAGAAGCATGAGTCGGCGGGCGAACGTCGTCGCGGTGGTGATTGCGGGGAGGCTAGGCGTGCCTCTCATAGCAAAGGACGAAGATGGTCCTCGAGCACAACGTCGTAGAATAGGTTTCGTTGTGCAGCAGGGAGAAAAGACCGGCAGACAAGAGAGATAGCTCTGAGGGAATGTGTCGTGTCACATAAATTGTGAATGATGGTATCCCATAGCTCCTGGACGGGCAGGGCTAACGGTAGTGACATGAGATAGGCGGGGTATGCTCCTTGGATCTCCCTTCTGCTGTCAAAGCTGTGAGCGCGTCAGCGTTCGACTACCAGTACTCACCAGCGATGAGGTGGTCCTCGAGGTGGTCGCCAAGTGCAAAAGATCGGTGATTGCCGCAACACGCACTTCGGCGGCCAGCCGGAAAATGCCGACTCGGAAAATGCCGCAAAGTTTCAACTGTGATTTCCCTCTCTATGTTTCGCCCCGCTGAATTCTGTGAGGCAATCGCACGATTAGCTGTTATCTTCGAGCATACCATTCTGTCTTCTCCACAAATCCCTGTCAACCAATTTACTCATAAGTGATTCATTCGACAGTCTCCCAATGTCCCAATGTGAATCCCACCGCCATATCCGTCATTTCTCGGGAATCACCAAATTGCAAAGGTCGAAAATTATTCGTCTTCTTCACAACCTCATCATGATTGCCCACTGATGAAAGCACAGCTCAGCATCGCCTCCTTCGAGCCATTCCACAAAAACGACAACACATCGACTTTCCAATCCCCCGCCCTGATGATGTCCGGCTACCTCACCTTCACGCACAAAGACATTCTGAATGGCTCCCTTACGACGCCCAATGGCTTAGTTCAATACACAATCAGTACGGAGAAGAAATTGCTCGGAATGAAGTGGTCGCCAACGACTGTGGTTTCGGTATCAAATAATATGACGGGGATTATCGATTGGGCTAGGGAAATAATGAGTATCAATGGTGTAGAGAAACCGTGGAAGAGGCTTCGGCACCACGTTGTTACCCGATAGTGCGTTAACGCGTCAACTTTCCGCTTGATCGTCGGATTGTCTGAGATGACATTTTAGCAAAGAAGACTGGATGTGGAACGAGACGAAGTATACGTTATATCGTTCGTCGGACTATACGGAGTGGACTGTACGTATATATTCCTCCATCGAGATGTCTTTTAAATCCTCGTCCACTATTTTCCGATTATTTGTTTGCGGCGCTGACGCATGATTATATTAGGTTCGACCAACCTATGGTTGGACAGATGTCGGCCGATTAGAGCAGCGAAAGCCAACCTGGGCCCTCTCCGTTTCTGCCGAGCTGGACGACGAGATAGAGAGGATGTTTGTCATTCTGGTTCTGATCTTCAGCCATGGGATTATTTCGTATGGCTAGACACAGAGGCTGAGCACGTCGATCTGAATTGTTGGTTCGTTGGTCTTGTTTCGTATTCATGGTCGACGCGAGGTGGAATAAGATGACACTCTATTGATAGGGGTATTGACGAATCGAACAGACAAGAAACGCGAAGCCAGAGAAACTACAGAAATGAGAATCAAACCGTCACTCCCCACTCATTCAACGTCATGAACAGATGCTAGAAAACACAGTCAACCAACGAGACCACAAAAGAAAACCACGATAAATAACTCACATTAATCACATACCCACTCCTTTCATCCATAGCCCACACAAGCCCCCTCCCATCCTCCGTCCTCTTCATCAACCTCTGCCCCATCCGGAAACTCGACTCCCCGCCATCCCACGTAACAAAAGCTTTGCCAGCTTGAGTCACTAGCGCATCCAACGCCATCAACCGGCGCGGATGCGGTGTGCGGGAATCCGATGCAAGCTCGTAGAGACATTGCTGGAGCGTGGGCCCAGAGACGAAGTCGTAGCTGAAAAGGGAACCGAGGAAGGCGGCGATGTTGACGCCGCGCGAGGTGAGGTATTCGTTTGAGTGGACGTTGTCTTCGGTTTGCCAGGGGCCGTTTTTCTGTGGGGCAAGATGAAAAGAATGGTTAGATTTACGAGAAGATTGAGGAGAGAAGAAAGGAATGTGAGGAGATGGGAAGAAGGTGGAGGTGGAGGAAGAGATGAGGGACAATGAAGAGAACGCACATTCCAATGCGCCATGAACAAATTGACTGCTTCGTCCCTCAGCTGGATGCCGAACAAATCCTCGCCCCTCGACCCCATCAAATCAGAAACAAGGCGCCCCGCCGCCTTGCTGATACTCTGCGTATGATGCGCGCAGAGGACGCCGATGCTAATCATCTGGGACGCGAGAGTGTTATACTCACTCGGATGCGCCGCGCGGGCGACGTCAAGCCACGCCAAATACACCTGGTCGTCGGCGGGCAGGTGCGCGATCTTGTGGGCGAGGTGTTGCATGGCGGGTGGGTAGCCGTCGAAGATGGGGTTGATTATGATTACCATTCGCGCTGGGGCGGCGGCGGCGAGGGTGCGGGGAACGAATGCCGGTGCCTCGGGGTTGAGGAGGAAGAATGCGGCGGGTTTTTGGGTGGGGGAGTTGGGGACGCGGGCCCAGACTTGGGCCATGATGGGGGAGGGCGGGGGGAGGTAGCCGGGTGGCAAACGCGCGAGCGCGGAAGAGGACGATGCTGATGAAGAAGATGAGGAGGAGGATGAATGATATCGCGATGAATCGGTGATGCTCGAACCGCTCGAATTCGAGGAAACGGAGGCGGAGGAAAACGGACGAGAGGAAGGAGAGTTGGTGGCATGAGTGGCATAGGTGACATACTTGGGGGTGGGTGCATAGGGTGGTTTAACAGTAGGAGTGGGAACCGGCACCGCCCATGAAATCAGCGTGCTGTTTGGCTTTGTTTATTTCCTTTCGTGCAGCGGTTCCTCACAAAGGTCCTCCATTTAAATTCTAAAACTCGAACCAGCTACACGATACGAATGAAATTGACTCCTAGAATATTACTTGAGAGGCTCAGGATTCATTATTTCAAAACAGAATTTTTTGCTTTCCGCTCGTTTGCGGCAAATTGTCGCGATAATGAAAAAATCCCCAATAAAAACAGGAGTAAGAGCAGAGGGAGCAAAAACATTTTGAAATTGTCAGAGCCTTGCATAGCATGAACAATTTTCCTCTTTGTGTCAAGGCACATTCAGATCACAATTCTTTGCTCAACGTTGCTGACTCTGCCCTTTTTGGGAGTTGATGAGCGTGAGAATCTTTTGATCTTGCCTTCCGCCACATCTGTAGTCCGTACCGATGAGCGGCAAACAGCTCTCTGCATCCAAGAAAGCTCAGCTAGCTAATGCACGCAAGAACATTCCTTTCCACCAGTCTCTAATTCCCAATTCTCTCATCACGGATGGACGTCGACCAATCAATATCATCGTCCGGGGACCGGAACTGGCCCACTCAAGGCCCACTGAATGGATGGTTGATCGGGAGACAGATGACTTTTCAGATGAGGAGGAGGGCGAGGAATTGTACTACTAAATGCTTTTCATTTGTATGAACTGTAATAATCTCGTCCACTACTCATAAACCACCCAGTCTGGCTTTCCGTTGAATTCCGGTTGAATTTTGCAATTTGGAGTTTGTGAAGCAAAATGAATATAATACCGACGAGAAAATGACATGATCAGATAGATATCGCCAGATAAATACATGTTCTCCGCCAGATTTAGTCGAGCTGAAACCTTATTGAAGTAGAACGAAGCTGGAACCGGTCGAATTTTGAGGTTGGCTGAGAACAAACAAAGCCAAACAGCACGCTGATTTCATGGGCGGTGCCGGTTCCCAGTAGGAGGGGCAGTGGCATAGAGCGGGCTAGCCGTGGTGGGGGTAGGAGAGTTGGCATAGGATGGACGACGGGAGTACATGATGTTTGGAATTTGGTTGTGTGAGGGTGAGATGCAGGTCGCAGACCTTGGGGAGTGTATAGATTCGAATGAGAGATGGGTGATGAGTTCACGAAATCCAACGCGGCTTTTATATAGGGAGAGAACCAAGGCGTCTGGCCACCGAGCATCCGAAAAAGGGAATTACCAAGCGCTCCGAAACAATGAATATAGGTAGACAAAGAGAAGACGGAATTGACCGAAGCGTCGAAGACAATAGGGGAAGTCAAACATAACTTTTTGAAGCCGATTCAGAGGCGATTCAGCTAACGATTCAAGAACGATTCGGAAACCTGAATCGCCTTTGAATCGGATTCACCTTTGACCACCCCCCGTTCGAAAACGATTCGACAAGCGATTTGATGGGTGAGCTGGCGCCTGTTTAGGCAACATCAAACCGCCCCAGCGATTCAAATCGCGATTCAGATTTTGTTTCGCCTCTCGAGGCGCTTCGACGATTCACGCGATTCACGATTCAAAAGCCTGAATCGCCTTCCAAATCGCCTTTTGAAGCGGTTTCTGAATCGCCTCTGAATCGTTGCCTCAAAACCATGTTTGACTTCCCCTAATGGAGTGTAGGGATTGCCGGACCACAACTGAAGTGTCAGTCATCGTATTGGACCATCGGATTACAGGATGAGATCATTTTGAAATCCGGTTTCGCGGTGCGGGAGATACAGATTGAGAAGCGCAGAAGCCAGAGGAGTTGATCAAAAAAAATCTGAGCCCAGTTCTGTCGGCTTCAAGCCCTGGCCAACAGAGTTGTCTTGAGCGAAAATTTCCAGTTTGGGGAAAGAAATGCGAAAAATCGAGTCTAAGATCTAGAGGGAGAAGAGCGCGTCATAAGATCATGCATTGAAAGAAACCATGCCTGATCCAATGCCGAAGAAACTAGCAGTCTCGCGAAAAGCCGTGGTGGTGGTTGTGAGCAAGGTGTCGGGACGAGAGCGATCAATGCCGTAAAATTGTTTGGGCAGACAACAGCATCAAACACCGCCACGTATCGCACCCCAATTTGGACGTCCCAAATGGCTCATCTGCATCTGCATGGCCAGCGCACACCACTTTCACTTAGCAGCAGCGCTAAATATGACTCTCTCGGAAATAGAACCGACGAAATCTTTGCGACGCTCACCTCACCTGGCGCCGTCGACTCTAATTGGAGACTCAGAGTCTCGACTCTACTTGGGTCAGAACTGCAATTTACTCTGCCCAGTCGAGGACCAGAAGCGAGAAACACCTCTAGCTCAGTAGCTCTACCTGGGATCGAACACATCCATGATGACTTGTACTGGTATCCACTATCGGGTACTCCAACCGTCGGTAATGGGGCGTCGTAGGACGACCGGATCTCCAAGGCTGGTAGCGGCGCTAGAGTCCATTGCCAATTTGCCGCAAGGCGAGAAGGGAGTATTGTGTGCGTAATTCTGCCGTGTACCTGGACCGTTTGCTTCAGAAATGTTTACTCTAGGCTTGCGGTACTCTATCTCTGACACCAACGCGTCATGAAGGACATACGATAAACAGTAACCCCATACTCTCACCGTACATACGCCGTAACTCGAAGGTTTTCCGACCATTTTTAACGTAGATTTGCACCATGGCCGCAGTCGGTCAGCTCTTTGGTCGCTCTCAGCGCACAGGTAATATTTTACATCATGATATCAAGTCAGCTACTAATCTGCACAGGGAACCAGGGGGAAAGTAAACTGTCAAAAGGCCGGACCATCTCAAACCTTCGGTACAACTTTTCCAGGCAAGAACGCATGCCCCAAATTATCTTCAAACCACTTCCAATCATGCGCAATAAGAAACTCAACCCGAGGCATCTTCACCAACTCCCTCACCCTACCGATATCAACCATGGCTTGCGCAGGATCGCGATGCATGCAGTACGACTCGCCACTCTCCGCGGTGGTGCCGATACGCGTTGCGTCGTCGGTGAGGAGCCGCGTGTCGTGCGCGACGTCGCCGCCGAGGAAGATCCAAGCGCCGTCGGCTGAAGTACGCGCGAGGACGGTTATGTGGCCGGCACAGTGGCCTGAAAACAAACTCCGCCTGAATTCGCTGATTGATAACAAGCGAGGGGTAGAAAAGAACGTACCTGGTGTGTCGATAACATAGACACTTCCGTCCTCAAATAGGTCCTTGGCGCGGGGAAACGGTCCGACCGAAGTGTTGAAATCATCGGGGTTCAGAAAGACGGTACGATCCTTGGGCGTGGAATCGGCTAGCGTTTTCGAAAGTGGATTCCCGGGGTACCCATCCTCCAGAGACGCCTTCCCCTCTCCGCCGAGAATGAATGTGGCCTTGGTGAACGGGGAATGGTCACCGATACTAAGTAGGAAAACTCTAAATCAGCAGCAATATACAAGTACGTTCAAATACATACTCACTGATCGAAATGCAAATGACTGATAATAACGCGCTCAACCTTCGCAGGGTCGATCCCGCCCTTCTCACACGACTCCGCCACGCTCTGCGGCACCTCGCACGGCATAAGCTTCTCATAGTGTTTCCTCGTCTCCGGCGGATATGAGTCCCAATCCCGGCGCAGCCCCAGATCGAATATGAAATTATAATCATGCCGCCGATCCGACTGCGCGGAGTGCTTGAGGTAGAACGAGAGGGACGGGCAGGCTTGGTAGGTGCGAGCGTTCCCTTGGATGATGAGGTCGTTGGGGAGACGGATCATGCCCGCCTGGAGGCCGGAGACTTCCATGTAGGGCTGGTTAGCGGCGGGTGGGGGGAGCGGGGTCACGGAGGTTTGCGAATGCGCCATCTTGGGGTGGGGAAGAGGGAAGACGGACGGTGAAGAGAGCACTCGGGTTAAGTGGGAAATGGGAGCAGGTCACGAGGCGCCGGGAGAACGGGTTCAAGTTTACCCTTTGATCAGTTGTTTGCCCTTTGGTCTAACTTTGGTCTGGGTACTTCCTCAGTCTAGGCTTTCGTCCCGGGTGGAATTTGAACGCGTGAACACTGCGTGAACCAACCTAACATCTATTTGGAGGTAGACAAAGTTTTTCACAAGTCGCGACTCCAGCTATGAGTTTCTAGCGATTTGGATCTTTGTGAACGTTCGAAGCGGCGGGCTCAACGCTCAACGACTGAGACGCGAACATACGGACAATGGAGAATGACGTAATGCCTTTCACAAATGATACCGGTGATCTCCGGCCAAGGCTTGATAGGCACTGATCGGCAATGGCCGAAGATTGAACATGACGGCATGTTGAAAATCGTAAATTGTTACAAAAGATCGTTAAACACGAGGGGATACGCAAAGAAATCTAGGATAATTCAGCCAAAGATATCTTCAGTGTACTTCCCCGCCTTCTTCAATTCACCCACCCATCCTTGCGCATCCGAAAGACCCCCGACTTGCTCCCCAATCTTGGCAAGACTGTTCCGCACACCGGCCCCAACTCGCGCCGCAGATCCACAGACAAAAACCCTTCCATTATTATTGCTAAGATCGTCCCAAATCTTGACTCCATAGCGAATGACAAGCTGCTGGGCGAATCGTCGGGCGGAATGATCTGCTGAATAAACAGCGTCGAGGATCAGGGTGCCGTCGTCGATGTACGAATGTACCAGGCTTATTGGTGTATGAGAATGGGAAACGGGTTTATAGTGGCAGTTTGAGCTTACGATTTCAAAGCGTCCATGTCGTGATGACTGGTGCCGTACAGCAATCTGAACGGCGCGATCCCTCCAGCTTCCTGAGTTTTGATGCCCTGCGCACGGCGATGCTCCTGTGGAGTCTGTCAAGATATGCATGCATGATCCAAAGAAATCAGACTCGCCATGAATCCAAGAAATGGAGCAATCCCAGTTCCAGCACCGACCATCGTGACCGGGATCGTCGGATCCTCCGGGAGATGGAAAAACTCTCCCGAGGAGCAATGTTTCACCCAAACCCCATGTCCGACTTCAGTGCGCTTCAAAAATCCAGAACACAACCCTTCGAAATCTCCAACACGGCTGTCTTCCACACCGACACAGAGTTTCGCAACTCGTGGATCAACCAAGGGGCTACTCGCGATAGAATAGCGACGCGGTTGATTGTTACGCAAAACCACAAGTAGTTTCGGGAGATCGAAGGCCTGAGCGAGAATCGGATGATTAATTATGAGCTGGGCGAAGTTACGATTTTGCTTGAAAAAGGTTTCCTCCGCGGAATCGACCACTTCGCCGGCGCGTCTCAGCGTCTGGCGCAAATCCGCGAACTTATCGTCCTCTGGAACGAACGAAGATATCATGAGAAGAACACTCCTCTGCAGCGGCCCGGAAAGATCGGCGTGGTAAGTGAGAAGCTCTCGCAATGTGACCTGACGATCGAGCAAGGTTGCAGCGAGGGACCGGGGGTTCACCGATGCATCCACCTCCACGACCTTGAACACTGCATCTGCGACGAAATCCAATGACGCCAGGAGGCGTTCCACGACCGCGGGATCGTTCTCGGGAAAGACTTCGAGATGATCGCCTTCCCGATACACCAACCCTTGGGGAATTTCGAGCTCGATGAGACGCATGCTGCGAGGCATGGGCGAGTCTGCATCAACTAGCTCGATATTCGACTTGACTGTCGCTTGCGCGAACTCTGTGACGGGAGGCTGAGAGGGCGGAGCGGCAGGACAGACGGGCGAAGTCGGAGGCTGGAAGATGACTTTCACTGATTGGGCGGTGTACGACGACGTGCTGGCAAGCAGATTTTGTTCCGTCGATCCTGATGACTTGCTGACATCGAGGCCAATACTAGCCGCCGTCGCAGCCCACAACTTGGTGCTCCACTCAGTGAAATCACCGTCCTGGTCCGCATTCGCATCACCGCTGCCTTTGGGGAAGATACGATTGCCACCGAGGGCAGCCATGGCTGAATCCACTTTATTAGGCTGGACGACAGATTAGCTTCCAATTCCAAGCAAAAACAAAAGCTACGCTCACGAAAAGCTGATACGTTGCTCCCCACTCGGTATTCCCTGCACCAAACACGCAGAAATTGATCCCAGCAAATCGAGTCCCTTCCCCATCTCCCTTCAAAGCTTTCATCTCCGCATCCAACTCGTCCGCGAATCCCAACGCACTATCTGGTGGCTCGCCGTTATAAGTTGCCACACAGATCAAGAAGAAATTCGGCTGAGCAGCAACCGCAGCCGTCTGTTCTCGATCAGCCAACGGGGAATCCGCCAGAGAAACGACTTTGACGTCGGAGAAACCAAGCTGTCTGGCTTTGGCTGCGGCATCGCCCGCCATGCCTTCACAGCTTCCCGTATTCGACGCATGGATGGCCCAAAATCTCGGCAGGGAGCCGGTGCCGACGGTAGGTTGCGGTGCAGTCAGTTTCTCTTCGACGTGATTGTCCGCGAGGTCATCGAATTTGACCTCAGATATTGGGATCTGCTTGTGCAGTTTCATGCTGAAATTCAAGGGTTTGAAGACGATGAAGTTGGGGTCGTAGATCACAGCGCCTTCGGTGGTGTTTTCGATTTGAAAGTTCAATACGACACGCGTGAGGATGACTTTGATCTCTTGTAATGCGAAATTGAAGCCGATGCAGCCTCGAGCGCCTTTGAATGCATTGAATTTCATTATTCCTTGAATGAAGATTCATATCTCACCCGTGGCAAACGGAAGGTACGCATATTTGTGGCGTTTCTTCACCTCTTCTGTGCCCCATCGATCGGGGTTGAATACCAGAGGATCCTAAGAGAGTTTGGTTATCAACCCGTAATTCTCAAAAACACTCAGCACGTGTACCTTCCAATGCTCCGAGTTGACCATCAGCGCATGTAATGACACAGTGACCTGCGCATCTTTAGGAATGAAAAGGCCGCCCGGGAGTATTACATCTATCACAAGAGGTCCATAAGAAGAAAAATCATCAACTAATTATACCGCACCTTTCCGAGCCTGCCGAGTGGGTTGAAACGCTGGATTATACAGCCGTTGGCCCTCTTTGACGAACTAAAAATGGACACACAGGCGCTCGAGTGAATATCGAGCACACAAAGACCAAGAACGCACGACCCACCCAATCGAGGTACTCAAGCTTGCCTAACTGTTCCGCAGTAATTTCTTTCTCGGGGCTTAGCCCCGCTGCGACGAGAGAGGCGTGGAGTTTGCGTGCTTTCGCGGGGAAGGTGGCGAGGCAGAACCAAAGCTGATGGTAGTAGACGGACGTTATGGTCAAAAGTCAGGGAGGAGTGACGCCCACGTACCCAAGAAAGGACACTCGAGCTTGTAACCTGCCCCGCCCCAAGGAAGGTCAGGATATTGCTATTGACGAGGTTCAGATTCATCTTCTTCCCGTCTTCGTCTGTCGCGTGGAGCTGCAAGTGTACAATATATTCATGAGAAATTCATTGACCAGGAGACAGAAGAGATGAAATGCTCAAACACACCATATAATCAAGGACACTGCTCGTATTCACCGCCGCCTCTTGCAACGGCATGTCCTGACTGCACCCCGTCTCTATCACATTGGCCTTTTGCACCTCGATCCACGAGTCCTACAGCACATAGCAATGCATTCCTCAGTCGGGGAAACGAATGAAAAGGAGGTGAATGAGAAGACGCACGATTTCACGCTCCGTAGCCCTCTTCGCCCTGTCCTCGGGATTGGGCAGTGCGCGGTACAGACGTCCGCGGCGGACGAGGGTTTGTGCAAGGGTGAGGTTGCGTGCGAGGAGGTGGAAGACGTCCGCGATGGGGCTTTCCGCGCTGGAGGCAGCAACAACAGAGGAATGAAGTCACTCAGTGAGTGTGAGAAAAGAGGGATGAACGCACTTCTCCAACATCTTCAAATCGACGCCTATAAGAACCTCGCCAATCGTCTGTGCAGCCCCGCGCATACCCCAGGAGAACGCGTCGAAGCTCTTGCCTTTGGCGTGCATGCTGCGTTTCGACGACGCGCGTAAGCCCTTCACATAGTTCATTTGGAATGATACTCAACTCGTCGAAACACTTGATGAGTCTCTTGGCGGAGTGGTCCATGATGCGCACGTATCCGCGCATGGCTCTAAATAGGTATTTGATATTTATTTTACTCCAAGACAAAGGGAAGGGAGGGAAGACGTACTTCGCGCCCATAGCAGTCATCATGAACTTATGGCCCTCCGCCCACTCCCAGTCGTCCGAGTCCGAGGTGAAGATGCCCTTCCCGAATCCAGACAGTTTGAATGGTGCGAGGGGAGAGTTCTCGTCGATCTGGAGCAGAACATCAAATCGGACGGATTCGAAAGGAGGATTGAGAGAAGGTCAAGAGGGAAGAGGGAGGAGGTGCCCACCTTCTTCGTGAAGTATTCACTCTCCTTGAGGACGACGCCCGCACAGTCGGGGTCGTCGGTCAGATAAATCGACTGTTTGAAAAGGTCCGTCAATAATAAAGCAGTAATATCGAAGAGAGTAGGACAAACCTTCCCGAGATACCAGACATGCACCACATGCCCGTACTTGCGAAAAAGCCGATGATAGTTCCCGATGAAATCAGGATAAATCTCGCTGTAGCCGCCGATGAAGGGCAGGCCGCCGGTGGGTCCCGGGACGGGGTGGACCTCGAAAAACAATTAGTCTCACTCGTCCGCAAGAAAAGATAGGATGTATCGTAGCGAGCTCACCTTCTTGCCACTAACCAGCACCGCGACCCTGCCTTCCTTCACGATGGCCTCGACAGTTTCTAGGAGCTTGAGATCGCGCGTGGTGGTGTCTTCATCTGCAGACGCATGGAAAGAGATGGAGGAGGGGAGCGCGATGCTGAGTTTGTCGGCGACGGTTTTCTGCAGGTCGTGCAGCGTTGACAATGTCGAGTCGGGTTGCACGTCGATGGAGACGCCGTGGGTGAGAGCGGATTTCCCGTGCAGGTGGAAGACGATGGTTGGCATTGTTGGTTGGTTGGTATGTTCTAAAGTTAATTGAAATTGAATGGCGCTTCGAGTGAGTGAAGGAAAACTAGCGAGACTTGAGGGGGTTTTATATAGAACTAAACGAGTCCGGCTGCGGGTAAGAGACGCAGCCGACCCGGAGTGCAGGTAGTGGATAATTGGGTAGCTTGAAGGTTGAATTGCCGGTTTTAGTCGGCCTAAGATCGGTATGCCGCAAAGTCGAGTACTTCTCATGTCTTCCTGCGCGATGGGAAGTAATGCCCGTCCATCAACGGCTACTACGAGCTTAAGAACTTGTCAGCATAACGCAAATGGAATATTCAAAAGAAACGAAAAACCCCTTCAGCTTGATGAATTCAGTGGGGATTACTGGCATAGTACTGCATGCAGGACTGGATGTAGGTTTCGACAATGGTTGCTTGTTTTTCCCAGAGATTTTCATTCTGGATGAGATATTTTGTCATTGTGAGCCGGTCTTTTCAAATTGTAGTACGCTCGACGGGACTGACCGTTGAATGCGGACAGGGAGTCACGCCTTTGTGCAGACGCGGACCGAGGGTGTAATGTTGCTTTACACCTTCTTGATGCTTCTGAGAATTCGGCGATCACTGGCAGTGTTTTTCTTTAACATCCACCAAACAAACACCCAAGAGCAGACGATGCCTTTGAACTTTTCTTTTGAGAACCGGTGGAGGGAGATCGAAAGTTTGGTCGAGTTAAATGCAGAGTATACTGCCAGCCAAAATATTGAACAGTGAGTAGAAAGGTTGTGGCGTTGAGAGAGGATCCAGACAAAACCCAGACGTTGAAGCGCTGTCTATGTATCGGTCCGAGAGACAGTGGTATGCTGAGGCAATGGTGAGATTTCCGAGGCTGAAAGCTAACCGGGAGACCAGTTCGCCGCCAATGAATAGAAACTAGCGACTGTATATGGGACCCTTGTATGCGTTGGCTGTTTTTCGGAATCCACATGGGAGTTCGGGAAAAGCCTGAAGTTGTCTATGTTTGCCATCATCCTTCAGGTGTTCCCACGCCAAACGCGATGTCAGCCGTGACTTCACGTGGCGTCACGTTTTTTTCTCTCCGTCTCCCTCTACCATGTCCGTCGCCCGCGCCATCCGAAGCTTCACCTCCTCCTCCATCCTCGCCTCACCCAGCGCCGCAGCCGGCTCAATAGCGTTCGTAGTCCTCCCTTTCTGCTTTCCTGCTCGTTCTGACCAACGTTCCACACTATACGCAGAAAACCGAATGTCTTCGTACGCCCGTTTCTCCAATTTCCCCGAATTTCCCTGAAGTTTTCGCGGTAGTTTGACATCCACGTCAACAAAAAGCCAACAGGCCGGATAATATTCAAGCTGTACGACGCGGAGGTTCCTCGCACGGCGTCGAATTTCCGGGAGTTGGCGACGGGGCAGCACGGGTTCGGGTATGCCGGGTCGGGATTCCATAGAATCATTCCGCAGGTGCGTGCTCGTCTATTCTTTTATTGGAAATGCTAACGCGTATACCGTCGCCTTTCGCCGATAGTTCATGCTGCAAGGCGGCGACTTCACAGACCACAACGGCACGGGTGGGAAGAGTATCTACGGGAAATACTTTGCTGGTGCGTTCACCTAGCTCTGTTTTATTCTTACTGCTTATATATGGAACTCGTCACTCCTCCTAGACGAAAACTTCACCCACCGACACACCCGCCCCGGCCTCCTCAGCATGGCCAACAGAGGCCGTAACACGAATGGCTCCCAGTTCTTCATCACAACTGTACCTACACCGCATGTACGTCGACCTTCGCATTCCTCCCGCTGTGTCATCCCTTTCGCCATTTCTAACGACATTTGTTAGCTCGACGGCAAACACGTCGTCTTCGGCGAAGTCGTCGAAGGCATGGACATCGTCAAAGCCATCGAGGCACGCGGCTCGCCCAGCGGCCAACCCTCTGCAGAGATTACCATCGCTGAGTGCGGGGTTGTCTCGGAATGAGCGCTCGTTCCGTCGTAGAGGTTCGCTTCGGTATTAGAGTGGGGTCAGAGAGGAATGGAGGTTGTAGGAGCTGAGCGGCGTGGAAGCGGCAATGAAAAATCAAAAGGGATACGCATACGGTACCCGCACACTAAAATTATAATCGAATTTATTGTCTTAATGCGCATTATCTTCTCAAGCACATTGTCTGCTGCACTCGGGATTCGTCTCATCGTCGTGGAAAAATGCATTCATGAAGGCATAGAGCATGAGCATACGATACAGCACTAGTGCATAATACTTGCGACTATTCAAATCCCCGTCGCTTCTGAGTCCGCCGCCCTTCCCACCCCACACCCCTCCTCCCCATCCCCATCTCCCATCCTCATATACCTCACCAAAACCGTCGCCCCACAATCCAACATCACCACCACATCGACGTCAGGCACCGCATGTGCGCTTCGGACACCAACGACCTCCGTTAGGAACGCCGTGACATTGGTGGTGGGTACGAGGGAGGGGACGGCGCGGCCTGTGCGGTAGTCCAGTACCAGATGGGTTGCGGAGGGGGAGGAGTTGGTGGATGCGGACGCGGACGTGGATGACGAGGAGGCGATTGCGGATGCGGACGAATCACCCTGGGTTACGGCGTCCAGCGAATCCGCGTACTCCCGTCGTTTCTGTGCGATTTCGGCTTTCAATGCGGTCATATCGCGAGAGACGATGCAGTGGAGGAAGGCTTCGTCCCGGGCGCCGAGTTTGAATTTGGTGGAGTAGTCTGCGAGAGGGAGAAAGAAATGAATAAGGCGAACGCGAAGGAGAAGGAGAAGGAAATTGTTCAAGAGGGAAACGCACTCAACACGCTACGACACTCCTCCCTATGCCCGCTATGTTTCCAATCTCGCGCCTGACAATCCCGAGAGCAATAGTATTTCTTGTGACACCCCGCACAGCGTTTGAGTTGAGACGATTTCTGCGACACGGTACACTGAATAGTCAACTTGTTAGTTTACGGGATTCGGAATTCGAAAATGAAATGAAATAAGAGTACTTAGTGCTCACCCCAGGATTATCACACCGCCTACACCCATACCCGTCCGACAAAACATACCTCTCAAGCAACGGAATTCGCTCCCCAGTAATCTCAAAAAATTCCCGCCACAGCTCACGCGCCCCCTCTGCTTCCGAAAATCTTGTACTTTGCCAGATCCCGCGCGTCTGCGCCAACGCCGCCGCAAGACTGGACAAAACGCGGAAATACACCATCCCCGCGGGGAGGACGCGTTCTGCGAATGTACGGATCAGGCTCGCCATTTCTGTGGGTGTGTCGGCGGAGTGGGAGGATGTTTTTGGGTAGCGGATGGTGCAGGACATCAAGACGCGGAGCAATCCTGCGTCGAGCGCGTCGATGAGTGCGGTGTACCCGGGCTGGGACGGGATGAGGGTGGATAGTAGGTCGAGGGCGTCGTGTACAGCGGATCCCGTGTTGGGGAGGGCGAGTATGCGGTCGAGGGCGGTGGTGAGTGTGTTGACGATGCCTGCGGATAGGAGGGCGGGGTGTAATTCGTGTTTGGGGAAAGTAGTGATGAGGTGCGTGAGGGATATGAGACGCTGGAAGAGGGCGTCGCGGGGGACGGCGTTGTATGAACTCTTACAGGCCGCGACGATGGCGTCGACGTGGCGGAGGAGGTGGGCGGCGAGAACGTTTGGATCGTTGTTGCATCCGTGGAGGAAGTTCTGTGAGATGGCGTGGCAAGCAGGCGTGCAGTTTCCTACGAATTGATGGAAGACATCCATCGAGGTGACTTCGCGAGAATGGGATTTTGGATGCATCATCCATATTCGAGCGACGAAGGCGTGTATGCCCGGGGTGTCGTGCACCAAGCGCGCTGCAGCCTCATCACGTAGGAGCGGTCGCAGCGAGTGCAGCAGGACAAAGACAGCGGGTTCAGAGTTCGGTTGCTCTTCGTCCTCTGCGAGAATCTTATCCTTGTTCTGCTCAATCGCCTGCATCCAAAACCACATCCGAGGCCAGAACGATTGGAGAGCGGCAGAGGGAACGTCCTGAAAGAGGGCGAGGCTGCCCATGGACGAGAGCGCCATGGAGATAGCGATATTGATGTCGGTAGTGGTGGTGGAGCGAAAGCGCGAGGGCGCGAGGTTGGCGAAGAGGATTGGGAGGTAGACGAACGAAGCAGGTGCAGGGCCGCGGTTTGCATCCATGAAGGGTTGGAGTTTGAGCCAGGCGCGGAAGGAGCCACGGGATGCCTCATATGCAATTGTCTGGTCGACTCTGGGGGTGAGATTGCATAGGCGATCTAGACGATGGATAACTTACCCGCACAGAAGGAGGCAGAGCGGAGAGACGGTCGACGGAGAGTAGAGGGTCCATGGAGACAGAGAGGTTCGAAAGCAGAAGTAGTAGATCCCATGCCACTCACACTCCTGTTTATATGGTTATCGACAAAGCAGCGCTTTGACGCATGCTTGGACCAGCTAGTCAAAGCGCGCATAGAAATAATGCCGAGAACTTTGGGAGGCAGAGAGCAGATCTAGTGTCAAGTAATGTTTTCGTGCGTGCTCATCCGAATTTCGAGCAATCAGCCAGGAGCAGGTCCAGAAGGCATTTCAAACACCGACTTCGGAAGACAAGAAACTCGAGAGTCGACTGGCTCGAGAGTCAAGACGGTCGCGAAAGAAAAGAGAGCAAAGCATCGAGGATTCGAGGCGGCTGTGTTGGCGCAAGCTGCAACTGATCTTCGTGGTTCGAGCGCAGCAACCCGCATTGGCCATCGTGGTGGAGGACAAAGCGCGGGAACGTGACGTGACATATTACGGTCACTCATTGGTCGTGTTTGTTGTTCGCCGAAGCTTGCCGACCGGCGAGCCACGATCGAGAAAAATTGGGAAGCCTCAGGAATGCAGTAGCTATCATATCCTTTCATTTATCATTTCATCATGATTCTATACCAGAGAGACCCTAATTAATAGCGAAGCCCTTCTCTTTTCTCGTTCTCCGTCACTAATTATTCCATTTTCGAAAGAACGCATCATTCAAAGGCAGAAAGTGATCTGAACCGAAAAGATTTAGACTGGAAATAACAAAGAAACATTCAGAATAAAACAAAACGTACCACCAAGTTGGCGTTATCCTTCTGGCACGCAACCTGCACGAAAGTGTCGGTGGGAACGTGGAACGCCGTGTTGCAGTTCGCGTTGTTGCCTAACGTCGAGTAGCATTATAGCAATGGTGAGCAAACGGAGCCTGGGATCAGATAAAAAGTAAAAGTAAAACTTACAGTCAGCACCAGCGGGCGCGCAAGCACCGACGTAGCCGAATCCGGTGGTGACCGAGAAGGAGTGGCTGTTGGCGCTCGGCGGTTAGTTTTTGATGCGTATTAAGGAAGGAAGGCATTGAAAACGTACGGGGCGATCAACGACAGGTCGGTGCTTGACCCCGAGCCGGCAGTGCTCGGGTTGACGAGGGTGGTCTCGACGAGGGTGCAGCGCTCGCCGTTGAAGCCGCAATTGCCTGTCCGAGAGAAGCATCAATATAACGAGTAAAACGAGACGAGAAGAGATTCGCGTACCAGTCTGGAGGTACGCGATGGCGCCGCGGAGCGGGCCGTTGATGGTGTAAGCGCCGCCGGTGGAGAGGACGGCGCCGGTTTGGCTGATGAGCATGGGGGTGCCGCGGCCGCAGCTGGGAGAAAAAGAAATCAAGGTTCAATACAGCTGTATTACAAAAGCGAAGAGAGAGTCACCGATTGTCGAAGGTGACGGTGTGGGACTCGGCGAGGGCCTGGCCGGCTGCGAGGGCGAGGACGGAGAGGGCAGCGACTTTGAGGGAGCAGAACATTTCAAAGAGGTTGGGGAGAAAAGGGTGGAGGTAGAGGTCGTGAGTGAGGAGGACTGAAAAGTACTGAAGTTTCATGTTGAACAGCTCGCCTTTTGAAGGTTCCGAAAGGTAGGGTGGGAAAATGCGTCGGAAGGAGAAGAAGTTTGAAATCTGCATGCGTCCCCCCTCGGCATCAAATCAACTTCGCAAGGGGCGGGAAGCACGAAGTCGACATCTGTGCATCCAATCCGTCCCAAGCGACGCTTCGAGATTTTCGGCCGATGAAACATGCAGATCTTTTCGTCTAGTCCAATCTCGAATTCCCTAAAGTGGACTGTAAAAATGGGTCCAACCGTTCAATGCTCCCGCACCTAGATGAACTTTGCACCCTCCATTCTCCCGTGCTTACCCGCTGTCCGCGAATTTCGCCGACATTGAACTATATATCTTTCGTAACCTGAGCCTCAGCTGATACGCAGCCGAACCCGTCCGCACAACGGATAACACGGACCAACGAAGCTCATTGACACGGAGTCCCTCGCGGTCCTTGCCTTGTGAAGAGATGAAACACCCCAATCTCTAACGAGAACGATAGCCTCGGTGCATCGAGAATTGAGTTCCTGCCCCCGAGCCGGGTACGCTAGGACCCCTGATAATCCCTTTGGAGGCTAGGTCCCGACCTCGGCCAATTTGCCAAATTTTGTCCGGACGTTTTTGGGCTGAAAATTTCGATTTTTGTCCGGACAGGACCTAGCTCGCGATGACGTAACGCCCCAAACAGAGCCAATTTCTGTTCCCACGGGGCCAAAAACGCAAAATTTTCTCCGTAACCTCCGTTTTTGTCGTTCTCCGTGGCTTTTCTGCTCAGATTTGCACCATCAAGCACAATTTCGATGCAGAGAGTGATCTGCCGTCAATTTCGGCAGACCCAATCCGCCCACATTTTGTCCGGACGGGAACCTAGCTATCCGCGCCCCGAGGTCGAATTTTTGTCCGGTTGGGACCTAGGTTTTGGGCCAAATTTTGCGATTTTTGTCCGGAAAGTGGGCTAGGTTCCAAGGGTATTATCAGGGGTCCTGGTACGCTCGGAAATGCCTCGGTGCATTTCGACCGTAAAAAGAAGTCCAAATTTAAGCGCCAACAAACAATGTGCTGTAGACTGCGGCTAGGTAGGCGTACACACATGTTGAATTGATCCTGAATTGAGTCCCGTTCAGGTAAGCGTCAGCATTCATACGTAAGTAATTGCAGATGCGTTGATTTTCCGCTTCCGAGTCCATTGATGGCTGAATTTACCGTGATTCGTGAAAGAAAACGGGAAGGCAGACGCTCACCACAGCATTCTTAGCAAATTTGCTACCCCTCTCTATACTTCTCTGTGCCCGCACCGAATCACTATGAGTGCGGGGTCAATAGTAGTACTATTGACCCCGCACTCATACTAGTTGAACCGTAAGAATCCCGGAACTGGGAGAACTAAATTTAGAAATCCCGCAACTTCAAGTTGAAACTGTTCGCTTGGCGCCTCCGATCCTTCTCCGTCGTTCAGAATCATTGGTCCATATCAGCAAGGTCTAGCCGGGTCCAGTATGCGGGGAAATCATCTTTCGTGAGCGCGATCGGCAATGCCAAAGTTCGAGCAGGTCGGGTAAACGAAATGAGAGGATGTAGGTAGCCTAGTGCACCTCTGCAGAGAAGAAGCTACCCCAATGACGCTCGGGAATTAGCTACTGAGCACAATACTGAGCTAATACTGTGAAGATCGCGCCACCACGCGAGCATTGAAATTTGACTGTTCCTCTCATGTCCATCAATGATTCAGAGTTGCATTATCGTCCTTCTGTCTTGCTCCGTTGTATTGAAATAAATACTTCTCAATCCCGGTAAACAGAACTCTCGACCGTCTCGCCACTTAGCCTCGACGGGACTCAAAAAGTCTGGCAGTGGCGCGGCGCGGCGCGCATCCTTACAGCGCTCATATCCTGATTCAGGTGATTCATTTCAAGCCCAGACGCCTACGCACGTTCAATAGAATCGAATCGACTGGTGTACCTTATTTGGTAACCCAGCATTCAATCTTTGAATTCAAGTTCTTCTCCCGTCGGCGATGTCCGCGGAGCGGCGCCCAACGGGTCTTTTTCGCTGCGCGCGCTGCAAAGTTGATCTTGATGAATCTTGATTCAATCCCGTTGAGATCCGTTCGACGCGAAGCCAACGTTTTGGGAAGGACATATTCATTTAAAGGTGCACCATGGCCAGAGCTTCAGTCAGAGCTATTTGCTTTCTCCCTCTTTAAATTTCCCCTCAACTTTCAACCATGCTCGCTTCCTTCGCGTTCGTCGCTGTCCTCGCCGCCGTTGCTAATGTCAATGCGGACCACCGTATTACCCTCCGTGTACGCATGTTCCTCAGTCGGAATCACTTCGCTCTTCCCTATTCTGAATCACCACCTCCCTTGGTATTATAGAACAATTGCGGCTTCGGCGTCGGGCTGACCCTCAGCAACTACCCGCACAACGGTGTCGACTATACCGGTGAGCCTGGACTACATGTCGATTCATATTTATTATTCATCTCTGGACTCGCGTACCGGATAGGACCCGCCATCGGCGATATCGGCGCAAAGTCGAGCAAAGTTATCACTGTCCCGACTCGGTACGTTGACTTCGCAATTACTGTAAATCGAGCAAGCAATTCAATAATGCGCGTGCTTCGCAGATGGAACGGCCGTATTTGCGATCGTCCCCCGAACTCTGGTGTGTTTGTTTGGCTGCTCTGCAAGAATGATGTGTTATTGAAGTTGATTTAATTCGCATTTAGGCTGCCAGAATGATTGCTTCGGTGGAAGTGAGTGAATTTGAGAGAACATGCCGACCTGGGTTCTGACATTTCCTGTCGAGTTGCATTCGGGGAGGCGCCCTGCTCGATGACCGAGGTATAAACCTGTGCCACGATTCTCAAAGAGGAGGAGTATATTCAACAGTTTTTTTCGCAGTGGAACTTCGATGCCCCCAGCATCGGTGGTAAAACGTGCGCAGAGCCGAATAATTTCCAGTTCAACATCTAATTCCTTGGCGCTACAGTGACTACGACATCAGCAACATTCAAGGTTACTCGGTGGTATGATATTTGTTCATTTATCCTCTTCACCTCTTCACTACAGCTGAATCACCGCTAGGCGCAACAAATCATTCCCGACAGTGGTGACACGGTAACCTGCACCAGCGCCGGCTGCCCTTGCAACCAAGTACGCTGATGCTCAGAGCGCTCTCTTTGCGTGGTGTACGAAATTGATTAACCATACTCTTTAACTTAGGCCTACCGCCCCGGCGACACATCGGGTACTTGCGGTGGCACCGGCCCCGTCGACCAAGCTACTCGTGTCTCGGGCGGGTCCGGATTTGTGCGTTTTATGTTCCTTCCATTGCTAACTTCCATTTGTCTGAGACTTTTTTGGTGGTTTTTCTTGAACAGACTGTCGTGTGAGTGTACTTCTGAAGTTCTGGCCCAAATATTAACAGGTTCTCTACAGCTATTGCCCTTGAAGAACGTATCAAGAGAAGGGCAACGTTCAATGAAGTTCGAATGATATCGATGTTGCCGCGAGATTATAAGACTTTCTACTGGTTTTTTTTGAGGATTTTGTGTAATAGCGAGTAAGAATAGGTAGTACTGGTCGATACGTGAATCAACGTGCTTCGAAATTAGACGTATCCAGTTCTAATTTTCCGAGAGGTCAATTGGCGGCAAATCCATGAGGGATCAAACCGGCCGGACTTTGCCGGTTGCCACACAGTTTTTGCTTGTTTGCGTATCACTGCGATGCCATCATTGCGCTTAACTTTTTTCTCCTTAACCGGCGAGGACACCTGCTGCCGGGGGAAGCTCTCGAGTCAGCTCGCCGACCCCATGTTCGCCTGGCTTTTCTCCTTGTTTTCTTCGCCTCAACCGACCGTCAGTCGTCCCCCTTCAACGCGGACCGTTCCTTGCTCTGGCATCGATATCATCGCCTCCGAAATCATCCTCACCACCGGCCTGGTTGTCAATGCTCAGCTCAATCCTAAGATTCTGGAAGAGAGCCTATGCAAATTAATTGAAACTAAACTGCCGCGCGCCGGAGCAAGGCTGGCCAAGAAAAACGGGGTGAGCTGCGCTGCTTTCAATTTTTTTTTCTGATGCTTCTGACCGGAAGACCAGTCCTACGAGTTCCGTATCCCAGACACCTTCGATGCGGCTACTCCCACCGCCGGATTTACAGTAGAACACTATCCCGAGGTGTACAACTGCTCCGGACGACCAGAAATACCGCTTGGCTTGAAGAACGCGAAGCCTTGTGTCGTCCCGAGACCAGGCGCGGAGTTCGATGCTTCCTTCAGAGGTCAAAGTTGTCCCAGAACGCTGGAAGACTTTCTCCGCCCCAACACCCCACTCCTTCACGTCCACGTTGCAGTCTTTCAGGACTTGACGCTCATCGGTGTCACCGCTCCACATATCGGATTCGACGCAGTCGGCACCGGCACTCTACTGAATGCCTGGGCACGGGTGGTCAACGGCGATGATTTGGATAGCATCCCAGCCATGCCGTGGGATGCGCAGCCGTTCTCCTCGATGGCGCCGACGGTCACGCCTCCCACGAAACGCGGGTGGTTTGATCTTGGGTGGTTTAAGAAATTTTTGTTCATCCTTGGCTTCATACGTGTCGTCATCCGGGATCCACAAGAGATTCAACATCTCGTACGCATGCCGAAGACGTTCTTGGAGGACGAGAAGCGGAAGGTTATGGAAGAGTTGAAGGCAGAGGGTTCGAGCGAATATGTCGGGAGCTCGGATGTCCTTGCCGCTTGGTGGTACAAGGTTCGAGTGCCTCACTTTTTCTTTAATCTCGTGTATCGATTCATTTGCTCAGATTCTCTACGGCATCCGCGCACCCGCCGACACCACCCCCATCCACATCCACATCGTCAACAATCTCCGAAACCAACCCATCTTCGGCTCCTCCTCATCCCTCGCGCCCATGTCTTACCCATTCGTCAACAACGCCGTCATGACCATCCCCGTCCCGCCCATCCCCGTCAACACCATTCAAACCCAATCCCTCGGCTCCATCGCCTTGCACCTCAGGCGTGCGATTCTGCTATACAACACCGACCCCGCTGCCATTCGCACTGACGCTCAATGGCACGGATACGCGCCGAATCATGGGAAGACGGTGTACCCCTGCCCGCCCGGCTCGGAGTTCTTCATCCAGAGCAGCTGGCGCGTCGCGGGGTATGGGGCTCTCGATTTTTCTGGTGCCGTGGTCGAAAAGGATACCTCTGCTGCAAAGCGTCGCGTGGTCTTTTTACACTGGTTCAGCTCCTCCAAAAATACGATTCCATACCGGAATTCGGCAGTGGTTGGGATGGAGGATGACGAGGTGATTTGGGTGGGATATGTTTGTGGGAAGAAGGAGTGGGAGAAGATTCGTCAACAAGGCGAGTTAGAGTTCATCTAATTGATTCCTAATATTATCCAATTTGCATGTCCCAGTAGAATGATTATTTGTTTTGTGGCTTCTTGCGTGCCATCCGCTGGTGAAAATTCTTTACGATTGTACTTACCGCATTTGCGTTCCTGGACGGTCAAGCTCGTCGGCATCACTAACACAACTTGACAAAAATCTTGAGCCTCGACACTTTCATTCTCTCCACACCTCGTGACTTCCTTCACTTTTGACTCACATCCCGCTCGTTCTGCGATTCTCCTAATCTTCCTTCCTCCCCAAGATGGCGCAACCCTCCATCTCGCTGCCCAAACCCAACCCTAATCAACCCTACATGGAGATCTCCGCTCTCCAGGCAGGTACCATTCATCTTCCAAACGACCTGATAATCCAAGGAAACGCTCGCACCTATACAGCGTGTCCATCGCTCTCGTTCTACCTCAAGCACTCTCAATCGGATCGGCATTTCATCTTCGACCTTGGGTTGCGGCGGGACTTCGATTCGTATCCGCCAGAGACAAAGCAGTACCATGAAACCCTTATGCCGTCCGAGGTAACCCAGTCTGTGGTGGAGTCGTGTGAAAAAGGCGGAATAAATCCTGCTGAGGTCGAGCGAGTTGTCATTAGCCATTTGCATTTCGATCAGTAAGTGGAAAGGATATATTTTTGCGTATCGCTGATGTATTTCCACAGCATTGGGGACCATTCCCCGTTCGCGAAGGCGACATTCATTCTAGGCGGAGAGAGTAGAGCGTCTTTGAAAGAAGGATATCCTAACGATCCACTTTCAACAACACTAGCCGATTCAACACCGATGGATCGTACTGTGTTCTTAGACGCGGATGACTTTGACACTTCGGTAGGACCGTTCCCGCATGCAAAAGATTTGTTTGAGGACGGAAGTGTCTATATTATTGACACCCCAGGTAGGATCGCATTGGTTTTACGATATGCGTTTCGAAATATCAATATTCACTGGCAGGACACTGCGCTGGCCACATAACCGTTCTCGCGCGCACATCAACCGACGGCGCTTGGATGTTCCTCGCCGGAGACGTCGTGCACGACACGCGTCTCCTCACCGACCATTCAACGCGCATCGGCACTGCGGCGGCGAGTGGGGAGCCGTACTGTATGCATCGCGATCCCGTCCAAGCCATGGTTGACATCAGCAGGGCGAGAGAGTTGATAAAAATGCAGCGGGTGGAATTTATCATTTCCCATGATTGGAAGTGGGTCGAAAATAATTTGAGCCACGCATTCCTTCCTGGAAAAATTGCCTCAAAGGTTCGAGATGTAAGTACTCCAGGACTGATTTGAATATTGCCTTCGCCTTCGTATGTTTCGCCCATGTACTTACAAATCGGGAGCCGTCGGAACGTGAAGTAATGGATGCATGTGTATATTGAGACTGACCAAAGACTTAGTCCACTGTTGTAATCGTAAAGATCTATGCTGAAAATGACTGGACAACACTCGGTATATGCCACACACAGTTGGAAGAAAATGAGCTTACCAGTTTGTTGCTCGCTCTCCATGATGTGTCGTTATCAGAAATGATGTACCGGGAGCCTGAAGCAAAGTATTCGGATTCAAACAGTCAAAAAACACGGCAGAAAGACACGCACGGTCAATCTTTCCATTCCGCTTTGCGGCAATGAACTCGTCCGCAAACGCCCAGTAATCATCACCAATTGTAGCACCCTGATACCAGTCCTTATGGAAGTCCGTCTGGAAAAGGCACACCAATCGTGCATCCAACTCGTTCTCCGCACTCAGATGCATTTCATCGATTGCGGCCTGCCCAGAGCCGATGAAGACTATACATTTGAGCTGAGTCATGTTTCGAATGCGAGCGTAGAGATCTGCGTCGCCCAACCCAAAGTTGATCGAAAGATGGGTCAACCTGGGGACGGCGCCGAGACTCGCAGGAAGATCGATGTGTCGTTCAAACTCGACATCAAGGAGTTCGAGGTGAGTAACATGTTGAAGGAAGGGAGAGCGTAGGTCTGCTATGTGCAGGGTGTCTATGCGAAGAGCCAGCCGAGTCAAGGATCGTAATTGGTTCGATGCTGCAAGTTCTGCAGGGGTGATGATGTCGACTAGAAGAAATAAATTCATGACGCGAGAGCAAGCTGCGAGAACGAGATCGAGGTTTGTTGGCGAAACTTCGCCGGGGCAAAACATGAGGTGGCGAACAGCTTTTTCGAAAAACCCCGAGGGTTTGCTTTTGATTAAGTTGACGAAAGTGTCGACTGGGATGGTGCGGAAGCTATCCCTCACTTCGGATGAGACAAGGACGACGCGATAAAGTAACGGTTCTAGCCTGAAATAGATGGTGTTCATAGATAAAGTCAATAGAAATAAATCCGACAATTACCATGCCTTGACTCGCCAAGCAGTGAGCAGTAAATTGGGAATCTCCTCCGGAAACATTTGAGCTGTAGTTTCGAAAATGAGACGTTCGAGATCGGAAGGGAGGCGGGATTCAGAGTCAGATCCAGACAGTACGTCATTTTGAACCTTTTCCATGGCTAGTTTGGTCCAAATCACCCAAGCAACCCAGGGAATGGGAGGAGAAGTGGAAGAGAGTGAGTCATTTGGCTGTGTAGCCGTAAGGCTCGTGCCTCGCACGTGCTAGTGACACGGTATTTAAATTCCGAAACGTGACTCATGTGACCTGACGCGTCTTGACCTCGAACCCTTACCGTGTCTCCTCCAAACCCTCGTTACTATGTCTGAAATCGCGATAATCAAACTTGACAAGGGCGAGGTACTCGACTCTGTGCAGACGGGCCATGGTTTTAAGGTGCGTACTTACCTAGTACCGTATAATTACGTTCAATTCGGAAGTCCCGCGTCACGCACCCCCGTGTCGATCCGAACTTTGCGTTTTGGTCCCGCCGTCACGACGGTCGTTGTCGAACGTCTTGAGCGTCACGCTGAGAGAAAAAGCGTCCAAATCATGCAAAACAGAGAAGATTTTGCGGTTTTGAATTTTTTTTCTTCGAAATTTTTGCCCCTGGTCACGCAAAATTTTCCGTTTGTCGAGTTGTCGAATCGGTTCCACTGGGTCACGCGTCACACCCCCTGTCGAATTGAACGTAATTGTACGGTACTCATCGCGTTAGTCTGGGGCACAGAATCTGAGTGGCATGCATTGTAGATGAAAGAGGCGGTCGGAAATCGGATGCCACTCGATTTCATGTGGCTTTTTGCTCATCCTGCCGATGGACAGGCTGCCCCTCTTCCCTCTTCCGTCGTAGCCAAGCCGTGGTACACCACGGCTCCCCCGCTCCACGCGTCCCCATCGGTCACTGGGCCGGAGATCGCCTCCTCATCGTCGACGAATACTGCGGTACCGCCTCAGACAACCTCCCACAGGACCTTATCCACGCGTACCCCGCTGCCGACCCTCAAGACGACGCCCTCCAATTCGCGCTTAGCCACCTGAAACATGTCGATATGCCCGGCTACGAGCGCGCTGAGGACGATAAGTTGTTCCCCAGCGACCGCGTCTGGGTCGTGCGCAACCACACCGATAAGTGGTTCGCGCGCGCCGATGCCCTTGTGAAGGCAAAACACCGCAAGGGGCCGGATGTCGGAGCCGAATTTGGCCTGGGTGATTTCATATGGTCGCAGATCGGTGGTGGCATGAATGGGAATGAATGTATTGGGCATAGGTTTGATGTCACAACGTTCGACGAAGTGAAGAGCAAGGAGGATTGGCGGGATGAGAGTGCGAAGGCTACGGGGTGGCTATATGAATTCAGGATGGAGAACGATGATATTGTGGATTGTTATGACTAGAGTACCAGAGCGTGTGCGATGTTTCAGAATCTTCATGTGTATTCAAAATCTATAAGGGTGTTTTGCAATCGGATGCTTCGCCCGATTCTGTTAAAAAACGAGATTGACCAGCAATTCGACAATGGTTGTCGGCAAGACAACATACACAACAAACACAACAAAAAAGTAATAAAAATGCATAAGATTATTGCCGGGTCTTCATCCACGGCTCAATGATTCTCCGCATCCGACGAATTTGAATCTGTCCCCGAATCTGGATCTGAAGCATCATCTGGAAAATTGACATCAACACCAATGCGAACGTAGGTCGAACATGAATCAACAGACCATCGTCCTCGCATGGCCAGATCTTAACGTACCCCTGACACTGACAACGAAGAAGCAAATCCAAGCGCTCTTCTTCAATCAACCTTGCTGCCACTGCCTGCGCGAGTCTTCCCGGATAGCACCGACTCCATGCTTCCGATGAACTTGTGTTGAGATGGATATGCGCTTTCGTCAGAGCGACTGCACCCTTCTCCGACATTCGATGCAACAGGAGGATCCAATTGTCCCCGTAATTCTCGGTGTTGTCATAGTATTCCTCCACATCGTAATGGGCTGTGAGCTCAGTGACTTCAGGTAGGAGTTTGCGTGGGTAGAGACAGGATATGAAGATGGTAAGGTTCTCTAAACCGATGGCCTCTAACGAGCGGACAAAAGGGAAGAGTGAGAGCAGTGCTGCTGTTTCACCGCGATCTTCCTTTTCATCGCAGTCGGCCAAGGATATACGGAGGCAGGTGATGTAGCAGGAGGATCGAATAAGAAAATCGCGGATTTCGACTGGCTTGGAATGGGCCCCGAGCTCGAGGGAAGTGAGATTGGGGAGCGATACCAGAGGCAAGGCTGCAGGAGCTCCACGTGCCGGCAACCCGAGTGAGCGAATGTTCGGGAACATTTCTGCGACCTCACTGCGGAGACTCTGGATTGAATTTGGCTGGATGTGGGGGCTGCATTTCAAATGCGAGAGTGCCGGGAAACGTCGCAGAAGTTTCAAGAACATCGCGCCCGAAATGCGGGCCAAGAGCTCGAGATGAGTCAAGTTCGATCCAGGCGAATGATAGTCGAATGTGACGTGAACAAAACGGGTGGGAAGGATTCGATGCTCTCTGAGGCCAAAATTATTCTCGAGGCAGCTCCATATTGCTTCCTCCGTCGTGTTATATGAGGCGAGAGGCAAGAGGCTCCGCAAGCCATCTTTTGCAGAGGGGAGACCAGCGAGGTTGGAGTGTTTGAAGTATAGATTCAGATATTTGAATCGATCTGTATTGGCGGAAACATATTCGAGCTGAGAATGAGATTCCCCGTCGATAGTCAGGGAAAGCGGTCTTTCTTTAGCGCGAGAGAACCACATTTCAAGCAGCCATGGAGCCATAGCATTCAGATCAACGTGCAGAGTGTCCCAAAGTTCTGTACTTGAAAGCGCTACATCCCGCCACTGCCTACAGACGTGGGAGAGGGCGAGGGGTGCGGTCGACGAGGTGGGAGTAACGGGGCCGCCGCCGGGGAGACACCGGATGAAAACGGCGGCTGTGACTTCAAATGGAAGATTCAACACGGGGTATACCACCTTCGCAAGACGGTTCTCCAAGTCTTCTTCGTCCTCTTCCAGCGCAGCCAGTAAACGTGTGTAGAGTAAGATTTGCGATCTCACCTCGGCTAGATCTGTACGCAGCTGCTGGGGAGAAGAGGCAGTCCCAAAACCCTCTTTACTCCGCCGACGGGGCTGATTCGGGTCGCAATGTGCGCAGGGGGGACGGGAGGACATGGTCGTTACGTCCGAGCCCACTCCGTCACAGTGTGACCGTTATCTCCCGTGGATTCACGCTCGGCATTTGCCGTCGGCCGATTGTCGGCCGCTTTTTCAACCAGATGATCTTACTTTGTATCAACTTTGTATTAGCCCCAGGGCGGGTCGCATATAGTTCGCAAAGTCAACGTTCTTTTATGCTTTCTGGGAAACAGTGCACAGGACACGACTATACTTTATAGTACAAGAAGGCACGAATTTATTATAAATAAGTGAAGATAATACAAATGAGTGAGTGAGCTCTGGGCTTTGCTGCGAGTAAAGACGGTATTGGTAGAGTAAAAAAGAATAATAATAGTACACAGATTCAATTTGATTGCAATGTCCGTTGTCCGGCTATTCAATAGCTTCGGCCTGCACTCAATCATTCTAATTTACCTACGCTTGCGGAACAGCACTTCTGCTGTTGGATTTGCGCTTCCTGCGACCGCAATCCAGGTGTTGTCAGGTCGTACTCCGTCCTTGACTTTGAAGTCGTAGTTCAAGAGTATATGCGACATGATCAATTTGAGTTCAGTCACAGCTAAGAATCGACCCGGACTGATTAAAGGGCCAGGAAATAGTCAGTTGAATGCAAAGCACCGCGCAAATAATCCTACCAAGCGCGACGCCCAAGTCCAAACAAGAGAAAGTCTGTGCTGGTCGTCGTCATTTGAATGTTGCTTCCTTCTTCAGCTGTCTCTTTCATTCGAGCGTAGCGGAACGGATCGAATGAGTCCCCGTTCTCGTATATTTGCTACACGAGAAAGATGTGTTGAGCTTTATCATATTTAGTCCGACACCGGAGACCTCACCTCATCGTGTTGTTGAGCCATAATTGGCAGACCAATCAGCGTCCCAGCAGGTAAGGTCACTCCGTTCGATAACGTATAATCCTTCAAAGCTCGTCGCAAGACATTGACTGCTCAAAGTTGAAACAAACCGTCGAGGGAATCACATGTTGAAGACCAACCTGCTGTACCCGGCTCATACCGAGCGCTCTCCTTCAAAAAGCTATCGAGCTTCACCATCTTATCAATTGCGGCCTTTGTCCAGCCCTCGGCCTCTACAACAGACTCGATTTCCTCGCGCAATGGTTCCACATATTGCAGATGAGCAGCCAAGGTGTACAAGGCATGCAGAACACCCTACGAGAATGAGTCTGAGGTGAATAATCCTAAAACATTTGAAAGTTGAGTTACCTGAGTGATGGTATGCAAGGCCCCAAAGTTGACGTTCAGCATGGTGCACGACAAGCTCCGAATATTTCGGCGCATAGGATGACCACGTGCGCCGTCGATTAACCAACTAATCATGTCATTCTGTATGTTCACATTGGATCAAATCCCATTGTTCATGTGAAATAATAGTGCACATACAGGTCGGTCGCCATTCGGCCAATTCGGGCCGTATTTATCGTCCATCTCGAGACGGTATTCAAGGATAGGTTGCAAGTGGTTCATAGCGGCGGTTGTATGGGTTTCCAAGTGGCCGAAGAGGGATTCGGCGAGACTGGTTGAACAATTAATCGCGCGTCAATGTGCTGGTTCCGGGGCAAATAGTTGTGAATGTTATTTAACTCACGGCTTGATGAATTCCGGAAGACCATGCAGCCAGGCGGTATCCTGAGTGACTTTGATTGTGAACTCGCTGGTGACTTTGATGTAGTCTGGATCGCGGCCTACAGAAAATGAGTGAGTCGTTCCGAGGATGGATTTCCGCAATATAGATATGGTACACACATTTCATTCCGACGAAGAAGCGATTGGAAATTCTTGAAACGATTGCGATCACATTCTGGCAACGAAAGGGGATTCAACATTCGATCATAAATTCCGGGGGGCGAGCAAACCTCCATAGCAGGAGACGCCGACCAATCTTCAGCGAACCGTCAGACAAAGAGCTTAAACAAAAACCCGTTGACGTACCATCTGTAGCGGGAAGCAAATCTTGGAAAGCCGCGATCGTCTCATCTCGCATGTCGGGGAACCCAAGCCCAATATTGCGAGTCATAGTATTCCTCACTACGCCGAAATGGTACGGGTCTTGGTACTGCTCCTTCCCCATCGTGTACTCCATGTGCAACATCTAGTAGGTGCCTGTGAGTATTTCGCCATTTTTTCCAAGTAAGGGCTGGAATACCGAATTAATGGCGGATGGCATCGAAAGGCAGTCATCGGGAGCCTTCTTGAGGTCCTCCGACAGTTCGCGTCCATTCAATATAACTAACCATTGATTGACTAGTGGGACTTTGAATACCCCGCCGGGATACTAAGGGAGGAAATTAGGCATGAGTACATGCGGCAAAGAGCACCGTATATTGCGTACATACCTTATCGTATCCTTCTTGTGTTAAAGCGGGTGCATTCTTGATATAATTCCAGGCCCCGACGTAGAAGCCAAAAGGATAGTTGGGGACTCCGACAGTTGGAATGCCTTTCAGCGAAGACTATACGAAGGTATGTCAGTACCAAGCCTGATCACAAAACAATACACACCGAGCTCAACAAGTTTCTGAGCAAGCGGAAAATGAAAAACCCCGCAATAGCGGCGGCCGCGAGAGCGATGGGATTTCCCGTCACGACCGTACCAGCCAGCTGCGAAATCATGTTTGTTGTGAAGAGAAAGAGAGATTAAAGAACGAAGAAAGCGAATGTGTGAGGCCACAGCCCGCTGAGTATTTATGCAACGTCCGGCGTGACCTTGGGTCCAGGATCCCGATAGATCTCAGTGGAACTTAATTACCAAAGTTCTTTCCAGATCCATATAGATGTCCCCCCGTACCAAGATGATAAGTTGCACCCTAGAAGGTGTTCCAATTTGATCGGCAGAGATTAGCACTGAATTGCAAAGCAGAAAACAAGATCGCCGCTCACTACCGGATACCCCAGAACCATCTGTGTATTACGGCGACGAAACATGACATCCAAAAGCGACAACGAGAGGCTCGTAAGCGCTTTGTCAACATATTTCTTGGAAACGATTTCTCCGAGAGACATTCTGAGACATTCCAGTGCATTCAATGTTTACGTTCTCCCAGCGATTGATGATGGTTATGGATTCGGAGCGGCCCGTGGAAGCAGAAATAACTGAATAAGTTGTCGTCTCGCAGCAATGACGCAGAGAAGCTGATACAGATAGCCGCCGTCTTGATCTAAGAATCCAAGATGCGCGTCGAAATGGCCAAGCTACTTTTTCGCCTCTTTTTCTTTGTCGTTATCTGGTTACAATACTGTAACAATAGCTGAGTTGGTACAGTTTCGCCGTTCAAAAACGGAATTGATCGGAAAATTCATATTCTTGGAGATTTAGTTCCAGAAAAGCTGTCACGGGCGGTTGAATCCAGAATAATCCCCAATCTGTATGCGAGGATAAGGGAGAAATGTACAAGTACAACCGTGGTTGGCATGTGACCGTCACAGTCACAATTCAACATGATGAAACTGTGTTGCGGGAGAGCGTTGACGAATATCTCGTCTCAACGAAAGGCGGGTCCCACACCGGGAAATAGAAATGGGGTGTCTCCTGAGAGGGCGGAAAGTGGAAATAAATTACTACCTCCCCAAGAGGGATCATTAATCGACGAAGGAGCAACAATCTCAATTCGTCAATCAACCACTGTATTGTCGTCCGTTTCGGTCATCTTTACCCACAGCCCACCCTAGAAGATAAATCAACATCCATCAGCTTTCAACTGCTAACAATCGGGGAATTGAATGGGTGACTATAGAGATTGACTGACCTTGAGATACAACGTCAAGTGCATTCTGATCGGGAGGCGTTCGCGCTGTTTCCACCCCAGAGGGTCCGGCTCAGCTGAAGGATGCCTGGGCGAAGGTGAAACGGGGGCGACGGACTGCGCAAGTGCGATGTCGGAGAAGCTTTGCAATAGGCGGACGAGAAAGAATGAAGCTTCGTGATATGCGAATTGTTGGCCAAGACAGATGCGAGGGCCTACAGCGTGCGACAAAAACAGTGAATTGCGTCAGTTGGAGTCGTTGGTCTGATGCCGTGGAGACTGACCGGCATTAAACGGAAGGAAAATGAACGGGTTTGGCGTCACTACGCGGATATCAAGGATCAGTGACAATGAATCTGAACCCAGATGGACGAATGAGCATACGATATTTATGCAATCTTTCGTCGATGAAGCGGTCTGGGTCCCATTCGAGAGCTGCAAGGAAACAAAAAAAAATCGAGTTAATCATGCTATCTTGAAGATGAATGCTGACAACATACCGTCCGGGCCCCAAAGATCTTTGCGTCGATGCATTACCAGGACACTGTACGCCACCCTGTGCAATGCGGGTATTGTCAGGGAATCCTCAGTGGAAGGGATAAATCCACGGACTTTGTATTCGCGGGAACGTAGTACGGCTTTCCGCCGGGCGTCATAGAGGGCAGTAAGACGGGCTTCGTTGAAGAACGGAAATTTATCGCTCTAGCAGAAAGAAGGAAAAGAATCGGAATCACGAAAGGGATATGTCTCAGAGCAGCAGCGACGTACACGGGTGCATATAGCCTGAGCGTTTCTGCGAAGTCACATAAACAACTCGTAAGAAAAGACGAATGAAGAAAGACGGACCATTGATGACCGCACGCAAATACTTCATGTCGCGGAAATCTTCGGGCGTTGGTGCACGCGATGCGCCAACTGTGTTCAAAATTTCTTCCCGCAATTTGGTTTGGACGTTGGAATGGCTGGTGAGCATGTAGACGAGGAAGGTTAAGAGGCAGGCGTTCTAAGACGGGGAAGAGAGAATATTGATCTTGTGTTTGGGGTAGTGGGGTTGAAAATGGGCTGCTCACAGTATCCCTCCCAGCCATACTGATGTTGAGAATCTCGTCTCGTAAGATCGTACGATCTGCAGAAAAAGAAGAGAATTCAAGCTCACTTCTTCGGAAGAACATCAAAAGAAAACAAACGAACCTTGCGTATAATGAAGAAGATGATCCACCAACGTCTCGCCCTCCTGCACCTGTCGATCCTTGATCTCATTCTTCGTATGCTCATCCGTGGATTTCTCTGCATCCGAGTCAGCTGCGGCACCCTCCCGCCGACTGACCGCCTCTGACAAAATCGGATCCAGAAACTCATGTACGACCCTCATCGGCTCCGCAATCCTGTCACGCCAGAATTCCGTCAACGGCCATAGAGCCCCGGCGGCGCCTCGCTCAATGCTTATGTGCTGCGCGAGATCGAGGGCGTGGCCGAAGGTGTTTGAGCGGTCGGAAGATGAGGGGGTGTTGGATGTGGATGGTGATGATGATGAGGGAGAAGATGAGGAGGGCGAGGAGGATGAAGCGTTGGGAGGATACGGAAGACCGGCGGTGAGCGTGCGTGGGTTCTTGCCGAAGAGGAATTCACTGGACGAGTCGAGACCGAATCGAGCGACGAGATCCTGAACATTTCGATGTGGATTATGATTGATGGACGTATAAACAAGGATTGTATGTATGGTGCATACCTGGAAGTCAATAGGATGTCCCTCACGTAGACGATTCTTCATCACATTGATCGCTTCGAGTGAATGACGGTCGAAAAGCTCGTAGTCGCTGAATCGTTCCCGGGTGAAGAAGGGGCGAGTCATGGCGCGGTGGAATCTGAACAGCCAACTAGTCAGCTTCAAAGGCTGACGGGATGACTTTTACAAGGCTCACTTCCACAAGTCTCCTAAGACATTGGTGGTAGTCTCAGTGTGAGTAGCGCGTTTGCGAAATGAATTACTCACCGTCAACGGAAAATATTCCCGACCCCAACAGGGGCTGAAAGATTACTCGAAGGTCCTCTCCCTTCTCAAAGCTGTTTGCTTCCGTCGCCAGGATGATCTTGAAAGGACCATGATTTCAGTTTCTCGGAAGATTCGCAAACCAGGCTCACCTTGACATGTTCCGGTTCGAAGGTGAAGAACTAAGAAGATTGGATATCAGATCACAAGACAGTAGAACGAAAGAAGAGTAACGTACCATGTCTTTGAATAATATGCGTAGATTGTATATGTTCCCAAGGCTTTTGGCGAGAATGGCCAACCCCTCGCCTTGGACAACATGGGTTTTGAAAGTCGAATGACACTGTTGTGAGCTCACCGGGATACTGCGATGCCTGCGTTTTCACGGCCGCAATCAGCAGGTCAATTCCGCCCCACCAAGCAGGGATAGTGGGTGGTAATATAGCGCCATGAGAAGCCGCCGCCCGACGATCCTTGTAAAGACTATATTGCACGCGAGCTGTGAAAACTATCGGGAGGCTGAAGAAACACAGCGATGCGACCAGCCCGCGCGATATTTGCAAGTTTAGATATGTTTCCGCGAACCATTTGGCGAAATAGACGGTAAAAGGAGGTGTAAGGAGAGTGGGGAGGAGTTTCAGCAGGTATCGGATACCGGGTGGCAAGGACATGGAAGGAATGGTGGTGGGTGAATTCGATGTTAGTGTATGGCTTTAGGACCGTTATTCTGGTGGTAATTTGCTACGCCGAGGTGTTCACAGGCCTGGTATCCAATCTGCTCAATCCGAGATCACGGATCGAGTGCCATTGTTAGTATGTTTGATAACCCGATTTCTTTCCCGGTGTGCGGCAACTCACGGTGTCTTCGGTAAGCTCTGTTTGTTTCGCGCCTGATCTTCTTGGTTATGGAGAACGGGTCGTCAATGAGTCATTGACGACCCGTTCATGGCACTTGAAACAAGAGGGGTTAAACGGGAGAATATTGTGTGGGCGTAGGGTGCGTGGCAGTTCGATTTTCGTGCCGTCTCCCATAGTTTATGGTCCAATCTCCGAATCGGGATGGGTTGGGGATGGGTGTTTGGAGCAAAGAGACGAGCTTGTCACTGTGTCACTGTGACAGAGCTAGCCGGCTCGTTGGTTACCCGGTTAGCCGGAACCTCTGTTTCCCTCCGCCACGTCGAATCTAGAGTCAGACCGTCAATAGAGACTCGGATGGAATCTCTATCTCTGAACCATAAAGCCGCCCTTCCATACCAAGTTACCGGGCTAATCTCTGGAAATGGCCATTTTACCATCACTGCCTCAATGTCTCCTCTCTGCAGACGGTCTCCAGCAAGTCTCCAGGCATCAAGCCAGGCATCCATATCTTTCTTCCGTAGAGTCCCCCTTTCGTAATGTCAGCATCCGTTGCTTTTCGCTCATTTCAATGGGCTTTAGCAATGATATCATTCGCCACCCGCAACCATCGCCGCAAACTGATTATCTGTCACCTCTAGAGCTTCCCAGCGAGCTCATACCGAGTCTTGGCTCAGACAGTAACGTCCTCACAAATTCATTCAATTTTCAAGAGCCCGACTCTCGGCAGAATTACTGGTAAGCACCGCCCTCGCTTCAATTCAACTCCATCAGGTGAATCTATTGATCCTCTGCGCTGTCCCCTGCTGTCCCTTTCGTGCGCTTCTTTCCGCAACTTGATCATGGTTCGCTCATAGCTCACTGCGCCGCAAGAATCTTTTGCATCAGCCGTCTCGGAACGGTCTACGGCGAATACAATTTAAATCTACAAAATGACGAGGTGGTCAAAGACATTATCGGCAGTTACCTTTCATTCTCGTTCGTGAGAGCTCCGCATATTTCTCAACCCGCATCTTATGTCCCGATCTTAGGTAGACTTTGGTATTGAGTATCTATTTCCGCGCAACTGATTTCCGCCAGGCTGTCCTTCAATCAACGGGAGCCTCCGCGGGTGATGCTTAGCATGCATGAGGCTTTGCCAAATTTGCATCGCCAGCTATCAGCTACCTATCTTAGCGGAGAGCGTGAACTCGACACTCTCTAACACCACCCCGCTTCGCCTCTACCCCACTACTACCGCCTCTTGCGCCACCAAATGCCACAAAAGCTCCTCCTCGTCGCAGGCGCAACTGGAAAACAAGGCCAAGCCCTCGTCAATGCCCTCAACCTCACCTCACAATCACAACCGTCCAACGAGTTCATCGTCTGGGCATTAACGCGTACCAAATCCTCCTCCGCCGCACAGGCCCTCGCATCCCAATATCCCCAACACCTCACCGTCATCCAATGTAACCTCGACACACCTGATGAAGTGCGTCAAGTATTCGAGAACGCCAAACGAGAAAAAGGTGGAGTCTGGGGTGTCTTCTGCGTGTTGGCGTTCCCTGGACTTGGAGCCAGTACGGAGGGGGAGGAGAGGCAAGGGAAGGTGAGCAAGCTGGGAAATTGATTCGGACTTATTGACTGACTAAATGAATGATCAATTTGCGACAGACTCTCGCCGACCTATCTGCCGAATTCGGCGTCTCCTCCTTCATTTACACCTCTTCTGAGCGTGGTGGGGAATACTACGACGATTACAGAGCGAAAGCCGACCGCCTTTCAAAGGTTATGATCGAAAGACACGTTCGGGCGTTAGGCGAGTCGAAGGGGTTGCCATGGACGTGAGTTGCTCGCATATATATGAAAGTACACCTCCTCTTACGCGGATTAAAAGGATTCTACGCCCTGGATTCTTCGTGGAAAACTACGAAGGCACGATCGGCGCCATTACCGTTGGGGTGTTGAAGTCTGGTTTGCAAGCTACGACGAAGGTTCAGATGGTTGTAAGTGGGGTCTTCTCGTCCTTTTTGTCTTTTCTTTCTGTGGTTTTAATTGTCGCGCTTCAATCATAGGCAGTGGATGATATTGGACAAGTGGCTGCGCGAATATTCATGGTATGCCATAATTCTCGAGTCTGTAATTTGCTTCGAAACTACAGTGATTCGATGTGATGGTCCAGAACCCGCAACCGCATAATCGTCAGATATTCGCAATCGTCGGGGAGTGTACGTCCTCCTCTATCTCTACTCAACCTACAATTACGCTAATCACGAAGACTGAAATTATCATCTATAGGTTCCACCATGGCAGAACAAGACGAATCATACAAACGCGCTACGGGGTACGCCCTCCCAGCGATCCCAAGTTTCCTCGCTTGGCCACTTCTATCGCTAAATACTCATGTTAAGTCGTTGTCAGTAATTCTCTCCCTCTGCCCCTTCCCTACCCCTTCTTCACAATAACATCAATGTGGTTTAGGATCACCGACATCGAACGGGTTCACTCCGCGCGATCCGGTGGCGAGCTCTGTCCCGAAGTTGAGGGACAAATTGCTGCGGCGAGGGAGGTGTATCCCGGGATGAAAACGGTGGAGATGTGGGCGAGGGAGACGAAGGAGAAATCTCAAGCGCAGGGCGGGAATGGAAGTGTAAGTGCGGGGTGGAATCAGGTATCAATTTTGAAGTTAATTACGGGGAGACAATGAGAAGAGATCATTCCATTTTTTTGCGATCGACAATCCACACACTGTCCTTGTAGTTCACCCCCACGAGGTTTGAATTCGCGCCGAGAATTCTTCTCCCCCAGTCATCACTTTCTTTCCCTCATCTTGAGGCTATAATTGAGTGTGAATAACAAGCCCGCTTCGAAGATAGAACGACACGAAACCTTCAACGCGACATCCGGATCAAGCATGAAGAACACAGGCACAGAATACCGCTCTCTAATTGGCTGGCGAGTGAAATCGAGGACAGGACTGATGATTTGTAGGGTAGCAGTCCGAGATTTCAGAAATCCAGACCAAAATGAAAGCGGAAAAGAAGGGGATTGCGGGATGATGGTGGTCCGAGTCCAAGCTGGGTTGTGACAGTGCCGGTCACAGATTGCTTCCCTGGTTCCGGCATTTGCCGACGTCGGTTCATTGTGTAGAGGATACGTGATTCCCGTAAAGAGAGTCGTGTTCATTATGCATGCTATGCAGTTAAACAATCGCTAACGCGGTCGGCGGACTCGCAATCCCCCCCACCACATTCAGATTTTGGATCGTAAAGAAAAACGAGTACCGCCCGAGTTCATGACAGGTCTTTGCTAATTCTTCAAGGTTGAGGTACTCAACTACGTCATAGAAACAATAAATAAGCATCGTAGACGCAAGCATAGGAATGAATTCACGCACCGATACTCATTCCCCACCCACCAATGAAGACCTGATGCAGCGACCTCATATCACCGTCAATAACTTCCCCCGTATTCGGCAGAGCTTCAAACGCGGGATTATCGCTCCCCACCAAAGACAACTTCTTCTCCCACAACCACCTCAGCAAGTCTCCAGATGCCTCCGTACCGAGGAACGTCGCATCGGCGTCAGCGCGATACGGTAAGATCGCTTGCTCGTGTGCGGGGAGGGCGTCGTATTGTTGGGTGAATCCGGTCCGGAGGACGAGGAAGTCACCGGGTTTGAAGAACGATGTGGCGTTGAGACCTTGCCAGGCGGCGACTTCGTCGAGCTCGGATGGGGAGATTGTCGTATTCTGAGAAGAAATATGAGATGAATACTTATTTATAAGGTTGGTGATGTATGGCCATGGCACCTACGCTGAATACATCAAAGGTCGCGTTTTTGGACTCCATCCAGCCCGCCCAGTCGAGCAAGACTCCACGTCCTGCGATACCCTTCTGAGCTGCATCTGCGGGGCATTTTATCATTGACTGCAACTTGTCTGAGGAATGAATGAACGACGCACTCTGAATTCCGAGTACAGTTGTGCCTTCTGCGGACACGATATCATCGAAGGTAATCAGATCGTTATAGAATCTGCCGCATCACGTTGAATCCAGTCTCCGCATTTCAACGCAAGACTCACTGATACGTCGACTGCGAGTTATTGGTCGAATACGGAAAATGCTTCAGCCCATCAAACTGCGTCGAAATCTGCGTATTCAGGGTAATAACATCGTCTTGGTATCCCGCCCTCGGCTGTATAGCATGGATAAGTGGTCTCCGGACCGGATTCAGGGGTGGGTCGGGCATGCTGAGCTCCAGATTGAGATTGATGGCGCGTCCAAGCTGAATTTCGTTTTTCGCCGCGAGGATGGTGGTGTTGCGGATGTGATTGAGGGCGCCGAGTTGATCGTTATCTCCCTACGAGGAGAGAATGTAATGGCAGCTCATTTACGTCAAGCGAAGCACGCACCCAAACACCCCAGGCCGCTCGTGTGGGGAAGGATGGATGGAGTGGGAGCTCGTCGTATGTCGGCCAGTTAGCATAGATGTCCGAGTCGTTGAATGTGCGTGAAACCAGCGTGAGGGGATGAGGGGTTGGCCGGGCGTGAGTGACGACTGCTGTAACAATGACCGCGAGCGCGATGAAAGCGTTCATGACGGCAAGAGGGGACGAGGTCACATTTGTAGAAAACAGAACCGCGGCTTTTTATATGTTGTAGAATTTGCGGAGCCGTACACGGAATGACTGGTGGCAGGAAGAACATTATTAATCCGCAAACATAAGTTTAATCACTTACAAACCCATACTTCTGCCCGGGCACGGAACGACTCCGCAACGAAGGTTGGTTGTTTGGATGATGAAGTGGAGTTACTACGTTGAGAGATGAGTAATGTGAGAGACCAGCGCAGTGGAGGAGTAGCATTTGTGGCTACAAGAACATGGAGCGAAAGGGATCGGTGCAACACCTGGTGGGATCGTCAGAACTGAGAACAATCCCGTGAGCCATTACCATGACACGGTGGGACGGGAACGACAGGGGTTGTAGCGAGCTAATTCAGCTCATTGCGTGAAAAGAGCTGGAGACGTACGTACTTGTTCCGGCGAAGATAATCAACCATACCAAAACCATACGGAAAAACGCGTTCGGAAATGGCCCTTGGGAATGGGATCATTCCATTCTCTCGAAAAATAGTCAGAGAAGGCAGACAGAGCCTCACGGTTCCGAGCGGTGCTCCGATGATCCTCGAAGGTTTCTTCCGTTGGAATTCCGGAAAAGATGACGAAAATATAACTCCCACCAATGCCTACGCTTGCGGTATTGGACACTGGCACAATATGAATGCGTCATCTGAAGTTCTAGTGCATCGATTCGACAGTTTTCTCTCTTCCAGAGCGTCAGAGGTACAGATACAATGCACTGCAGCAAACCGTGGTGAAGGAAGGAAGCACGAGAAGAACATGTCACACGATGTCACGCGAACGCGTACTTTCGGAACCCGGGCCGAGAGCCGCCACTAAACCCATGTGACACGGATGAGCCGCCGGCTTTGATTACCGGAACTCTTCCTCCTCTTCTCACCCTTGTCTCACCCTCTCGTTTCGAGTCTCGTCTTTTGCTGCTCGTCCCGTCTTTTGTTGCTCGGATTTGACGACTTCTGTGGATGTTATGAACTACCCCACAACTGGGTTCAACTTGAACTCCTCCCTGTTCTGTGGCTCTGGCGTCCTTCATTTTTCTAGATATCATCTCTTGAATTTCTTAGACGCAGAAATTCCGTCGATATGCGCTATCTATTGCTAGGTTAGAAAGCTGGGATACAATGTCAAGTATCGAGTGCTTTGAAATGTCCTAGTGCCCGGCTTCAGTCTCCTGCTTGATTGGTCAAAGCGCGTCGAGCGGTGCCAAAGCGTGGCTTTGATGGAGTGCCTATAAAGTCTCTTAGGTGTGCAGCTCCCCTCAGAATATCCAACAAGTGTTCTCATGGCGTCCCTTCTCGACATTGATAGTCTCTCTACGCTTCCTCTCTCCGTACGGGTTAGTACATTGTCATATTTTCCTTCATCTTGCCACTCACCAATTCGATTTCCAGCGCATTGCCATGCTCGCCGCCCGCGGCTCCATTCCCGCCTGGGAACAGATCCTCAAGCTTATCGAAACCAGCCCAGGACCCTCCCTCGTACATCTACCTCCCCGTTATATACGCCAACCTTGACCCCACTCGCATCCCTCATACCGACCCATCATCCCGTCAAGCCCGGGCCCCCCATTTCAATGGCATTGGGCGCCATGGTCGGTATCGTTCTCAATTCCACGATCTCGAACTCCCCTCTCCATGCTCATTGCTCTCTGGCCAAGACTTTGGTCGTGGACCCAATTTCTGGAAGGGTTGCCGGAGCACCTACCCGAAAGAACCAACCCCACTATGCCGCTCTCTGTTGCCATCTGGCCGTTCCTTCGAAGTCCCGAGGCGAGGACCATAGTACACGCCACACCCAGTATCCATGCCTTTGTGATTCGTCTATGGAAGCTCCTCCCCGACTCACAGGTCCGCACCTCACCCTATTACGGAGTATTCTACACATTTCTATGCCACTGCGACGCTCCCAGCTGCGTCGACGCCCTCATCCACGCATGCGATGACGATCCCCACACCCTCGCATCCCTAATTGTCCAGCAAATCAATCTCGTCGTCGGCGCGTGTGTCGATCCCAAAGCCGAATATCCGCTCCTCATCCTGAAAGCACGTCTCGACTGTCTGTCCGGTCTCGTCATGATACGAAACTCCAGACTCCTTTCCGCGTTGATCTCTGCAGGGCTCATCAAAGCCTTCACGCTCGCCATCGTGCGTCTTCACGTTTTTCGCGGCGCAGAGGCAACATTGGAGGCCATCGTTCTCATGCTTCCTCATCTACTTCAGATGAATACGGGATTCCCGTATCTTCCTGACGCACTTAGAGCTGGGCTGCTCGTTGGTTTGATAGGCTGCGCCGCGCGGTACAATTCCACCAGCAAGATCGTTCGCTTCGTCTTGGATATTTTCTCAACGGTACTTCCTGCTTCGCTGGCCATTATCGTGTGATCTCTGCCCTATCTGTCCCGCTTCGAAGAGCCAGGAAATCCGCTTGCGATCCTCGTTTCCTAGCCTCCCCCGTCGCTGATAAATGGTCGGACTTCTTGGCGCTTGCTGAACAGGCGGCTCAGTCTCTACGAACACTTTCGTTCAACAGGAGCCGGAGGTTTCCAGAGTTGTAGCAATTATGAAGTTCGTGAACCGTTTTTGTTTGAAGCTGAAATTCTGACGAATCTTCGTTTCAGTGTACTGAGCTCCGTAGAGTTTCCGAATTGAAATGTTGTGGAGGCTGTCAGGTCAAGCTCTACTGCTCGCGCAAGTGTCAGATCAGCGATTGGAAGGTGTACGGGCATCGTCAGCTCTGCGAATCGAGTATGTTTTCAGCTCCCCACTTTCCATATTGTATCTGGTACTGACTTAGAATCTGTGGTTGTATCTCTACAGTTGCCGCGTCGACATCATTGACACGCCTCCATCGCCGTCAAGACGCATTCTGGCAACTTATGATGCAGAGCGACCACGAATCATGCCAAGTCGAAATTTTGCGCCAGCAGCTGCGGTATATGCTCCATTATGAGGGCCGACAGGATTTCCTCACCGAGTTCGATTATACGGAGGGGTTTTGTAAGATTAGGGTGAAGCGCGCTCAAGCGGCTGAACGTCGCCGGGATTTGCAACGTGAGGGTAAGGATGGAGACAGGGCGGAACATGAAGACGAACAGCCGCCGGTGCATTGCGTTGTCATCGACGAAGGAACCGGGACGCTCAATCGGAGTTATATGGTTAGGGAGAGTCATATGGACCTCGAATTCGATGGATGGATTGAGGAAGATTTGGGAGGAGATTAAGTGTGGGAGGCTTGATATGCGGGACGAAGAGGGGATTATGGCGAGGATTCGGGATCTGATTGTGCTGACGGCCGAGCCGTTTTGAATGGATGGTTGATTCTTCGTCTTTGACTTCCCGAACAGATAGCGCATCTAATAGCGCAGTACTATTGCGCTATCGGTCTTCTATTTTCACTATTTAAATCCTCGCCCATCTGAGTAATGTATCTGGTGCACGATCTGCGGGGCGGCCCCGTTTCTGCTCCTCCCGTCGGCCCGAGCGAATTCGATGCTCTCAATGCTCGGCTGCCAAATGTCGATTCTTGTTGAGTGCGATGTAGATAGGACGCAATATTATTCATTAGTACCGCATTTTTGCAACAGTCTTTCAGCGGCATGGAACGTTGAAACAAAATTGGTTCTAAAACATGGGTGAGACCTCACCTGCCAGTGGTCGCTGCTCGATAGTGCTTGTGGTCAAGTTTGTAATGAATTCCGTTGATTAGGGCGTCTGGACTGTCGGCCCAACTGAACGCCGTCGGCTGTCCCGCCGGCGGATCCGAGAAGCTTGCTTCGCGAAGAGTCATTAGCAAGCTTGCTTCAGCCATCTTTCCTCCCACCCCCACCTCATTCACCGAAATGCCACCCATCCCAATGCCCGAGTCCTGTTCAACACCAGACCCGACGGTGAGCTCGCAGCAAATACTACTTATTCCGCGTCTCTGCCAGTGGATCGGCTGATACTTGTACACTTCGACACAGGCTACCCGGTTCCCGGCGAAACGACAGTATACGACACGTCCGAAACAATCGATCTTGAGACAGACCCGCTTAATGGCGGATTTCTCGTCAAAGTACTCGTTTTATCTATCGACCCGTACTTTTCGTGGTCGGATGAAAGTGCGCAAGTCGCCGTATGGTCTCATCGTGAGTGTTTCATTCCGATATTCCTTATCGATTACAATTGAAGGCGGATTTTTCAAACGGCTCGTGTAGGGTGGGTTCGAACTGGGCAAGCCGTGAGTGATCAACTCGTATCATTTCAAAATCCAAGCTGTTGATCTTGATGTCCGCCTCGAAGGTTCGATGGATTTGGGGTAGGAGTTGTCCTGCGATCCGAAAACGCCCAAGTTGCTGTGGGGAAGCATGTCTACTGTGCTGTTATGCGTGCGTCTTCCATCCCTCCTACTCTTTCTGGTTTCAATGATAAAAAAAAAAACGCCATGCGATAGCTCATCAACAATACGTTGTCATTCCTGAACTCGGCGAATACGTGCGCCTCATCGAGAGGCACCCTGGGCTCCCTTGGTCAATTTATGTCGGTGCACTTGGGATGCCGGGTAAGTATAAATTGTTGAAGTTCAACTTTCTCAAGTATGTGAATATAAATTATTTCAGGACAAACCGCTTTTTGTGGATGGAAGGCATATTCTGAGGCAAAGCCTGTGCGCGCCTTGTATTTTGCTATCCGATGACATAGTCTTGACTACTTTTGCAGGGAGAGGTGGACGTTCGTAACAACTGGCGCAGGTGAACATTTGTGCATTTCTCTTGTGGAATGATAAAATTTGACGATCGTTGCTGTACTCTAGGCGGGGTCGGCTCGTGAGTTTAAAATTGAGATACGCAATGGAGTACAAGGTGACTGAACTCCCTGCTCAGTCTGGTCATACAGCTGGCCAAAGCAGATGGCACGAAAGTAATCGCCTCTGCCGGCTCGGAGGAAAAAGTTGCATTCATGAAATCCACGGCGCAGGACGTCGCCTTCAACTACAAGACTACTGATACGCGCGAGGTGCTGGAGAAAGAAGGGCCGATCGATATGTATGTCTCTCTCTCTCTCGTCCTGATTAGCTGCCTTTTTTTCTCTCTGACAAGAGGAGATGAATGAACAAAATTTATTCCCGTTGTAGCTTCTGGGATAACGTAGGCGGCGACATACTCGACGCTGCGATCGAAAATGCCGCGACCTTTGGGCGGTTCATTGTTAGTGTGATACAATGGCCGTAATTATTCAACTGTCACTCAACGCACCCTTCGTAGGAATGTGGCTCTATCTCGGGATACAACACAGGGCAAAACTCCTCTCAAGGTTCGTGCCTGCTCCCTCATCATGACCGCGCGAAACTCAAACCTGTAAATTTCAAATAAACACAGAACTTCAGCCTGATGGTTGGCAAATGTCTGCATATGCACGGCTTCCTCGTCTGGCCGCTCCTTCCCAAGTACGAGGAAGAATTTTATGCTACGCTTGCCCCCAAGTTCGCGAGTGGGGAGTTCAAGTAATTTTTTCTCTCCCAAGGCAGAGTTTAAAGCTGAGTGAATATACCTCTCAGGTACTCAGAGGAACGCTGGGAAGGACTAGAGAAGGTTGGGGATGCGATTCTCGCTGGTACAGAATGGGACGAGCAAGGCGAAGGCTGTTGTGATTGTTGCAGAGGAATGAATGATTAACTCGCAGTATAGTCCCTGTACAATGTAGAAGTGCTCGAGGCCTGCTTCATATATTTTGTATAATTTTTGTGCACAACATGCGTGCGATTCGCAATTGTTGGAAGTTGACAATTAGTGGCCCGTGCGTGAGAAAGCCGCGTTAGGTCACTCCACGTGGCCGTCACAGAGGTAACAAGGTTCTTGCCGTCTCTTTGCCAGCCTTCACGTTCGTTGCTCCCCATGGCTCATGACGAATGCGACATGCCACCAGCTTCAAACCAAACTCTGCCGCTTAGGACTCTTGCTGGGACCTCTGCATGAACCGTAATGCAGGCAAGGGTGGCACAGTTTTCGGGACTCGTATCGGGGGACTTTTAGCCTCATTCAGTTGGCGGAACATAGCGAAAACAGGCACAAACGGAGCACCTTTCTGCTCGCCTCCCTCGCTCGGACCGACAGCCACGACATTCCACTGCCAGCGGTCCGCTGAGATCACAAGGACGCCTGACGGCGTATGCTCGGTGTAGAAGTACAGAAGTACAGATATAAGCCGCCATTGAATACTCGGTATCTTGTTGTAAGTACCTCCATTCCCTCTATGCTGCACTCCCTGGACTTCGCTCCTGCTCCTATCTCTCTCGTTTTCTGCCGCCCTTCAGGTGCCAGCCCGACGGCAGACGAACAACGGCGTTCATCTGGCTATTGCTCCGACCTGCGGGAACTGGGAGGCGCCTTTGTGAATGTTAATGCGGGTATTGTGACCAGCGGGATTAAAACGCTTGTAGCATTTGGTGTGCACGTTCCCTTCCCTTTGACTTGATTCTTCGAAGTATTCAATGCTGCTTCGTCTAGGACTCGTATTACCTCAGGCGGCCGAAGCGACGGCGGACCTCTCGCTGCTGCGGTTCTCAACGGCACAAGCCCTCGTGCTGGTGGAGGGTTACAGATGGTCCCGTGTGGGCTGAGGATGTCGCTAGCGATCTGGGTGCGACCATTAAGGATTACGCGGTGAGCCACCCCTCTTTCTTGCGCAAAAGGGTTCTGATTCGAGATTTGCGCAGGTTTCTGGTGCAGTTGTTAATGTAACGCTGTGGCCAAGTAAGGCCGGGCAGTCGGATTTCTTGCATCAGGGTACGATCATGGCTGCTTCCTTGAAGCTTTCTCATGATGTGCTTCAGCGGCATTGTTTTTGAGCCAGAATAACGCTTTGAATTCGGCTACGACGTTGTACACTGTGTTCTTTGGAATCAAGTGCGTTTTTTTTGTTCTCATACATTTGATTATTCAAGTCGGCGTCTGTAGTGACTTTAGTGCATCGTCCAGTACGTGTCTATTCCGTTGGGATCTAAATTCTCGCACCGTCATTGATCATGAATATATTCTTAGCTGACGGAAACCATCTCCCTGAAGCTGCTGCCGAATTGCTAACCCAAATCAAGCAGCTCGCCTCAGCGCCCACTAACGCTAGAAACATCGTAGTCCTAGACGATTACGGCCGCGGAAAGCACTCCGCCACCGGAGACGCATGGAAACAAGCTGTATTCGACGGCCTCAGTTCCCTCCGCGCTCAAGGTCTGAACGTCGCTTTTGTCGACTTCGCGCCTCTGTGGGATGGGCGTTTTTGGGCTCTTCCCCAGGATTTGCTGCGTTTGGTTATGCTAACTCGGGCGCTCGCATACCCAATTTGTCACAGACGGATTTGTCGGGAGAGTGTTCGACGCCGTTGAATTCGTTTTATTGGTTACCTAAGTGAGTTTGATTTCCTTTGCTGTGATTTTCATCGCCCCATTTACGAGGTTGTTGTTGCAGTCATCCTTCGAAGGAAACTCACCGTATTATGGCGGATTATGTGGATTTTGTGCTTGCAAAATGTAAAGCGTAAAATGTTTCTCGAATTCATATTATACCGAGGTTTTTCATCCGGGCGGTCGCATGGTTTGGCTACACATTCATAGGCCACATCTGCGCCATAGACTGCTTATGATATGACGGTGGACGCGTCTGTCCGCCCACCATCAGACTTCGCCCATCCGTGTAATCAGTTTCAACCGGGGAGTGCCAATTTTGCGACCCCTGCTGATGAGGGAGCTGTTGTACGTATATCTGTTCCCCAACATTCGTCGAGGCCATGGTAGCCACGGTAGGCCGTCCTGTATTTCATTCTATATCAAGTGAATCAACATATATGAGCAACGAACGCACCTGTCACCCAACTCGCAATCGTCCCTGACCGCTGTGGTGGGCGATACGAGGACAAAGCAGCCTCAAGCCCTCGATTCTTCTCCTGCCTTCGACGCCGCAATCGTAGGAACAGAAACCCCACCAGACTGGCAAGAATTAACGATATAACTCCCAGCAGCGCGCTAACGACTGCCAAAGTAGTTTGATTATTGTTAGTTTGCGAAGAACTGGAATCCGTGGGCGAGGAATTCAAAGCGCCGCCGACGGTTGGGGCACCGCTGAGGAGCGGTTGTGTGACGGTCTGTACTGAAGAAACAGTCTGAGTGATGGTGGTCGCTGCGACGGCGGACACGACTTGGAAGTTGTTGGATGTGGCGAGAGGCGTCGCATTAGAACCGCTAGGAAGAGTGAAACACGATTGGTTAGTGATTGAGGTTCGATGCTTTTCGTGTCGAATATCACGAATAAACTCACCTCGAAGCGACAGCCTGGACCGTATGGTCACTATAAACCATGCCTCCATCAGCATCCAAGCCCGCAGCATCCGGCTCATTCACTCACCCTAAACACCCTGCGAGATACGACACCGTCCCAGTCCCATTGGTCACCGTCACCCGATCCACAGCCGCCTCAAGCGTCACTTTACCGATGCATAGCAGCTGAAGCTTGAATGCAAGCGGGTCACTCGAACTCGCAGCCCATCCCACAGAAAAAGACGCGCCGTTCAGAACGGAGGTGGAAGGAATGGTGATATCGAGCGCCTGCGCCACTTGAGCGATATAAAACAAGAATATCAGTCCCTGTAGGACGCCAGCGGAAGATGATAAACTGCCTCGAGTCAGTATATTGCGGTGGAGGGTAGGTACGAAGAGGAGTAGGACGCACAAAAAGAGGGAAAGCATCTCTCGGATTCTCTCCAAAATGCCGCCCCTGGCGAAGAAACGAAGGGGAATGAACAAAACAAGCGGGAGATGGGAATGTTCTCCAGACTGAAGGCTCTCATCGTCGTCCGCCGGACATCCGGTGTCACTAAGTAACAATTTATTGCCGACGATCTCAGAGCTGCCGACTCGTTGGTAAAATAGGATATCAGGATCCATCTATCAAAGAATTCGACGAGGCGGCAACGCTAGTGCTTCTTTCTTTCCCGTCATAATATAGTTGTACATCAACTGCAACGAGTGACGAGTGGGAATCTACGGAGAATTAGATACGAAGACCGTTGAAAGAGAAACGGATCGCTGAAAGCTTTGGCGACGGATCATCATAAGTTCAACCGTTATCAGAACTGAACGACTTTTGTATTTGTTGGGCGCGCAAATATTGAGCGGGTAGCAGCGGGGTACGATGGACTCTCAGGAGACGTGGTACTTCTATGAAAGTTGAGCCCAGTTGCTTGGGAACGAAGATAAGATTTAATGCAAGTTCCGGTTCAACCTCCGATGTTCCGCACCCAATGCCGTGAGCGGGGCACAAAAGTTAGCCACAAGCCGACACGGCAAAATCTAAAACTTGGCCCGTGCCGAACGGCGGCACGTCCGACGACCGAACGGCTTCACCAATACCGGCAACTGACTCCCCAACTCCCTCTCGCTCCTCAAAATCGGCACCTGCACAATCGAAGTATTCCCTCGTCCAGCCGGAACCGCGAGCTCGAATTCCAACGCTCGAACCAGGGTGAAGAGCCTAAGCATTGCTCTCAATCTGAGGACAGGATACTTAGGTCAGTCGAGTTGGAGATACACTGGCATAACAAAAAAAGGCATACTCGAGGATAGAGAACCGAAATCCAATACACGCTCGCGGCCCATCGAGGAATGTCAGCATTTGGCTCCAGACGCCTGGAATCGCGTTTGACGTACCATATCTGACCGGGAAACCGGCCAGACAAGTGTCTACAGGTTGAACAAAGCCCTAACTCTGAAGCTCGATTGCCCGCAGTCGTCCGGGCTTTCGGGATTTGTCTACCGCTTAATACTGTCTATTTTCTAGGGCTGCCAGCCGTGCCCGTGTCGAGCACGGCCGTCGAAGACGATTCGAAACCTTGAACGGCACGGGACGGTCCACGGCACGGCCGTGGCGGCCGTTTCGACGGTATGAATTATTTTCGAGCACGACTCTTGGTCAAAATCGTGAGATATAGCAATCTTGAAACTCTATCACGGACTTTGAGTCTATTTTGAAGCCAAAAAGTAATTTTAGGTCGTCTGCAATTCAAAGTTGCGCAACGCACAGTTTGCATCACAAGTCGGTAACTCCCGGCAGCACCGGCATGCATAAGACCCGCACAAAATCATGTCCCAGCTTCAGTCTAAGCAAGGAAAGGTTTCAACTATAGTTAAAGTCTGTTTCCCCTTCCTTTCAGTTGCAAATAACCCGCAATTGAAAGGTATAAAGCCTCACCCGTAACCAACCCGTGCCGTAGCCGTGCCGTCTTAAGGAGGAAAAAATGGCCAACGGCACGGGCACGGGACCCGTTCCACGGTTGCCGTCGAGCCGTGTCAACAGTCACGGACGACAGCCCTACTATTTTCTTTTGTAATTCCAGCCTTCGATATATTCAATTTCCAGCCCTCTATCTCGACATCATTACACATTCGACAACCAGTTCGGACGAGGCTGCTTGTGATATGACGGAGGTCGAGGACGTCTATCCAGTTCGTTATCTGGTGCGTCGTCCGTTCGCTGATATGGATTTTGTGACTGTATTTCTCCTCCCGTAGGCACAGTCGACGTATTGGTAGCCGTCGTCGTTTCTGAAAAAGACTCTGAACCCCGCCTCTAATGATGGGAAGAAAGCGAACCTGCAATCCAGTTTTCAGTCGGCATTCGACTCTCCACCTGACCGACAGTCAGACGAATCTGTGCGTCAACTCCACCATATTCCTTTCTACGCCTCAATCTGAGGCATAGAAAACCAACAAGGCCAGCCAGAATCAACGATAATGCTCCTAGAAGAGCGCCGACGATAACTAATACCACTCCCAAATGGCTGCCAGTCCTGTTGTTATTATCTTGTGCCGAACTTGGACTGGAGCCAGCTCCGATGACGCTGGCTGTTTGTGGATCCGCTGAGATTTAGTATAACCTCAGTCAGTTCAGTCTGCCTATGTCAGTTACAACATTATTGAACGCACTTGACAGCAACTGCCTGAACGAAATGCTCTCTATCAAGAATAAGTAATTCGTGAGTCCTCATGCTCAGAATGCGCATTAGCCTACTGAACCCACCCTAGACATCCCGAGAGATACGACACCGTCCCGGAATCATTCGAGCTCGTCACCCGATCCACCGGGTCCTCCAGCGTCACTTTGCCCTCGCACAGCAGCTGAAGCGTGAACGCCAGAGGATCGCTCGCACCCGCCGTCCAGCCCACGGGAAACGTCGCGCCATTGATGACGGGATCCGCAGGAATCGAGATGTTGAGTGCTTGCGCTGCTAGCGTGATGCAAAATATGATTATATTTCCTCTGTGGGCGACAAAATTTCGAATCAGTGATAATAACCGGCCGCCCGTTTCCAAAGGTACTACTTACAGAAAGAGGGAATGCGACGCCGTTCGCTGCATGCAGTGTTGGGTGTAAGGAGAGTGGAAGTTGGGGAGGAAGGAAGATGAGATCGGATTCCCAAGAGCATCTTCCACTTCACTGAGTCTCCACTGCCGCCGCATCCAGCCGATTCGTTGGTAATACTGAGATATCAAGCTGTTGACTCGTTACTCTGAACTCATCTATCAGATAATCCGATTCACAGAACTGACAAGAATGGAATATCTCACCTCTCCACCATATATATATATACGCAACTAATTATACCAGGGTTCAGGTTCTCCCTCAACTGCGGTTCGGACTTCCAACTAAACGGTGACTCTAAGGTCCAAGATCCAACCCCAGCTTGAGGGGCGCCTACAAAATCAGAGTTCCAGTCACGGTGAGTTGTTGGAGCAGCCAGCTCACTAGCAAAACCTGCCAGCGAAGATCATAGAAGATCAGAATACCGATACCAGATCAATCAACGGTGAGACTCAAACCTATATACTTGCACGCGGCTGAGCCATCAAGGATTCAGGAAAGCCAGGCCATCGTCAAATTTGACTACTTACGAGTTGCGATCATTTTACCGGCCTGCCAGCAACTTGAAGCAAGAGCTCCAGCTTGAATGCTAAGTCCGAAGGATCAAGCCCAAGATGTAAGTAGTCTCTCCTAGACAAACCTCGATGTGGCAAGCTCGGTGCCCGGCCACAGATTGAAGATGGAGGAGGAAGATTTGAGGAAGAGTCAGAAGACGTGGGAACTTCATAACATCCGATCGGCCGGACGGTCGGGTTGGGATGGGTCGACCTGACCCGACCCGACCCAGAGGCGGTGCAGTACGTAACGGTCACGTGGCCGTCACCGCGGCGGTTCTTTTTGTTTCTGGCGGTAACCACACACCAGCGCTGGCGTGCGCTGTGGCCCGCGCAGGGCCTAGCGCCTTTATTGTTGTCTCGTACATATAATACAACGTCTTTCCACCTATCTACCCACCTTCCCACCACCATGGACTTCGCGCAAATTTGCAAGGCACTCGACAATTGTCCTCTTGTTGCGTCGACTTTCACTCATGCCGACGTTGTGAAATACATCGAAATCATTGCTTTGCTGAAGCCTACCCCCGCTCTGGAGTATCTTACTCCGTCTCACCTCCCTTCCATTCCTCCTGAAACACTTCCGGCCAATGTTCATGAATTTATGCGTGCTTGCTTCGACGTTCCCGATGAGACGGCAAAGTGGGCTTGGGAAATCTTTCGTGAAATAGCATGGGCCTTCAGTCCGAACCCAGAGGAGCAAGCTGCTAATCGGCTGAAACATGTTAAGCTGTTTCTTGTACATGGGATTCCACTCAACATTGGTGTGTCTTTGTTCTTTCCTGTCTGATCGTTGTGGAACTGAGTAAAAATCTTGCAGGTGTCTATTCACTCTCCCCACCCACGCGTGTCTGTCTGGACCCCGACTGCTGCCGCGTCCGTCACACCCGCGACCAGACGGACTTGATTGACCGGGAACTGGTGGAGGCGACTAGTCATCCTATCAGTGTGTTCACTCTTGATCTCGGCGCTGTCCCTGGTTTCTCTACGTCTACTTATTGTCGAAGTAAGTTTTGCGATACTTTCTCGTTTATTTTATCATTGATGATGCGGAATAAATTCAAGACTGCCATACACGCTATTATCCGAATTACTACGTCCATAGCAAAGCCACCACAAGAACATACTACTACCAAACCCAAGTACCGGAACTCGTTGAGTCATCAAAGCATTTCTATACAAGCGCCAAGCTCTGTGAGTTATTTACGAACATGATGGTCTCCGCATGGTATGTTTTTTTCATTCCCAGCCAACAATGAGCTCTCAATTCATTCCGAAGGACCTCTGGAACGAACTGTGCACGCATTTACAACACAAGCATCACACAAGCTACTCTCGAGCCTCTGTTGCCGCATGACTGGCCAAACTTGAAGATCGATACTGAAGATGTCTTCAACTCTTTCTTTTTGTACGCTCTCCTTCTCGACCATCACGAACGTAACGATATTCTCCAACTTCGACACGATGCTCCTTCGCACGCTGAGCGCTTACGTCCGGCCCTTGAGGCGCGTAACAGTCGGATGGCCGGAACGGGCCAGGAAGAGTGGAACCACTACTGTGATCTCTGCTGTTGGATCTACGAAGAAGACGGGGTTTGGTGTGCGTTAAATTTTTTTCATTCGCAAAATCTATACTGATTTTCTGCAGATGCTCTTCGCTCCGCCATTTCAGATGGCGACACGATGGGTCACTATTCGTGCAACGTCCAGGACTGCCAAAATCGTTTGCGCTCAAAACGCGACAAGTTCTGCGCGGACCCGCTACACCACGCAATGCAGTCCCAGTGCTCAATCGTCGACTGCACTGCTGAAGCACCGACTGGATTCCGCACCTGCAACGATCCCGACCATCGTGCAATGGAGCTCCACCATTATCAACGAGGGACAGCAATGTTCCAATTGAAAGAACGTCTTCAACGCGCAAAGGGCTTTGCCCCGTCGAATGCTTTCCCCAACCCCACCATGCCCGCGACCTCTCGACTCTCTACGTCGCAAGATGAAATCACGGCGACTGGCGTCAACCTCCTCCCCGATAATTCGCCGCAATTGAACGGCGGAGACGATGAATCCGATGGGGAGGAGGTTGAATATACTTGTCCCAGCAAATCCGGGCAAGGTAACCGCAAGCTTTGCGCGCGGTTTGGACGCAGACGCACCCACAACGAACAGCTTGGGGTATATTCCTGCGGGATTGTGGCTGGCCGAGCTACCTTCTTTGGTTCCGAAGCTCCGAATGGTGTTGTGGTGCAGTCCCTTCTTTTTTACGCTCAAATTTGTTCGCCTGAACTGTATCAAAGGAATTTTGGATGAAACTATTCCCCACCCGTGCTTCGCTCCCTCGGGTTCTGTGGCACGACAACAATTGCAGCATCGTGAAGATGCTTCGTAAGGACCTGGACGACACCCGTCGCAAATTTTTTGAAGGGGTAGCCCTCCCCGTCGACGTATTCCATTTCAAATGCAAGCATAAAGAAGGCGATGTCGACTGTGGGGCAAACTGCAATCCGTACGGTTGGCCCGAGTTGCGAACCTCTGATGGCAAGTGGCGCTTTAATTCCTCGGCAGCGGAGCAAACAAACGCCTGGTTCGGTGGTTTTCATTCCGTTGTACGCGAGATGACCGTCGAGAGGTATAATTTCTTTCTGGACGAGATGATCAAGCGTCGCAATAGATCTCTGGTGGATGATCTTCGTCGAAGGGGGAAAAATCCTGGTAAGATTCCGCGAGAGGCTTTACTAGCAGAGGATGCGGAGTTGGTTTAACTGAAATCTGCGCTCGGTGTATTGAATAGCTCGCTGTAATATGACTTATGCACCAAATATAGCAATATATGTTTACCTCCTTTGCCGCGTACATCACCAATGGCAATGTCGCCTCCTACCTTTACCTTAAAAGACTCCCAGACATGTCCAGGACAAACTCCCGAGCTGTGGAAAGATCCACGAAGCGCACAAGTTGGTGATCTTCCCAAATATAGCCGTACCCCGAACTTCGCGCGTACTTTTGCCAAGTGCGTGGCGAATGGATGGTTTTCACATTAGACAGCTAGAGTAGATGCTATACAAGAGCTCTGCGCATTTCTCCGGGTGAATTCCCGGGAAAAACAGCTAACCCGACAGGTAGCTCTCGCATTGTACCGTTTTGGGCGGTGTCTAATTAAAAATCACTCAATCTACAGCTATCGCTGCAGAAGTATTTATCAAATGAAGATATTAACAAATGCATCCCGCACTTCTAAGTTATCGAGAGAACGATCCAAAATTTTCAACCCCCCATATTTTGTTCAGGTCTTGCTCGGATGTCCAATTATCACCAGTACAAGTCCATTTGAATACATAGAAGTACAAGTGCGTAATTATAACATGGTCGTTACTATATCTGTGATAATTCTAACGGTTATCGTCCTCCCCCGTCAGATCAATGATCTCATGGGACCCATTCACCTGTTGTAGTGTCGCCTCCACCGGCTCGGTTTTCACAACCGCACCTTTCTTTGCCCTCAACCACATTTCGAAAGGCATCTCCGAGCCGGAGTCATAGTACTCTTGGAAAGAGCAGTTGGGATGGATATGAGTGTCCGCTATACACATCATAGCCTGGAAATGGAATGGACAGTCGTCGTCCGCTTGATGAAGACCAAGCCCGAATTGGTAGCTGTCACGGAGAATGGTGACTGCGCGAACACGATCGACCTCGAGATCCGACTGTATGAGTCGAACAGTTGCTTCTGGGATGAGCACCTCCCGAATGAGGATGTCGTATGTGAGAGGTTGGGCGGTGTTGAGAAGGTCGAGCAAGTCGGGGAAAATAAAGCAAAGAGTCGGGTAGATAATTTGATAGCCACGTTCGCCATAACTAATTTATTGTCAAGCTCAAACTACAAGGAGAACGGAAGAGAGGGGAAGCACGCACTATCCAGTCCCATGTTGACATTCACGGTTATTTGCGTACCGCGCCATAAGAGTTGAACGTTGAGAGATGTGTTGTCCATAATGTGCTCGAGCAGCGACAAAGAATTCATTAGAATCCAAGAACTTGTGAATGACGCCTCTGAGGCATGTTGCGAGATCGAGAACACGTTGGAAGAGGTGTTGAAAATCAGGATCAGCAGGCCATCCTTGCAAAAGGGCAGCTTGGAGCTCGGCGTATTCAAACCGATGGCGCGCACAGTATGCGGCAGCGAGGGTCACTGTGGGTAACTTCCGATGTAGCTGATTGTTAGGAAGAGGATCCGGCCACGATGATGCAAGTAGCTTCTTGCCCATGGACAGAAGTTTCGATGAGGAATTTGCGGGGAGAGGCTGATCGCAGAAAGGGCATAACACAGTGGGATCGATCGGAGGAGGAGAAGGTGAGTTTTCTCGTAACTGAGGCAGGGATGGAGCGAGAGAGACAGGCGAGCCAAGAGGAGAAGGAATGGGGAGATCATGTCGTTCAGAATCCTCTTCGGGCTTGTCTTCGTGGAATTTGGCAGCCGATCGGTCGCGATCGTCGATATCAGAATGGTAGGCAAGGCCAAAGAGGGTACTTTCCTCGAGAACGAGGGCAGCAGTGTCGGGATCAACACTGAATTGGTCCGAGATGAGATAGGTGAGTGCCTCCGCAACGAGAACATCCACTAGTTCGTCATAAGTGAGTGGACGGAAATCGCCCTGGATAGTATCTGCGTGAAAATTGTCGCGAATCAATCGTTCGACGGCATTGTAGCCTATTTGGCCAAAACTGCAGCAAGACGTCAATTACTCAGATATATGCAGATTAATGACAGCGACGTACTAGCCTGTCTTCTTGGAAAATCGCTTTTCGCCGCATGCGTCGTCAAAGAAGCTGCTAGAAGCGAGGTCTTCGAGAACTTCCTGTAGAATGGAGACAAGCTCGTCGCCCTGTTCCAACAAGCTCGCATAATTAATATGCTCAGGCCAACCATTTGCCCGTGCTAGAGGCATTAGCGCAGCATCAGTCTCATGTTGCTGGCAGTACGCAGCCACACGGGTTTGCGAATGCGAGGTACGATGCGCAGGGTTGAAGAAGTTTGGGGAAACAGTTGATATAAGAAATAGCTGACTGCGGATTCGGAGTAGTTTTGCCGATGGCGCGACCTCGTACGGCGCATCACAGAAATCACAAAGTCCATGAGGGCTGTCAGAAGGCAAATAGCACGATTGGACTTGAGTTTGCCGGTCTGCAGGAGAAGGAGCCGAGGGAGCGCAGGATTTATTCGAAGGTTCAGGACCGGGCTTGGATGGAGGAAGAGGAGGAGGGATGGATGGCGGTGCATCGAGACGAGGAGCTGTAGGCGCAACAAGCAGAAATTGGGGATACTGCCCCGTCTTCTCATACGTAGCAACGGCAGTTTTGAAATCGGCCCAAGACCCTGCATCTCCAAGGCTAACGAAATGATCGCGTATCGCACGCGGCGCACTGGTGAAAAACCCGCGCCATGTGCCCGTCGTCGTCTTCACATATCTCGAGCCCGGGAACAACTCGGGCCACATTTTCCCCAGCCCCCGTTTCGCTCGGGTTTGCTGCTCTTCGAAGATATCCCAAGCTCTCTGGTGTTCAGCCACGGTGAACGAATCGGGGAAGCGTTTGGAGCCGTTTGATGATGAAGATACGGCGAGCTGTGGAACGATAGGCGCAATAGGAGGTTCGACCGAAGGCTGCGTGAATGAAGGGGCCATCGGTGCGACGGGAAGCAACAAAGTCGCGTGAGCCGCGGTCGGCGAAGGAAAGGCAGAGGTATGTGCGACTTTCTTGACCGGAGAGACTAATGTGGAACCGGTGCGCTTTCGCGGTTGTTGAATGAGAAAACTGTCAATGTTGGGGCAGTTCCCCAGCGGAATTTCCTCGGTGAGAGTCGCACGAAGTCGAATGAGTATGGGGGAGTGTTTGGTGACTTCAATGGCTGTCGAAGCCTGCAAAGTCTTCCATTCCGAGCCGTGGAAAACATCGATCCACGACGAGTTGGCCAAGTTGAGGTCGCGCATGAGGTCTGCGTGGTCGGAAAGACGTGTTTGAGGAAAGGTGCGCACTGGAAGCTGAATTTGCAGTGGGGATTGATTCGCCTAAACGACACGTTCAAAATGAATACCATGGATAGCGTGAAAGAGTAACTTACTTTATAAAACACGACAAACTCCACTGTACTTTGTTGCGCGACATCGAAACGTTGGCGAGCAGCCTTGTTAGATTGTACAGTATTGTTCGGTTCTTGCAAACGTTTATTGACCCAAGTTTGGGACATTGGTTGCGCCAGCGTTCGAGCTCGCTGTTGGGGGCGGCTCGGAGCTGGACGCTGTGAAGACGACACAGGTGGAGGTGGAGGCGCAGCAGCATGGAGCGGGCGCTGGGGAGAAACATGAACTTGCTGAGTAGAAGGAGGTTGAGCACGGCTGGGGCCTGCGACGGGGCGCGGCTGAGAGAGTTGCGGAAGAACGAGTTGTTGTAACGGTACAGTGGGTGGAGGCGGAGGTGGAGTGGCAGCAAGAGGGGGAGGAGGTGCCGGAGGAGGGACTGGTGGCGGCTGATAGTGTGCGGGTCCAGCAACTTTATTAACTTTGTGGATCTTACAATAATCCCGCGCAATATTTGCCGACTCCGCTGTTAGCGCAGCGTTGGCGCAACACGGCTTACACAGATGCTCTATGCACCTCGAATTAGCCTGCCGACGAGTGCCCGTAGCAGTTTGACAACCTGGTTCGTTGCAGGGTCCCGGACCATTGACTTCTGGAAGGGTTGGCGCATACCGAAGCGGAGCATGAAGGGATTCGAGCGGTGTGGGTTGATTGGCCAAACGGGTATTGATGCGAACAAGAAGATGCTCAGCATCGCTGTACACATATGCGGGAGTATGAGATTTGGAAGCGTAGCAAAAACGACACTTCGTCAGGTATAAGTACAAAGATGGGCTATCGAAACAATAACACGCACCGTTTGACAGAGCATTCCACGAGAGCTCAAATGAGAAGTGCCTTCATTGACACGAAGAGGACCCATAGCTCCATGACAGCTAGGACAGATGTGTAGAATGCGAATGTCGGGATCAGGGTCGCGAGGAGCTTCTTGTGGTGGCGGAAGGGGGTTCATTGTGGCACACAGAGTAGAGGGGAGGTGGAAACGAATTATATTTTCACATTATATACACTACAGAGTCCAAAGCGGCTGCCTTGACGCATTGTAAAGAGCAAAGCAGAGTGGACGTCGACCAAGCGCAAAGAAGTGGCACCAAGCGTTAGACACTTGGTGGCACGGCATGAAGGAGGCAGGAGGGTGGCAGAGAGGAGAGTAGGCGGCGGCGGCGGCGAGGGAGATGTTGGCAACAACGATGAAGAGGCGCGCTGGGCAGGGCGACATGGCGGGAGTGGTGGAGGAGGATACGGTACCACGTGCCGCACGTGCCTGCACCGCCTCTGGGTCGGGTCGGGTCGACCGGTCGACCCGACCCGACCTCCCAGTGGCTGGGAACGGGCATCGCCTATGATCGCCGCGGCAGCTTTGTCTTTGTTTGTCCCCAATCAAATGTTCACTTCGCAGGTTCCATTGTTTTGTGACTTCCCCACATGACTTATCGACCTAGTTACAAGAGCAGAAATACGTGCTAGCACTACTACTACACGCCCCAGCAATTTTCAGCTCGAAAATCCCATTTTCTGGAGTGTTTCGCTGAAAACACTGAATCACCACTGAAATGTGGGTACGATGCTGGTACCTGAACTTTGAAATTTGTTGTGTGATCCCGAGGAAATACACATATTATTGATGAAAATTAGCTCTCTGCACGATTATACGATGTTTCTAGCTCAAACTGAAATGAACAAATGTCGCAACTTGAACTGTGACAGACGTTACATTCTGTCACAATTCAACCTACTCATTCAATTTAGGACATTCGGCGCGACCTGTTGCTATAAATTTATACTCAGAGCTTTGATAGGCACTGATAATGAGGTCTGGAGGTATTACATCTGATACATTCTGAACTATGGGCTCACTGTTGCGTGAACATCACCTTTTCAGTATAAACCCTAAGGCTTTTTCAATTCTGAAGACATCTCTTAGAAATTGCTTGCAAAGGTCCTTGAATTTACCTCCTCCATCGAAGTACTAAAGCGGAATTTTTATTTTTGTCCTTCTCGTGCTGATATGGCCAATGAGTCCCATAAATAGTGCCTTACACCCGCCAATGGTCAAAAATCAAAAATCCGCTTTAGTAGTCCTAATGTTTTGCCAAATTCACTATGACTTTCACTTTGGTGCGAGAACAAAATGTCGAAGACGAAGACGGTATTAAGTTGACAAAATCGGAACCAAGGGCCCCAGCGAACCAAACAAAGACAAAGCTGCCGCGGCGATCATAGGCGATGCCCGTTCCCACTCCCAGTGGATCGGATATTCCCGGGAACTTGATGTGATCTCACGTGACTCAAATCCAACTTCCTTTCCGCCTCGATGTCATTTTGACATTTGTGGCGAGCCAGGAGTCACTCAGCGACAATGCTACGTCAGTCTGCATTTGGAGCAATATCTTGGCCTTAAACCACGCCGCAGCACTGACGTCGGAGGGTGTCTACAGCTGTCAGCGATTCTTCGGTAAGTCGAATTCTATTGCTGCAGACACGATTCAACGAAACTCGCTATCGGAATGAAGCTCCGAGTCTTTCGTTGTATCCATCTCTACCCGGTCCTGCACCGCTTCGCACACCTCAAGGTTCGGGACGCCAAAGGACGCCAACGGGACGCTCAACTCCGAATTTGACTGCCGTACAGGCCTGGTTCTCAACAAACCGCCTCCAATCCCCATTCGTCTCAAGCAAAACCGTTCTGAATGCCCGTGGCCGGTTATCTTCTCGAGCTACCGAAACGAGAAGCTGGTGCGGGTATCTCATTCTTAATTGCTTAATCTAAACTATGACCAGGATTTCGGGACCGAATATAAAGAACCACTGTCTCGAACGGTTAATCCGCTTTCTATCTGTCTAACTTGCTAGTGATAGGCGCCAGGTATCCCCATGCAACTCAGTGACTGCTTATAAGAGCAGGAAAAGACGGTATTGCACCTTGCAGCTTGACTACTCGGGATGCTACCCACCAATTTTCCTGCCCTCCCGCTGGGCCTTTCTTCACCTGCCTTCGACGTGACTTCCGCCGCCATTCAAGCATCCTTCAACGATCTTTTTGCTTCAGTCGATGGGCGCGTCTTCTCCGGCATACCACTCGCTTATCCTTGCTTTTCAAACGCAACCGAAAATGGAGTTGAATGTGGCCAAGTTCAGGTATTTGTCGAATATCTCGGAATCTTTATATTCGATAAGCTGAACGAAAAGATAACAGCGACAATATCTGAACGAAAGTCCGTTTCCTTTGAATCTGAATCTACACTCCACACTCTCATTCATTCCCAGCGTTCCGCGCTGCCAACTTCGGTGCCTTCATCGAAACACAATGGGAAACCTGCCAACGCACCGGAGCTCAATGCCTTCTGGACTCATCAAACCCCACCGCCCGGGTCGCCCAATCCGGAACTTGTGATGCGGGAAGCGTCTCAAGTTATTTCGTCAGTAATCTCATAAACGAAATCGACTGTTGTTTCGGTATTCTGCTAACCCATCGAACGTAGATTGATGTGCGAAACGCCGCCGACGTATCCGCAGCGTTCAAATTCTCGTCGCAAACGAGTATCCCTCTTGTGGTCAAGAACACCGGGGTGAGTTGATCCTTGCGTTGCGTTGATCCTCGAACGCCGATTCAGCTAAAGGATATCTTCTCCTGTTACAGCATGATTATAAAGGGAGAAGCAGCGCTCCCAACTCCCTCGCGCTATGGGTGAGTGCCTCGATTTCCATTCTTCTTCGAGTCAAGAGGTCCAAACTGAACTCTCTTCTTCGTCGTCTGATTCAGACCCACAATCTCAAAAACGTAAGTAACTTCTTCAACCCTTATCCTCTCAACCCGCATCTGCCGAGAACGTATACTTACTTACTGGCTCCGTCATCGCCGGCGGTACACCAAACAGATGTCATATCAACCCGCGTTTGTCCCTGAGGGCTGTCCCAAGAAGAATCACTTATCTCAACCCGCCGCGACCTTTGGGGTGCGTTCGGCATTGCATTCACCTCCTCATTGACGGGTTGAAATGATTAATATTGCTAACTTCTGAACATCCTGTGCCCACAGGCGGGCGTGCAATGGGCTGAAGCGTACGAGTTTGCCGATGTTCATAATATCACCTTGGTTGGGGGTATGTATAGCATTCATCAAGCATCAATTAACTCGGAAATTCAAATCAAGCTTGCTTTCTTTCCATCAGGTAGCGATCGGTCGGTCGGCGTCGTTGGTGGGTGGCTGCAGGTGCGTGGATCCTCCGTCCCGCGGCTTGACCTCATACTATTACTCTCATCAACTCTGCCGTTTATTTATTTACTTACTTACGTTTACAGGGCGGAGGTCACAGCGTCCTCAGCAACACCATGGGTCTCGGCGTAGATAGGGTGGTACGTGTCTTGCATTAAATAAATCATTCCCGTCCGGACACCGTACCCGGAATTCCATGTACCCCTCTCCTTGTTTCTGCAAACCCGCTTTCTCTCTTTGCCGTTTCGTTAACTTACTTAATCTCAATACTGACCGCTTATGTTGTTCCGCTTTGCAGCTCCAATTCAAAGTGGTCACCCCGGACGGCATCTTCAGAGTCGCCAACGCTTGTCAGAACGAGGATTTGTTCTTTGCTTTGCGTGGAGGTAAGTATATCCATACATACCTCCCTAGCTAGATTTCGCACCCAGGCTTTATTTCATTGGAAATCGCCCTGACAATTGCGTGCGATATCTAGGCGGCGGCGGCACCTTCGGCGTAGTCCTCGAAGCCACTCTCCTCGCATCTCCGGCAGTGACTCTCCAAGCCGTCATCGTCTCCTGGTCCTCCTCTAACCCCAACCGCACTCTCACCGGACAATTATGGAGTGTCATGGTTGATAACGCTTTGACCTGGGCTGCCGATGGATGGGGCGGATTTTCGACTTCCGAATTGGCTATCCTCGTCAATCCTGTTCTCAATTCAACCGAAGCAGAGAAATCACTCGAGTCCTTGATTGATTTCGGAAATGTTGAGGTGAAAGGAAATGAAGTCCCTGGCGCGCAAGTTGTGGTGACCACCTTCGCGTCTTTTCTATCGTTTTTCAACGAGTTCACACTGGAACATGTTGCTGTAAGTACACTATCTTTTCGTCCGATGAAGATTCTAACTGGCGGGATCTTAACTCCATCGTAGAGCGTCGGAACGAACCTCGCGATTGCCTCTCGCCTAATCGACAAATCCACCTTCGCCACCGAATCCAACCGCACCGCACTGGTATCCGCCCTCCAACGAACCAACGATGCCGGTCCGGGAATGATCATCCTCCTCGCACCGCCGTTCTCCTACCTCTCTGCTCCGGCTGAAAGGACCAGCGTCACAGAGGCATGGCGTTCGAGTGTCTACCATGTTACCACCATCGCGGAGTGGCCGTGGGATGCGAGTGCGGATGACAAGAGGGCGGCGTATAGACAGGTCAGTACGGCGGTGGATACTATCAGGGAAATTACTCCGGATGCTGCGTACCAGGTGAGAGTACATGAATTAACTTGGTCAAGGGCGGCAATTGATTCAACCACGGCACAAATATAGAATGAAGCCGATGTGTATGAACCAAATCACGAAGGTGGGTGATATTCAGAAGCCGGGCTTTGTGCAGGACTAATACTTGTATTCGGATAGTCGCATTTTGGGGTTCGCATTATGCCGAGCTTTTGCGAATCAAACAGAAATAGTCAGTCCTCATTTTCACACCATGATTAGAGCCCAGAACTGACTCAACAATCGATGCATAGCGATCCACAGCACTTGTTGGATTGTTGGCATTGTGTCGGGTGGAATCCCAATTCGTCCAGGTTTTCTTGTTATCTATGAATATGCCCCATTGAACGAGCAGAGTTCTGACGGGCTCGCATCACCACATATGCTGTACTCATCTACTAGAGCAGTTCACCGTTTTATTCGGTCACATTAGTTGCCTCTACCAGATTACAATAGTCCCAAAGGTAGTCTAATCTCATTTGTCTTTCCCATGCAATCCCCCTCTTTCACGACTCACGAGGAACAAGTGTTGAACACAAACTCACCACCACTGGGATGGTGCAGATCCTCTGACGAATACTTCACACCTCCAGGGAACTCCGCCCCAATCCCATACGAATTACCCGCCGCTGGGAGGTCGAGACTCCAGATTTCGTATGCATCGTTGATGGATATGGGATTGGCTGGGCGCGGGACGTCGATTTCTGTTATGAGTGGCATGTCGAGGGCGTCAGTGTCGATATTTTCGAGAAAAACGCGTATTGGGGAGGCGGTCTTGCGGACCTGCGGGGAGCGTACTGTCAGCACGAGACGAAGGAGAAAGACAAAAGAACAAAAATAATCAAGCAACCGCTTACCGCAACATCAAATCTCACAGTCTTTCCGCCTGGAATCGTACACGACGTTGAAGAGAACAAGACGCCATCCTGCACCGCATAGCCCAACCCGCCCTGATTCTCAAGCTTGCCATCGATGAGGAAGCTGAGGGACGTGACACCCGCAACGGCGTCGATGCCGAGGAAAGAAAATGGGAAACTGGCATTGAAGGAGTACCACGACGAGGTGTATTTGTTGCCTGTGGAGCTGGAGATACCTGCATCGCCGAGGGTAACGTTGCCTGTTGTTCCGAGGTGGGTTGTGTATAGAAGGCGGACGGAGCGCGAGGTGGAGGGGGCGGTGTTCCAGAGCTGAAGGGAACAAAAAGTTGATAGACGAGTGGGTTAGAGGCCGGACGACGCACTCGGACTTTTCCGAACAATCGCAGCGTCGAGTTATCCAACGTGAGCAGGACGTTCCGAGGCTTGACAGGCATAGGTGTGATCACTTCCGTGAGTTTAGTCTCCTTCGGTACGGTGTCGAGCATGCGAGCGAAGAGAGTGGAGCAGGTTGAAGCGAAGACGGATGGGGAGTCAGCGAATCTATGAACAGTCAGCACGAATAATATAAGAATGCATGTAACAATGAAACTTACGCTCGCATGGTAACATTCCCATCGCTCATGAAAATCCGTTTGTCGGAGTTTGTCGTGTCATTGTGGCCTGAAACAAGCGGGTTTTGAGTCGTGCCGGAGATGTACTCAGTTGCCCTGATGTTGAACGATACATTGGTCAACCAGCGTGTCCGCGAGTCACAGTCACAGTGGAAAGAGCTCACACGTTGTTATCGAAGGTAACGAATGTCGTGTCGAAGTGTTGAACGCTCTGGAAGACAGGGTGAGTCGCGTTCAGGAGAGATATTATGCAGCCGCGAGGGAGGAAAGGAATGTGGGAGGAGAGACACACCTGTGTATTGTCGGGATCGTTCAAGTCCGGGACAGTGTCGGGGAAGGCATCGTGTTGAACGCCGCCAAATGAGTGGCTGTGAAATCCAGCATTAGTATGGCGACAAGAAGAAAGTCGAAAGGACGGCGGGGGTATTGAAATTCGAAGGCAAAAAAGAAACAGAAAATGAAACGCGAAGCAGAACAGAGAATGAAAGACAGAGAAGTCTTCCACGCACCCGCACGCAACCAGCCCGATCATCTCCTCCTTGGTGAATCCCTGCTTCCTGAACGACTCAATATGTGCGTCAATGTCCTGCTGCGGCTCGGGGACGCCCGGCGAGTTGGGAACGATGGCGTCGACGCGGTTGCCCCGGAAAGGAATTTCGGGGCCGCCGCTGAAGGATATAGGTTTAGTAGCGTACGGTAGAGGAAACGACAAAGAGTTACCAATTTTCGATGGCAATAAGAGCGGCGAGGGCGATGGAATCGGCGACTGGGAGACAATGTGAGGACCTATTTGACGAGCGGGAGGCAAGAGCTAAGGACGCACTCGAAATGTAGCGATTACTTTGCCCAGTGATGATTTGCATTGTGTTAGCGAAACCATCCCCGACATTCTGAACGGGGAATGAAATGAATAGGAGAGGGAGGAAAAGCAAAAGTAGAGTCAGAAGCGCACCTCAGGTCGTGCTTGCTCCTCAGCAAAACGTATGGAGGCATCCAATCCACCTGTGCCGTCGTCAGAGTTGAACGTCGCCATGTCGTGATATGCCTATGGTGCGCCGAGCATTAGCATGATTTATTCTTCAAATAAAAAGAGAAAAGGCAGAAATCGGAATGAGGAAGGAATTTCAAGCCAATGAAACGCACCGTCCGAATCCAATCTGCAGCATTCGACCTCCCCGTAAACGAGCTGAAGAACTGATCGCATGGCTGAATAAACCCAGAAAACGCCGATGCAGAATTGATCCCGAAAACGTCGAAGCGCGCAGCTTCGAGGGCGTCCAGCTGGGGCGAGGGCCAGATGTACGCCGTCGCGCCTGCTGCCGTTGCAAGTAAGGTCGATGCGAGGGTGAGCATCGCCGCCGCAGGAAGATCAGAGAATGAAACCGTTGGGGAGAAGGGAAAGGATGGAAGGGATTCGCGTGTTATGGCTCGTTCCTTTTTATATGTACGCACTTCGCCAAGCGGCGCGCGTACATACAGTCGAGTGTTTGCCGAGCAGCTTGAAACTTTTCAGATTCGCGTTCGCAAATCCCAGACGCCGGATTGGTGGATCGACAAGCCCGCGTGCCTGGGCGCGCGGCATGATGTTGCCGAGGTGTAAGCGGTCGGAATTGCCCGTCGTGCAACGTGAGGAGCAGTCTGAGGTTAACGGTAGCGAGACCAGTGTTTTATACAGAGAGGAAGGCAGCAGACGGAATATCAGGCAGGATATCGATGAAGCCTTGCCATTCGCTTGGATAAGGATTTCTACTTATTTTTTGGGTACTGTAAACTTCTTGCGCGCCGACAGTCGAAAATCACGACTTAGAGCTGTTCCGAATCTGAACCCGATGAATCTGAGTCCGAATCAAATTGCTCTGAAAAAATATCAACAACAATGCTCAAGTGCGATCTTGAACGACACTCACCATCCTCTTCTGGCCAATCTCAACATCATTCCCGCACCTTGAACTCAAAACCAAGTCCAACCCCTCCTCTTCAATCAATCTCATTGCCACCGCCTGCGCAAGGGCTCCGGGATACCACAAGCTTTTGGTATCCCCGTACATGGCGAGGAAATTAGAATGCGCTTTTGTCAGGGTCAGCGAACCCTGCTCTGACATGCGATGCAACAGTGCGATCCAATTATCTCCGTAGTTTTCGCCGTTGCTGTCGTTCACGTCAACTTCGTAGTTGAGTACGAGCTCGGTGACTGCATGCAGATGATTATGTGGTGGTAGAAGGCAAGACATGAAAATAGTTGGGTCTTCCACCCCGGTGATCTCGACGGAGCGGACGAACGGAAAGCAGGAGAGCAGCCGCGCCGTTTGGCCGCGGTCTTCCCCCTCATCGCAGCCAGACAGAGAGAGACATAGATGGGTTATATTGCATGCAGAACGAATGAGAAAGTTGACGAGGTCGAGGGGGATGCAATAAGGCCCTAGTTTGAGGGTGGTGAGATTGGGCAAAGTTAATAGGCGCAGAGCGGCACCGTCTCCGCCTGAGGGTAGGCCCACAGAGAGCAGATTCGGGAATATCTGTGCGATGTCGTCGGACTCGTTCACCGTAAACATCGAAGGCGGGACGAGCGGGCTGCATTGTATATGCGATAGCGCTGAGAAAGTTCGCAATATTTTGAGAAACATCGCGGTCGAGATATGGGCGGAGATCTCGAGATGAGTGAGGGTTGACTTGGGAGAATGATAGTCGAGTGAGACACGGATAAAGCCATCGGAAAGTATTCTGAACTCTCGCAGCGGAGGTCCGTTCTGGAGACAATCCCATATCTCGTCCTCGGTCGCGCGGTATGAGACGAAGTGCGGGATCATCGAAAGCGTATCATCCATGTCGGAGTAGAGCCCCCCGAGAGTGGGCGCTAATTGTATATTCAGACACTGGAATCGTGCCTGGTTCGCAGAGACGTAGTCGAGTTGAGACCAGTATGCGCCATTGAGAGTGAGTGAAAGCGGCCTTTCTTTGGCTCGAGAGAACCACATGTCGAGAAGGTTTGGGGCCACTGTGCTCGGATCGATGCGTAGAGAGCACCACAAGGCACCCGTTGAAAGCGCTATGTACCGCCACTGCCGACAGACATGCGTCAGCAGGAGAGGTGCGGTGGATGCAGTGGGAGTGACGTGTTCATCGTCAGGGAGACATTCGATGAATATGCTGGATGTGACCTCAAAGGGGAGCTTCGAGACGGGGTATACCACGTCCGAGAGACGTGTTTCTAGACGTTCTTCATCTTCTTCCAAAGCGGCCAACAAGTCTTTGTAACGCGAAATCTGCGATTTCACTTCAGCCAAAGCGGTACGCAGCTCCTGGGGCGAAGCATCGTCTCCCAGAGTGTCTCCACGCCAAGGATTAGACAGATTCGAGGCGCAATAGTCGCAGGTCGCACAGGAGGACATGGTGGTTGTGTCCAAGCCGTTTGCCTTTGTGTCACAGTGTGACGCTGTGACGATTGCTACCCGGCTCGGCATTTGCCGCTGACCATTTTTGCAAACAAATACGGTCCACTCCTGGTTTTTTTAATTAGACTATGTATCGTATGCGGCAGGGTGGCAGCCAAGCAAGCCCAAAGATGGTTACGAAAGTACCTTTTTGAAATTCTTTCCACAGAGTCTTCAGATCGAAAGCAAGCTTACGCCCGCCTGGTTCAAGCCTGGTTGCGAATCTGAGTGAGCGGTCTTCGCGGAAGATGATGCAAGGATTATCACCCTCATCGTGTAGGCGAATTGGGAGGAGCGAGATGGAGCAGGAAGTCAATTACCCATCCTTGGTGAAAACGTTCGTTGGTACTCAGTGATAATGAAGCACGCGAAAAGAGTTCGCAATCATTGACGATGGTGGTGGGTGGTGATGCGAGACAAAAAGAAGGTAAGATGGGTCAACTTGGGGGAGGGGGGCCATTGCTTTCGCATGGCAGGCACTCGTACTTTTATTTTGTTACTACATGTATAGCAAGCTGGAAGCACAATAAAATAGGATATTCATGCTATAAAGGGAAAATACTATCAGCCTTGTGAATATCCTGAACTTAACAGCAAAGATGGGTCAAGGAGACTTCGAAGGGCGGAGGCGGCGCAGTGACATGGTGTCAAGGAGAAAGTCAAGGGGAAAACAGCTGAGGTGGGCTTGGTGGGTGGGACGTCATCGACAGCGGTTAAGGCAATGTGGCGAGTGAGATGAGGCGGGTGATGGGTGAGCGGGGCGTAGACATAGAAGCAGTGGGTTGCGCTCCTGGTAGGCGCTGCATTCGGCAGAATTTGTCATCCCGCAATGCAGACCCGCCTGAAACTGCCGTGATCCGACGTGGGAGGTGCTCAATAATCAAGAAACGTACCTCGATGCTTTTGCATCCGAGATACTGCGTCTTCATTCACCGCTCGGGGATCTGTATCGCATGGTGAGAGCTCCTGAATGAATCACTCATGCAATGACATATTTGGATGCCACCTCCTGCTCAGCCAACCCATCCGTGATGCTAACGGCAAAGCGCTGAATTCGGTGTTTGTGAGAGAGGTACGACGATTGTGCTGGCGGTGCAATGTCTCAAAAGTGTGGAGGCATATTGGAGGAGAGATGCGAAGAAATTCATGCCAGAGCGGTGGCTCGTCGGTACGACAACTACGGGAGGATTGAACAGCGTCAGAGGATGAAAGGAGCGCAGGAGATCAAGGGGTACCGACATCTGCTCTCGATTTACGATGGGCGACGATACTTATGTCCTGGGAAGATGGGTTCGTCGTCAGCGAAGGAAACAAAAGTGAAGATCGTTCATACGCACCCGGAGGTTCGCCGTTATGAAGCTCAAGATAGCACTATCCGTTCTCGTCCGTTACTCCACATTCAAGTTTCCGAGGGGTCCGGATACCGCGCTTGGCAATGAATAGTGAAGGACCGCCGTGTGTTTTACCGGCTCTGAATCCACAAGAGCCCAGGATTCAACGGCGCGTCGAGGAAAAAAGAGACGCGAGCTCGAAACCTAATTGTTAACGAGCTGATAGATGCTGAAGTCGCCATATTCTCCTCATTTTTAAGCTCCGGAACCAAGGGTAGAAGGCTTAAATCGAATCAGGGGGACCGTGACCGCGAAGATTCATTCGATGACACATCCGTTGGTAGACGCGGCGGTTTAGCGACGCGAAACGGCTGAAAGTGACTAAGAGTCATCCCATAGTGCAGTTTGAGATATGTACGCTGTGAATTGCGACTACGAACGGCGAGGAATCCAGTACGACGCGCGTGGCCATCGAGGTAGAAAGGAAGAGTGTCACGGATGTCACATCGGGTTTAATGTCCGAGACTGCCGAACTGGTGTCTGCAGAAAATTTCCTCCGGGTATTGCCCCGGAGGATATTCTAGATATTCTGAGTCGCAGGATCTCACAGCTGATATGGTCTGTACTATACTGAGGGGTTTTGAGAACGAAATGGGGACAACGGGATAGGAAACGCATAAAACAGGTTCATGGGCGCCTAACGGGCGCTAAGTGGCGTCAGTGATCATTTCCTAGTTTTTGGCGGGTTTGAAGTTACAGGTGAGGTCTATTGGACCTATCAACTCATAGACTGTGCATATTTTCGGAAATGAGCAACGGGTTCGAATCTTATGGCAAAAAAAACTATCCCTAAGCGAACACAAAGCTGAAATTGAACTGAACTTGCATTGCACTGGCTCTTTGTATTTCATTCAAGTTGTCTGTAATCAATTCGTGGAGAATTATGGTCTGACTCTCATGATCACGCTTGTTTGACTCTCGTTTCAAACTCGGTTTCATGGTCGAGTTTCTCCAGCGGCGTTAAATGTACGATTCACATCAAATTCGCACTGTGGCCTTACGATTGAATCTTGATTATGAATACCAACGAGATTTGTCAAGATCTAGAGCTATGTAGAGAGGCTCAATGGACCAAAGCTCGCTCGGTCAGCGCTAACGCGCTGACCAGCTCGCATTGGCAGCAAGAAGAGATCGGCATCCGATGCCGGAAAGCAGGATCAACCGCATCATTTTGATTATTCACACGGTCACAAAAAGATGATGGCCTTAGAAACGGTTGTAATGAAATTTAAGAGGCATTAGAAAGAGCGTGGGAAAAAACAGCGTTTTCATTACATCGTAAAAGCGGGACACTGATGGGATCAGAGCAAAATGGCTCATGGAGGATCCTAAAAGAACGACTACTTAAAAGTACTCGTAACAACGCAATACATTCACGCCACGATGTAAGCCTCTCTGGGGGTAAAAGTCCAGTCCTCTACCCCGTTATCCCATTTCCACTTCTGGCCATCTAGATATCAACAGGTTAATAAATATCGCAATCACCGACGTTGAAAAAACGCACTGAATATCACCTCCACAAGGGTCTCACATTCTTCAGACCAGCGGCGTATTTCTTCCTCGATTTCGTCTAATTCTAGCTCGTCGAAGTGGGAATCCAGTTCCAGATATGAAAGGGATGGAAGCTTCTTTAGGTGAGTCGCGATAGCTTCGACATCGGACTAGAGTGAGTTACGCGGTGGATTAGCTCGTGATTGGCAAAATGAGAACGAACACACCGGAAGTAGAGTGCCTGGGCCGCAGTTCAGACCGGGCCTACGAGCGGAAAAGGCTTCAATATGAGGAATGTGGGCGGCAACCTTTTCGAGTTCGGCTGCGTCGTCAAAGTGCTGCACGCCACAAATAACTCCCACAGCTCGTAACTGGGGTATTGTGCTGAGCAAGCGCCAGGTGGGTCCGAGATTGAAGTTGGGATCATGTATCATGACCGTTGCAGACGTTAGGGGTACGTCGTCTAGAACAAACGAGGCATAGTGGTCGTGAGGTACGTTTAGCGTACGAAGATGAGGAAGATGGATTGGTCCCGGTAGACTGAGTCGCTCGTTCTCGAGGAAAGTCAGCTTCTTGAGGGTGGAGTGGCGCCTCAAGATGAGATAACGGACGTGCAGTCTTCGGAATGAAGGGTGTATTGGAAACTCGTTAGTCGGGGAAAGGAAGCCCGCTCCATGAGCTCGCTGAAATTGATAGCCGTTGTAGAGAGGAGGTTCAGTGTCTCGAGTTGAGAAAATTGAGGAACAGCAGTCATAAGGTCCTTGACAATCGAGGGGGTATAGGTGCAAGATTGCCTGCGCATAAAGATTTAAAGCCACTTCTTCAAATAGGAGACAAAGACCGCACAGAGCCTCGTAGTTATCCGGAGGATTAAACTCTCGGACGTGTAGGGAAAGCGAGGTCCCTCTTTGTGAATTCATGGTTCACAAAAATAGTTTGAGCTGCGGAATGTCTAAAAGCTCCAGACAGCGGTAGATGAATGGGGTGGCGATGTTATGGAGAAGACGGGACACCAGGGAGATTGTGCAGAGCTCGGCCAGGCTCAAATCATGCATCACAGTAGCCATAATTTCGTTGGGGAGCCATCGAATAATCGACCTTGCCGCTGTGGCGGCTCTTCCAGTCAGGACCATGGGTTGACGATGACGGGAAAAGGTGAGGAGGAAGCGTGACGATCACGATCACATGATGTGACCTGACTCGGACACGATTTTTTCGCTGTAACGGGTTTCGCGCCTGGAGATAAAATCTTCTACATTTATAAAACGTTCAACATCGTTATAAATGAGCATCTAGTAGCCAATCAACCGCCATAGCTATGCTCGCCCAAACGAATTATGTTCCGCACAACTAGAAAAGTTCGGCCTCCACGTTTGCTGACTCCCTCGAGATGTGCTGTATGCCTAAGAAACATTAAGTATCAGCAGAGCTGGGCTCGTCAGGACTGTGAGTGGCTCGCAAGTTAAACTGCAAATCACCACAATCAAACTCAAATGAATAATTTCGCAGCTACTTATCACTTCTGTAACCTGTTGAAAAAAGAAACGGAAAGCCAACGTGCTTCTTGCGAAAGTGCCTACATATCAGTGTGCTTCCTCACAGACAATCCGCAACGAAACGACACGAAAGTGAGAAACAGAGTCATGCCGGCATGTCACGAAGATCTCACCAGGCACAGTCACTGCCACTGATGCTCACCTTGCCTTCTACCCTCATCTGCCCGGTTCGCCCAGAACCCATTTCTTTGATGTTTCGAGAGTCTTCTTCACTCGCTATTGCGCCTTTGGTTAATAAGCTCACCGGCATCCGGCCCAGCATTAGCCGTTGGCTCTGGGGATTATTAAGCACCATCCAATGGTTAGTCAGTTAATTGAGAAGTTTCCCTACTTAAGTCGCCCACAATCTCTCACTCATCATTTTCTCTCTCATCCCAATACAATGACTCCAGTCACCAACGCGCGCGTCCTCTTTGGCAGTGTTCCCAAAGGTGACTAAGAAGCCTAAGGATAACCACTTGCCGATTCGAATTCTCATAACGGCTTTCATCAGATTTCCCGATTCCTGGCGAAACGACTATCTACGATGCAAGCCAGAAGATCGATCTTGACAACGCACCCCTCAATGGTGGATTCCTCGTTAAGACGCTGGTGCTTTCGCTGGACCCGTACATGCGTGGAAAGATGCGCAGTCCGGAGAAAAAATCCTACTCGGTGAGATATGTGCATCGCCTTCATCGACACTATCTAATTCCGAGCATCGTAGCCTCCATTCTTTCCTGGGGAACCACTCTACGGGCATGGCGTTGGCGTCGTTTTGCGCTCCGAGAACCCCGAAGTGCCAGTCGGGAAATACGTCTATGGGCAATTCAGTACGGCAGATCTTTCATATATGCGAATATTACGGCGATAGACGTGTTTCCTTGCAGATCACCAGCAGTATAGCATCGTCGAAGCCAAGGGGGAGTTTGAATTCCTTGACAAACATCCTAAGCTTCCGTGGACGGTGTTTGTCGGAGCTGCAGGGATGCCCGGTGCGTTGAGAAGAGAAACTAAATCTCTCAGTTCATGTCTGAAGCTAATCAATATTCGCAGGAAAGACGGCGTTCCATGGGTGGAAGGAGTTTTCGAAGGCCAAGAAAGTATGTTGTCTACAACACTCCCACCAATGTTTTCTGACGTGAAATGCGTAGGGCGAAGTTGCCTTTATCACCACCGGAGCAGGTACTTGCTTTCGCTGTCCTCGTATTCTTTCCGGCACTCAATACTTGAACAGGTCCTGTCGGCTCGTATGTTCTCCGCACTCCTCATCATCTCTCACCGCATGTTAGCTAACATTCTCTTCCAAAGCTTGGTTATCCAACTCGCCAAGCGCGACGGCCTCAAGGTCATCGCATCCGCCGGGTCAGACGACAAAGTCAAATTCATGAAAGATATCGGTGCAGATGTGGCGTTCAATTATAAGACGACGGATACCCGCGAGGTGTTGGAGCGGGAAGGACCCATTGATGTGTAAGTGTTCCGTTTGTTCTCCCTCTGTCATGTGTATGTTTATTGACTGATTGAAGATACTGGGACAATGTTGGCGGCGAAATCCTCGAAGCTGCTCTGGATCATGCTAACATAAATGCTCGGTTTATTGTGCGTTCATTTGCCCTTTGACGCCCCCTGCCACTGTCCTGACCGTGAAACAAGGAATGCGGTATGATTTCAGGTATGTCCATCCTTCCACTTATAATATCGTAGTGTTGATCTTTCTCAATCGCTAGGATATAACACCGGTCACCAAGGTATCAAGGTACTTTTAACCTCACTTTTGACATCTTCCCCTCACGCTCAAATTCCCTTCCTTTCTTCACTGCACAGAATCTATTCCAACTAATCGCTAAATCGATCACCCTCCACGGCCTCCTCGTCTTCCGCCTGCACCACAAATACGACGAGGAATTTTACCGCACCATCCCCGCGGCCTTGGCGTCCGGGGAGATCAAGTACACGGAAGAGGTGCATCATGGGTTGGATAAGATTGGAGATGCGATTTTGAGGATTCAGAAGGGGGAGAATACGGCGAAGGTGGTTGTTGTGGTTGCGGAGGAGTAGGTATGAAGTTGAAGTTGGGGGAATCTGACAGAGCAGCGAGGGGCGAAGGATAAGCTGTATAGTATGTTCTTTATTTTGGCTGTAAATTCAACATCGGCGGAGGAACAAATGATTGCGTTGATTCATTTCGTAGTGCTCGCGCCAAGGCCTGTCAAGTCAACGATAATCTGAGAACTTTCAGGACGGGTTTTCTGATCATTCTCACCGCCGTACAGACTCAAGCCGCGCATGGTTACAATTCAACCACTGGTAATTCCCGAATGCAACTCAAGTTGATGGAATCGGATCGACAGTCAACAGTCGCGGGTATTCATTGATATCGAAGAGGGTCTATCCAAATATAATACAAGACATTACCGAAGGCGGTACGGTACGTCTTCCAGATTTACACTTTGCGCAATCACCATCAATCAACTTTGTGATGCTGCAATTTCAGGAGTTGAAGTTCGCTCCGCAACAGCATGGGCTTCCCGGAGGGCAGACGCAGGGCCTAAGATCAGAATCGATTGATTTGTGAGTTCAATATCGTTAGGATTCAAACATATCGCTCACAGTGGTTGAGGCCACGAAGGATATCCCAATGTTCCTGCTTCCGCTTGCATAGGCTGCTGTGGCAGCATATTATACGCCGGGTCATACTGCTGTGGATAACTGCCATAGGCGGGTTGCCCGCCGTGCTGAGATTGATGATAGTATGGCGATTGCTGATTCATGCCCATTCCACTCGAGGGAGGAGGGTAATATTGACCGGAGTCCGGAAAGGCCGGAGTCCCCGAAGCGATGTACGAGCAGGGCTCCTGCTGCTGCTGTGGTGTTTGCTGCGGCCTCGGCTTTCCCGCACTACTACTGCTCGCAGGCGCGTTGCGCGGCTGGTAGGGATACCGCGGGGCCGAGCTTTGTCTGATACCTTTTCCTCTAGCGGAAGAGGCGCTTCCGCCGAGAAAGTCGTGTATCCCAGCGGAAGGCGGAGTGATTGTCTGCTGCCCCCAGGCCTCGTCTCCGTGACCTCGCCCATAAGATGTGGGGAGGTTGATCGCAGGGGGTTGTGGTGTCCCGGGTGGGGAATCCACATCATCGTCGGGGACTGCGAAGTATTCGCATTTTGCGCCTTTGATAGCGCAGCGTGTGCAGGGGGTATATTCGACTTCCGATGTGCGGACGCACTGAGTTGCAGGACAGCCTCAGTTAGTGCTTGAGATTTAACAAATCGGAGGAAGTTCGTACTTTGACCTTTTTCAACCTACAGTTGGAACATGCAACATATGCTCTGCGCCGCTTGGTGAAAAGGTTCATCGCGGACGAGGAGGACGAACTAGCCATATCCAGTGAAGTCTGGGTGGTTTTTCGTCGTTTCTGACAGTGAGTCTCTTATATTTCGCCTTCAGTTAATTTATCTGTATTCGTATGTTTCACGCAAAACAGCGGAGCTTTATCCACGCATGGGATGCAAGCAGAATGAAACCACCTGAACACAGCGCGCACTTGATACACTGTTCAACTTCGTGAACAACTCTCCATCGCTCATTTTACTCTCGAGGCTGCGGCGAAGCATTGCAGGCGAAACATCCCTGAACACTAGATCAAACTGATTGCTTTGGAGTGATTCCTATTATGAGTTCACAGTGCACTGAAGCTCGAAAATAATGGGAACCCCCGCTTGAAAGCATCATCTGAGGCATGCCTCCATGTCGCGTTCATCGCACTGACCACATAGCTGAGGCAAAAGAATCAATATCAAGGAGGGGCAGCAGTTTCGGGCGAGCATGAGGGGAGGGAGGAGGACTGCGCGACCTCCGGGAAAAACAGGTTGAAGCAACATCTCCGCTGCCTTCTCAACCCTAGATGATGGGAGCCACAGGGTCGGGATTTCCTCGTTGAGGCGCTGCACTCACCAACGGGTTTTGATGCGGTTGGATATTGATATTGCTAGCTGATGCCGGGTTAGAAAAAAAAACTTTGTCCTAGACGAGAATTCCAAAAACCGCCGAAATCGCTCCAGAGCGACAGAATTCAAGTTAACGTTAATCCTTCTACCTCTTTTGTTTTTTCAATTTCACATCCAAACTGGCGATCGTCCAGCACTTCAATCAGTCAACCCAACTGGTTGACAAGACACCAAATCAGTGATATCAATGACGGCCGTCAACCCCGTATCGTATGCATCCCAAATGGTTTTCTAGGTGGCTCACAGCACAGAACCCGAACATCGCTTATGGGCTTCGAGTACACACGCGAGAGGTTCACTGGCGACGAATCACGGCTAGGTCTTTTCGGATTCCACGAGCATTAATCAACATGCTTGACTCAGTTCGATCGAGTCCGTTTGGGAAATGGAAAGACCGGGGTGATCGAGGACCGGCGACCCGATCGGCGGTCCATGACATAAGGTAAATCAGGGACCCCATCATGATGGCATGTACACAAAGTGATGCGCCGCGTCGATGTCTCAATGTGTTCCCCAGCGCCTCTCGACGCAAGGCGGGTACAACATGTACAACTATCACCTTTATCCCTCTTCTGCGAGACAGGACCTAGGTTTAGATATTTTGTTTGCCAGCCACGGCCCCGTCTACTGCTGCAGAATCTTCGGATGTGCCGGATGTGCGCCTCCGTCTATCCGCACTTTTGTCTCAGAGGATAGCATTATCACCACAAACTACCAAGAAGGAAAGACAAGCTCAATGTAGGGAGCTCATAGTAGACTATCGAAGACAAGAGAGGACTGACTGTGTTTCGCGACTTGTTGATGATCGATTGATGACATCACAATTTGCCGACTTGCCGCCGGCCTTGATGGCGGTCGTGATGGCGGTCTTTCGAACTCCCAAATTTCCTGGTTCGATCGAGCAGTTGCTTTCTTCTTCTTCGAACACAACAATTGATTACACATGTGAACTCGGATTGAGCGGAGTGTCCCAACACCTTGTTTGTAAATTCAACTTCTTTTGAGTTCTTTGAGCCTGGCTGTGCCGTAGTGACGGCAAGTGTTCGGCAAGCAGCGGCTGCGCAGCCGACACTTCCGTATCTGATGTCAGTACTGTCAGCAGCCCAGTTAAGCGTAGAAATCATAAATGAGCGGCTAAAGCTTCATGGATTGTACTGGTGCTACCTTTTGATATATCGATGCAGTGTGAAATCATTGCTACATCCATTGCGCGACTCATCTTTCCAGACGCCATTCTAACTTTCAAATCGATTGTAACTGGACTCCAAGTTCCCTGCATCTCAGTTTAGAAACTGGCTCAGTCCATCCAAAGAAACATCATACGAACCCAAGCAATCTCCCGTAAATACGGGAGCTCTAACCCTCGCCGCCAGCGCTGTGAAAGTCAAATCATGAAGCGTCGCCCACGAATCGTATGCCGCAATCGGATTATCCGAACAAATGTACGTCCTCACATCGATCAAGGTAGCCTGCCCTCCGCAGATACTTTCGAAGCCCAGTACTTCTCCGTAGCGGAAGTATGTCACCGAAGACCCGAAATTGATTCCTTGCCCCGCAGCCGTGACTTCTTTGCCGTGATACGCGTACACCAGGGTCCAGGGCAGGGCGTCGGGGTGTGAGGTGTACATGGTTAACGTTTCGTTGAAGTGATATCCGCCGAAGTCACCGGCGCGAGTGGCGCCGGGGAGGTTGTCGATACCAGTAGTGTTTGATACTATGGTGCCCGCCTGATAATGAGTGAATGAACCAGTATGCGGCGTGGAATGTCAAATATCAACTACTGAGTACTTACATACCAAGACTCGTCGAAAAACGACTTTGTGAAATTCGTGAACTTGTGCACGGGAGCATAGTACTTGTAGCTGTTGGATACGAAGCTGGTGTGTGCATCTCTGTCGCAATGGATGTCACTGGAAATATACTGCGAGTAGCCACTGGTCGCGTCGACAAGGACAAACGCAGGGATTGAGAGGAGGCAGAGGAGGAGGTGGAGTACTCGTGTACAGAGCATTGAGGAGAGGGAGTTAATGAGATCCTAAATTCGAGCCCACTTCATTTATGCAACCAGCGAGAGCGCCATCTCCGTCAAGCGCCGAGCAGCCATTGGTGAGCGGCAAAATCGGATCCTTGGGGGCGAAATTAAAAGAACCTCGACATCATCCCGAGAGAGGATTAATTCAAAGGGTCGAATCGAGAATCGGGTTTGACTGGATCCGAATCGCTCCAAGTGGAAATGCGATGGGTGTGGGGCAACGTTCCAGAGAAACGCCAGAATCGCGATAAGGCGGCCAAAAGATGCACTTGGTCGGAAACTGAAACCTGCGCTAGAAGTGACCTTCTTCAACTCTCAAGAGTCGATTGACGGGATGCAACGTAAGTATTACTCTCGGGCATTTCGGGCACCGACATGTCCCCAAAGTTGACTATTCAAGAACAGAGCTAGAGTCATGAGTACGGATGCGATGGGAGAGCGTGTCCATCCTTAAAGTCATTGAATAGATATACTGGATATGACTTCAAGAAAAAGCTTCAAGACGGGGTATGCCACGTCGTAAGGCAGGCTGCCGGGTAATTGACGCGGTAACCAACAGACTTTAATTCAGCGAACTTGTGAGCTAAGAAGAATTGAAGCGTCTGTCTAGAGAGACTAGGGGTATGCCACGTCACGGTCCGAGGGACGAGTTTCTAGACTTTCTTCGTCTTGTTCAGTAAGTCGTTGTGAACTGACGCGAAATCTGAGATTTCACTCCAGCCAGAGCGGTACGCAGCTCCTGAGGCGAAACTGAGGCGGGTTTGAGGCGCAATTGTCACAGGTCGCACAGGAGGACATGGTGGTTGTGGGCAAGCCATTTGCCTTTGTGTCACGTGCACTGTGTAACTCTTTATTAGGGCCGCCCTCGGCATATACAAGCTTAAGCACCCCGCCTTCGGCAGGGCCGGCTCGCTGCGCTCGCGTCCCTACCTACGGCTGGTGCACAGCTTGTCGGGGCTCCGCCCCAAACCCCGCGGGTTTTTTTTCTTGCTGGATTGCGTGCCCTCGGCGCCGCACTACCGCTCGCTGCACTCGCGGTGCGCGGCGCCGTCGGGAAAGTTCGTGGGAACCGGGAGCAACATCTCGACAGCCGGCAGCGACATCTCGACATGGTCCCGTGGTTTCGTGTCAAAGTCACGTTACTTTTCACGTGAGCTGATCCTTGTGTTTTCATGTATAGGATACAAGCTTTAGCTCCCTGCCTCCGGCACGGCCGACTCGCTGCGCTCGCCGGCCTCCCTCCGTTCGGTCACACAGCTTGTTGGGGCTGGCCGCCCCAAACCCCGCTACGCTCGCTCCGCTCGCGACGTCTCGTGTGGTCCCGTGGTTTGGTGTCAAAGTCACATGAAAAAGCATGTGATCCATCAATTCTGATGGCCCGGTGCTGTTTTCAAGTTTAGGATCCTGCCGAACTGCCTTTTCAACCGATGTCGAAAAAATATAGGATACAGCTCTTCTCCCGAGTTTCCACATGAATTGTTATTCTCAGAACAGAACGAAACAAACGCTGCGCAATCACGACTGTGGGATGAGACGAAAGGATGCCCTATTGTACTAGAAAAAGTGCTGGATTGAAGTTGATCCTCATCTGTATCAACAGAGAACCCAGATCCACACAGCTTCCAAATTCCGAAAGATATCGATGCGGACCCTCGCAAATCTCTCTCCTCGTTGCAACACCGTTTTCCTACAATGAGCAGTCCCCGAGTATGCGTATGATTTGATAGAAGTTCGAACTTGCATTCTGTCTTCGCCTAGCGAAACGCGCAAGATCGCACAGAATCGAAATCATGAAGCTGAGAGTACAATACCTGTTCATCACGATCAATCTACCACTATCTGGCATCTCTTCTCATCGCTGCCGCCCTGGTATTCCCTGCATTCCCATTATGTTATTCCGAACGCCTAGACCTCTGCGAAAGCTCACATATCACCCTCGCTGGCGTCCTATTTCCCCGACGTACCGTGTCGAGTCGGAGTCTCACCCCATGATGCCCTTCTCATTGGCCATCCACTTGAACAGCTGTAGCTCAGCATCTATCTTGATTCGAGATGTCAATGACAACGACACCCAATGTCCGTCCAGAACTGTCGATGTCATCGCACGACCCGCCATACGGGAACGGTTAACTTTCCACCCACCTTCGACTTCGCACGATGGCACCTCTTTCTTCCCTACCTTCTACATCCTCACCAGCCATTCCACCACCTTCGTTGTTGGCCAATGGAGATGAAATTCCACCATCCTTTTGCGAAGAGTAGCCGCTCGAGCTTCGCCGCGGACGAGGTCAGTCATATTTTCTTTTCGATTTCTGGGCGTTGAATGAAAGTCTCGTGTTGTAGTCTCCTAATAAATCGGTGAAAGTGAAGCAAGAGGCGATGCCAATTCATAGACTCACCACTACGACGCCCCCGCCGCGTTATAGTGATACCTGGGCTGAGGCGGGGTCCGTATCGAATGACACAGTGCACCGAGGACAATCGGTCCATTCAAACGAGACGGGGAAACCACTCCCATTACCGCCACTCGCCCTCCCATCCCCTACTCTTTTCGCTCAAGAGCATCATCTCCACCAACAGCCGCGCAGAGTAGCCGACTCGAACGAACCGGTCTCTGAATGGGTCAGTTCAGACGATGAGAATGATGATTTGGAAGCCTTGGAGGAGGAGACAGCTCATATCATAACACGGACGAGCAGCACCACGGTTGTGCAGAATTACGACGAGTTCGAATTTGGAAATACCCCGAATACCAACAATCATAACGACTCGGACTCGACGGAGGCGCGCCTGAAATTCAAGTCGACTGTGTTCCGCTACGAAGGCGATGACGAGTTGGCGCAGGAGATTCTTCGTCCGCCGATGCCTGTGCCGTACGAGGAGAGGCCCGGAGAGAGGGCGCTGGCGGCGAGAAAGCATGATCAGTGGAGGAAGAAGGTGGTGGATATGATGTGTCTATTTTGATTGGTTTAGCCGAGAAAGGCTCAGGACGACACTGGGTATTTATCATTCATTACATTCGCTATACCCTGAACTCTGGCTGGCATGAATGATTGGTACACTTATCAAAGTCATGAGACTGTCAAACGTACTGGATTCGCATTCAACTTTGGAGTACAATTAATTCTAGGTATACCAACCGATTCAGAAAGCATTAATCTGCGCTAAATATCTTGCGACAGTCAGATTTTATATGCAAATAACGAAAGGCCCAATCACCTAAGCCAACAACTCGTCCCAAGTTCCAAGGCCGAAGATTGAGGGCAGATCGTCCCAGAGTTGCTGTCGCGCCTTAGTATACTCAGTCTGAGCAAGTTCTAGACACGGTGGGCAAACAGCGAAGTCTTTCCAAGGAATCTCGTCGTGCAGAGGATCGATGTCATCTTCCCTGGGTAAGTCGAGCGACAGCCAGCGTATCCTTTCCGCGTCGCATTCGCCCTCCTCCGTTTCACAAGCTTCGATCCCGTCCTCGTCGTGAACGAGATACTGAGTCCAGACGCGACGGCGCGCAATGATGAGTTCGGGGATAGCCAGCACATAATGCCTTCTATCATCTGGGTGTTCTATCTTCCCAGATCGTGTGGCGTACAATACACCCAGGCCGTGACGTTGCGAGGTGAGATACATAACGCCAGGGAGGATGCTGCGGATGTTGAGTTTACGCGCCAAGTTCAGAGCGAGAACATTATCGGCGTCTCTGACTTGGTAACCTGGCGGTATTGTATCGTTTCGCTTGAGCCACTTGTCGAGTGAACTGGGATAGATGTCTTGAAGCATCGAAGTCAACGATTCGCGGAGAACAGGGACGTCGTATTTATCGCTGAGGCGGAGAACAGAGCTCAGTTCTGCAAAATTCGCAACTGCCGTAGTTTTGCTGCAGTCAGACTTGTGAGTAAAGCAAAAAGTGCGCCGAATAGACCTGGACTGACTATGATCCATGATGAAGCAAAGCCTTCAAAAAACGCGTGAAATCTTTCTCCCTGTCGTGCAGCTTGACAACAGGACAGCCCTCGATCTCGCTCTGCTCCGAATTGTCCGGAGATTCTGGTTGTGGAATCGAAAAAGTGTCGTGAAAAACGGTCGAACGAGCGGACAATAATCCTCGATATACGCGGTAGAGCGTGCGTTCGACTTGGAGGACTATGGTTCCGTCGTCGAACCAGAACTCGGGGTGCCGGACGAGCGGGGCGGGACTTCCAGCGGGGTCGCTGCTTTGCATGATGATGGCAGAAAGAAAGACAGTGTGTTTGGCAACAACCCTCGAAATAAGCTTGCCGAAAACGGCGGCCGTCCGGCCCGGCTTAGTGTCCTGGTTATTTACTGAGACTCTCTAGAAAACGTCGCACGGAGGAGAAAATCCGAGATTATCAGGACTTGCCATACCTCGAGCTACCCGAATCGCGACCGAAAAGTCTGGTCGATCCGAGTCTTCTTGCTTCAGGACATGATGCAAAGCGACAGATTTACTTTTTCAACTTGAAGATAACTCGAACACCGATTTTCTGGCCTGCCTGAATTATATTTAGATAAGTAACCAGTACTCTCGCGTAGGGGACTAAGCTCTTGACAGCAAGGGACTTGAATACCTATTGACCTGACGAATACAAAGATGGAATTAGAATTCTATAATAACACACCAATCGAATGAACTTGGACGCTGGCTAGTCTCATGGTCTCATGTAGACAGACACTACAAAATAAAGGTCTTCGTACTGCGCCCAAATAACAGAATTGCCTTTCATTTTTCTTATAAGGCGTACCGTAATCTGCGGCGCATCAAAACCTCGGGAGCTTCCGACCCGACTCCATTCCATTTCGCATCATTCGAAGATAGCGCCATCAGTGTTGAGATGCCGGCATCGTTCGGGAATCCCAATTTCGCTCAATTTCCCGCCTCACGTTGAGTTTTCTATGTATTCCTTTTGTTCTGGATAATGTCTCTGTCCGTAACGCATCTGACCTGAACTACTCGTGATCCCCGTCGTGCCTCCATATCCAGCTGCTATGTATCCGAACTTTCGTCTGCACGACAAACACTATGTTCGTCGGAACTCCACGCTCCGAATCCTAGCTCCTAGCTACAGTAGTATACACCAACTCCACCATTCCACCATTAACCATCAGATATCTGCGTTCAACTTACATAAATAAATTGACTTGGGGCAAGTGAAACCTGCCGATCATTCTAGATCTGCTAACGGCGTGAGACTTTGGGAGTGAGCTGATAGCTCGGCAGATGTCTAGGTCTTGTACTGGTCTTGTCTTACTGCAATGTTATATTGAACAGTGTTACGAAAAGTAGTCAAGATTGTCAGGGTCGTCCTATATCAGCATTGACAACGATCACTTCAGTCGAAACAAAGTTTAAGAAGACCAACATCTGAGATAGTCGGCCTGGCCCGCGTTGGGAACGTTCAAAGTCACAGCGGAATTATGAACGGATTACACGCTGAAGCATGCGTCGCTCCTCTCTAATTTCCCAGCATCTCCTCCAGCGCTCGGGCATTGATTCTGGCCGAAGGAATGTTCACCTTCCGACTGTTCGTCGCTGATCTTTAAGTTCAACTTCTTGGTGCGGGTCAGACTTCCAAGAACCGGAATACTGTAGTGAATAGATGCAGGCCTCAAAATCAATCCCTCAATCCGTTCTCGACTCTTCCAACGTCTGTTCAACTTAGATCTATGTCAACAATGAACATCGGGCCCTCACACTCCGGATGTCTATTTTTGTACGAGCGAGGCCCTCCGAGAATCTGAGCTAACTCAGTAATGGAGTGAAACCAGAATCGCTGCCTCACAACTTCCGATCCTGTTCTATATACACGAGGTGCGCGAATATCAAGGCTCCGAGATTTATTTTGCTCCTGCATAGAATCGAGCACGATACGCAGATCACCGTCAGCAAGATATTCCTCCGAAGTTTAGGAATGATATCTTAACGGGTAGATTTCTTGGCTCGCCGGGATGGTGTAACTCACTGGGATGGCTCAGGATCGGGCGTTGCAGAACTCGACATGTTGAGCTTACTTATGTGGGAAAAACAAAATTCAGAGTGCCTCTATCTCGCCGTCACTGAGAGCTTCAATGATTCAGAGTTCGACCATGCTTCGCGCCGGGTCTCCAGTGAATTATGACATCCACCTCTGTTCATATTCGGCAAATTCCGCATCGGAGGTTTGCCATACTGATCCGCCGATTTCGGTTGAGCTGCGGCTGAGGGCATTTAGTGATCCGCATTGAAACTCCGGCGATGGTTCACTGCGCACGACCTCGCACGACTTCAAGGAATGTAGCACGCCGGAGCCTCAAAAGATCGGTTCATCGAATCAGAGTTCAATTCGAAGTCATCGAATCAACAACATCCCTCCTCGCAGAAACATTCACCGATCAATTGAACCTCACTCAATTAACTCACTCCAGTCTCCAATGTCAACTCCCGGCGACTCTTCATTCATGAATTATGTGACCACCGGCGACTCAACCTGCGGAGGGATACATACACTCCCGTTAGGCGTGGATCTCCAGCCAGCAGCATCAAATGTTGCTCGGCATCAGATTTCAATCTGTGGATCTCAACGCACGCCCCGGATTGAGGTTTGCGTAGCGAGTCAGTGGTGTAATGCATTGGGGTCCTCGAAAGATAATCATGGAAGTCGACGCAGTGGATGACGCGGGAGTTAGTTAGATTCGGGACGCGCATACCCATTGAAGACACAAATGCGCATAGGTTTTGATTTGAATTTCCGGGGTTGAATATCCACGATGACAAGGTAGATTTAGTTTCGACTTCCGGTCAGTTGTAACAGGATGGAACGTCTGGGGGAGGAGATAAGATAGAAACTTTTCTTTGAAGAGATTAATACTCAGACACGGTAATGCGAACCTGGATCGGCAGCCTTGCAACTCCCGCGAATGGGTCGAGGGCGAAAGAGAAGCGGTCCTGTGGTTGTCCTACCATCAAACAAAACAACCCATAGACCAACTAGTAGAACTTAAGGTTAAGTTCGAAGCTAGGGCGTTCACCGAGGCTAGTAGAATCTACCCGCCAACTCGAGACCAAGGCTAGAGTGATCAATGGCCGCCGTCATCGCCGAAATCCTAGTCCAACCGCTAGGCCACTAGGCAGTTTCTAAGTCACGCCGTCTATGGAAACAGGGGGGGGTTAGTTGTGGATCCGACAGTCATATAATTAATCGAGTTGAACGCCATTGACGCGCCGTCGCGGGTCAACGACAAATTTCATAAGGATTTCATTATTCTGTGGCGCGTTATCAAGTAGCGTTGAAGTAGCACATAGGGTTTATTAGTTCAGGGACGCGACGGGTTTCATCCGTCGAGCCGAACCTGTCATCCTGAAAAAAGCTTCAGTATCTCGTACACGTCGTACACCCCAACACCGCGGATCCGCTGCTTTCTCGCTTCGGTCGTTTCCCGCCGTCCCGGGGTAAAAAGTGGTAAAACACCTTGAAGAGTCTCGATGGTTGGCATGCGCACCGTTGATCCGTTGGTGGTGGCTGTACTGTTACCGTGACTGTGACGTGATCCGGGGTCTCGGGGGTCTATAGGCGATCGTGTGTCAGGTTGGCGTTTGCTGTCACAGCCTGCCTGGACTCTTACCTCAAGTTACTACAGCAGACTCGGAACTCTGATGTTCAAAATGCACTGCTCGAACGGAAACTGCTGTTATAACTTGCTGCGGGTCTAATTCCATATAATATTGCGGGCAGGGCCTTCCACAGTACTTCCATTGCGCCATCCTTCCTTCCATCCATCACATCAGCCCGAAAAAAAAACACAAGTTTCTTTCCTCCGCGTTTCGCTTTTTGTTTCGGCTCTCACCTTGGCTTGGTACGCGCGGGTTAGCCCTTCCGAGTCTCACATCGCAGACTATCACACCCATCATCAAAACGCCCACACTCGGTTTTTTTTGCAAAAAATAGAAGAAAAGTGTCCTGATATATCTATCACGGTGACCCACATCCATCATACCTGTCCATCGCACATCCTGTTCGTGCGTGTCAGAAGTGACAAAAAAACACGCCACCTCGGGTCTCAGATAATACATATAGCAGACACCCCCGCCGCCCCGCCCTCCCTGATTTGATCTTGATCCTTCGCTTGTTTTCCCCTTCTCTCCCTCAACGACGACAGACTCGAACGGGCGGTTTAGGCTTTCAGGTTAGGTTGGACGCGCTGGAGCTGCAAGTGTCGTCGTTTTCCGCGCTGGACTCTGCCGTCGTCGTCGCCGCAGGTGTGTGCGCGCCGCGTGCGTCAGCAGCCTCACACTTCGTGCGTGTTGCTATTCCCATCCTATCATTGACCTGACTGATGCTTGATCCTCCTCCCCTTCTCCAACCCCTTCTACTTCCGCACTCGACAAACCTGCAGCCACCCTCCGTCATCCTCCTGCGTACCCCGCGTTCGCGGAGGAGTCGTCCACCGAGCTCAAGTCCGTACGCGCGGCCGTCCCAGGCTTCGTTGTCTGCGGCTTCCTTTCCTACAAAGACGGCGGCTGTCGCGCTTTCCGCGTGTCCAGGCCCCGCGCGCCTACGCCCACTCAGCCTTAACATCCCGCCCTGCGTCTTGTCTTCATCCGTGTCGTCGTCACCGGTTACAGAGGCGGGAGCGGAAGCACTTGGAGAAACGGAGGTGTTATGTCGGAGTCCTGTCATCCGAAAACCAGCCCGCACACGAGCGTACCCGACATTACCCGGGCCCTTGAAGCTCCGCTTGTCGGCTGTAACGCCAGGAGTAGGATGCAAACTCGCTTCCCCAATGAGCGGTGTAGAGGCCGGGGCTGGTGTGGGGTCGGGAGCAGAGGTCGAGATGGAATCTTCCACAGATAACAATTCGCCTTGGACTTCGACGTCCACGGTATCGACATCCGCAACGCCCTCCACAGGCGAAGGCGGCTCTTCATTCTCCTCGTCAGCTTCGTCCGCATCAACCTCCTCCAACTTTTCTCCTTACACTCCTCCTTCATCTTATTCCATTTCACCATCCGGATCGTATAACTCGATACCAGGCCCTTCAAAACCACACCCACACTCTCCCTACCCTTTGCATTCCCCGTATCCCCACCCTATCCTCACATCCTTCGCCTCCGCGTTCCCCGTTTCGTCGCCCGATGCTCAAGAAGGGGACAACGACGCAGCCATGCTGGAAACACCCGTCTCCGCAGCAACCTACCACTCCGCGCCGACCTCACCCGTCTCCCTCCCCTTCGCGTCGCCACTCACAGGCAACTACACCTTCTCGCCGCTAAGAGCGGGATTCGCCTCCCCCGTCGTCGGCAGCAGTAGTAGTGGTGATAACGCCGCAACCGCTGCTTCTCCCGTAACCTTAACTCAAGACGACCCCACGGCCGAGACAGAGACGACGAACGCGTATGCGGCGCCCTGGCCTCCCCCACTCCGCACACCTTCTCTCGCGAAGTTCGCCTCCACATCGACATTACGGAGAGCCTCGCGAGCAACGACACCCACCCCCGGCTCACCGCTCTCCTGCTCGCCCTCGCCCTCCCCCATAGCGTTCTCCTTCCGCTCCACGTCCTCCGAGCGCCCCACTCACCCATCCCCGCTCCTTGCGTCCTCCCCGCCTTCCCACTCTCACATCACCCCACACATCATCATCGCAGACCTTGCGTTTGCGGAATCCGCTAATCTGCTCGAGCGGGAAGGCGTCACCCATGTGGTCAGCGTGTTGCGTGAACGAGGTGAGCGTTATCTTATTCGTCTAGATACTATCCTGATGATACTGATTCGTTTCTTGCAGCACAAATCCCCGCACTCATCCCAGCTTCGAATCGTCTGCACGTCCCGCTCGACGACGCTCCATTTGCGGAGCTCGTGGGGCTCTTGGGACCAGTCGTCAGATGGGTAGAAGACGTTCTCGCGTCGTCCAAGGGTAGCGACGTCCCGGAGCCACGCATCCTCATCCACTGCGCACACGGTATTTCCCGCTCCCCTGCCGTTGGCGCAGCTCTCCTCGTCGCCCTGCCTCTCGTAGACGGTGACGTCGCTGTAGATCTCGCAGTCGAAGGCGATGTCGACATGGACAATGGGGAAAGCGAAACGGAGTCAGAAGTGGAGACCGGCGATGTGAAGACACGGCCAAACACACCTCTCGCCTCGCCTATACTGCAATGCGAATCTCCAGCCCAGACGCAACCCACGCCGGTTTCCGCTACGTTCCCGCCGATGCCGGGCGCTTGGGCTCCCTCGGCCTCGGCCTTGTCGCACTCTGCCTCTTCGCCACCCACACCTCCGACCGACGAAGACGCGCAAGCCGCAATGGACCGCGTAATCCGCCGCACGCTTTCCGCACCTGCAGCCCTTGCGTACGTATCCGCGCGCCGCCCTGCCGCGGACGTCAACTGGGGCTTCCGAGCGCAGCTGAGCGAGTGGGAGGGTGTGTGTCGCGCAAGGGATCCGCTGCCTTAGTTTCTAGTGGCTCGCATGGGGATGGCGGTGAGAGTGTGTAGATTCGTCTTCATCGGGGAGCGAGCTTTTTTCGTCTATTCTTTTCCTCCATTTTTCTCGGCTTCACCGTCTTACAGTTCACCTCCTTCTACCTTTACCCTTCACCCGTTATTCACCTTCAACCTTCACCCATAACCACCAACCCAAAACCCGACACCCCACGTCGGCCCAAGCCACTCCTTCTTTACCTTTATTTCCCTCCTCTCTTCTTCTGTTCTTCTTTTGCTTCGTTTACATTCTCCTTCTTTCGTTGTTTATCCTTTAGGTTTTCGCTTCTTCCTTCTTTCTTCCTCCTCCTCTTCGTTTCGTACTTCAGTTTTATCGTTATTCCAAGATGAAGAAGAAGTGCAGTCCAGTCAGTCGGTGTACGATATATGTTGTTTAGCAGACCTCAGCAGACAAGAATTAAATGTCAAGTTATTGCTCCGCCTGGTCTGCCTCAGACTGCATCGGTGTCATCGATCTCTACTAACACGCATGACGACTGACTGCACTCGAAGAGCTTCGGCTCCTTCATTGGGACGACGGGTTCGGTTCTTTGGTCTTTTGTTCTCTGCGTGTTCTACCGTCTGTTTTCACTTACACCTTACTCTATTTAGTCACTCCATACCTATACACTAGACTCTCTACTGTACCCCCTATTGCTATAATACGACCCTGTACATACAAACTTGTATCCATCTCGCCTATTTTATTTTATTCCCCGTACTTGAATATAATGCTAGTAATTCAATTGCAGTAGCGAGCTCCTGATGCCCGGGTGCCCGTGCACCCCATACATACACGTACCTAGCGTAGATCCAAAAAAAATTATTAGATGCAGATTGAATACAATGCAATAATCGCGGCGTCTCGAGCAGCACAGCCAAGACCCCCAACCTCCAGCCCCAAAATCACTCACGAGTATCTTACTTAAAGTTACCCTCCAAGTCGTAGCAACTCCGTTCCGCCCTTCCCGACCGACACGGAGTTACGGGCACGGGTAATTTACGCATCGACACCCGCTGCGCTCCGCAGACCGCGTTCGCGTCTCGGGTCGCTTCCCCGCCGCTTACGGCGACGCTGCTTTGAAACTTGTTTAATAGTCAGTTTTGTATTGGCGAATCTCAAGCGTGATCATGAATCCAGTCTCCGAGCCCCCGAAACCCTCTTACCTCTCTCCTCGCCGAAAGACAGAATCCTAGCATCAAGCCACCAGAATTAATACCGAGCATTGTCGAGGGCATCGAGCAATGAGCAGTCAGAATATACTGTATCCTACACAACAAATACTTGAATACATAGCCGCAAACCGAGGGGAGAGAGAGGAAACGGGAGAGAGAGAGAGAGAGTACATGCAAAGTAAGTAAGTAGAGTATTATTCCATGTATCAGTCATTACAATATATGCCTTCGTTCATTCATTCATTCCTTCTTCGATTGACTTCACACTTATGTATGTGCGTGCGTGCGTGTACCATCCCCTCGAGCACCGTGCCCCACGCCCGTCACGATTATTCTGCCCATACGCAGCTTGACGAGTGGAGGGAGAGAAATCGACCGCAAAGGCTGCTCGCCTACGAACAACACTGCTGTTGTTTCGGCGTCTCCGCAGGGAGGGCACCAGGTTTCGAGAGCTTGACGCCGGGGGACTGTAAAGAGAATATCGTCAATGAAATGTTTGGATGGAAGGAAGACCAGACGTAAAGCGAGGAAGAAATCGAGATGACGTCATATACGCGAAACAAGACCCATCGAGGATAGTCAAAGCCAGAGAGAGCCACAGCCGTGAACACCATCACGAAAAGAACAAGCTGGGGAGGTAGCCTCACCCGCCTATGCAAGGAAGCTCGAGAAAGCATCCGGCACCGCAGATGTCGCGGTCCTCCTCATGATAAATTCGACATAGCGCTGCACGACGGCGTCGCCAACGGTGGACCACCATCGTGTATATATCTCCTCGCGTTGTCGAGCTTGCGGAGAGGCAGCCGCTCCTCGTCGACGAAGACCAGAACAGACGATGCCAGACGCCAAGCTATCAGCGAGAGCTCATCGTGTGAGGCCTCTGCATACGATTCCAAGCAAGGAAGGTAAAGCATAGACCAGGAAAACGCGGCTTTGAGCCCCCAAGCCCCCGAGGCGAGCTGTACCTCGACGTGGGAGCTGGAGATCCAGGCGGCGGTAAAGACACTGGCCGAGCACCACCTCTTCCCTGCGGCGAAATACTCCACTCCCAACGATACACTTCACCTCGCCGGGAGTAAAAGAGGAGGAGAGAAGAGGCCATACAGCAGCAGCCGCTACCGCTCCCCCACCCCAAAATTTACGAGCCACCTCCGCCTTGACAAAGACCACGGCGACGACCTCTCCCGTCGCCTCGCCCTTGACAAAACCAAGACGAGGATGAGGACGAAAGGCACACCACCGTCCCCGAGCGGCGAGGAGGCATTTATCCGTATCCTCCTCTGCTCAACGATATGTACGCCTCTCTCTGGACAGGAGGCCGCGGCATCCGAGACCGAGGTATTCCACGTCCAAGGCGCCACCTGGTCCTCAAAAGAGCAAAAGCATGATCCCAACGCCAATCCCAGCACCCACCGCGCAAACGCCGCACCAAAAACGAAAACACTGGTACCCCATTGACGATCGCGGTCGCCACCGAGGTATCGACAGCCCTCGACCTTCTCTTTGTTGCAGAACCTCTCTCTCCTCTCTCTCCTCCACCCAAGGCACTTTGACCGTCACCGCCAACACTCGGGCTCAGCCCCGTCATCAGCAACACCGACGCATTCCTCATCCAAGCCGTCAAAGGTACGCCCCCGCCTCCGCCTCGCTCTGACAACAGCTCCTCGAAGCCCCCATGCCCGGCTCGCGAATCCGCCCCCGCCCTGTCGAAACATATCAAGAGGACGGTCTCATGCTCGTCCTGTGCTCGTGCTCATGCTCATCCCGTACCACACTCCCAGCCCTCGTCAGCTCTCAATCGCACTCCCAATCGCGATTGCATCTACCGCCCTCTGCCTCCTCACGCTCGCGTCGTTCTCGAGTAACCCGAAGAACAAACACCGCCCAGCCGCGCAATGCAATAGAGTGTTCCCTCAAACCAACGACCGACACCCAAACCCAAAACCCCAAACCAGAAACCTACTCACCCGCTCATCATCAAACCGCCCCTCCCTGACCTTACTCAGCACCTCCGTCGCGGCGCGGATGAAGGCGTCCTCGACGCCGGCGCCAGAGCGCGCGGAGGCTTCGGTGAAGAGGAGGCCCTGGGGGTGGGGGTTAGCGAGCGACAAAGAAATGGGATAGAGGGGGAAGGAGGGGAGGAGGGAGGGGGAGGAAGTGAAGCTGGGGGAAGGAGAAAGGGGAAAGAAAGAGACAAGGGAGGGGGAGGAGGAGGGAGGGAAGTGGAGGAGAATGAGGTGAGTTGGGGAGAGGCGGGGGAGGCGAAGGAGGAGGCTGAATGAGGTAGAGGGAGAAGGAGAAAGGAGGGAAGGGGGGAGGAAGAGAGGAGGGGGGATAGAGGAAAGGAAAGCCAAAAACGCACCTCCTCCTTCGCAAACTGCTCCGCCACCTCCGTCGGTACTGCTCGTTCGCGGGCCTCTGTACATAGTCAGTCAATCGATCGAGTCGGGAGGATGTAGAGAAAGAGGTAAAGAACCGAAAAGAAAAGGAAGCAAGCGGGCGAGCGACATAGACCGGTGACCCGCGACAGTGAATGAAGAACGATCTACCCAAGCTTAGCTGAGGGCTTGGTCTTGCCCCGGACTATGCACGACGACTCGACGGCTCTTGCACATCCCCGACACGACCACCTTCCCCTCCTCTCGACGGTGGGCTGGGACGTCGAGATGAAATTGCTGTTGTCACCGCCCCGGTCGCAAACTGCGCCCGATCTCCACCCCCATCCCCTGCCCGCACCACGACCTTCCAGAACAAGCGATCAATCACAAGACGAGGACGAGGACGTCCCCTACTCGCTCTCCAATCCAATCCAAACGCAAAACCGCAAAGACGAAGACGAAGAGGAGGTCCGCGTCCTCCCTCGCCATCGATCTCGTCCTTCACCTGCTTTGGGCGTTCAGAGTATGCACGAGCACGAGCGCATCCGCCTCCTGCTGCGGTCCCGCCTCGTGAGGAGGACGCATCGCCGGCGTCGGCGCCAACACCTGCGACGCCACGGCCATCGTACTCCAGCCACCAGGGCTTCTACCACCGATCCTGCGCTCCACGCCACCGCACGACGCACGGAAGCGTCGCCAACGCGTCGCGTTCATCCACTGCCAGCGCGACCGGTTACAAAGACAAAGACGAGGACGTCCTCCTCCACCCGTTAGGAGGACGCATCGCTCAAGCCGCCGCCACGACTTGCGACCTTACGTCCGTCGTGCTTTCCCCCTGGCTCTCGCCTCCATCAACCCTTGACCCCTGCACACATCGATATCCCCGTTCCTCCCGACGTTGAAAGTCGCTTCCCGACTTCACCATCCCCATGCCGTGTTTCCCGCCTTCCTCGAATGAACGACACCGAACGAGGGCGTCTCAGGGCGAGTCCCTCCTCCTTCTCCTACCACTCCTCCTTTCTCCTCTCCCACGCGCCGAGTACGATGAAACAAGGGATAAAGAAAACCGATACATAGAAAACAAAGCCCACTCACCCTCCCCCTCACACAAATCGCTCTTATTCCCGACCAATATACAGCTCACGTGCGCGTCCGCATGGGCGCGGACGTCGGCGAGCCAGGTGCGGACGTTGTCGAAGGAGCGGCGGGAGGTGATGTCGTAGACGAGGAGGCAGCCTGCGAGTGAAAGATAAGGAGTTAGTTATGGGATATAGCCGCAAATGATGCCTAGGGGATGAAGGATGAAGGAGGGGAGGAAGAGAAGGGATTTGTATTTGAACACATAAGCAAGCGTGCACGCGAGGACCAAAAACGAAAGGCGGAGGTAGAAAGAGTAAGAGTATGGGTCGAAGAAAGGAAACGCAAGGATACAAGAAAGAAAGGCGCAATACAGCATGCGATACGGGACGCTGAGCGAAAGCGTCTGCAGCGAGGACGGATAGAGGAGGAGCATGGGGGGCGTGGCCAGCATACACACAGAAGACGATGACGAGGATGAGCGGCACGTATCCCCGCCCACGTGTACGAGGTGGCAAGAAGACACCCAGTCTGCCGCTTTATGGCGATGACATCCCCACAGCTAGCTCGCCAATGAATGGTTCTCCGCGAGCGCGACGCATACCGGGACACATCGCGCATTGCAGCGTGCACGCGAGCCAAGGACGGAGATAAAGCATGTCAAACGGGACGGAGGAGCGACGAGCATGATGATTCCGCCACCTGACCAGTTTCAGCGGGGCGGAGGAACGACGAACCCTATCCTGCCCCATGACGGGAAGATGCAAAGAACGAGATGGTGGACGAATGCTAGCAGAACCACAGCGCCTAATCGACGCCACCCGGCTCCCGCCCCCAGGTCAGCGATACCGACGCCAACCCAACCCCCCAGAAAAAAACAAAAGAAATCGGAAAGCGAAGGACTCACCCGCCGCCCCCCGATAATACGACCTCGTAATCGACCTAAAGCTCTCCGTCCCCGCCGTATCCCAGCACTGCAGCTTCACCACCGTGCCCTCCGCGTCGGGTAGTGTGATCAATTTGGACCCGAATTCCACGCCTAGCTGTGTGCGGGGTAAGCATGGTAATCCTTCCTCTCACTCTCAAAACCAAGAAAAAAAGAGAACGAGAAGCGAAGGAGAAAAGATAGAGAAGAGAAGGGATGAAGAAATGAGAAGAGGAGAAGAGAAAGAGAAGGGGAAGGAGACGCACAGTCGGATCCGGATTCGCGAGGAATCGCTGGTCGGTGAGGCGCACGAGGAGGGAGGACTTGCCGACGGCGGCGTCGCCGGTGATGATGAATTTGAGGACGTAGTGCCATGCGGGGCTCGCCATCGTCGTCTCCCTAGTACTTTCTTCGGTATTCTGTTACTGTATTCTTCTTCCTCCTCTGCGATATTCTTCTTCCTATATTCTTTCGGTTCTCCTCTGTGGCTCGATTCTCTGGTCAGCGTGAAAGTCAAGGTGCGGTGCGGTGGGGGTGGGGGTGAGGAAAGGGTGTGGCGGAAACTGAAGAGTGGCGTCGACGTCGATGACGACGACGAAGATATGATGAGCGCAGCCAAGGCAACGCGTTGTGGAATGACGGTGAGGTCGTGGGAACCCCGGCTCTCGGCTCATTGTCGGCCGAATCGCTCCTCCTCGTGAACTTCCATGTTCTCTGCTTCACTTTTCCGTCTATCGACGACGCAGGTGGCTCTCCGCTACCTTGCCTGAGGCGTTTTTCTATCTGGGGATTCAGACACACCGCCGATACCAATCTTCCCCGTTAAATACTTCGATTTGGGAAATCTGATTTTTCCAAATTTTCACAAGCAACGACTTCACCCAGGCTGGTCAATCTACCAACCAGACGGCAAAAAATTCGTAGCCTCCTCAGCTGGTCATTTGGCCAGCCAACCCTAATATTCAGAGCCTCCTCAGACTTTGGCTCGAAGGAGAAAATTGAAACCATGAAACTTTTCATTCACACGAATGTGGCGACTACGCAAGGCATTGGACTCTGAGGAAGGTATGGCAAATTGTCATGTATCTGCCTCTCTCACTGCACCTCCCCCTTCTTTTATTTCTTTGGCAGCAGCAAGAAGGAACGAATAGGTCTTGTTTCTGGTTCAGACTCCGGAGTGTGCCCAATTCGATTCATAAGATAACCGAAAAAGCAACGGGCTGCGGAAGGAACGGCGGTCGTCGATTGCTTCTCCGATATCTCATGCCACAAATCTCAGGACAATTGGCTTCGTCTGCGGTCATGGTCGAAGGTGTCTTATATCGCGACGACGACGTGCGTATACGTATACGAGGGCCTGGAGCAATTTGGCAGTCTGAGGTTGCTTCTTGCCTACCAATCGGGTCATTTTTCCGACGGTAGATGCGAACCTCGGGACCGGAACCATAAAAATCCAGTGGGTACTACTCAGGTAGCACCAGCATCCATCTTCACGATAACCGTTCTCATTCAGGATCATAAGGTGGATTAGTTTATGATTGAATTGTGTTGTTCATCAATCCAACACTGTCAATACTCAACGTCCGTCTCACCTAGCTCAAAATATCACTGCAGAAAAACAATCTTCATCCTTGTTCATCCCTCCCTCGAATTCCCTAGCCGCCTGTACCCCAAACCCAACGATTCTTGCCCAAGCGCACGCTGTCGAGCCCACAGCTCAACACATGATATCTTCCCCTCAACCGTGGGCACCGTCAACAATTCGAAGCACCTGGCATCATCATCCAACGCTCTTCTCGTGGTGCTGTCAACAATAGATTATAGAGACCACACGACGCAGCACTGTCTTCCTCGGCTGCTCCACCGGCCCTCGCACGGCGCAGCTCTCTCTCTCTCTCTACTCCCTCCATCGACTCGGACTCAGATTAATATCTGAGCGATGTACCACCCCTACAGCAGCGCAGCGAGCTCTCTATACGGTACCGAGGTGCGTATTCGTGTTCTCTCGACATTATTTAGATCGCTGATTCAGTTTTCATCATCCATTTTTTCTTTCTTTCTTTATCCAGTCGGAAAGCAGCACCAGCACAAACACGGGGAGTGCAACCCAGACTCCGACCAAACACACCTACCACCCCGACGCCTCACCCCGTCTCTCCCTGACGCCCCCGCCACCGCGCTACAGTGAAACCTGGTCAACAGACGGCGCGTCCATCCGCAAACACGAGTACCGTGATGATTTTCGCCGCTACGCGGACCCACCATCTCCACACACCGCTCGTCTGCGTACTGCGCGGAGCTCCATAGCCAAACCCCTTCCCCCGATCCCAATACCGATATCAATCCCAATCCCAGCTCCTCCAGCAACACCACCCCCTCTCCCACCAATGTCTCCCCTCACACCGCTATCTCCCCTCCGTCGACCTAAACACCCCGCCGTCCACACGGAGCCCGTTTCTGGATGGCTCGACGACGACAACGAAAACGAGAACGCGGACTCCGAAACTGCACACGAGGAGCCAGACCAAATAGAGACTCAGATAAGCGACTCCGCCGACACGTTGACACCCTCGAATTCGAGCTCGACCAGGGCCCGTAACAGCGTGAGCACGCCGCAGTTGCGGTATAAATCCACCATCATACGATTCGAGGGGCAAGACGATCGAGGGGTTGGGCATGGGAAGTCACAGCGGCCACCTGAGACTGCTCCGTACGAGGAACGGCCGGGGGAAAGAGCTTTGGCGGCGAGGAAACACGACCAGTGGCGGAAGAAGATTATGGATATTTTGCTTATTTGACGCCAGGGGTTGTCGCTCGTCGGGTATCAATATGTGGTTGGCTGCTGAAAGCGTTCGAAGTTTCTGCTAAGTTTGAATCATCCACTCCATAGGTTTTCAAGCAAATGAGGGATAATTCTATTTGGGAACCCCAAACCCTTGGGGCTTCTTTGGGAGCCCCAACTTTTGAGTGGGGTTCCCAAATAAGATTCGCATTTCAGAACATTGAGATCAATGATGTGATACTGCCGCGACTGTGGCGGCCGCCTCAGCCGAGAGCCTACTATCAGGTTGGATAATGGTAGATACCATGAGGTCTTGTGCTTAGGATCTTGTAAGTCCGGAATCAAAGATACTACCCTTGTCTATGAATCAATGAGGAAGCCAGATGGTGCCGGTCATGCCGGAGAGCGGGATCTCGTTAGACCATAGTGAGTAGTGATTTTTGTTTGCTGAACTGTGAGCTGCGACACTGGAAAATTTATGGAGTCGAGATTCCTCATCAAATAAATTAAGCCTGTATAGTACCGTGTCCCTACCCTCTGTTAGCTGCAGAGAAATTGGCTTGCTTAAATTCGGCCCGAGCTGAATTCATGAATGCAATCAATTATATCATTGATCAGTCTGTGCCTGGAACGAGAGTAAGCGAAGCAAATCCAGGTCGGGAAATCGGAAATTGCACCGCAACCACGGTCATTTTGAAGCCATTTTCACCAAATGCTAGATTATTCAACGTGGTGCCGCAAACCGGCCAGTTCACACAGATCAATTGATGCCATGGAGTTGCCGGACCTCGCCGGGAAAGTTGGGGCTCCCAAATAGACTCTTTCTATTTGGGAGCCCCTTAGCCGAGAGTTTGGGGTTCCCAAATAGAATTATCCAAATGAGCACGGAGGAAGAGGAAGAGGAAACCAATCATGTCACGTTCGTCACACAACAAATCGCTGGCTACGCGATCACGTGAGCGCAGACCCCGAAAAACACGGGTGTAAGCTAAACGCGAAATATATTCAATCCATATTCGAAAGCTAAGCCACATACCGAGATGCATATTGTAATGTGAAAATCATTTACTAAGAAGAACACTACGATTATATGGAAATGCTCGCCTATTTCAGATTTTCCGCTGCAAACCCATTCCCCGTCCCTGAATGCTACCGAGCACGATGCTAATGTCTTTAGCTTCGCCTTTCCTATGAGCTTCTTCCATAGGAGCTTCCGCAAATACACCAGCAAGACCACCCGCAGCCGAGGCAATGACAAGATCCGATGGATTTGCGGGATCGAATGGCAATTTTGACTTTGATGCCGCGTCTGACGCGGCTGGCGCAGCATTCCCAGCTTTATATGCAAGTATAACGGTGGCCAACGCGATGATAGTCCCTGGAACCAAGATCCACGTCGTCGAGGGTGTTATCGCCCATCCAAAAAAATAGCTGTGAAGCAACCCTCTGTTGGTGATGAGGGTATCTTTTGGGGGACCATCGGGGAAGGCACCACTGGTTTTGTGCGATGAGAGACAACCTCGCAAGATCTACGGAATTCGAGTCATTGCCCTATATACACGCGAATAAGAATTTCTGATTTACCGATCCACTATACTCTGCTACTCCGCGAATGTATTCTTCCTGTTGTAGAATGAGCATAAGCATGCGACTGTGTTGAGCAGTATAAAAACGTACCAATGCACGCAGGATATCTGGACCATTCCCCTCATCATATTGGAATCCTGGTCCGTCAAACGCCTCAAGCCCCGCAAGCAGTTGATCCCCCACAATATTGTTAAGTTCGCCCTGTGCATATTGGATCATGTTGTACAGCGTCACGACGGAGGATATGCCCGCGGGACGTCCAACGTCGGGGCTTCCTCTGCCAGGAAGCGTGTTTGGGGTAATGGTGTTACTTAGATTCGTCACTTTCGCACCGGTGTAGAGATATTCAACCATGACGTTTGTAACCTTTGGGGAAAAGGTACAGACTGTGCTGTTCAGCCAGAAGTATAGCCCACTGCCTGACATGAAGATCAATGCTGTGGATGTGATTTGTTTTGAAATGAATGTTCAGAAAGATAGTGGACACGGACTGTAGGAATTTTGGTCTGTTCCTGGGCAGGCTATCATGGTGAGATAGTCTTGAGAGCCATATATCGAGGTACGATTCACATTGAAAAGGCTCGCGGGGTGAGCACAGGTTGAGCTGACAGTATACTGCGTCGGGCCTCCGGACGTTGAAGGCGGAGCGGTGGCGATAGTCAACGAAGGCGTCGTACTAGCACCGAGGTTCTGAATCTTGCACGAAACATCGGCCGAGAAGCCTAATCATATGAGCTTGGATAAGACGCAATAATAATATGTGGCTTGAGTACTACACACCTTGCTGGTTTATCGACAAAAGACGCGGAATCCCGTCCTCCAATGGTTCAGATATTGTCTGAGGAAGAACCGTAGCATTCGGAAACCAAGGACTAGCATCGATGGGTGTGAACGTCATAGGAAGAATCCCGGCTATAAGAGCAGCAATATTCAACAGATTACCAACCAAACTCTTAAAATGCGCCTACTTACCTGTTGACGTGTTGAAATCAAAGTTTAACAGCGTTGTCGAGGATGGAAACTTTTCGTTGCCTTTTACAGCGGAATACCCACTCTCAGTCTCGCCTATGGCTAGGGCGATGAGGAGGCCTGAAACGGAGCAGCAGTGAGTTGCAATGGAGGTACATGTCAGTGGGTTTAGTGCTCACTGTCATTAAAAACACAGTCATCAAGTGCTCCACTGGCGAAATAGGATTGTATCACGGAACTGGAGAGGTCAACCTCTGAGCTTGAGACCTGAGTTCTGTAGTCGAAGAGGGTTGGAGTTAGAAGGGTGTTGAACCTATGATCGGAGATATTCAGTTCTGATTGGGGGCGAAGAGAAAGAGACTGAGGCTGGGAACGGAGAGAGTGAGACGAAGGATGCACCTACCCTGCAGGTTGTAAAGACGCCAGAAGCGCCACTCCCAATGACACTAGCATCCATTTTGGCTGTTTACGGTCCAGAATCGGGTTGCGAGAGGCAATAGTCATGCCTCGTAGGAATCTATGAAATGGCAAGCCCTCCGGGCCACGCAGGTGGGCGGTGATCCACTCTCGAACAGCCAACGAGAACAGTCTTCAAAATTTCAGGCGTAAGCGATGAAGATACGAATTTGAAGGGAAAGCAGAGCTCACAAGGTAGAGAGTAGAGCGAGGCCGGAAGAAACAGTAGTGATGACGAACGTGAGCGGTTTGTCCCAATTTTGTATGTCATCTGAGAGGTCGAACGATAGGGGAATGACATGTTTGCGCCAGATGACGATGAAGAAAGCCCAGGCGGCGGTATGGAGCGCAATTTGGGCGCCGATAATAATAAGCTGAGAGGTGGTGAGGTGCGGGATAGAGATCGAGAGCAAAGTGTGCCGCCTAACGAGAGTGACGAAGAATAAATGAGAAAACTTGTACAAGAAATTAAAAAATAACGCTTACCTAGGCGGTTTTTGAGGTTGTAGTTTTACTTGCGCTGCATCAACGCTATCGTCGGCAGACGCCGCGACGCGGCTATGAGTGGAGGAATTGGTCGTCGAGAACTGTTGCTGGTCCATGGACCTGTTGTGAGTGTTACAGTCTAAGTGAGAAGGATGTGGGATGGACATTGCACCTTTATGTCTTGCGGCTATGTTCTCCGGGCAATGTGCCGATGACATCGCGGTCAAGCACCGACTGGAATAGAGGCGAATGGGAAGAAAGGAGGAGACTGCGTAGCGCTCAATGAGGCGCCTAAGGAAGACACCAAGGGCCACAGCTTGAGCGCCGGATCTGACGTTTACCCTGGTCCTCTGCTTCTCGCGGGAAGATATAGAGGATGAGCCAAGACCTTCGTTTTCGCTAGGGATTCCAAAGACGATGTATCAGGGATCAAGTACTCCAATTAACCCCGCCGCAGGCGTGAAGGGATCGTGATATTTCACTTGATTGACCGAGTTCAAAATAAATTCATTATGAAGGTGTTGAGAAAGGGCTGTATTACGCACGATTGGCGCCACGATCAAACACAAAGTATACCTAAGTTGGAAGATTCTTCAATCATTCGCCGGAGAAGTAACTTAGCTTTGAAGTTTGTGCGAGGCAATGGCCCGCGCCCAGCCCGGAACACATAGTCATCGAGTCCTGATCCAGAGCTGGCCAGACTCTGGTGCGACCCCAAAAGCAGCGTTCAAGGCGGGAGAATGAATCAGCACCTGCCACCGGGAAACCCGGTCCGTTCAGTCAAGAAACTGTTCAGATGTTGGATGTTGATACGTTTCGAGCAGTCGAGAGTCAACCTTGTGGTGCGGAGATTCGCACCTTACAGTTTTCCCCCACGGAGAGATTTTGAATCCATCGCAGTCGCAGTATAGCAACACCTACTGAAATAGAGACGAACCGGTGCCAAGCAGAATCTTGTGCATAAATCCCTACCATCAGGTCAGCGTAATGAAGAGTCAACGCGCGACACTGGCATTACCACATATTAGCGCCTTAGCCGGTTTCGACGCACCCCAATCCTCTCCGCTGTAGCAGGTCTGCAACGCTGGATATGCGTGACTTGCCTTCATTTTCGCAAGGTATCCCGCAGCTGAGGGGGGGGCACGGAGTGACAGCTCGAGCTGCGATGAACAATGTCGAAGTTTTCGGTGAGTTGGGGACGCAAGAGTTCGATTTTCGGACTGGAGTTCGATAGTCAAAGAGAACTGGGCGAGTTCCAAGATTTTATCGGAGTAAAGGAAGTTACTAATAGCGCTAGCGACTTGCGTAGAATTGAACGACGGAAACTTGAAGTAGACCAAATCATTCCTTGCACTGCAATGCGGCGTTGTCTCGGATTGGAAGAAATCTAGTGCATGTAGACGGTTTTCGGCTGCAGAAAGATTTTGGAGAACGGCTTGACATCGGTGCATGTCCAAGTTAGAACTTGAGGATGATGTGGCAGGAAGCAAGCAGGTTTGTTTATTTGTTTGGCAAGCTCAACATCAAATTCGCACACTCACAATTTAAATATCATTTTTTTTCGCGAACGAAAGTCGAGATAATAGATTCGCTTGGCAGTGCGTCCAGACAGTAGCAAACAGCGATATAGCACCTCTCACCGCTTTCGGGTACAAAGAAACCTACAAACTGCACTGCTTGTGATGTTCGAGTTTGTTAACAGTAGTGCTAGGTTTCAAATGCCGTATTATACTGTAGCTACGTAGATTTTTTACCAAGGTTTGAGGTGCCGCGTGGACACCAACCTGTGAGACAATTTTGAAAGTAGTGACAGGTAACAACCGATAAATTTTTAGTCGAAAGTCCACAGTAATTTTCAAGTTAACTCTCCTGTAAGCAAAGAATGAAAGATCGTAACAGACTGGCAATTAGACAGACTCTATCAAGTAAAATCCAGCCAATTCCTTGCTGCCCATGCCTCCGTGCTCGAAATCCTGATGTTCCGCGTAAATTTCAACATGACGTCATGTTGAATACCCGGGACTCGGACCGTTCCAGCATCTGATAAGCGAGCCGTGGGAGCTTCGTGAGTCACAAAGAGCATGAATCGTGACAATTTTTTCCTTTCAAAGTTGTCCTTCCTCATCCTTCCCCCTCATTCTGTTGAATTCAAACGCAGCTGTGAAGATGAACTGCTCTCCAATTCGCTCTCGAACTATCCACACCGTGCGGCCGCCGTTGCCGTTCCCAACTCTTCTGAAAAACCAGCGCGGGGGCCACCTGACTCGCGAATCATACGCGTCTTGAAACGCACCCGGCCTGCTTCGCCGCACCAGCCAACGTCGCGCAAAGTCACCAGACGTGCTTCCGTATTCGAAGCGTTTCGCAAGAAATCGATTTTCAGGAACTTCACGGTCTCGTGGCCTCTGTAATAGATTCTCGGCCAACAGAATTATTATAAAGAACCTCGCTTTCCAAGACGTTTCGAAGGGCGAAAGGATGCGTCTCTCTTTCTCTCGCGTCGTCCTCGTCCTCGGTCTCTCGGCGACCTCGTTGGCTGGTGTATCCGTGCAAAAGTCTGGTCTTAGTGTGCCCAAACAATATGCGTCGCGTCGCGACCAGGTGAAGGATATGTTCAAGTCGAGTTACGGGGCGTACATGTGCGTTTCAAAACAAATTCTATACCATTACTCTCGCGCTGACCCCGCGTTATAGGAAGTATGCGTTTCCGCATGACGATTTGGCGCCTTCTAGCACTGGATTTTGGGACTTTACGCGTGTGTTGTGTCGTTGTCGGATGTCTTTGTCATTCTCTGACCGAAAAGATCATTCAGATCAGTGGGGTGCCTCTGTCATAGATGCCATGGTATGGACTCCATACTTCTGCATCAGCGTTGCTAATTCTGACTCTGTGTGTGTGTTAGCCTACCATGGTCAGTCGATATTGCCCCGCCCGTATCAGATACAACTCATAAACCCCGTCATCTTAGTACATCATGGGTCTCAACGTATGCTTCCTTCCCTCCATATCCATTTCCCCACTTAGCTACGATATCACAAAGGACCTCTTCAACGACGCAGTCAAATTCGCCGCCTCCGTCGACTTCACCCAGTCCAAGACCGGCGATACTGTCAAGTGCGCGCCCCTTTCTTTCTCCCTTCTCTTCGGCTCGCGAATTTTGCCCCGTCTTAACGACTTCTCCCAGCGTCTTTGACACAACGATCCGCTTCCTCGGCCCCCTCCTTTCCTCCTACGAGCTCAGTAACTTCAAACACCCTGTCCTCCTCGCGAAGGCGAAGCAGTCCGCGGATAAGCTCGTTCATGCGTGGGTTGGGGTGCGTTCCCTCTTCGGCGTTTCTTTCCCTCCGTTCCTGTTTCATAATATGAGCACAAAAGGACAACCCCATCCCATACAGCTTCCTCAACTTCACGACCAACCAGCCAACAAATGGTACCGTACGTCGTTTCTATCCCCTCCCTTTCCTGCTCTGTGTCTTAATGAGATCACGCTAACGCCAACACTTGCAGTCCAACATCGCCGAAGCAGGCACCCTCCTCCTCGAATGGTCCCGTCTCAGCAAATACACCCTCAACCCAAAGTACGTCAACCTCGCGACGAAAGCTATGAAGCATATTGCGAACCTCGTGCGTCGTTTCGTTTCTTCTATTCCTTTCATTTTCTTTTCGAGTGTAACTTGGTTGACACGATGAGATCCACCTTTCTAATGCTTAAACCCACAGCCAGCCCCCCTCCCCGGCCTCGCCGCACAAGTCATCGACCCAGCGACGGGGAATTTCGTTGGCGGATATGTCGTGCGTCTCCCTTCCTTTCCTCCCTCATCCCCACTTCTCCGTCCTTCGGTTTGCCGGACGCTGACCGCGCCATAGAGCTGGGGCAGCGAATCCGACTCCTACTTCGAATACCTCATCAAATACGCGAGGTTGAGTAATACCTGGGATAGTATTTACATCGATACGTGGAAGGTGAGCTCTCTCCGCAGTATCGTTGCATCTCATCTTATCGTGCCCGCAGACCGCGGTGGACTCCTCCATCCGCTCGCTCCTCAAAAAGTCAACTGTCGGCAATCACACTTACCTTGCGGATTTGGACGATGAAGGGAGGGTGTTGCATATTGGGTCGTACGTCTTGATCTTCCTTTTCTTTTACTCCGTATTATTCTGATTCTGGTTTCAATACTGCGTCTCACAGCCATCTCGCGTGTTTCCATGCAGGAAACTGGATCTACGGTACGTTCCTCTCTTGAGATCGTCACCTTCTAAGGGAGCATCGAATTGATATATGATGCAGGTGGGAAACTGGTGCAGAATCAAACGATAGTGAACTACGGGTTGGAATTGATGGAGGGATGTTGGGTGCGTTTGATCTCCCCTTGTAGTTAATTCTATTTTGCTGAAACGCGACTATTCCATAGAACACCTACGCTAGTACTACGTCTGTCTCTCTTTCCCCGTCCCATTTAACGCTAATCGAAGGCAAACAAACAGCGCCGGCATCGGCCCCGAACGCTTCGCCTACGCCTCCCCCGACGGTAACTTCACAGGGGAAGGCGATCCCGCTCCCACAGCCGAGCAGCTTGCCTTTTACGAAAAACATGGATTTTATCAAACTATTGGATTTTATGTCCTCCGGCCCGAGGGTGCGTCTCTCTCCCTCCCTTCAGTCGATCAACTATTACTGAATCTGATTTTCAATTGATATCGCAGTCCTCGAAAGCAACTTCTACGCCTGGCGCGCCACCGGAGACACTAAATACCTCGACCGCGCCGGCGCTGCCATCGACGCGTTCAACAAATACCTGCTCGTGCCGAGTGGGGGGTATGCAGGGCTGAACGACGTGATGAACCCCGGGGCTGGGTATTGGGATATCGCGGATAGCTTCTGGTATGCGGAGACATTGAAGTATTTGTGCGTTGCAATCTCTCCCCAATGTTCCAGGGTAAGGTAGCATTGCTAAAATTTAATTCCACGGCAGGTACCTCACGTTTGACGATCCCAAGCATATCAGTCTGGACAATTGTATGTTCCTTTGCTTCGGAACATTCATTAGTTAACTCGTCTAAAAAATCTAGACGTATTCAACACGGAATGCTCGCCGTTCAAAGCCCCGCCTGCGTTGCTCTCGTACAAAGGCTCGGGCGGGTGGCTGCCTTGGAAGCCGTGGAAAGTGTGGCCAACTCACGGCGAGGTTCCGGCAGCGACGGTGTCGGGAGTGCCGAGAGAAGGGAGGAAGTGGTGAGGGGTGAGAGATACAAAGTGGATTTGAAGTAGCTGAAGGGGGTGGTCGAGCTTAACGCGGATATTACATGTGTCTGGCCAATCTTTCGAAAAACCAGTTGGAAACTTCAGTGGAAATCAGCGGGCGTTGCTTGGCAAACAGTGTTGAAGTCAAGGTAATAAGCCCATTCAATCCAGTTGATCAATCTTGAACAGACTGAATCCTGGATCGACGAGAATCCGACACAATCGTGCGCTGATTTTGTTTTCGTTCTCGAGGTTCAAAGTAGATGCCAGGCTTCCGCACTTGTTCCACAGAGGAGCATCGCGGATTGAACGCCGAAATGCACGAAGCTTTATTTCTGAGCCCGGAAAGGCCACAAATTGACGAAGACTCGAAGGTAGTTCGAGATCTGGTTCGAAGTAAGTCGAAGATCGTTTGCCGGTTGATCCGTCGGCAGATTCCGAAGCGGCATCTGTTGTTTGTTACTGTATCTGATTTCCGTCTTGTTTTCTCCACCCACGCGGCCACGCCCACTCGTCGTTCGCCCGCAAGGAATAGGTAAGCTTGGAGATTCGATCGTCTGATATCATATGAGCTTGATAACTCACAGCTAACCTTAAGGAATCCACGGTAAATTGCGCAGAGAAAGCCCAGAAAAGGCTGAGACGGGTTTTTCGGAATCATGAGCGAGGTGGGGCCTCAGGCCTCAGCGTTTCAGGCAGTCGATCGCATCTCCGGCTGAATCCGGGCCTCAATAAATACTCCAGACTGAGACATAGCCTTCCACACCATCCGCAGCGACGACGATGACTCTCGCCCTCACCTTCGCAGACAAGAAGCTCCTCGACACGGCCGTCATCGGGCCCGACGGCGCCGTGCATTACACCACTACAACGACGAGCGGGTTGCGTGGAAGGAAGATCACGACAGTAGGGGCTGCGAGCGGGATCATAGGGTTCATCAATTGGCGAGACAAGACCTTTGTTATCAATGGGGTGCCGAGGTCGTGGGATGACTTGAAGTCGCGTTCGGGGGGTTTGTTCAGCTCGTGTGTGCTATTCCCTGCTTTCTTCCGACTTCCAAAGCGGCTTCTGTGTTGGCTAGAGAGCGGGAATGGAATTGGGCGAATCGACCGTTCAAACTGCAATACCACGACTCGCATCAGGAGTTATTAGTGCGTCTGATTCTATTTCATTATGTAAGAGTAACTGCTCAACTACACGCAGGCGACTCCCCTCGCCGGCAACATTGCAGACACTGTCCGATTCACAACTTCTCACCCACATCTCTTCCACGACAACGACCGCGCCATGATATATTTTCCATACCAAATGCAAGACGAGATCGAGAGGATGTTTATTCTGATGGCGGTATTGCATACAGAGACGCATCGGCAGGATGTGAGTCTCTCTCTCTCTCTCCATCTCTCTCGAACACATGGTTTCGATGATTTGATTCACTAATTACTGAACGTCTCTAGGAACAAGCGCGAGTAGCGAGGAACGCTGCTATTACCAGTTCCACCGCCTCATAGAGCTCAGAAAGAAGAAGAACTAATGACACACGATAAGGACACTGTAATCACTAAAGCTTTGTAAACCAATGACTTAATGTATCCATAGTCCGGACTATTTCCTTGTCGTCCCCCAACTTGGATGGCGTGTGCAGCGTACTTAGGCTATTCCTGACTAGTTGGCTTCGGGGACATGTCCGGTTACCGAGATGCCCGACGGTAACCCGTTGAAGCCCCGTTGAATCCCGTCGAGTGGGAGCTGTGTGATTTTGCATCGTTCAGCAGGTAGCTTCTAGCTGGGGTTTCTGCTTCCGACAAAGCCCGTTCTTTGAGCCCCTTATCGTGGTTCTGGCGATTCTCTGGAACGTTGCATCACACTCATCATGTTTCCTTTGGAGCGATTCGGATTCAGTCAAGCCTGAGGACCCAATTCTCGCCTCGAATTCCTGCATTAATTCTGCAGCCCGGGATGAAGTCGAGGTTCGTTTAATTTCGCCCCAAGGATCCGATTTTGCCGCTCATTAATGACTGCTCGGCGCTTGACGGAGATTACGCTCTCGCTGGCCACATAAACGAACTGGGCTCGCGCTTGGGATCCCATTAACTCCCTCACCTCAATGCTCTCTACACGAGTACTCCACCTCCTTCTCTGCCTCGTCTCAATCCCTGCCTTCGTTCTGGTCGAAGCATCTGGTGGCTACTCGCCGTATATATCTAGCGACATCCATTGCGACAAGAACGCGCACACCAGCTTCATATCGAACACCTACAAATACTATGCTCCCTTACACAAATTCACGAATTTGACAAAGTCGTTCTTCGACGAATCTTGGTATGTAAGTACTCAGCAGTGATACTTTACATCCCGCGTGCCGCAAACGCACCACTCACTAATATCCATTCACTCATTTTCAGGACGGCACCATAGTGTCAAACACCACTGGTATCGACAATGTCCCAGGCGCCACTCGCGCTGGTGGCTACGGCGAATACCACTTCAACGAAACTTTGACCATGTACACCTCGCACCCCGACGCCCTTGCGTACGCGTATCACGGCAAAGGATTCACGGCTTCGGGCGCAGGCGTCAATTTCGGTTCTTCGGTGAAACTCTACAGCTACGTAGAGGCGTTCCGCTTCGAGAGTATTTGCGGGGGACAGGCTACCTTAATTGATGCCAGGGCGTATGCTTGTTCGGATAATCCGATTGCGGCGTATGATTCGTGGACGGTGCTGCATGATTTGACTTTCACGGCGCTGGCGGGGAGGGTCAAAGCTGCTCTGTTCACCGGAGACTGCTTGGGTTCGTATGATATTTCTTTGCTTGGACTGAGATAATTTTTCAACTGAGATGTTGAGATACAGGGAACTTGAAGCGTTCGTACAATTGACCTGAAGGTTAGAGGTGTTTGAAACCATGAGCACTACTAGGTCAGAAAACGGAACGGGAGTAGCGACGATTTCACACTGCATCTATATATATAAAAATATAGAACTGGTACAGTTTATGGAGCTCTTGAGGAAACTTGATCGTCCAGCTGCTCAATTCTTCACCAAATCGCGCTGCCGACTCTGGCATCAGATTTTCATCAACGGGAGTAGTCGGCAAAGTGATGTTGCGGCCAAACCACTTCGTGCCGAACAGTTGGGGTCATCACGGCACAGCTGTTTTCCCAGGTTCAAAGAAGTTGAACTTTGAACGGAGTGTTGCGACACACCAGTCAAGCGCATCGATAAGAGCAAGAAAAGCAACGGCTCCCTCGCTCCGAACTAAGTCGATGCATTCTCATCAATTAAGTAAGCTCGTGCAATCCAAAAAGAGCTAGTCGTGATTCGTCGACATCTCTGCGTGTGTACTCGGAGCCCATAAGCGATGTTCGGGTTCTGTGCTGTGAGCCATCCAGAAACCATTTGGGATGCATACGATATCGGGTCGACGGCCGTCATTGATATCACCGATTCGGTGTCTTGTCAACGAGTTGGGTTGACTGATTGAAGCGCGGCACGATCGCCAGTTTAGATGTGAAATCGAAAAAACAAAAGAGGTAGAAGGAGGAACTTGAATTCTGTCGCTCTGAAATGATTTCGCAGGTGTCTGGAATTTCAGTTCCCTAGGACAAGTTTTCTCTTTCTAATCTGAACCCCAACATCGACTTTTGGTTGATCCAACCGCATCAAAACCCGTCGGTGAGTGCAGCGCCTCAACAAGGAGATCCCGCCTGCGTGGCTCCCATCATCTAGGGTTGAGAAGGCAGCAAAGATGTTGCTTCAACCTGTTTTTCCCGGAGGTCGCCCAGTCCTCCTCCCTCCCCTCATGCTCGCCCGAAACGGCCCTCCTTGATATTGATTCTTTTGCCTCAGCTATGCGGTCAGTGCGATGAACGCGACAGGAAGGCATGCCTCGAATGATGCCTTCAGGCGGGGGTTCCTATTATTTTCGAGCTTCAGTGCACTGTGAAGTCATAATAGGAATCAGTCCAAAGCAATCAGTTTGATCTAGTGTTCGGGGATGTTTCGCCTGCAATGCTTCGCCGCTGCCTCGAGAGTAAAATGAGCGATGGAGAGTTGTTCACGAAGTTGAACAGTGTCTCAAGTGCGCGCTGTGTTCAGGTGGTTTGATTCTGCTTGCATCCCATGCGTGGACGAAGTTCCGCTGTTTTGCTTGAAACATACGAATGCAGTGGAATTAACAGAAGGTGAAATATAAGAGAGAAACGACGAGAAACGACCCAGATATCACTGGATATGGCTAGTTCTTTCTCCTCGTCTGCGATGAACCTTTTCACCAAGCGGCGCAGAGCATATGTTGCATGTTCCAACTGCAGGTTGAAAAAAGTTAAAGTACGAACTTCTTCCGTTTTGTTACATCCAAAGCACTAACCGAGGCTGTCCTGCAACTCAGTGCGTCCGCACATCGGAAGTCGAATATACCCCCTGCACACGCTGCGCTATCAAAGGCGCAAAATGCGAATACTTCGCCGTCCCCGACGATTATGTTGATTCCCGACCCGGGACACCACATCCCCCTGAGATCGCCGTTCCCACTTCTCATGGGCGAGGATACGCAGACCGGGCGTGGGGCCAGCAGACAATCACTCCGCCTTCCGCCGGGATAAACGACTTTCTCGGCGGAGGTGCCTCTTCCGCTACTAGTAGAGGAAAAGGTGTCAGCCAAAGCTCGGCCCCGCGGTATCCCTACCAGCCGCGCAACGCGCCTGCGAACAGTAGTAGTGGGGGAAAGTCGAGGTCGCAGCAAACACCACAGCAGCAGCAGCAGCCTTCATCGTACATCGCTTCGGGGACTCCGGCCTTCCCGGATTCCACCCAATATTACCCTCCTCCTTCCAGTGGAATGGGCATGAATCCGCAATCGCAATACTATCATCAAGCTCAATACAGCGGTTATCCACAGCAGTATGACGCGGCGTATAATATGCCGCCGCAGCTTATGCAGCCGGAAGCAGGGACGTTGGGATATCCTTCGTGGTCTCAGCCTTTGTGAGTGATAAACTCGAATACCAATCAATTAATTACTATATCGACTCACAAATAAATCTCAACTCTGATTTTTAGGCCCTGCGTATGCCCTCCGGGAACCCCATGCTGCTGCGGAGCGAACTTCAACTCCTGAAAATCGGAAAGCGACATCACAAAGCTGATTGTGATTGTGCATAGTGTAAATCTGGAGGACGTACCGTACCGCCTTCGGCAGTTTCTTGTATTATATTTGGATAGACCCGCTTCGAGATTTCTGAATACCCTTGACTGTCGATCCCACATCAACCGTGCCTGCATTCGGGAGTTACCAGTGGTTGAACTCTATGGTAACCATGCGGTACGGCAGTAAGAATGATAAAAACACTGTCTTGAATGTTTTCCTATAATCTTTGGCTTGTTGATTGGTATTGGGGGCTAGAAGTATGAATGAATCAACGCAAACCATCGTTCCTCCGTCGATTGAAATATACAGGAAGAATATATGACATACTGTAGCTATACGCCTTATCCGTCTCTCCTCTCTCCTCGCTTCTATTTCCGCTTTCATGACACTCACCCCTCCGCAACGACAACAACCACCTTCGCCGTATTCTCGCCTTTCTGAATCCGCAAAATCGCATCCCCAATCTTATCAAGCCCATGATGCACCTCTTCCGTATACTTGATCTCCCCCGACGCTAAGGCCGGGGGGATGGTGCGGTAGAATTCCTCGTCGTATTTGTGGTACAGGCGGGAGAATAGGAAGCCATAGAGAGTGATCGATTTGGCGAACAATTGGAATAAATTCTGTAAAAGTGAAGGAAAGAAGCGGAGATTGAGCGGAAGATGCCAAGAGTGAGGTAGAAAGTACCTTGACGCCTTGATCGCCAGTGTTATATCCTAGCGATCGCAAAAACAAATCAGCGTTATACGATTTCAACAGTGGGAGGATGGACATACCTGAAATCATACCACATTCCTTGCTTCACAGTCAGGAAAGTGGCAGGGGACGTCAAACGGCAAATGAACGCACGATAAACCGAGCATTTATGTTAGCATTATCCAGAGCAGCTTCGAGGATTTCGCCGCCAACATTATCCCAATATCTTCAATCATTCAACAAACATACACATGATAGAGGGAGAACAAACGAAACACGCACACATCAATGGGTCCTTCCCGCTCCAAAACTTCGCGTGTATCCGTCGTCTTATAATTGAACGCCACATCCGCGCCGATGTCTTTCATGAATTTGACTTTGTCGTCTGACCCGGCGGATGCGATGACCTTGAGACCGTCGCGCTTGGCGAGTTGGATGACCAAACTGTCGCTACCTTAGCAGCGTTCAGGTTCGAACCTGGACACTCCTAGTGTAAGGGCGGTTCGAACCGTTTGGTTCGAACCATATCAGCCTTTCACAGCTATCTAAGTCAGCAAACGGTTCAACAGTTCAGCTGAACCGTTTGAACCGTGGCTCAGATCAGAACCGTTTGAACCAAAAAAGTCGAAGGCAGACTAACCGTTTGAACCAAATTTGTTGAAGTCCACTGAACCGTTCGAACCGTTTGCAAACCGTTTGAACCGTTCGAACCACGGTTCAGGTATCCGCTCGAACTGTAATACTATATATGGGTGGAAACGGTTCGAACAGGTGTTTACACTCAGAGTGTCTCGGTTCGAACTTGAACGCTGCGGTTGCTGACTGTCGAGGATGGTGTTATTTAAGTGTGAGCAAAGAGAGAATGAGAAGTGCGGAGAACGTACGAGCCGACAGGACCTGTTCAAGTAATTAGTACCAGAAAGAGAATAAGGACAGTAAAAGCAAGTACCTGCTCCGGTGGTGATGAAGGCAACTTCACCCTATGCATTTCACGTCAGAAAACATTGGTGGGGATATTGTTGACAACATACTGTCTTGGCCTTGGAAAACTCCCTCCACCCGGCGAACGCCGTCTTCCCTGTAGACGTTGATGAGCGACATTTATACAGCGAGAAATCAAATTTCTCGGTCTACCAGGCATTCCTAAAGCTCCAACAAACGTGGTTAATGAAAGCTTGGGGTGCTTCTCGAGGATTTCTAACCCCCCCTTGCCCATGCTTTCGACGATGCGATACTGCTGGTGGTCTGCAACCGTGTGAACACCTCAATCGCAACAATATTCAGATGAATGGGAAGGCTGGCATACCGAAATGCCCGTAGACGTAATTCCCTACTGGCACCTCGGGATTCTCGGAGCGCAGAACGACGCCGACGCCATGCCCGTAGAGGGGCTCACCAGGAATGAATGCAGGCTGCGATAGTCAGAATTATGTAGTGCCGCGGAAGGGGAGAGATCTAACCGAGTAGGACTGCTTCTCCGGGCTGCGCATCTTTCCGCGCATGTACGGGTCCAGCGAAAGCACCAGGGTCTTGACGAGGAATCCACCATTGAGTGGTGCGTTGTCGAGATCGATGGTCTGGCTTGTATCGTATACAGTCGTTTCGCCAGGAATCGGAAAGTCTGATGAAAAACGATATGAGAATTCGAATCGGCGAGTGGTTAGGCTCATGCCACCATTGCTTCATACTCACCTTTGGGAACACTGCCAAAGAGGACGCGCGCGTTAGTGACTGGAGCCATTGTATTGTGGTGAGAGTGGATGATGAGTGAGAGGATGAATGCGCCGTTAAGTAGGCGGACGAGCGATGACTGACTAAGTAACCCTTGAGCAGTGCTTAATAATGTCCTCAACCAACGGCTAATGCTGCGCCCGATGCCAGAGAACTTGATAAGCAAAGGCGCAATAAAATTCGAGTTTCGGAGAAAAGGGATGAAAGAAATGCGTTCGTGGATTAGTAGGTACTTGACGGGGAAGATGACGGTGGAAGGCAAGAGGCGATCATCGATCATCAGTGACTGACTCCCTGATGAGATTTTTGTGACATGCCGGCACGACCAAGGCACAACAGGATAATTTTCACAAATTTTCAACAAAATTTTCACCGATTTTTCATGTCGCTTCATCCAAGCCGCGCTTAAACGCGGAAGCTGGCTGGAGTAGGATAACCAAGGATTGGATTCTTAGCAGTGTTTACACGATGGAATGACGGTATTGTGATGTTGAAGTTGATGTTGAAGTTTGAACTCCCCGACCGCGGCCTTCTTTTCACGTATGTATCCGCGACGGCTTTCCAGGTCACATCGAATGGGCGATTGCAAGCAAAATGACACTCCGAACGTTGAATATTCGGTCAACCTTTATGGTACTCATGACAAAAGAGTTTACATCGTTTCTTGATCTGCGGGTCGACACATCACCACGGCGTCCCAGCCAGTAGCTTCCCAATCTCCCTACCGAAAATGACTTGTGCGGCTGAAACGGGATGGAGCCAGTTGCTAGCGGAAACACTCGTCAGCATATCTGCAAAATCGAATACCCAATGTTGGAGGCGAAACGCCAAAGATAGATTGTCTGAGAGAGCGAGAGCTGAGAAATGTGCACTTACTACCAAAATTGCCCCGGTGTACCATCGTCGCCTGTTACATTGTTGAAGCCGTACTGACGACAAAGAGTGCATCAGTGCACATTCGAATCTAGCACAAACGCAGGCGCTAAAAGACACAACACGCACCTCACCAGGCCGATCCAACACCCTCGTAAACGCCTCGTACGCGTCGTACTCCCATATCTTCACTTCTCCTTGTTTTTGATGCCGCTTGCGCTGTCGAAATGCACGCACGCCCTCCCGGAGTTGGGCATTGTAATACGCTATAATGCCTGCTTCTTTGGCGCACACGGAGGCGGGTTGTCCGAGAAGAGATGGGGTACGGTTGAGTGGGGGGACCTGGTTAAGTAAAATTGTTTCAGAACAAAGAGGGAGGGAAAATAAGTGAAAGCGTACGTTGATGAAGAGGAATTTGCGGGCTCCCAGGTTACTGTTAATGAATGGTGTTGATTCTAGATTTAGTAGGCAAGAGGAAGCAAGGCTTACTACTGCCAGTATGATCGATTTCGCAGGTTATTGTTGATGCATAAAAAAAACGAATAGGAAACATACGAGGCTCTCAACTTGTTCGAAGTACCGCGTTATCAGCTTGTCTGTCAATCTAGTGCATTGCGTCTATTAGCACAAACCGTCTTGAAGAGCAGTAAGCATTGAACGAGACGTACGCAGTATGATTGACATCCAACGCATAGCTCAAATCGATGTCGTTAATTCCGATCTACATGAAATAAAAGCTTGGTCAGTGTTTGAGTACACGGAGCCTATGTCGAAGGCAGGGATTTTTGACTCTCGGAAGTACTCACCCAGATAGAAAACAATGAATCATCGCTCCTCCAAACCCGTTTTGTGTTCCAGCTATCCCAAGCAACAAGCTCATCGATCTGATCAGGGAGAGTCCTGACAAAGTCGGCGAAGGGAGGTACGATGTCGCGTGAGACGGTAGCGCCGCTGAAAGCGAAGTTATATCTGAATGAAAGATATTCAATGTTTTGTTATGCGTCGTTCCAGATGTAACATGAAAAGAAAAGCGCGAGAGGCGTCAATAAACGCACGTCAAAATCAGCGAATGGTTGAATTTTGTGGTGGCGACGTCGATCCAGTTTTCGCCGGGGGTTGCGGTATCGCCCTAACAGGAATCAGCAAGATACTTATTTACACGGAGAGCGGAGGATCAAAGACAGACGTACGGGGTAGGCGGGATTCCCCAGCGGATTGCTTGGCGAAGGCAATGGTCCGATGCTGATACTGAATCCAGTTTGAGTGTAGGAATCGCCGCTGAAAGAATTGAATCAAAAGTCGGAATCGAATTGAATTACGTTTCAGTGAACAAATATTGAATAGCAAAATACCGACAAGCTGAACCAATATGACGGCCGTAGGCTCTGACTCGAAGCTACAGCAGGGTTGAAGCCATTGACAAAAGACAACGAAGATGCTATGAAAGCGAGTCGAGAAAGACGTAGCATAGCTCAATGAAAGTCGGGGTGCCGGAGATAAATCCCGACGAGCTTTTATGCCGTGCGTTGGCTCAGGTCTGCTCAGGTGGTGCGGAAGAATCCCGGAGACATCGTGATGGCGGTTGATGGCGGACCGATGGCTCACGGAGAGTGGGGTCAGACGACCAGAGGCTTCCGGACCATAAGATGTCTGAGCGTGAGTTGCGCTCTGGTTGAAAGTACGCGCAGCGATACGGAAATGGGGTGGCAGATGTTGAATGTCGAGCAGAAAGACGCGGAGCAAGAGAGAGTCTGAGAGACAGAGCCAAGGCCACCTACAGTCAGGTCCTGTATACTTATGGTGGCGAGCATTTTGGTTGGAAGCCATAAGATTGTGGATTTGGCCGCTGTGGCGGCTCTGCCGTTCTGCGAGTGAGCACTACGCCGGGCGACGACGAGGTGGGAGAAGGCAAAGAGGAAGCGTGACGATCACGATCACATGATGTGACCCTTCATAACAATCCATGGAAGCCGGGCCGGTCCGCCGTGTTTAAGTAGTACCGAAGTCGCTGTAAAATCAATTGGTGTTGAATTATCTAGTTATCGTACAACGATTCGCATTCTTGTCAAACTCGTACAATGCCCAGTGGTATCTTACAGTGCTACAGAATGTCAGCCTGAGGAACTAAGTACTCAAAGGCTCAAAGCAACTCAAAGCATACGGCGACGTTACTTATTTCTGTTGTTCTCCTTGACCCAATCCGGTCATCCTGAGGCTCGGCTTATCCTGCCAATTATCCCCCAATCGCACACCTCTTGTGGACAATCGCCTCTGCTTTCGCCGCCTACTAAGAAAGAATGCTGCGGCCGAGCAAATACTGGCGGCGGCAACACCTCCTACAACCCCGCCAAGTATCGCTCCGCGATGTGATTTATTAGTGCCAACATCATGTCTAAATAGTGCTCAGCGGATTGAACGGCCGGGAACTGAGGGAAGTCGGAGGTCTGACGTACGTGTAGACAACATAATCCAGCTCAATCGTCATCCCCGATTTCTGCGGATAGATGACTAGGACATGCGGGACGTCGGGCATGCTGTAGTTTCGGAACGCCATGACGATCTCGTTCGAGACGTTATTTAGTCCGCCGCCGATGAACTCTCCGACAACGAGACCGTCGAGGCTGAATATGCATGTTTCGTCTGTGCCGAGGTAGACGTAGATGTCCGTTCCTTCAAAGACGGATAAGCATTAAATTCCATGAAGTGATAGGAAGGGAACGGGGGAGACAGATGCGGGCATACCGACAAAGGGAACGATAACAGGTCCAGCGGTGGTGCTCGAAGTCCCATTATACAGCCTTGCGGTCCAATCAGGATCGCAGCCTGTTCCAGGTCCGCATCGCATAGACGGGGCCTGCATGTAGATGATCTCCGGCGCGGTGTCATCGAGGGTGAAGTTCCTTGGTTTGGCGGACACATAGATTATGTTGATGAGGCCGATGGCCCAGAGGGAGAGAGGGAGGTGCATGAGAATGGGATGGGTTGAAGGAGGGCGGGAAGGAAGTGACGTTGAAGCGTGAGGAAGCTTTATCACACAGCTTATCGCGGATAACAGAGTTTTCGTCCGGAACTTCGAATAGAGGATTCTACTTCGGTGGCGCCTCATTATGATCACAAGGGTAAAATTGCGTTGCTGAATGTTGACAATCGTGTAATATTCGCACATCTAAAACCCAGAGAACACGACCATTGCTTTGATTCACCTGGATATTATTCAAGACATCTCTCCACAACTCTGGATTGAAAAATCATTTTCTTTTCTGTGAATCATGAGTCCAACCACCAATCAACATCAACTAGTTCACAATCTACACTCCCCAAATCTGGTTCGGGTTCGACGTATCGCAGGCCCAAACCTGCATCTCGTCGTGTTTCCGTCCGTAAGATCGACACACTATCCCATTTTTAGCGAAAATGCGCGTATCGAAACAGTGATACATCGACCTACCTTGTTCTTCCCCGCCCATTGAATGCTCCCTACAGACCCGAATTCGGGCTCCCACAGTTGATCTTAATTCGTTGGCAGTTGAGTCCGGAAAACGGAAAGCAGGGCGTGGAACTTGGCGACGTACTGGTATTCCCCGATGCGCAGATCCAAATTTGCAGGCGCGTACCGTCGGTGTTGATACCGTCTGTTACGTCTAAGCACTGAGAGAAAGATAAAGTGAATCTTGACTTCGGGTAGAGCAGACACACAGCATACCTTATTCCCGAATATCTTCAACGCTCCAGCGGCGTTATTGCCATTCGGAACGACCCACGAGTTGCCTGGCGTTGGGGCGGAACACATCTCGATTACGACGGGGGCTCCGTCGGCGTTGTTGCTTGCTGTTAGACAGCCGCCGGTTGGACCTGTCGATTGAATATTGTCAAATTGCGTCGCGGGAGGGATGATCATTGATGGGAATGTATCGTCTGAGAGTCCTGTCCGAAATTGCACCGTTTGTCCGGGCCTGGGTGGGCGGTAAGTAGGTGAGGGTTGTGACTTATTTAAGGGATTCATCATAGGATACGAACAAGGGAGGCTGCTGAGCGTTGGCACGTAGAGTCAAAAACACTGAAGCAAGCAGTAAGATGAATGGAGCAGTTAGAAGAGCCATGCAAGTCGCATTTCGAGCAAATCTCGCAACGCTTTATATGCAGTCGGACTGGGGAGATATAATTAGATGGCCGACAGCATTGAAATTTGAAAGACGAACAAGATGATAATCAGCCTCGAAGAGTTAAATTGCTGAGGTCGAGCCCAACGAATGTGCTGCGCGGCCATTCATTTATCTGACAAGGCCGCCACTTTGACGGATATAGACCAATTCAGACCAGAATGCGAGTCATTGAGAATATGAGCATCATTTAGATCGAAAATATGAACGCTTACGCCAGACGCTGGACGGCGGTGCCCGATGCGACGTTGGAGAAGCAACGTTTGTGAGGAATCAGAGATTCTTCTTCTATCATTTGTGAGGGCATGATCCAGTGAGAAAAAATGAAGTGTGAGATTCCACATACCTTGTTAGATATGCTAGGAGTTCGCAATGACTGCTCAGATTAAGTAAAGCGGAAGATTGAGGGATCCCCCAAGCTCGAGATCCGGCGTTGAAATTTCGGCTGCATCGCAGCCATCGCTCGTACTATGGATCGAATCCACCCGGAGAAGGCGACGCTACATTTTTCGATATATAGCCGGTGGATGCGCAGGACAGCTTCCGCGTATGTCGAAGTCGAATTTCGAGACTGCAAGCTCTCGGAAAAGCTCAGAACTTGAAACCGGGTAAACGATCCGGATGATCTTAGACTTGGAGTATCGAAGTCCTTATACGTAGAGGAATGAGAAACTGAGGAGCAAGACTTCCATAGAGGGCCGGAGGGATAGCATGTGCATGTAAAGACCAGCGTATACTCGCAGTCGAGAGCGACACCGAGCAAAGGTCCATCGAGGTAGAAAAAAAGATCAAGTGTCACGGTGACACGGTCACGGCGCAAAACTGTCAATGACGTGTCGCGTGGTTGTACCTATTTGGCTACGGCGCTAATCTCTCTTGCTCCCTACTCTCATCACCAAGCTCGCTATCACAGTCGTAAGTAGTCGCACAACTCTTTCCCCCCAGCTCTGGGATGAAAACATTTATTTCTTGAAACCGTGTACTGACCTGATCATGAAAGCGCGCCATTGAAGCGGCGTCCACTCTTTCAGCTCATGTGAATTCCCCCCAAGTTGTAGTAGATCAACTTCTTAAATTCTATCCACTGATTTCACTGCGCTAAACCTAGCAGATTTACATAATTGTCTGGTAAAAGTCCGACTCTTTCCTCTAGATTCCGCAAATCCCATGCCCGCGAACACGTATCAACGTCTGTTCACGCGAAATATTCCGGCGGCGGGCAATCGTTCCCTCCCTGCATCGGATCTGCGACACCCTCCTGCACTTCCCCCTGCTCCTCGTCCCGCAACTCCGGTCTGTACGGCGGTGAAGCATTTCCATGACCTTTGTTACAAATGGAAATCCGCAGTGCTAGCGGCTGGCGGCGCTTGTTCCGCGACAAATTCTGATCACTACTCCAACTTGCTGGCGGCGGATGCGGTTGTAGACCATTCTCCTGGTGTTCTCTTGTCCTCACACACAGTCGCCTGCACCAAACGAGCACTGTGATCATGATTGCAGCGCCGAATATAAGTCCACCAATAGCACTCCCCAAAATTACTGCAATGTTCGTCGCACTCTTTTTGGAGCTCGATGAGGCCAGTGCGGTGGAAGGGGGCGATGATTGGGAAGTTGATGCAGCGCTCATCGAGCCCGCGACGTCGGTAGCTAGTGATGATTGAGAGGTTAAGGTGGTGCTCGTCGAGGCCCCCGCATTTCTTGTTGATTTGCTGCTTCCCGCGCTAGGAACAAGTTTCGTATCTGAACTTCCATCATCGATTCTAAGAGGCGAGGATATCATCAAAAGTCAGTTTCGTTGCAGAAGCGGCGGCAGGAATGCACACATACGTGTATATGAACTTGTCAACCAGGAAGAATTCCGTCGAAGAAATGGTGAGAATATGTGGTCCATTCGACAGTGAATCGTTGAAATATCCGAGGGGCAGAACAGTAGCAGCGGGGTCGGTTTGAATCACATAAGATTGCGGCCAGCCCGTGTCTCCAATCTTGTCAACTTCAACCTGGCAACCCGGGAGAGTGGTACAAGAGACGAAGGCATATATGGCGATTCCTGGAATTATGGCATAAGTATTTGAAGTCCAAAACGACTGAGCTGTGCGACTGACCATTAAAAGGCACTTTCAGTGAACAACTATCGAATACCGGTGTAACGATGGTGAAGGTCCGATTTTCAACATTATTCTCGTTACACGGATCGTATTGCGTGGAAGTGGCGTCGCAAGCGGTGACGGTGCAGCCGAAGTTTACAATATCGGAATCTTCGATTGTGTGATTTACATGGACCGCTCGTGCGCCATGTTGAAGCCCAAGAAGACCGGCAAGGGCTCCAGCTACCACGGACCTAGGAAGTAGCGATAGAGGTTGAACCATCTCGTAGTGAATGGTAGGTGGGGGATTGGCGAGTGCGGGGTGTAGGTCGGGGACACCTTGTTGCCGATAGCCATTATAAGCGAGAGACTGCACTGTTGTTCACCGTACAAGCGCTGGGCGCTGTTTAGGTCGCTTAATTGCGGATCGTCACTAGACACAGAGAGAGACAGCCCTGGGAAGATTCTCGAGCTATCTGGGGACCACACTAAATCAATAGTGAATGATCCTTTGGCAGTGGAGCTTTTGGATGTTGAAATGCTGGGTGCATGTGTAGTATGGATTAACTCAAAGATCAACTCAACAAATCCAATAAATCCTCAATACGACGCCAGCCACCAGCGCTGACGAAACAAAGTCCACCGAGTCCTCCACTCAACTGTAATCTAATCCAACCGAAATCCAACCACCCCAATATACCTAGCGCAGCAAATTCGAAGGCTCGTATCAAAGGTTGTAAATCTAGCTAAGTGATAGTAACAACAACTCGAACCCTAAAGTCCGAACGGTGAATTCAAAACTCCGACTTCAATCAGAGTTTCGTCCCCTCCATAAGTTGCTGCTGCGTAGTGTTGTCAGTATTTTTTTCCCCTTTGATCCAGACAATGCGCCAGAAGGCGACTAACGAGACACGGGAAAACCCGGGCGTAGAATGCGGTGCTCAGTACCAAATTACAAAGTCCTTTTATACATTTTTCCAGTCTGGTGTGAATATCCTCTCCTCGTAGCTTCTGGGTTCGAATTAATCTGTGCAAATGCCCTCTCTGAGTACGTTTCACGATCCAAGTTGACACCCTCTATCTCTTGTGAACACTTTCTTCAACGATTCAACCCAAACATGAACTTGTCATCGAAACCCCTCAATATATCGTTCAGTATCAGAGGCATAGCCAGCACTACAATTGCCCAATCACCGCCCAGTATCTATCTTTGATAGATACTCGTTTTTTCCGTTATGTGACTCAAACGAGTCTCGAATTTTGTGTACTACATGGGCCCCATCCTGCGGCTTCTAACGGGTAGTTGCCACTGCCCAGAGATCACGGTAATCTGCTCAATTTATCAACAATCTCATCTTGATTTCTTTTGTCATTGTTAATATTGACATTGTGCTTTTCCAGAACCGGTATCTGGTCCTGGCTACCCGGATTATGAAGTTATTTGTTGAAATCAAAAAATTCCGGATATTTCCGGTATGTTTCTCTACTGAAATATCTGGACACTTGGGGTCTTGAGGTGGAGATGGATGTCGAGAGAACGACGAGGAAAGGCGTCAAGACGAGGCAACTAAAATAGCATTCGGTTCAAGTTTAGTTCAACAGTCTAAGCAGGAGAGAATTGGACTTGAACACGAACTTATAAACTGCAATGCTTGCAGATCAATTGGGAAAGATCCTACACAATGCTCAGCCGTATTCTCTAATATAAGTTAGATACAGTGATACCAACCTGTATACTCCCGAAACCTTCAAGACAACCTCCACTGCTCAAGCGGAATATTCCGGCGGCAGACGATCATTCGAACCTGAATTTACTCGCTGCTTCGATCCGACTCGCACTGAACCCTCTTGCGATTCGAGCTCCCCAGGAAGCGCATGCGCCTGCGGCACATCGGGGTGGCTATTATCGATATCGTGATTACGAAAGGAAACCGGTCGCCGTGGCTTCGTCCACCGGGATGCGGATGGACTCGGATTCGCCGCGCTACTGGTACTCAGAGCACTCGATGTTGGTGGATACGGTTCGAGGTGCGATCTGTGGTGCGTTTTCTTTGACAGGCAGCAGCGTCTGTGGAAGGCGAATACTGTCATGGCACCGAGCAGGATTCCACCAATCGCGCCGCCCAGAATTCCGGCGATATTAATATGAGAGTTACTGCGATTGCTTGGTGTCAATGATGGTGCGGGAGGAGGAGGCAATGAGGATTGCGATGCGAGAGGCGATGGAGTTGGGTTGGTTGTGGGATTGATAGTAATGGGGTGCATGCTGGATTGCGATCGCATGCTTAACGATGCCGAAGTTGGATTCAATCCATCGTCGAATCTAAGTACACAATTAATTGTCAGAAGTTTCTGGTAATGATGATGGGTGCAGAGGCCATGCGCACGTGTATATGAATTTGTCAACTAAGAACTGTGTGTCGCCTGTCGAGGAAATGAGCAGAGTATGGGGGTTGTTGGAAGTTGAGAGGGAAGCGTTGGAATATGCAAGGGCAATGATATCTTCGTTAGTGGTAGCGTTGATATTCGCGTGTGGGGCGGTGTTATCGAGTTGAAATTCACAGTTGGCGGAAGGGGGGCAGCCGAGGTAGGCGTATATGGCGGTTCCTTTGAAAAAATAATAATATTAGTATCAATAAAATCAAGTAAAGTCGAAACACAATGCGAAGTACCGATGAAAGAGACTTTGACGCGACAGCCGAGTTCGTTGGATGGCTCGACGTTGGTGAGTGTGAAGCCACCGAAGCCAGGGAGCAGGCACGGGTTTTGTTGAGTGGGAGTGGCGTCGCAGTGGGCGATGGTGCAGTTGCCGTAGTCGACTGCGGCATCGAAATCTTCGATGGTGCGGTTTGTGAGTGCTCCTAGAGCGTAGTTGCGGAGGAAGGGAAGTGTAGCCGCTATGGATATGATAAGCGGTGCGAGAGGCAGCATGTGAATTCGAGGTAAACGATAGGTAGGGTTCGTAGGTGGGGATGAGCCGGCGAGAATGGGGGCGGAAGATGAGATAGGAGTTTATATCTCGGGCGGGGGCCATGAGAGTCGATGTTCGCGATTGAATGAATCATGATCATCTAGTCGTCCTGCCAGACGAGTGGGAGAGTATGAGCGGAACAAGAGAGGCTTGCGAGGATTCCTCATTCAGATAGGATTCGGAGGGATTGGGAGTGTTCAGCTGACCTGGGAGGGATGCGCACGCTCCTGAAATGGGCGGAGTTTGGACGGTTATTAAGGATTGGGCAATGGGCATGTCATCCGTCCACTCAGTTCGGGTGTAATCTCGGCAGCGTGTGCAGGCTTGTAGTGACAATTTCACGACCGCTGTCTGTTTCGTTCAGAGGTAATAGACGATCCCAATATGAGTTGGGGTGATATAGACGACCTTTGGATTGAGAGTGCGGTGAGCAAAGTAGGTTCGATGCCCCAGAGGATATATGCGTCAATGCGCAGTGCGAGTACAGCATCGACAGAGTCCCCGTCTAAGATTCTGAATTGAGCAGTAACGGATGAGTAGAATCAGAGCGATCGTCGACCCGGAAAGTATCAAGTATATTCGATTTCGATTTACATTTTCGGCTTGGAGACTTGTTATTTAGATCTAGCTTGATGCTACTATATATGTAGGCCAAAGACACGGAGGTTCGAAGGATTCGAATTGATACACGTTGGCCGACCAGGAGAAAGTGCTAGAAGGTCGTGCCACGTTTGACCGAGAGCCGCAGCGTGCAGTGGTCTCCAGACTCGGACATGGTACTTTGGGTATTGCGTGCCACAGATATAGCCAGACTACCGGAGCAGAGGGATATACTTGCTCGCTGGCCTGAGCACCACGCCGAACATGATCGTTCGGGACAAAGAACGAGTCCCCGGTAAAATCGGACCGGAGGCTGATGGAGGGAGGTAGCCAAACATAGACAAGCATCCCGTCTCCTTGACTCGCCATCCACATCAACTCAGTCGTCATTACTCTCTGCTGCCTCTCGAATCTAACGATACCTACGGCCAGGCGACATCGTTGACTCGATGAAACCTAGCTAGTCAGTTTGTTGGTGGGTGATACAGACACTTTCTTTGTCTAAGGCTGACGAGAGCGCCCTGATTTGGATAGGACACTTCATCTTACTCTTAGTATCTATCTACAAGCTTGAGGAGAGGCCGGATTGAAGGGAAGAAAGAGATATCGAAGGACGAAGAACTATAATAACACAGGTGCGTGCTACAGAGATCCTCTTTCTTGGATCTCAGTATTGACTTGATCCCTCATGAAAGCACATTCACTCGCTCGATTCCATTTCGTTTCAATAACAACTATTCACCCCACTTCACTACCTAGACCAAGACCGCACACGACATCTTATTGCTCATAATCTACCGCAACGAACGAAGCCACGTTATCTTATTGTATTCCTTTGTCGGCATCACAACATTGCATTGCAAACTGCGCAGAGCTATTCATACCACCCTATTGTGCGTCCTCATAACATCCCTTGAACGCATGTTCTCTGTCTCAACTCCTTCCGCTATGCAGCACGCCCAGCAAGACGAGTATCTCCCTGACATCAACATATCCAGCGACAACGACAACGACATCCACGCGGACAAAGATATGCCCCCGCGCAACCGGCACCCATCCACATCCACACCCTCAACTACATCCTCGCCCGGCACCTCCCCGCCTGCACCCGCCCCCACGACGCCGGGGCTGACGAAACGCCAGCGTCAGGCGCTTCGGATCAATCGCACCTCCGCCCTTTCCTCTCCATCCGCTGCTTCTTCTCCATCTCTATCCGCCACCCTCCCCCACGAAGACGCGGAGGAGCCGCTGTCGACGGGGACGTCCCCCGCCTCGGCGCCGACGGAGGGGATACGGATTATGCGGGTGTCGTCGTCGGTGGTAGATCCGGATTTAGGTTCTCGCGGCGTGGAGGCAGCGGAGATGGAGGAGAGAGAACGGGCGTCGCCGAGTAAGTACCCTACACCGTTGCCGGACGAGGACGAGGAGGAAGATTCGCGTAGTGTAGTAGAAGCAGGGATGCAGGTGGGTAGAGCAGGGGAAGGAATGGAGGCTGGTGTCTTTGAGGTGGCGGATCTCGAGGAACGGGTGCATGGAGTACCAGTTGGGACGCTCGTGGATGTGGAGCCCTCGCCTCCTCGTCGGGAGGAGCCTCCGCCTTCGTCTGCTCGCGGACAGCAGCAGCATCAAAGACAGCGACAGCAAACGCATCGTCAGGCGTCCCCTCCTTCCCGCCGACCCCGTGAGGCGTCACCACCACTTTCGGCCGCGGAAAATCCTACTCGCCATCCACCTCCACCTCAAGCCGATACCCATCCGCCCCGCGCCTCGTCATCTCCCCACCAGAGACGGGAAGAGACGCTGGAGGGGCAGGAGAGGCAGGAAAGACAGGAAAGACACGAGAGGCGGGTATCGTCGGGACATCGTAGGGTACCTGAGGCGCCGCGGTATGTCTTTTCTTCCTTCCTTCTCTCTTTTTAGTTTCTTTGTTTGTCGTTCGTCCTCCTCACCTACACACCCATCCTTACTTCCCCACCTTACTTCCTTGTCCTTCTCTCCCACGGCCCCCGTTTCTTCTTCATCCTCCTCCCGCTCACACTATTTCTTTCCATCTCCCCCTCTTCTCCCATTCCTTCTCTTCCCCACTTCTCCTCCTCCCTAGTTTCTCCCTTCTTCTCCCCTTATCCCATCCCCCGCTCGCCCCCGTGTGGCCTTCTCCTCTTCTCCTCGTCCTCGTCCCACCTTTCTCATCCCCCTTCCATCTGCCTCCTCGTCTTTCCCCACTCTTACTTTTCTAGTATCATACATTTTAAATACACAATACTGACAATTCCCTTTCACAGCCCACCCCCCGCATCCGCACCCACACGCGCCCTCTCCGCGCTCTCCGCCCTCCGCGCTGTGGCAGCGTCGACGTCGACGCAGGCGTATGCCTATGCGTACGGGTCTCCTTCGTCTCCCAAGGGTCCATCGTCGTTTGCTGCCGGTGGGAGGAGAAGTGGGGAGGAGAGAAGGCAAGGAGGGGATGGCGAGGATGACGAGAAGGGGGAGAGGGTGGTTGGGGCGAGGTGGGATGAGGTTTTGGTACGCGGAGGGGAAGGGTGAGTGTAGGTTTTCTTTGGGTTTCTTTCTTCGTTTCGTTGCTATGGCGGGCTTGGGTTTCCTCTTCGTTTCTTTGCCTTTCTTTGCTTTGGGTTTCTTCATGGCCTCGAGTTTTCGTCTTCGTTTCTCGCGTTTCTTTTGGGCTCTCGTTTTCACTTTCGTTGTCGGTTTTCGTTTTCTTCGTTGCCTGGAGCTTTCATTATCGTCGCTCTCCTCGATGTCCGCCTTGGGGAGGAAACGTGGAGGACGAGCGAGGAGGCGAGGCGAGTTTGGAAGTGGAAGTCTGTTTGTCTGTCTGTCTGGCGGCAAAGCTCCGCCTGGGTAGAGGCGGGGAGCCTGTCGTCAATCAGGGAGGCGGAAGAAGGGGCGAGCAGAGGACGACGGGGGCGTATACTTCCGGGGCGGGGGAAGATGGCTGACGATGTCACTCGATGGATGTCTATAGCGTGCGTCCGATGGCGACGTCGATGTCGATGCCGATGGCGATCTTCATCCCCACCCGCGTCGGTCGTCGACCGCTTGCTTGCATCGTTCTTTTCTCCTCTTTCTTCTTCTAGACTCTCCATTGCATCGCATCGGATTGGATGAAGCCTGCCGGGAAGACGGGAAAGGCAGGCGGGCGATGGGGATGAGCATTGAGATGAGATGAGGTCGACGTGGTGGATGGCATGCACCTACCTCGTCGTCGTCGTCGTCGTCGCCGCCGAGGGCAGGCGGACGCTCTGCCGCCTGCCGCTACGGTCGTGCAGAAGGCGGTGGTAGATAGACTGGATTTGTCCGGGGCTGTATCGAGGTCGAGACGGAGCTGGAGATGGATATGAGGAAGGAGATGGGCATGGCGACAGACGGAGGAGAGGCGGCGGGTCATCGTCGTCGTCGGTGTCAAGGTTCTGCGGCGAGCGAAAGACGATGCCCGCTGCCTTGCCTGTTCTTGCAGTATCTGCGAAAGTGGCAAACCCCGGCGTCGACTGTAGAACGAGAACGAGTACGAGGAGCTGCTGATGTGTGTGGAGGGTCCCAAGTTGTCTGGCTGGGTGGACGTCGGTCGACTTTGGTCGTGTTTTTTGCTCCTTGTGCGGGACTCGTTGCGCGCGGATAGACGACGCGAGAGTCGGGGGGTTTCCATGATTTGATTCGATTCGGAGGAGCGAAGAAGAGGTCAGGGATCTAATGGTGTCGTGTCACCGTATGAATCGCGCAGGATACGTTTGGTCTTTCCTTTTCGAAAACCATTCACTCTTCTCGTTCTTTATATCTTCTTCTCATCTTTTGTCTCTTACTCATTCTTCTCGTCCTCCTCATCCCCATCTCTTTACTAACCTTTCTCCTTCTCCTTTTTGTAGATCCTCATCCACCTCGAAACCTCGTTCTCGCCACACCACCACCACCACCCGCCGCCTCCTCACCCTCACCTACACGACGGGCGTCCAAGTCTGGGACGCCACGCATCTCGGCGGGGTCAGCGAGGTGGTGAACTTGAATCTTCCTCTAACTCTATCTAGTTCCCATCAGCATCCTCGGTCGCCCGCCTCGTCTGTTTTCGCGGGCGTACCCCGATCTTCTGTGGACACTCTGAGGGCGGTAGAGGCGGGGGACCGGCAGCGGCGGGATTCGACGAAAGGGACGAGACAGGCGGGTGGGGGGAGTAGGGAAGGGGATGGAGGAGAACGGGAGGGCGAGATGTATGGCCCAGTTTTGAGCGCTGCGATTTTGCCGCTTTTGCGGGGTGGGAAGCTTGGTGGTGGTGGGGATGGGGATGGAGAGATTGAGCTCGGGGTCTTGTACGCTTCTCTCGATTACTCTCCTTCTCGTCTTCCTCTTTCTCATCTCGTGCTTGTTTTTGTCTACAGAACTCCGCACGCGTTATACGTATACGCTCTCCATGCGGGACGGGTCAGCGCGCGGGTGGGGTTTCCGCTTGCGCTTGCGGCGTCTGGTGGGCAGCGGGAACGAGGGTCGGGGAGGAGGGGACAAGAATATGGGTATGGTGCCTCGCGCGAGGATGCGGTAGTGGTGAGCGGTATGCCGTGTGCGTTTGAGGTTGGGGAGGAGGTCATCGTCGTGGTGAGTACATTTCTTCACACCTAGTCGTGCTTGTCCGTAACGATATCTTTCAAAGACAACACACTCTCCGCCTGCACTTATTGTTCTCGCGCGCCCTTCGCTTCGCGTTCTCCATGTCTTCCCCGCTGCTGAGCTCGCAGCAGTCTATCCTCCCACATCAAGCTCTACGTCGCCCACGCATAGCAACAGCACCGGCACCTCTCCACCTTACGGCTCTCCTCCCCACGTATCCTCTTCTACTTCTCCCTATAACGCATCCCCTAACTCACCGCCCACCCCAATCCCCATCTCCGCCCTCGACAACCGCCTCCTCGCATTCCTCTCCCCGCCGCCCCTCGCCTCGCCGTCGCTCGGGCACGCCTCCCCACCGCTCGTCGGGGGAAGTGGCAGCAGTATCGGCGATGGTGTGGCGAGCTGGGGACGCAGTATTGGGCGGTTCTTCTCGCGGAGTGCGCCGGCGGCGGCGAGCGTGTTTGCGGGCACGTTGCCGTCGCTTGCGTCTGCTGCGGGGGTTAGCGGAGGTGGTGGTGGGATCGGGAATAGTGGGGGTGGCGTTGGGGCGAATGGCGGAGGAGGGTCGTGGGTGCGCGTTGTGGATTTGGCGGCCGGCGATGTGCCTCGCGATGTACATGTATTCGAGGCGGGACGGGCGCCGCTTGGTGGGCTGAGCTTCTCCGCAGACGGGACGAAGCTGATTGCGGTGCGGCGGGACGGACTTGGTGCCTCGATGTATGCACTTCGCCCGACGCCCTCGCCTGCCCGTTCCTTGCATCTTTCGCCAGATGCGTTTGCGCCGACGCCTATGTACGCGTTAAAGCGCGGGAGAACGGGTGCAGTGGTCGAGGCGGTACATGCAGCACAGGACGGGCGATACGTCGCGCTCGCGACGAGGAGGAGGACGGTGCATGTGTTTGCGGTGAATCCGTATGGCGGGCGTGCGGATGTGAGAAGTCATGTCGGGGAGAAGGTCTGGGATGCTGGAGCGCCTTTGCTTGATGGCATTGGTGCTGCGGCGGCGGGAGAGGAACGCCCGACCGAGGTGCATGCGCTGGTGAGGCTGCGGTTACCGGCTGTGCCTCAGGCGAAGGAAGGGGAGCCCGCGCCGGTCTTGCCTGCGCCTCTGGCGATTGCGTTTATACCCGCGTCGGCGTCGTCAGCGGCGTCGACTGCCTTGCGGTCGCCTACTACGCCTGCTTCCCCGAGTAGTAATAGCGGTGGTCACCGCGCTCGTGGGGCGCAGGATGTATTGGTGTTTGATCCTTCGGACGGGGTGCTGAGTTTGCGAAGGGTGGCGGTGGGGGTCGAGGCGCCGCATGCGAATGTGGAGGTCCCGTTAGGGCCGATTAGTGTGTCGTTACCTGCGGCGGCGGTCAGTCGGCTTAGTATGAGTGCGAGCCCGCCTTCGTATGCACAGCAGCAGCAGAGGGGTGGTGGAGCGGCGGGCGGAGGGGTGGGTGTCGATTCGATGGCGGGGGAACTTGTCGGGAAGGAGTCGGTGGTGGCGACGTGGAAGTTGGGGAGGCGGAGTGGATGGCCGGAGATTCGACGTGCGGAGGAGGGTGAATCGGAAGGTGGTATTGTTTCTGCTGAAGGGAGACATGTCAAGGAGGAGTGAGTGTTTTCGCTGGTCGTGTCTATTGCTCATACTGACAAAGCTACAGCTGGCTTGCTCAGGCAGAACTGTCGACGTTTTCGAGCGTGCGGCGCGTCCTTCCCCGCCCGATATACCTTTGTCATCAGTTTGCATTCTATACCCTCGGGGAAGACTATCACGCTCTCCTCCGTCGGTATCAGCTTGCCATCGGAGGGGTCAAGATCGAAGTACGGCGAGAGGTCGAAGTCAGCGCGTTCTCCTTCGATCCTGGGGCTAGTGCCAGCGGGGAAGCCTTTGTCGAGGGATACGGCAACTCGTCTTCATCGCCTCGTGCGATTCGGAGACGCAGTCGTGTAGTTTCATCCTCATTTGAAGAACCGTTGTCGAGCGCGTTGGCCGCTGGGGGTCATTATCGTGATGCGCGACCGCCGCCTGTGCTTCCGATGCTGCCGAATGGCTCGCCCGCGTCGTCTTCGGCATTCCGCATGCCGGCGCGTGCTGTAGCTGGGCTTGGGGATAACGTCGCTGAAGGGATTGGAAGGCTGCGTCGGGAGATGCGTCACCAGAGGCAGAAACAGCAGGCGAGGTCGCCGCCGGCTCGTACAGGTGGAGACGACATTGAGGCGTCTGTGCCACTGGAGTTTGACGAGGAAGACGAAGATTTCACTGTTCCCTCAAAGGCAGAAGATGACGATACCTTTCTTCGTATACACGCTGATCGCGGTGAGGACGATGATGCCATGTCTGTCACTGCTTCCAGACTTGGCGAAGAATCCGTTCCTGCATCCGTATCGACACCTGCGACGAGTACACACCCCGAGGATGAACAGATGCAGACAGATGCTACGACCGACACGAATACAGCCACGAGCGCGACGGTGGTAATGGATGCAGACGGCGAGGGCGAGTGGGCTGCATGGGCGACGGAGGATAGGCAGGCGGTGGAAGAGGCGGAAAGGTTTGATGATATATCCGTTGTGGGTTTCTTGGATGAGGAGCAAGCTGCGATGCAGGCTGAGGAGGCGCGCCGTCAGGGCGCAAAGCGTGGTTCACGGGGAAAGAAGCGGAGAAACTGACCAACTGAGATTTAAAGCAAATAAATATCGAATGTAATATCACTTGTACATGTACATTTGTAGAGGGACAATTTGACGTATTCACCGACAGGCGAACATCTCGAGTTCACTAGTAGCCATGGTACATAGATGGGGCCTCGTACTTGCAGGGGCGGGTGTTTGGCATTTGCCTCCCCATCAAACCTTGACGAATCTCGGACGTCTTGGCTTTTCCCTACAACATCAAAAACCTATCTTCGTGTGCTCACCGCTCCTATGTATGGATTTACAAGCAGCCAGTACTTAGTCGACGTGGCTATCCTGCTGTCCAATCTGCCAACACGGCGATCACCACAGCGTCCTGTTTTAGCGCCATGCCTCGTGTCAACAGCCCTCGTCTGTCTCTCGTTCTCGACTTCTATACCCCCCCTCACCCCAAGCATGGCTGAAGCTGCCGCAGCCTTCCTTGGCGCCGGTGCCACAGTCGGAGCCGCCGCCCTTGTAGGAGGATCGGGTTTCACCGGACGACATGAAAATAGTCTCCGCGAGGAGATACAAGCGACGAAGAAGAGTACTGCTGACTTCATGGAGAATCTCCAAAGAGGCGATGTCACGGGTGAAGAGGAAATTGTATTCTGGAACACCAGAGCCGAGTGAGTTGTGCACCAGCCTGGCTTTTCAGAAGCAAGAATTGAATTCTGGGCCGAAAAGGGCCATGGAGACGGAACGCAGCTACTCTGAAGCCCTCGATATCTACAAGGATGCATCGTGGATCAGAAATCCCGTCAACAAGTATAGAAAGCAGACAGAGGTTAGAGGGAAGAAACGTTTGACACGAAAATACAACCAATCTCTTGAGAGTCTAAACGAGGTACAGCTTAGCGCTGCTCTGTCCGAAGAACTACTAGTACCCAGCTGACAAAGTTTACTGCAGTCGATGTATTCAGGCTCCGAGACATCATCCATCGCCGCCTCCTCTGGTTCTCCTCCTGGATCCAACGCATCTGCTGAGAGCATCCGAGACTGGGCAGATGATATCGCAGAAAACGGGGAGGTGTACAGGTAAGCGGCTTATCCTATTTTACCGCCTCACTGGCGGAAGTGATATCTCGGCCTACCTGCCCCCAATAAGTCACTACCCTCGCATTTAGACGAGCCGCATGTACCCCCACGAGCTGCTGCACTTTTCCGCGAAACCTCGTCCCTGCCCCCCTCTCATTGGTCGCCCCCCCTTATTTTTTTATGTGAAAATCCTTCTGAGGGAATTCCCCTCTCGGATGCCCCACATGCTCGGGTCCTTCGGCTGCTCAACAGCGATGCCGGAATCGTCTTTAGATACGGACCCAGCGTACCTTATTTCCTGACTCGAATTTCAGATCGGAAGTTTTTCGCCCACATGCGCGGCAATTTGGATTCTTTCTTGACTGGGATCGATTAATCCAGCGGCAGCTCCCATATGCTCTGCGCTCCTCAATGTAATAATCATGTGGGGGGCTCACCTTTGCTCGGATATCCAGCGAGAGCTTCACTATAAGCAAAAAGCTCTTCAATCCGTCGCCGCGGAACTCACATCACAGTCCTTCCTCCACATCATTCAAGCTGAAGTACTCCTCTCTTACTACTTCTTCCGCACAGGCCGCCTCCTCGAGGCCCGCGCACACACCGCCACCGCTGTCGCACTCGCTCTTGGCAGTGGCCTTCATTTAATTCGTTCTCTCAACCATCCCGACGCTCCTGTCATCGAGATCACGGAGGACAACGACCGGGAGATTCAGCTTCGCGCCTCGGCGGACTCAGTGGAAGAGGGCGAGCGGATAAACGGCTTCTGGGCCGTGTACATGTTACAGAAAATTTTGGTAGTGGCGCTCGAGCCGCCTGCACGCGTCTGCGGCGTTATCGAGGCGAGTGGCACGCCGATCGACACGCCCTGGCCACTTGAAATGGAAGACTACAAGCAGGTGTGGATGAACGGATCGTTTTAACTGTTTGAACTGACATTCTGTCTTTCTTCAGGGGCTGTTGACATCCGACATCCACGGAGATTCAACCGTTAGGAATTTTCTGCGACATACAGGACCGGAGCGCTCCTCTATCACTGCCATAACTGTCAAAGCGTCTATATTGCTCCATAGAGCGGTGTACATGCATGGGCAATATCGACCAGGTCCGTATGCTCGGTATTTCATCTTACTCGTTGCTCGTAACGTGTCTCCGAGTCAGGTTGTCCCGCACAAAAAACTCAGTCTTGGTGGACCGCATTCGGCTTTGTTGACCAACTTATTAATACACTGCGGGCCGAACTTTCAGACCTCACACAGATTCAAAACCGCAGTGCTGCGCCATCAATATTGTTCACGCATTCTTTGCTCGATGCCGCGACAATCCAGTTGCACAGTATGTTTTACAGCGACCCGACGTCAAGGCAGAACTGCCTTGCGGCTGCACGGGATATGTTCCGTTTTGGCGGTACGAATTCGCAGGAGCTTGGGTACCTGAACCCCATGATGGGGGTACGTTCATTCACATTTGATCATGGTTTCTGATTTATGTATCCTCAGACTTTATGGATGACGGCTTGCAACGTCTTCATCGACGAGCTACGACGCATGCGCGCTGAGTGGGCGCACAGGATGTGGCCATTACTGGCCTCCGACCAAGAACACGAGAAAGAGATGCTCGCGAGTCTCAACGATGGGCTCGACGCACTGAGCTTTTTTGCACGGGAAAGCTTGTTGATGCGTAAGTCATTCACTCAATAACCGCCTTTCTCCGGCCGTGTTTATTCATTGCCCCTTCGCACATAGGTCATCAGCTCAAGCAAGTCCAAGAGTCCATGGAAGCGAGTTGATCACCGACCTTGGCCTTCCTACCTCGCTATTTGTTCGATTTTTGTTATGTTCCCAGACGCCGCTTGCTGTGCGGCCGACTAGACTGTATTCCTTGTATACATACATTCCCTCCCTTCAAACTGGCGCAATATCATTCCATCTTAACACAACTTCCATTGTCGTTTTTCATCGTAGCCAACCATGAGGGTGGCGGCCCTGTCTGTGTATGAATACGCTGCTCCTGTATTTACATTTACATCTCAACGCTGTATTAGTTCTCGATTGCATTCTGCTATGCATCTACACATACATTCGCGCGTATGACGTCTCATTCGATGAATTGCAATATAGTTTCGGTCGAGCCATGCTTCATTGCGGATTCAGACTGCGGAGGCCAGCGTCAAAACAATATTTATGGCGGTCAAAATGCACATTTAAGTTTGCGACACATTTATTGACTGCGCGACACTTATATTGACCGAATTTCGATTTTGCGACACTTATATGTGTTTTGAAGCTGTCAATAAAAGTGTCGCGAAATCCAAGACATCGCGACACTTTTATGCCGCGTTAGAAAGGTCGCGACACATTTATTCAACACATTTTTCCAGCGGCATTGATCCTCGGAGATGATCGCATCAGCTCGGGCCGAAATGAGTATGAGGTCTTTGGTGTTCGTTTTCGCACTCTGTGCTTTGGCATTAAGAAGCCGTAGCTGAGAGCCCTTGAAATGAGTGGCTCAAGCAGGCCTGATAGATCCTCGGACTATCCCGCTGAAAAGCAGTACAATTCAGTTCAATTTGAAGGAGTGATGCGATCCAGGGTCTGACAAGCTCACAATGGTAATCAACAGCAAGCGGAGCTTCACGGACTGTCTACCATGCAGCCAAAATTCCATCTCCACTTGTCTTCTCTGTCTCATGACTATGATTTTACCCTTCACGTTCAACTCTCCACTACCTTTACTCGAATCAATGTGGCTGTGTTGATGGAATCACAGGGATCAATATCGCCGGAAGGCCCGAACCTTTTCAAAAAGTGTCGCGAGTTCGAAGAGCGAGTATAAAAGTGTCGCGATTTCGACGAATTCGCGACACTTTTACTTATCACCTCAAAATGCATATATGTGTCGCAAAACTGAATTTTGGTCAATATATGTGTCGCGAGGTCAGTATATGTGTCGGAAACTTAAAAGTGCACTTTGACCGCCATAAATATTACTTATTAGTTGGTAAGCTAGTCGAATACCACAGTAAGCAGCCCTCGTTCGAATATGCCCGGCATGTGGGCCTCAATGGAGGATACCCATTCCTCCTAGCCAGCACCTCTTTTAATTAAACTTTCGCAAAAATCCCTCCACACCACCCGCACTTCCACCTTCTGCATGAAAGGCATTCTGGCGGAAAGAATCATTTCCTCTGAATCATGAAGCACTGCAGGCGACCTTTTTTGCGCGCTCCCGCGGTGTGATTACTGAAGCAAATTGCGATGCGGCAATACAGATTACCACGGTTGACGGAGATGCGGCATTACTACGAGTCGGAGGACAATGTTTGGTGCGACGTATCAGAGCACGTCGCGGGCTCCATTCAATTCTGAGAGGGCCTGTTTCACGAGTGGAATTGGAACAAAGAACCCCGAGTGAAAATAACTAAGACAAAAGGAAACCACGAAATGAGAACAAGGTTCAACTGACGAGCCGGATATCACCGGCGAGTCATCGAACGTGGCAAAAGTCACTTGACCGTTGGCAAAATCGAATACTTTTGTTCACGGTTGAATAATGGGTGAATTGAAAGGAAGTGGGGGATAACACAGACAGTCTCGCGCGTACAAGCCCTGTTGGAATTGACGCCATGTTTTCATCAGAACTGTCTGCCGCCAGAGATCATCCTTCAAGATTTCCGTATGTTCTCTACAGTAAAAGCAAGGGTTGAATCGTCTCAAGAGTCAAGACTGTGTTGTATTTTGGTGATAGATGCCACGCAGCAAACGCTCATGATGAACAGCAGCTCTGTCTCTTGCTTATATTTATAACAACGCTGCTGCCTAGTACGTACAAACTTTCCCGTCCTAAGTACTATCTGAATCACCATGGTACCATTGACAACTTGAAGCATCGGGATGCGGGATTGCACATGCCTGAGGCGTCTGGTCTGTTTCATGAGCGAGATAGGAAGAAAGGAAGTCGAGCCAAATCCACCAAGACAAAGGGAACTACAAAACGAGAACAAGGTTCAACCAATGAGTCGGAGATCACCGAGGCCGGGATCTGCCGAGGTAGGCCAACCGTTACTGAGATCGAATAATCTTTATTCACGGTCGGCCAACGAGTGGACCAGGACCGGATAACAAAGACCCTCTCGCAAATTATAAGCCATTCATACTCAACTCTAACTCATCCAGAACATTCTAAAGCTCCGCCGCCGCGGAAGGATGGGCCTGGATGGCATCATACGCAAATCATACGCGTTTGAATGCTCCCCAAATAACATCCTCCCAAACCAGTCCCTTTTTCTAGTGAGAATCGCCGCACAGCAGACCAGCGCCCAGCGCCTGTACGGTGAACAAGAGCTCGGTTTCTCGCTTATAATGCCCAGTACACACAAGGTACCTTACCCGACCTGCACCCGCGCACTCGCCAATCCCCCAATTACCAGTTCAGACTGCGAGATGGTACCTCAATCGCTACTTCCCAAGTCCGTGGCAGCTATAGCCCTTGCCGGTCTTTTTGTTCTTCATAATGACGCACAAGCGGTTCTCGTAAATCACACAATCGAGGATTTCGATATTGCGGTGGACTATGGCAATTGCACTATTCACACTTGTGACGCCACTTCCAGTGTACCCAATCCATGCCACCAGCAAAGTTATGAAAATCAGACAATCACTATTGTCACGCCACTATCGGAGGGTTGTTCTGTAAAAGTGCTTTTCAACGGTCAGTTATGATCGTGCAGCTCAGTTTTTATTTCTCAACCTAGAGTTTTTCAAGGAACCGCCATATATAGTTACCTCTATTGTCCCGCCCTCCCTGGTTGCACAATTGAAGTTGATAACATGGGCCAGCATTCTGAGATCGATCAAGCCGATCCCGCTACTACCATTCCCCCCCTCGGATATTTCAACAATTCGCTGTCGAATCAGGCACATATTCTTATTATCTCTTCAACGGCGGAAATTTTCATGGTTGACAAGTTCATATACACGTATGCCTGCCGCTTCTGCAACGCGACTGACTTTTGAATATATCCTCCCCTCCCAGAGTCGATGATGGAATTTCAGATCCGTTGAAACCTGTTCCCACCGCGGGAAGCAGTGATCCTACAAGCGATGGAGCGAGCTCTATCGGCGCCACATCGATCTCTCGATCGTCGCTAACATGCAGGGCAGGGCAGTCAACCAGCGCCGCATCAGCTTTCCAACCATTGTTCCCGTCCACCCCATCGTCACCGAGCGCGAAGCAGAGTACGACGAAGATTGCGGTGATCTTGGGCGGTGCTCTGGGTGGACTTCTTTTCTGTGCTGCAATCATCATTACTGTGCTCGCCCGGCGCATACGACGGTGTTTGAAAACGAGTAATCGCAACACGAATGTTTTACAACCGTATCCCTCGCCAGCAACTTGGAGCAGTGAGGCGTATCAGAGTACGTCGCGGAGGAAAACTCGCTGGCCGCTAGCATTGCGGATCTCCCTTAGTTCCTTTAGTAGCAATCGACAAGCCCATCCCTCGCCGCCGCCGTACAGATCGCCTGAGGTGCGAGACGAGGCGCAAGGGGAAGTTCGAGAGGGTGTCGCAGTATCAAGGCAGGGAGGGAATGATTCCCCGCCTCCGGAATATTTTGCGTGAGCAGTGGGCGGAAGAGATGAATACTTGCCAGCCGATTATGTAGATCTGCTGGTTTTCATTTTATGTTGACCCGATTGGAAAATCTATATATATCACTGGTGCATCGAAGAAATCGCATTAGGCGAACGAGGGATTCATGAATACGCGCAGCCATTCGGTAGATGAGTCAAGGCGATTTAAACCAGGGACCGCACATATTCGTCCCTGCATTGACGAACCGGCGGATGAGATAAATCGGCCACGGAATTTCTGCCAGAATTTGTCCTCGTAGCTCCACGTGCTGAGCAGATGCGAGGCACACGAGCACGCAAGGCGCAAGATCAACGGTGGATCCAGCCAAACAGTCCGATTCATCCCAAATCGCTTGAAAAAGAATAAGGAGGGTCGGATGTCGACGTGCTATACATGGAGCAAGCAAGGAAATAGAGCGGATATCCACATGCTCATGCTCGAGCTGGAGCTGAATCATTGCCAGCGACCAGGAAAGCCGCACCCATAGCCCACGAACGGAGGTGCGTACGAGATCATCGACGTCACCATCGCTTCGAGACGCGCCCACGCAAAAAGATCCACATCACCATCCATATCCACTGGCAGTGCAATCGAATTCATTCCCCCGGTCCCCGCCCTCCAAAAAGAAGGCAAAGAAGGAGCATGCCCCGCTCTCCTCTCCTCTCCTCTCTATAAACTGCTTACTGCTTGCCCCTTCCCCAAGTATCCTCCCAAAAGGCCGACCCGGTCTCGAGGAAACGGACGAGAACCAAAACCGCAAACGAAAATTGAGTCTGACGACGCACTTGTGTTATTATCTTCGTCTGTTTCCTTCTCGCTTTCTACGCTACCTCTCCTCGAACTTGTCTGCGTCGAAAAGATAGACGCTGATATTAAGTCGAACTCTATTCAAGTCAATGGCTGATCATTCGAAGCTCCCTTTTCAACAGTGGTTGTCACAGTCAGCCAACGAGTCCGAGCTTTCGAAGGAAGCATCCACGAACCGACCAACTGGCTAGGCTCATCGAGTCCCCTGGCCATTCACGAGGTATGTTGCAGACAGATGATACTTGGATGAGATTGGCGATTGATGACGAGTGGATGGAGTGAAGGAGACTGGACTCTGGAGAAGGAGGGTGGCTGGCATTGTCTATATTTGGCTGCGTCCCCATCAGCCCTCGGTCCGATTTTGCCGGGGATCAACTCCTTGTCTCGAACAGTCATGCTCTTTTTTTTTTTTTTTAGGAACGTTTGAATAATGCAACAAAGTCTGCAAAGCATTCTCAGTGCATCCGTAAGAAAACTGGGTGTATCCAGTAAAGCCGGGAAAAGATCCAGGAGGAAATGCCGTTACGCACAGGTGATAAACCTTCGTGTGGGACTCTGACCGTTAAATCTAACCAACTCCGTTTCGAGCGGCGGGCCATATACCCACTAAAACCCCCTTGACTTGTGTCCAGTCGTCCGGTAGTGAATCTTCATTTGCCAGTGCCCCGCTCCAAGTTTCCAAGACAATGTTAGTGTTTTTTGATAGGTTTCCGAAGCGGTATCTGTTTGTTAATAGCTGATCTCGTTTTAGTGCACTGTTAATCAGAGCCAGCCAGCGGTTATGTACCTCGTTTGAGGCAGCAATTTTCCCATCGAAAACACGCTCATTTCTTAGGGTCCAGATTAGTTTCATCGAGGTGGACACGAGGATTGTGAACAATCGGTTTTTTCCTTTTCGTAATTTGCCTTCTTTCGATCTGAATCGAGCCAGGCCACATCCGAGGAGAAGTCCCCAATTTAGGGTGGGCCATGTTGAGTGGCGGAGTCGCCATAGCCTCTCAGTAAGCTTCCAAATTAAATTTTTCCCGGGCAAAGTGCACTCTAACATAATATGTTCTATAGATTCCGGGACGTTGCAGGTTGTACACAAACCCAAATGCTCGAGATGGGGTATATGATCCCAGAAAGCACCAACGCGGTAAGTGTCGTGCATAGTTTTCCAGAGAAAATTGCGGGTCGTACGAGGGATATCAGTTGAAGTTAGGGATTTCCAGATAGCTTCGTTGGTGGGAGAGAAATTAAATTCATCGTGGAGACAGCATCTTGTTCTCTCTAGGTTTGTGAAAGTAGATTTGCGCTCGGTTCGCGGTCGCAGTGCCATAATGATTTTCGTGAACAGGCGTTGATTACCTCTGTTGAGCAAAATGCCCGGGGAAGTGAACATTAAATCGGGTTCCACTTCAAGCAATACATTTGACGGGTCATCAAAGGATACAGGTCGAAGTCGTTTCCGTATGAATATTGACCTGGCAGTCCGTTCATTCAGGTACGCAATTAAGCATTTTATCAGTCGGAAGTTTGGGTGCAGTGGGTTATTTTCAGTCTCAATTCGTTTTGTGACGAGTACAGAGCCCAGGAAGTCAGTAGAGCTGAAAACAGTGACCGGCATCGATTTGGGGGTATGCTGGAGGGCGTATAGTAGCCCAGCAAGTAGCGCAGTCTGAAAAGATGTGGGAGGGATGTAGTCGATGAATGTCGGTTTGATACATAGGCTGTCAACTGAGTTATCAGAAGTTTCCACCCCGATTCTGGTGTATATCTCCGCATTTGATTGCCCACAATTTTTGACGAGAGCGTTCAAGTATATGAAGCATTGTTCCTGAGGTCCGAGATGTTGCGGAGTGTAACGATTGGCAGGTAGCGATCGGAGGTAGTCCTCGGAAGCAAAGATTCGGAATCCATGGGAGACATCGGTCAGCCGATAGGACGGATCAAAGGTCCGTTCGCTCTCACTCTCACCACGCTCGTTCCCGGCGCGTTCTTCGTCATTCAGCGCGAGTTCATCACACAAGTCCCTGTTTTCTAAGAGCGGGTTCCACTTGCCTGGAATACATTCGAGGATCAACTTTGCGGTCTCTACACAATCACCCGGATTGTTGCAACCGAATTCGACGCGGTCTCGTTGACATGGGGGGCAACCGCAATTTTTTCTCCCAATGCCTGAGGGATTCAAAGTATGTGGCCTTCTCGGTACCGTTGTCTTGCGTTGGGAGATGTTAATCATGTCCTCAATTGTTCTGACTTTGTGGTTCTTTCGCAGGCACAAAGTCGCTTTCTTCCGGCTGACGGCGGAAAACCTGGTGTTGTTCAGTTCTAGATGTCTCCACACGGGCATATGGAGCTGGATCTCTCGGGATATGGAGAGGCCTGTAAATCTTAAGTTATACTTATCGGCCGCCCGAATCATGCGTCTAATATCATAGGGCAGGCGATTGATTCTCCAGTTCGGGATTTTTATGTTTTGGAGGAAGACAGTCAGCAGTATATCTTGATTGTGTTCCGATTGGTCAGTATTCCATCTGTGGATGATTATGCTTTCTACTAGATAAGACCAGTTTGGTCGGCTGTCCCCGCGCTGCAGGAACTGGCTGAGATTCCAAAGGTCGATTGCTTCGTTCCTGGACTTTATGTCAAGAATTTGCTTACCTCCTTCTCTCAAAGGGAGCGACATTGTTTCGTGTCCAATCCGGGCTTTCTTTCCTTCCCAAAGGAAACTGTCTCGCATCGCGATCAATATTTTCTCAATCTCTTCAGGCATCCCCTGTACTCGGGTGAGATATTGAGTTCTGCCTCCTATTACCATGTTGACAATGTGCCGACGACCTTCTATCGTAGGTTTATTTGTATTCCAGCGAGCCAGGTCACGAGAGATTTTTTCTATTGTTTCTGGCCAAGGTGTGAGGTAGTTCACGTTGTTGCCTAACCAGGCACCCAGGAATCGGCAGGTCTCTCCATCTGTTACAATTTTCAAATCCGATGGTATGGCCGTTGAATTCGGGCCTATCTTGCGGCCTACAGCCACCTCAGCTCTGTATTCGGAGCTTCCAAAGGGTAGAATGACTGTTTTCTTCATGTTATATTTCGACGTTGACGCTGTACACCACAAATTTAGTGTTTCCCACAGGCATTTCCAGTTATCAGCATGTGAAAGGAAGACTGTTGTGTCGTCGGCAAATAGGGAAACGATGAGTCTGCGGTTGAGTCCGGGTATGTTGATCCCTTTGAGTTCTGATTTGCGTAACAGGCAGGCGAGAGGCTCAATCGCAAGGTTGAAAAGCAGACACGAAATAGGGTCGCCTTGGCGTACGCCTCTGGTCACTATAAATGATTTACTCAGTTCACCGTTAACCATGACTTGGGTCTTTGCTCCGGAGTATAGGCTCTGGATCAGGTTGCAAAACCGACCCGGGAATCGCATTCGTTTGAGAACACTTATTAGGTAAGCATGGTCTATGCGGTCATACGCTTTCTCTTGGTCCAGAGCAACAACAATACCGTTCTCTTCAAAGGCATCAGCATAGTTGAGTAGGTACTTTACCTGTTTTATCTGGTCCTCAATCTTACGCCCCTTCATAAATCCAGCTTGATCCTGGTGTATGATAGACGGGGCAATCATCGACAACCGAAGTGAGTGGGCTTTCGTGAGCAGTTTATAGTCAGTGTTTAAAAGCGTAACGGGTCGATAGTTTGCAATGTCGGACCGGTCACCCTTTTTAAAAATGGGGCAGATCCATCCTGCATTGAAGTCGGTTCCGGGTGTTATCCCGTACTTCTCAATGTCATCAAAAAGGGACTCTAGTAAGTTCATTACATTCCATGTTGTTTGGTTTGTTCTGAGTTTTTCATTGTGACGAATCTCAAGCCATTTATAAAACTCGTAAATCAGGCCATCTAATCCTGGTGAGGTTCCCGATTTGGAGATCCTTAAGGCCATGCTAATATCTATTTCCTGAAGCTTCACGTCCATCGTGTCGTGTTGGGCCGCAGTCAAGTGTGAATCACACTCATCTAGGACAAGGGAAGTAGCGAGGAGCTTGGCATATTCATCGGGTCTGTCTTTAGATTGGATCTCATTATGGTATTCACCCGCCATCTCAGCCATCTGTTTCGGACGTGTCTCAAAGTGAGTGGGACCAACCGTTTCGGAGTTTGGCCTTGCAAATTCATGAATTGATTCCTTGATGCAGTAGTCGGCCGCAGATCGTGTCCAGAAACGACTGCGCAAGGTCTCACCTTCCACATCATATCTTGTCTGAGATAGGTCTTTTTTATTCTGCGCCCGCTCACTGAGACAATCATTTATTTTCTTCTCCAACATAAATGCGGAGAGATTTCGGTCTTCCACCGGGATTTCCGTGTCGTGTATTACGAGATACAGTTGAGCTTTCCAGGTGCGGATTTTCCTGAGGTCGTCGTCGTCAATTGATGCACAAGTTTTCCCGTGCTCAATCACAGCTGTTTTGAATTTTGCCCAGAAAGTTTGGATATTGTTTGTCGGGCTTCTCGGTTGGTTCTTTGAAGTATCGTACTCATTTCTCAGTGCAAAGCCAAGACGATCAACTTCGGACGTGAATTTACGGGTTTTCAATAGATACAAGGGAAGGCTGAAACGTCCTTTCCCAGGTTTTTCATCTGATCTACACACTAGCTGGACCGTAACTAATGAATGGTCCGTTCTCACAGGTGTATTTTCGATTTTCCAACTGCGGCAAGAATCAAAGAGGCTATGTTGGACGTATATGCGGTCTATCCGGGAGCGTGATATGTGAGTTGAACCATTTACAGCGTTATTTCGGATCTGAACACAAGAGTATTCTCGTTCATTTTGGAAGGTATTTCGCCATCCGTCTTCAATTTGAAGAAGCGCTTTCAGTCGGACGAAACTTACCGGTACATTCGAGGAATCGCCGGATAGTCGGTCTCTGCCGTCCTCGACAAAATTCCAGTCTCCAAGCACAAAATGCGGGAATGGAAGGTGTCTGTCATCCCTCCATTTAGTCCAAAGTGTGGACCACATATCGTCTCTATCCTTGGGAGAGTTCGGCGCATAGACGTTGAGAAGGGTGAGGGTTTTTCCTTTGTGCCATGGGATTGATAGCATTAACGCTCTCCCGGGAATCAATTCAAAGAGTTTTGCATGTTCGACATCCACAAATTTTCTGTTAAGAAGGAAAGCCACTCCAGCTGTTGAGGTAGGATTATGTGGGTTTGCGGAGTGGAAAAGCTTGAACCATCGGTGATATATACTGCTAAACTGTGCTGAGCCGAGGTCGTCGAGGTGGGTCTCCTGTAATGCTAGGACCCCAATTTGTTGCTCATCGACTGTTTGCTTCAGAAATGTGAATTTATGACCTGCACTTTGCATGGCAGTCGCCGTATTTCTACCCGCAATATTGAGTGTTCCTATATTTAAGCTCGAACGGGAGGTTTTCCCCGGTGAGGGTATGTGTAAGGCAATATTGCGTCTCCTAATCTCATTGTTAATTATATGCCAGTCGGGTTCATCTCCCGGATTTGAATCGTGTATGGACGGGTGTGATTGAGAATGGGAGGGAGATTGTGGGCATGAGAGGGTTGGAATTGGTGGAGACGATTGTAAGTCCCTAAGTTCGTCGTGTTCATTTGTAGCAAAGCCTCGTATGGACTTTTGTGGGGTTGGAATGGAGTTGGTGTCAGCGTCACCACAGAACACGGCAAACTTCCGTTTTGTGCCGTTCGCAATAGAGCTATTAGTCCATTCTTCCGTTTGTTCAGTCCCCATAGTCGCTGCGACAGATGCAGACGAACAATCGGAGGGGATGGAAGCATTACTGGGAACAGCATCCAATTGCTGCTCTTCGCGCGTCGCTGCAACAGTCAAAGCAGCCGAACCACTGCAGAAAGGGTCTCGTGTAGGGTAATTGGGGCTAGGCCCCGAGTCGCCCCAATTCCTGCGGATTTCGTGATTTGGACTCGTCGCCTGCAGGCACGAACGAGGAGGATGCACCGAATCCCCAAAACCCTCCCGTGATCCAGGAGGGTCCGAGGTGCTATATTCGTGATTCGTTTGGTTTGTGTTCATATTTTTTAGAGAGAAGTGTGCAGTTTAAGGACTGCCGTCCACGATGCCTATATTATTATCGCGAAGTGAAGCGGGACACGGTATCCTACAGTTGGGAGGTGACTCTTATTGACAACTTTGCCTGTGAAAGTTCACATCGACCAATATCCGCGTTGATCATTTGTAAGGTGTCAACTGTAACGACAGTACGAGTACACAAAGGATTTGAGTAAAAATGGAGGGGGGGTAGTTTGTGGAGTAGTACAAAGACCAATTTTAAGTTGAGTGGGGGGGTTTAACACAAGTAAGACATAGATAGAGGGAGAGGAAAGTGCGGAATGGAACGAGTGAAGGCCGTATGTAATCAGAACTGGCGGTTAAACCAGTCGCGTTCCTCCTCTGTGAGGTTTTGAAGCGCGTGCTCCAAACGTTGGAGGCGGCGGATCAGTTCCGCGATCACTCCGCCTTGAGGGTTAGGTGCACGAACACGGTTTGGGTTGTAGCGAGCGACCCCGCGCCGGTAGTTCTATTAATTTTTGTGAGTGTGGGTACAACAGCGCACACGGCAACATACATGGATGTAAACGGGGAAGTCAGCACGGTGCTGGATGGCCCCTTCGAAAGCTCGATGAGCCAGGTCTCCATAAACACGTCGGAACCATGGATTCATGCGTCCGCCTCGCATGTGGGAAAAAGTACCGTTTGGAGCCGAGCGGCGAATGATGTCCTGACGGTTCGCCGTGCGGAATCTGCGTCCATGGGGCTGATGCGAAGATGGGTTAGAGATGAATTGCGTAGAGCATTATGTGGGTTCGCACGTTTAGATTCATAGCTGATAGAGCTTGGGTGACACGGCTTAGGGAGTGCGGGCCAAGCCCTCCAGCGTGGACAGGGATAACGGGCCTTTGACTGGCGATCTCCATGTCGGAAGAGACAGGGACGAGATCGGGCACGCTGTCATCAGAGTCAGAGTCGGAGTTGGACTCAGAGTCGGAACTGGAGCCAGCGGAGACGCTCTCGAGGTCGGGCATGCTTGAGATAGAGGCGGCGTCAGAGCGATTGTCGTCGTCAATGGAGTTCAGGTTATCATCGATCAGAGCAGAGGTATTGTCGACGGCAGGAGAAGAGGGGTGACCCGTGGAAGCATTTTCAGCGGAGGTATTATTGTTGGAAGACGCGTTGGGTGACATTTAGGGTGGGTGAGTCGGTGACGAGCATGCTAGTGGAGGGGGGCTTTTAAGGGCGTGTAGCTTATTGTTGTTATTGTCAAGGCAAGGAGCAATCGAAACGATCGGTATTGCTCGTCGGAGAAGAGCATGGAATGTGGGGGAAGGAATTGGAGAACAAAGTCTCAGACATGAGTCGGGAGTCGAGTCCGAGGAAGCTTGACTGTCGTTTCGCCACAAAGGGTTAGGCCCTGAGATGGTAGGTGTCGGCGGTGATGGGGCAGACGAGCAAATCATCGGCCACTGTGATGTATCGGCGGAGTACGCGTCCAGAGAGCGATGTGGTCGAGCGCCAAAAGCGGTGGTCACATATCAGTGACATGCGTCACCATACGGTAAGTTTGCCCCAACAAACGGCGTAGTGTGCGTTAGGTGTGGGGGGGAGTTCAGGATTTTAGCGAGGATAGAGTAGAAGGATGGGTCGGTCGCACACAACCATTAGCCGTTTTGATTGGGTTCTGCGAGCCGGTGTCCAATATATTTGACGGCAAGATTTGGACGCGAAGCGGCGTACAACTCGTCCTTAATTTCCCGTCTTGTCGGCGATCGGCAAAGGTTTCTCATAGTAGGACTTATGAATGCTGATTGTGGATTGAGAGTAGGGGGATTTTATTTGGGCACAGGGCACATTAAGGCAAAGTATATAGTGGGAGGTGGGGTTCTTTCGTAGAGTAGTACAAGGTAGTTACAATATAAGAAATTCAAGCTGCACGACGGCGATCACCATAACTGTTCTGCTTGAACTGGCGGCGGCCACCATTGCGAGGGCGACCGCGGGAGCTGACGGTGCGGAAGCCATCTGCGTCTACGGCCGCTGGTGCGCGGTTGCGGATGGATCCGAGGGTGGTGCCGATGGAGACGGAGTCGAGTTCGGCCTGGTTCATATGAACGGCGTTGAAGTCGGGGGAGGTGGTGATAGGGCATGTGTCCTGGTAGTGGTCGAGTCCGAGGCACTGGAGGCATTCAATGCGACTGGTCTTCGGAGCCCTCTGCGTAGATGGACCCCGTTTGGAGCGAGCGGGTTTGAATGGGGTGGCGCGCCCACGATTATCGACAACGAAGGTGAAGGATGGGTTGGAGAGGTGCGCTTTCCATTTTTCGACAGCGGCATCGTTCGAGGACGGGGGCGGCATGTACAAACGGACGGCCTTCTGCGTCTGAGATTCCGGGCCTTTGCGGGAGGGCATCCATACCTTCGGAATTTGCTGGGTCAACATTGGCTAGAAATGGGCACGGGAAGCAGGCGTAGACGTACAGTGAATGGTATGACTTGGGCATACTCCAACATAGAGCGGATCGCGCAGGGAAGGTCGGGGGCGTTGGGGATACGGTCGTGGTTATCCTGGATCATTTGAATCACTTCCCGGTCGCTGATGAGTTTGTCGAAGAGAGCAGAGAGAAACTCAGTAGTGGTGAGACGATCCGACAGGCCGACGTAGGCCCCTATGTACCAGCTGTGGGCAGGGAATACGGGGAGGAGATAGAACGTGAAGCCGTCGGACTCATCGGGGCGCCTGGTGTGGATGATGGCTTTAGTGGGGTCGTTCGCAATCTTGTCTCGCAGCTGGGATGAATTGCATACAATGAGATTGGTGTGGGGGAGGATAGGATCGTTGGGGTCGCCTTCCTTGGGTGTGGGAGGTATCACCGTGAAGTCGTTCTTGTCGGCTAGGCCCAGGTTAACGATCGCGTCTGCGATTGCGTCGGCGCCAGATGCGCGGTCGGCCGGCCTGTCTCTGCGGACAATGACTGCGGCCATGGACGACACTATAAGGAGAAAATTGATATAGGACAGCAAAAAGTAGGTGTGTAACGCACTCGGCTTCGCCGTCACTTTCGCTATATTTTCGTCGAGGTGGTTGTAAAGGATAGACTCCGAAGTCCATCCATGTGCCGGGAGGATGTTGGAGGTGGGCCCTTGGAGGTATTCCTTGTAGTTTACAAAGGCAGAGGGGTCGTCAGTGGGAAGAGTGAAGTTGTTAACATTAGCGTCGGTCTCCATGAGTGTGGCGAGAAGGGATTCTGGGAGCTGAATTCATTTGGTCCGTTTGAGGTTTTAAGGCGAGCACGGCGGAATTAATTAGAATGTACGAATGCAGCGAGAAGGTTCCAGGGAGTCGAGTCAGGTAGGGCTTAGACGCGCAATGGAGGGGAACACAAAAGAGAAGAGGTGGTGACAGCAGTGCTGTGCTGCTCGATCGCGGATCGCGGGACCGACAGAATGTTCGAGAGCAATCTCGGGGAATTCGGCCGATTCAGGTGTCGAGAGTCATCGTCAAGTCGTCGTCGTCGCGTTCAACGACTGCAGGCCTTCTTCGAGCTTGTGATCTGGTTGAGGGTCGAAAATGTCGCGCGAGGAAGTACTCAAGAAGAGACATTTATACAGCGATATCTCTTCCGCGAGTGTTATTGTACATGATTCAGTATATGCCGAAGTGGCGAATATCGGGTATTCTAACGCAGGTGTGCGGTGGGCAGCAAGACCCAGGCGAAAGCCAAACGACGGGGGGGAGTCAAGGGCGTAAGCCCAGGTTTTAACACCTCTCCGTACCGAAAAAAACCAGCCAGCAAAACGAATCCCCCATTTCTGGGGAACCGAGATGATGGTGGTAACGGATCAAGGAGCCCCCTCCGAACAGTCATGCTCGGCGCTGCGCGGTGGCCAGCGAGCAAGCGTAAACTTCTGCTCTGACGCTCTGGCCTGGCTGTATCTGTGGCAAAGAATATCCGGGGTTTCTTGATTGGAAACTCTCGAAATCTTTTACTATAGCGCGGCTCTCGGCAAGCTCTCGGTCGACCATGGCACGATCTTCTTGCACTTTCCCTGGCGATCCTCCTAGTTGATCAACGTATCAAATTCCCGAGATTCCAAATCGACATCGAATGAAAACTCTCCGATTTTGCTCGTCCATCACGCTCAAATTCAGCCACGATAGGTATTACTCGTCGTTGATGGTGGCTGCATGATTTTGCTCGTAGACTGTTACGGGCGCATGTGCCTTCTGAACAACATACTTCTTGTGCTGACTCTTTCTGAATATTCGGAAGCAACCTTGAAGAGTCGGGGCTGCTCTGATTCTGTTGAACTGAACGGCAACACGGCGATCACGACAGCTTCTTGTCTTTTTACCTCGTGTTAACAGCTTTCGGCTTTCCTCGTATTTCTCTCGATCTCGATCTCGATTTCGATTTCCATCTCCCCCCTCACCACTATCAAGCATGGCTGAGGCCGCCGCAGGATTTCTAGGCGCCGCCGCTACAGTGGGAGCCGCCACTCTTGCAGCTGGAGTAGGCTTCACCGGACGACATGAAAATAGCCTCCGCGAGGAGATTCAGGCGACGAAGAAGAGTACCGCCGACTTCATGGAGAACCTCCAAAGCGGAGATGTAACGGGTGAAGAGGAAAGACTATTCTGGGAGACTAGAGCCGAGTGAGTTGCACAAGGCAAACTTTCAGAATCGAGCGATGAAATCTTTGTCCGAAGGGCCATAAAGACAGAAAGAAAGTACTCCCGAGCCCTCGATCGCTACAAGACCGCTTCGTGGTTGAAAAGTCCCATTGACAAGTACAACAAGAAGACGGAGGTCAGAAGGAAGAAACGTCTGACACGGAGATACAATCAATCTCTTGAGAGTCTAAATGAGGTGCGCCATCTCCTGCTCTGTATATAGGCTGAATCGCATTGACTAAAACTACCGCAGTCAATGTATTCAGGTTCCGATACATCATCCACCATGGCCGCCGCAGGCTTAGTCTCTTGTAAACAGACGCTACAACAAAATATATCCTCGTACCTGCGGTTTGTTGTAGTCTGTCAAGTTGCTGTCATCGGCGATTGGAGGTGAGCCAAATGCCGTAATGATTTGAATCAAGTCGAATCAATCGCGTCGTTGTGCATTCTGCTACGTGTTTTTAGTTACTCTGCTGTGCGGGGTACCTTTGGCAACTCATCTAAATGATGTTACTCACTTGAATGGAAGAAAATGGCTCAAAATTGAGGGAGATCGCAATTTGGTGGGTTGGCCGCCGGCCACCCGCGGTGTTGTGAATTCCTGTCGCACTGAGTGAAATAACTCACTCAAACTTTATAGACCTGCTCGACTATGTTAATTTGAGCGTCGTGTCCCAAAATTTAGGCAATTGACGGGGGCACAGTGGTAGTATAAGGTGAATAGCGGGTGGGAACTATTTCCCAATTCGTACATTACGGCATTATGCCCACCTCCGTGCATCACCCCCGTGGCAAAATACAGACTACCGCAGGCTCTCCCCCTGGATCTAACGCATCTGCTGAGAGAAATTTGAGAATGGAGAGACGAAGTTGCGGCAAACGCATATACGCAAAGCTGGTGGGTGGAAACTCATTCTTCGACTCCTCGTCATGCGCGGAAAATCTGACCTTCGGACCAGCGACCCGCTAGAACTTATCGATAATGTCTGCGACGCCGAGGGCGAGGGAAGCGAAGCTGCGTCTCAACAAGGAAAACAAAGGTCGGAGTGCAGCAATTGTCACACGAGGCATACGTCTCCATCGCAAAGGGATTCGGAGACCACGAATACAGTTTGCGATGATTGTGCTTTTTATACGATCTTGCACGGGGTGAAGCGGCCGTCGTATAAAGCTAAAAATGGGATTCAACAGCACGGTGCACAGCGACTTATTCAGGCTGATCTCGGCGCCGAGGACGAGGGAAGCGAAGTTGCGTCTCAAGGAGGAGGACAGGAGCCGGAGTGCAGCCATTGCCACGCAAGGAAGACAAGTGTGTGGCGAAGGGATTCGCAGGGGAATCAGGTCTGTAATGGTTGTGGTATTTATGAGAAGTTGCATTTGGTGAAGCGGCCGTTGGATGAAGTTAAGAAAGGGAAGAGGGTTAGGCCGAGGACGAGGACGTAGGCGGTCGTTCTCTTGCAATTTAACATCTTGTCTGTTGTTCTGTTTAATTCGTATCCAATCCAGCGCTCACTCCTACGGCTAATTGAATCAATATTGAACAGACCTTGCGTGGCTACTACTGTGATTCAAATGCCAAGGGGATTAGAGATGAGAGAAAAAGATATGTCACCTACAAAAGCTCTCAATCGGCCGTGTCTATCGTATCTTTAAATTCGTATCTATCAGTGATAGAATTCCGATATTCCGCGGGATATGAGGTTTGAGTGTTCTCACCGGCCCTTGGGGGCTTCACCTCAGCCTCACCTCACCACTTCGAAGATTGCTCGCTTGCTTCTCAATACTCCTCACTCACTATTCACTGTTCATACAAGTCCATCCACCTATAATCTAAAAAGATGTGCACCAATACGTCGCAAGAATCACCTCTCAGTGATTTAACGGAACGATCTCCAATATCAAACCACTTTTATGGATTTGAACTTGCTAGTCTCAGCAAGTCAGATTCTATGAAAATCTATGATAACTGGTACTGTCATCCTCTCAACCACCGTGGCCCTTTTCCCGCAAATACTTGGTAGCAAAAAGTGAATAACGCTTCAAGTTCATCTTGCGGTAAGCTTCTTGAAATCCGTCGATCTTTACCAATAATAATGTCTCCGTCTCCAACTCCAGAAAATCAGTAGCGGTCAAGTGCGAATCGATGCCATAGGTAAGTCGTGGCTCGCCACCACGTCCAATGAAGAGGCGTCTATTTAACGAGCAAAATAGGAACAAAGGCAGCCCGAGTACAACATAACTAAGACAAAGGAATTTACAAAACGAGAACAAGGACCAAGGTTCACAATCAACAGTCGGAGATCACCGCCGCCAAGAGAATCTCCGTCAAGAAAGTCGGACACCGAATCATCGGGCCAACAGTTGGTTTACCCTTCACCGAAATCGAATCCTTTTGTTCGTGGTTGGATAACGAGTTGGCAAAGCATAGCTGTGAGTATTACTGCAGACTCTTTCCAAGATTGCACGCCATTCATACTCAGTACAAAGTCTTTCAGAACGTAGAACAAGGCTCCGCCACCGAAGGATCACTAACCATGTTTGGTATGTTCTCTAAATAAAATCCTCCCAAGCCTGTCGCTTCCGCTAGTGACAATCAGCGCACAACTGACCACCGACCAGCGCTTGTACAGTGAACAAGAGCTCTGTCTCTTGCTTATAATGGCCGTCCCACACAAGTTTCCTGACCTGTACTCCCTTGTCACCACTCCCTCATCCTTCGACAGACGCTATCTGTATGGTTCTTCCACTACTCCTCAGGTCCGGGGCAGCTATAACCCTCGCCTGGCTTCTTGTCTTTCAAATGCCGCTCGTGCATGCACTTGTCAATCTCACAATTGAAAATTTCGATACCGTAGTGGACTACGGGGATTGCGGTCTCAGCGATTGTGACGCGAATGCCAATGAAGAGAACCCATGCAATCGGACTGGCTTCAATAATCAGACATTCAGCATCGCTAAAGACGAAGAAATCAACGGCCCGTCGAAGGATACCTCCAACGGCGCCTGCGTAGTGCAAGTGCCCTTTAATGGTCAGTTGTAGTCGCGCAGATCAGTTTTGGTTTCCAAATCTAAAATGTGTCATTCCAAGGAATTGCTATATATGCTTTTCTCTCTTGCAACGGTAAATGTGGCGCTTCACTTGATAACACGAACCTATTTTCTGCGATCAATTCAACCGGCCTCTTGGACGGTTTTCCGCTCGAAAATGTCGACCCTGCTGATGGTCTCCCCCTCGCGTATTTCAACGATTCGCTGTCGAATGGGCCGCATATTCTCATCATTTCTGCGGGGGTTTTGTCTATGGTGGACAAATTCGTATATACGTATGCCTGTCTCATATCCCTGCCTCTTCTGCAACGTGACTGACGCTTGATAATATTCTCGCCTCCCAGAATCGATGAAAATTTGGAAAGCAGTAGACCAACAAGCACTGTAGCAGTGGCCAGCACTTCATCAATCTCCCCATCGCTGACAAGCAATGTAATGGGGTCGACCAGCACTGCAGCGACCTCTCAATCATCGTTCCCTTCCACTCCACCATCGCCGAGCCCCAGAAAGAGTACACCGAACATTGCAGTGATCTTGGGTGGTGCTTGTGGTGGACTTGTATTGATCGCTGCAATTATTATCACAGTCGTTTGCTGCAGACGAGTGCGGTTGAGGACAAGGGAACACAACACGAATGTTCTGCAACCCTACCTGCCGCCAGCAACGTCGAGTACTTCGGCGTATCAGAGTACGATACGGAGGAAGACTCCCTGGCCGTCCGTATTGCCGATATTTGCTCGTCACAACCGGCATGTCCATTCCTCGCCGCCGCACAGACCGCCGGAGGGGCGGGACGAAGCGCAGGGGGAGGTTCGTGATGGTGTCGCAGCATCGATGCAAGGAAGGAATGATACCCCGCCTCCGGAATATTTCGCATGAAGAAAGGCTGAAACAGACGAATATTCATCCCAGCCGCTCCTCCTCCTCCTTCCCGAAACAATCCACCAAGCATCGACCCCACAGCCATATGGAGACCGCGCGCTTGCGTCCCAAGCTTCGTCTCCCTCCCCTGTCCCTAGCAAACGATGACAAAGCTCCACGTCCAGCTCCCCCTCGTCATCGCCATCCACTCGGAGACGGACACGGAACGAAGAGACGAGAAGAATAAAGAGGCATATAGAAAAAAAAGATAAGAATAAGGAAAGGAAAGAGACGCGGAGCAAGCAATAATCAATCGGCGGGATATCCTCCATGTCCACCTGGGGCACATGGGCCATCGACGGCAACCAGGTATCCGCGTCCATAGCGCACGAACGGAGCTGCGTACGGCATCGACACGGCCATGGAACGCATGCACGCGAAGACATCCATCCCTCCCCCTCCTCCGTGCGTCTCCGATTCCTCGAGATCCGCCACCTCAACCACGCCTGCGTCCGCCTCCGATTCACTTCCCCCTCTTCTACCTCCTCTTCCCTTCACTTCTGCTCCTGCTTCGACTACACGCGGAGCCTGCGCCTCTCCCTCTTCCTCTTCTTTGTCCCCGTCAGACAACAGTGTAGTGTACTCGCTCTCCTTCTATGCACATCTCTGCCGCCTCCGCCGTGAGGGTGCTAGATCCGGAGCTACAGACGTCGTCGAGGCGGCGACGCGCATGATCCGTATCCCCTCTGTCCCTGTCAACAGCGAGTCCTCCGCGTTTTCGAGGGGAACGGCGGTGGGCAGGGACACAGGCGTAGACGTCGAAGGAGGAGTAGGAGTAGCAGGATTGGGATGGGTGGACGAAGGGCGATTAATCCGCGACGCCTGGCGCTGCTGGGGTTTAGTCAAGCCTGTCGCAGGGGCGGGCGGGGAGGTCCCGGGTGAGGTTGGGGTCGACGGTGTAGTGGAGGGTGAAGAGGTGGATGGGTGCCGGTTGTGCGGAGGCAGTGTGATACCAAATTCGATGTCATTGTCACTAGGTATCGTGCCGTCAATGTCGGGGAGATAGTCGTCTTGCTGAAAGGGACGCACAGAAGTGGTATGAACAGCTCTGCGCAGTTTGTGGTGATGTCGAATAACGATAACACAAAGGAATATGATAACGTCGCCGCGGTACATTACGATGGGGAAGATAAAATATCGTGTGTGGTGCTGGTCTAGTCCTTGAAGTGAATAGTGATTTGTGATTGAAAGGAAACGAAATTGAGTGGATGAATGCGCTTTCATGATCAAGTCAATACAAAGGTAATTCAAGAAAAAGGCAGCACAACGCACCTGTGTTATTATCTCCTCATTTGTAACCAATACCTCTCTCCAAGCTTGTATGCGTCTTGAGATAGATAGTCTATTAGATAGGTCCTGGGCCTATACACCTCGTCAACGAGTTCCGCCCAAATCAAAGACAAAGAAAGTCAGCACGCACCGACCAGCTAGCTAGGTTTCATCGAGCCAACGATGTCCCCTGGCCGTAAATGATTCGCAATGCAGATAGACGATACTTGAATGAGATGATGACGACGTGGAGGATCGAGTCAAGGAGACGGGCTGACATTGTCTATATTTGGCTGCCTCCCCTGAATCGGATCAGGGGCCATGATCCGCCATCGGTCCAACTTACAAGTCGAACCGTTTCCGAGGCGCCGATTTATCATCAGAAGGCCTAAGTAGGAGCAACCTAGGAGCCGATGGGTGGGCCGTTTTTTTTTTTGAGGAAGTTCGGCGACGATGAAGGAAGTCCTTATAAAGTGATATAAAGTCAGTAAAAACTGGCAGGCGGTTGGACAAATCGGCCGAGGAGAGTTGTTGCAGCATGAACGAGGTATCACAAGCAATTCTAACTGAAGGCAGTCAGATCTGGTCAGATAACTGCGGAAAAGCAGATGAAGGGTGTTCAAACTTCAGATATTTCAGTGGAGAAACATCCCGAGAACATCCGAAATCTTGATTTCAACCAACATCTTTATTGTCCGAGTAGCCCGAGCCAAATCCCGGAGTCTTGAGGTTCCGGCGAAGCACAAAAGATAACAAGATTAGATTGTTGATAAATCCAAATTGAGGAGATTATCTTGATGTCGAGGCACTGGATTCAGATTGATCGAAGACTTTGGGGATTGTCGAAGATAGAAAATCAGAAATGAATTCATGAGGATAATTACCGCTCAGAAGCCATACAAAGGAGCCATGTACAAAGTTATGGCGATATACAAAATTCGGTTGAGTCATGTAACGGACAAAGCGGATTATTGCACACTTCCCCTCTATCCTCATCTATCAAAGATAGATACGGGCTGTAAATCAGTGAACGGAGTGCTGGGCTGCCAGTGGTCTGGCTATACCTCTGATATTAAATGATATATTGCGGAGCGCACAGGCCTGCAGGAGTGTTGATAATAAATTGATGTTTGGGTTGAATAATTGAAGAACGGTTCACGCGAGATGGAGGGCTTTCGGAAAATGAACTCAGAGAGAGAGACTGTGTACGGCTATTGGGGTGATTTCTACCTCGGATTTTCCCTTGTCTCTTTACTCTCCCTCTCGCACCGTGGCTGGACTAATTGACGAAGAAAATGACCCGCCAATCGTTTCAGCATCCGAGTCGTCCGACTGCGCCCTGCAAAAGCTCTGCCGCCGCAGGATCATTCACTACATTTAGTACATTCCCCAAAGAAAACTCTCCCAGGACTGTCTCTAACCGCCGCACAACAGACCAGCAATCAGCACTTGAACGGTGAACATCAGCTCGGTCTTTCGCTTATAATGATCATCCCACACAAGGTTCCTGAGCTGCACCCGACTCGCCAATCCCCTGACTCCCAGTAGCCACCAGATGATACCTCCATCGCTACATCTCAAGACCGTGGTAGCGATAGCCTTTGCTGTTCTTCTGGTTTTACAAAATGGCACACGAGCCGTACTCCTGAATCGCACAATCGAAAACTCCGATATCGGAAACTTCGGTTGCACCATCACCGCTTGCGACGCCACTTCCACGCAACTCGACCCGTGTACTACCTCGAATGGTGTCGGAAATCAAACCTTTTCCATTGTTAGGCCGGTATCTACCAGTAGTAGTTGTGCACTGACGGTGCCTTTTAATGGTCAGTGGTAGTCGCACAGCTCAGTTTTGTTTTCCAAACCTAAGTATCACGTCATTCCAAGGAACCGCCATATATGCATTTCTCTCTTGTACCACGCCCCCCGGTTGTCAAATTGAGGTTGTCGACACGGGTATGGTACCTCAAGCTGGGGTGAGCGAGCAAACCAGTATTCTCCCCCTCGGGTTTTTCCGCGATTCGCTATCAAACAACTCACACATTCTCATCATCTCTTCAACGGAATCTTTCCTGGTCGACAAGTTCATACACACGTATGCCTGCCTCACTTCCTGCCACTTCTGCAATGCAACTGACTTTTGATGATATCCTCGCCTCTCAGATTCAGAATCGATGATGGAAGTTCAGATCCGTTGATGCCTATTCCCACCGCAGGAAGCAGCAGTCTAAAAGGAGATGTAGGGGGCAGGAGCAGCACCACATTAATACTGAGCACTCAATCATCACTAACCGTCGACTTTGCGAGCTCGACGAGCGAGGTAGCGGTCTCGATGAGCACCGCATCAACTTCCCAATCATCGACGCTCCCTTCCAGCCCACCTGTGTCACCAAGCTCCAGGAAGAGTATGACAAACATTGCGGTAATTTTGGGCGGTGCCATTGGTGGACTTATATTCGGCGCTGCAATCATGATCACAGTGTTCGTTTGGTGCAGACGAATGTGGCTGAGGAGGAGGAGGGAACACCACGCGAATGTTCTACAACCGTATCTGCCGCCAGAAAGTTGGAGTAGTGCGGCGTATCAGAATTTGTCGCGGAAAAGGCCTTACCAGCCGCTAGCATTGCAGATTTCCTTCAGTAACAACCGACATTCCAATCCCTCGCAGCCGCACAGACCGCCTGGGTTGCGGGATGAGACCCAAGGGGGAGTGCAGGAGGGTGTCGTAGAATCGATGCAGGCAGGGAATGATGGCCCGCCTCCTGAATATTTCGCGTAGACAGAGGTTGATGAGTGTTCGCGAGCGTGTAACCCAAGGGAAAGAGCCGGACCCCTACCAGACAATTATGTAGATCTGCTGGGTTTCATTATGTCGATTTGATGTAAAGCAGTGAAATCAGTGCATAGAATCAATTTACTATGTGAATTCACATGAGCGCGCGTTCATGACCAAAGAAAAAGACCTTGCCTTTTCACAAGACCCGAATCCTTCCCATCTCCTGTCACAAAATCAATCAAATACCACAGTGAGCAGCCCTCGTTCGAATATACGTGGCATATGAGTCTCGACAAAGGATACGCATTCCTCGTAGCTGGCGCCTTTTTGGCGAAAATCCCTCAACACCACGCGCACTTCCACCTTCTGTAGCAAAGGCATCCTAGGGGAAAGAATAATTTCCTCTAGATCATGAAGCTCCGGCTGCCCTCCGCCTGCAAGATGATACGATACCATCTGAATCGGATTTTCACCTGATTGCTGCATGAAAGATGCTAGAGGTCGGCCAACGCCGCACACTGCGAGATGCGAGAGTTGAGGAAGGGAAGAGAAGTTCACGGTTTCGAGTGAAGGGTCTAATACAATTGTCGTCAGCGAGATTTTGAATGAATATTATCTCAATTAGGCCCACTTACCGCTTCCATCTATGTCTAGACTTTGAACCGCGTCGCCAGCCAGATGAAGGATAAATGGGAGCCATGACCAGCGATCATCCCGCCCGCGAATATGCCGCACATTAAGCAGCTCCGGAATCCCCTTGAGATGATGCAGAAATTCGCCAAGCACACCTCGACTCCGCTCAAAGTCTAGGTGCGTAATTTTAGGAGGATCATTGCTGTTTCGGCGCACGGCAGCGTCCTGCTTCGGAAAAAGTGGGGGATTGTAGAGCGGGGCATCCGTGAAGAGTAACGTATTCAATTGGATGCGCGATATGTCGAGGCTGCACTTGCCCAGCAAAATGCGGAGTTGGCTGGGTGTCATCAACCCAGCGTGGATGCATAGATCGCGGACGCAAGAAAGGGATACGAGGGGGAAGAGGACTTCAGGACAAGAGATTACTCCTTTCCCCAGGGAGAGAACCAAAAGCCGAGTCCACGCGATTCGAGCAAGCGGCCGCACAATATGGTCACTACATCGCCGGAGGTGCAATTCGCGAACGTAAGCGACGAGGCGTGGATTGTCAAACAGAGCATTGCCGAGCCGTCCGGCGCATACCCAAGCTGCGTCCTCGTCGTCAGACTCGTCGCCTATCGTGATCGAGCAAAACAGGTGCTTTTGTGCACGGTCAACGCAGGCGCGGCAGACACGAGCGCAGGCAAGAAGGTCGACGGTGCATCCGGATAGGTGGTTGATGATTTCTTCCAATAACTCTGGGGGGAAAACGCGAGCTGCCGACATACCACTGTAGACGATGAGCGTGAAAGAAAAGTGCGATGCCGCGGATGCGGCAAAACCAATGATGTCAAATATGATGCTCCCACGATCACGGGTCGAAGCTTGTTGAACTTTGCACGTTTCAGCAGTTTGAAGCAACAACCTAAAGCAACGGAGTATCAAGCGCTAGAGATCGTACCAGCTCAAGCATTGATAGGAAGAAACTACGAAAGGACCCAAACTAAAGCAATCCACCATCCATTCAAGGCTTCGCCGTCCACACCGAAAACAGTCACGCAACACACGAAACTTTGATGAAGCTAGATAAACAATTGAGACCAGACGAGAAACTGTCAAATTTCGATCCTACTACACACCGCAATCGAGCTAAATAGGGGATTTTGAGCGCGGTTGACGAAGATGCGGCATACACAAGCAGGCACAAGCGCAAAATTTGAAGAGGTGAGATTGTGGGGATCTCCGATAAGTACTCAAACTTTAGTCTCTCGTAGACAGACACTCTATATAAACCAGCTCGGTGCCCTCGCTATATAGAGTCTGTTGGTTACCGCGCCCCTGCAACCGCGTTAGGTTCTTATTAGCTAATCTTATATAAGCAGATTTCACGGCGCGTATATCTCAATGGAAACTAATTTTTTGCCATTAAAAATTCAGAACAGGGTACATAGAATTAGTCAAACTACATTTCTGTCTCTTCAGATTTTCCAAAATCAGACGGCGTGCTACAGAAAACGTTGTCGCGTTTTCATCACGTGCGACTCGGATGTTTCGGCCGAGATAGACAAATGCATTCAACTTGAACTAAAACCACTGTGGAAATTCGGCAAACAAGGCAGAGATAGTCGGAGCCTTGTATAGAGTGTCTGAGAGCTTGAATTCCCATCGAAATAGAGGTGCGGAAGGGGAAAATGAGGTCCCGGCAATGGCCGGCTTATATAATATTAGCTAATAAGAACCTGACACGGTTTGGGGGGCGCGGTAAACATAAGACTACTCAAACTTGTCACCCCATTTATATTTCTTTCATGTGGACGATGACAGTTGGGAACAAGAGAGGCAGCCGCTGTAGTAGGTTCGGAACAAGCTCTCTCCGATCCGGACAAGCCGGGTTTCACTCGAAGAGGCTTGCTCCAAACTGCTCAAAACAACGAATGTCTTTTGCAGGAATTCCTTCTGAACCCTTGAAATGGGCTGCAAGCGGCTGAAAGAAGGCTGCCTGAGAGCTGCTAGACACCTTGGCTGCATTTCCTTACACCGAATTCTATATTTTGAAGCCAGTTGAGCTGTTACAAGATCATTCACGCTGTCAAACGCGTTTCCAAGCCTCAGAATGTTCAGCTTACAGTGTCATGAAAAGGGCATTTCTCGTCGAGATAAAATTGTGGAATCACAGAGATGACTCTTAGCTACAACATTTACCACTGGCCGGAGGTGATTGGTACCCTTGCTGAGGCACAAGAGCGCGCCAAAGACATTGCCCTTTTTTGACATCTTGACACAAGCCCTTTCTCACACTCGGGAAAAGCCGTAGTTTAAGACCGTCCTAAATTGAAAGAAAAACTTAAAGTTTCGGCATTGAATTAAGTGGGTCCTAAACTGATACAAAAACGTTAAGTAAAGGACGAACAAAAACTGTTCCCAAAACATTGAGTTTCGGCAACAGTTTCTGAAGGTCCGGAACAAAAAGATTCGGACCCACCTAAACGGCTCCCAAAACAATTCGTTTTGGGAAGGGTTTTGGTCGCACCGAAACAATAAGTTTCGGCAACAGTTTCGGCGGTGTTGCCGAAACTTTTGATTTCGGTGCTTCCAAAAGGACTTTTGGGCTGTCTAGAACAATAAGTTTCGGCAACACCGCCGAAACTGTTGCCGAAACTTATTGTTTCGGTGCGACCAAAACCCTTCCCAAAACGAATTGTTTTGGGAGCCGTTTAGGTGGGTCCGAATCTTTTTGTTCCGGACCTTCAGAAACTGTTGCCGAAACTCAATGTTTTGGGAACAGTTTTTGTTCGTCCTTTACTTAACGTTTTTGTATCAGTTTAGGACCCACTTAATTCATTGCCAAAATTTTAAATTTTTCTCTCAATTTATGACGATCCTAAACTACGGTTTTTGCCGAGTGTCAAATTCCGTGTGTCCGCACGTGAATGTCATGTGAGTGTGAGGAAGCGGCTTGTTCCGAACCTACCGCTGTAGGCCAACAGCCGTAAATTGTTCAACTAATTCCCACGTGAGGGGCCACGTGGATGCCACGTGTCTCTCGGGCCGGAAACAACCTTGAGGCACTCTCATCTTCTTCTCATCTACCACCATGCAGGCTCGTCCATTCGCCAGCTTTCCTAACTTTCGGGTCTCTATCTGCCGGTACTTGTAGCTCATTTGGCTTCTATCTCTGGAATATCGCTGCTTTCGAACGGTTTAGGACTTGTTTGTGAGGTTCTACTATCTATGGACCAATTGCTTGGGTGAGGACCTGTCTAGGCGTCTCTCAGGACTGTCTTTCTCCAGGAAACGGACAGGTGTTGTAACGATATGATAATGAAAGAAGCGAGTATGGCCTGTCTCCGTCGCCAGCATCCGCCAAATATAAAACGTGGGCAGACAGTTCTGGAGCTTGTGGGGAATCTGTTCTTGGGCTCTTACCAGTCGATAAATCACCGTTGAAACGCTACTCTCGGCTGATTCCACGATAATCAATGCACCTGCTTTAGTCCCACTTTCGTCGATGACTCGGATGTTGTCCAAGGCCGCACCCTCAAGCAGCAAGGATGAAAATATTATCCTAAATCTGATGATCAGCGCACGCACAAGCTCTTCTTATTCCCGCCACTTATGACCATGTAAGCACAAGATACTTAACAGGCAACAACACACTTATAGCCCCCATTAACGACGTCCGCTGCGCTCTCCTGACTCACTCACGTCTATCTAGCCACCTACGTATCCATCTCTCTTCCTTCCCGCCACCATGGTCCTCACGTTGTATGGACTCGCTGCCCCGCTAGGAGGAACAGCGACCGTCGCGATGACGCTGGCGGAGAAAGGCATACCCTATACCTTCGTTTCAGTGGACTTGCAGCATGGAGAACATAAACAGCCCGAGTTTCGCAAGAAACAACCTTTTGGGCTCGTTCCTGCTTTGGTTCGTCCGATCTCCATCATCCACGATTTAAACCTGAAATCAAAGCTGATCTAAATTCAGGACGATGACGGCTTCGTACTCTACGAAAGCCGCGCTATCTGCAGATACCTCGCAGAGAAATACGCCGGGCAGGGCCCAACACTTATCCCCACCGAGCTGAAAGCCAAAGCACTTTTCGAGCAAGCTGCTGCGGTTGAATTCGCCAACTTCGAACCTCACGCGCGAGCCGCGTATAACGAGGGGGTCTTGAAGCCGTATGTATCGAGATTCAAATGATCCCTTTTCTCCGCTACTTGACTGAATGAGTTTACAGACACTTCAACCTCCCAATCGACGCCTCGGCGTTGAACACCTGTATATCGAAGCTCTCCGATAATCTCGACGTGTATGAAGTCATTCTCGGAAAACAACGTTTCCTTGCGGGTGATGTACGTTCTCTGCTACCATTGTTTCACACCGCAATTCAAACAATACATCACACCTCACAGGAATTCACCCTCGCAGACTTATTCCACGTTGCCTTCGGTACAACGCTCGCAGAGGCCGGATGTGATCTCATGACGAGTAAGGGACCCAACGTCAAGCGGTACGTTCTGTTGAAGAACGAACTGCATTATTTTGCTCCAAAAATGATCTAATTATCTCTCCGTTTGTCATACTAGGTGGTGGAAAGAAGTCACCTCGCGACCCGCGTGGCTCAGTGTCCTCAACAGCGGGATCAAGACTACTATGTGCGAGGACGATGCGTTCAAGAGTGGCGTGTCCGAACCTTGATCTTTTCTTCTTGTTAGGCTTTCATTGTGTGGGTGCGTACTTACCTCTCTTTCACTTCATTTCTCCTTCCCGCTTCGCCTCTAATTCATTGATCTCCTACGCAGGCCGGTCGCCGGAGCAGACTTTCGTTGTAGTAATTGCTTACCCTAGATTGCCTCCCTCACTTCTCTTTCCTTCCCTCTCTATACCTGAGCGTGTGCAAATTGTTAAATGTAAATCTTTCAAGCCACGCGACGAACACTCTCTTCGATTTTTCAAGTTCTTCCCAACCTATGTCTTCTGAGATTCTTTTTCACTCATTTCACGCCGGGTGCAGTCAAGCTTTGCATCCGACCTTGCTTTTCGGAACGTGGCTACGCGTACACGCGATGCTTCTGATGAATCCTGAATCTGATTCAGGAATGTGAAGTACCGTATAATTTCGTTCAATTCGACAAGGGGTGTGACGCGTGACCCCCCGGAACCGATTCGACAAGTCGACAGGAAGAAATTTTTGCGTGACCAAGCTCAAAATTCGGACGAAAAAATTCCTAGAACCCCAAAATCCTCTCTTTTTTGCACAATTTTGGCGCTTTGGTGCTCACCGTGACGCCGGAGACATTCGACAACAGCCCTTGTGACGCGGGACCAAAATGCAAAGTTCGGATCGACACTGGGGTGCGTGACGCGGGACATCCGAATTGATTGAAATTGTACGGTATATGTGGTTTGAATGTGTCTCCCTCGAACCGTACATCTGTTTTGGTGACTGTTGCATTTGCATCCCATGTCAGCTTCCTTCCAGTGGACTGAACCGTAGGTTCCACTGGCATACGGTCATGCGTCCAACCTTCTTTTAAATTCTCTTTGCGGGCCGTCGGCGTCCCGGGTTCTATGCCACGACTCTCGATACAACCAAGTAATTGGCACCGAATTGGCTCGATAGAATTCCGTAGTGAGCCCCCATAGTGTGCCTTATGCCAATCTGAATCGACTACGACAGCGCCTGCTCTGTCACGCAGCCGGAAGGTAAAGCCCCGGTCAAAGCCTAAGCACTCAAAGTAACTCTGGAAGATAAACTTCCTTAGACTCAACTCATTTCCGATTATCTGTCGGAGTGTAAGTAGATATGAATTTGGAGGCGGTTTCTCCAACGAGTATAGTCCCAGAAGTATCTCAAGCTCATCCCTAATTGCTTAGCCGTAGCCTGCGTGCGTGCCTAATGCATTTCCACCCGTTATTCAAGCTCCCCGAGCAGTAGGTTCTGCCGCCGCGGTCAAGTGGATGGGCTCAGGCGTAGGAGTTCGAAATATGAGTTAAATTCGATGGTTGTACTGTAGTTGGAACGATCGTGGATCTCGGCGCGGGAAGTGGGTGGATCTATATAAGTACGGTTTATTCTACCTATTTTTGCTCTCTTCGATAATAAAGACCACCATGAATTGATTTTTGAACTTGTGAGTGGCGCGGCGGCAATGTAACTCCGGACCTGGGACAATTAATTCCTTTGAGCATTCAATCGGGCGCTTTATATACTGCCTGTTGAGGATGTGGCTTTCTTCGTGTGGTGCGCGTCTCGCTTTCCTTGGGGAGAACCGTGCCTCCGTTATAAATTATAATGCGCTTCCATAGCCAGAGCCTAACTCAATTGAATTGCGGTTATTTTTTAGGTATTTCACCTTCTTCTGAGAGTTCGATTTGTGAAGAGTTACAGTACACAGTACGAGAACCATAGGTATTGTAGTAACCGTTTACAAGAGCCCAAGAACGAAACTTGCTCGCCGAACCGATGCCGCTCTGAATGCCGTGATTGCCGAGATTTCTCGGTGCGTCTTTCTATCTCGCCATTCCCTCCCTACTGCGGCATTGCTCGGCACCGCAATAAATGTTGAACCGTCGAAAAAATAGTGAATTGTGGAGTATTACAATGAGTATGTGCCTCGAAACGGAAATCGAGTTTTAGATCTATTGTGTGGTTCCGAGAATTATGCGTGGGAGTGTTAAATACAAAAAGAAAAACCAGGAGCGCCTGCTCTATCTAACTTTCAAGCCACCGCCCATTTAAACACGGATGAGATTGTGCTTGAGAGTATAGTCGAGCATGAGACCACCCCAGACGATCCAACCCATTTCGCCGTTGCTGTTGAAGTTTCCTGGCGCACGCATCAATTCCGTTCAGATGTAAAGAAATGGGAGGAACTTACTCCAGCAGCTTTTCGGCACGTCAAGGTCGACCGTGCGGTATTGCCAAAGGAGGTGTAGGAAAGTGCCGCCAATGGATACGACGAAGTACGGTGTGCCTTGATTGTTGTAGACACCCGCAGCGGCGAGGAGGGTGATGAAGCCCAAACCGATGGTGATCAGCAAGGGACGGATCCAGCTACCGAAGAGGATAGCAGCTGCGGAGCGAAGTTAACGTCTGACATAGGATAGGGGGAACGGGATTGAATTGCGTACTTGAGCGAACACCCATCTTGACGTCGTCTTTGATATCTTGGCAGGCGTAGATAGTGTCTATTTTTCAGTTGAGTTGAGTCGTGGAAAGTTGCTGTAAATTCAGAGTAGAGTGGAAATCACGTACCGTATAACATGGTCCAGCACCAGCAGCTAGCCATGGCTGCCAGGAGGACAGGGTAGTTGATTGTGCGTGCGACCGAGATCCATGCGGTGATGAATCCGAAGTTCATAGCGAATCCGAGCCATGCTTGGGGCCAGTAGGTCACTCGCTTCATGAGAGGATAGATACCGAAGCTGTTACGGGATAATGGGTAAATGTCCTTTTCGATTGAAAGAAAGTTCTTACAGAGGAATAAGTTGGAACAGCGCAACCCGCAGAGCGAGACCTTGTTCTGTCCGATAGAAGAATGCCACACCGGCGGCGTATTGGAGGAAAAGATATGAGACGGCAGCGAAGACGGAGACACGGCCGCTGGCAAGTGGTCGGTGCTTGCAGCGCTCTGCATGAACTGTGAGCCGCAATACCCTAAGACAGAACCATTTTCTTCAACTCACCGACACCGGCATCCATGTTGCGGTCGAAAATGTCGTTGATGGTGCACGCAGAGCTGCGGAGTAAGAAGGCGGCGACGAAGGCCTTGCCCAAACCACCGAAGTAGGCGTCAAGGGGCATGCCTGCTTTGTAGGCAGCCATCGTCAATCCCCAGGCTGGAAATCATTGACACATAATCAGACGATGTAAAATCCTCATAAAATTGGGTTAAACTCACCGAAGGGCCAGAACATGAGAATCGTTCCGGTGGGCTGATACAGAGTCAAAACCATTCTTGAGTATAAAGACAAAGACGAGGATAGACTGACCTTCTCGAGGCGGATAAGCTCGAGGTATGGCCGGAAAGACTCTGGGAACGCAGCGAGAACCGGATGAACGGGCTTAGTCGTAGGCGCAGCCGTGATGGTGGTAGTCTTAACGCCCATTTCTTGTGATTTGCGATAGTGGAGAATTCGGTGGGATTTCTCATTCTGTTTTATACATCCTCGCTGACCCACCGCGCGAAATGTTTACCTTGAAAAACCGTGGGTATCGGAAGTAGAAACGGGCGGGTCCTTATGGCAACGTCGTGGGGATTATGTGAACCCGCAGACTGCAGCACAGGCCCACGTATAATCATCGCCTGCGAGACAGTTTTGAGACCTGCGTGTCGAGAATAGATAGGCTGCCAATCATTGTCGAACCTTGATATTTTGGCACCCGAGCGACATTGAACTTGAAGCGCCAAGATAATCTACTTCATATCTACCTTGCATAGAAACGAGCGATAACTCAGCAACACCAGCTGGCGGTATTCTTGCCTAGAAAAAGTACCTTATAATTGAATATTCGCCAAAATACCGAACGTCACCGTTTTCAGTTCTCGTCGCAATCCCTGATAGGAATGATAAGACTCACTGCATTGATTCGGTGGTATAGGCAGATAGGCTCCAAAATAACTCGACGTTACTTCCCGCTAACCTCGACGCCGATAAAATGAGATCCTTGTCTTTGTACAAACCGTAGCGGGATGTGGGTAACATCTGACTCCCCTGCGCTTTGCTGGCCAACCGACGACCGAGGACGCTCCGTTGTCAACGCCAGTCTCGCGAACGTACGTCTTGGGTGACCTTTTCTTGCCCAAAATGTCAATGTATGAATCAGTATGATGTAGCGCGGGTTTCAACTTCTGGTTCTAAGTAACTTGGGGGAGGGGGGGGGATGTATTATACTCGCGCGGTCCACTTGTGAGCCTGTCGCAGAATCACAACTCAGAAATGAGATCCGCTTCTCTGCTTGGCTGTTGAATTTCTCCAGGTCCTCGGTCGCCATCAATCAATCGCGATTCAGGCAGAATCCCGCATCAGAAGGATATCAAGCAGGGCGGGTTTACGAAATGATTGGGTAAGCGTGTCGAAGCGCCCTTCGGATTCGGAAGTATTCAATTGCGGGATGTCGATTCACGGTATCACTCACCATCTTGTCCGTCGCGATTTACGGTAGGCATTTGGTCAGAAATGATCCCGAATATATAGGGACGCCGCGTATGGTCATCCCTTTCAATTTTCTTCCCTCGAGGGGCCGCCACCATCTTGATACTTACTTACTTATGGATCGCATTCAGACTGCCGTATCCGCTGGGCTTCTGGTCTCGGTGGTCGTTATTTTCTGGTTGAATCGGCGTAGTAAAGGCCCTCAAATTCCAGGCCCTCCCGCCCACCCGCTCGTCGGCCACACATTCCGCGTTCCTAAAGTGAAAACATGGAAGTATTTTGAGGACCTATGGCATCAGTATGGTGTGTTGTGTCCCGTTTCGAATTTATGTTCGGGCTTTCTGGTGGGGCTGACCGCAATTGAAGGTTCAATTGTCAAGGTCACTCTCGCCGGAGATGATATAGTCGTTTTGAGCGATCCCGCTGATGCTGAAGAGCTTGTGAGTTGCCGGTGAGATTCCCGAAAACCAAACTTGCCTGATACGCTTCCTTCCCCCTAGCTCGGTCGTCGATCCAAGATCTACTCCTCCCGGCGACCTCTCGTTTATGCCGGAAAATATCTGTCCAACAACATGCGGCTGACGCTCCTCCCGTACGGCGAAAACCTGAAGCGGCAACGCGCCGCTTTCCACTCAATGCTCCAGCCCAGAGGTTCGCCGTCTGATCCTCTGCATCCCCCTACCCGTGCTGAAATCATGTCGTCCAGTCATCGGCGGATACGAAGAGGTGCAATACAAAACCTCTCTCCAGCTCCTCGTCAACCTCGCCAAGGACCCCGACAACTACTACACCCACTACCCGCGCTTCCCCCGCCTCCCTCATTTTCATCCTGAGTTTCGCCGACCAGCTAGCGGAAGACGGCAAGGATCTCGCTGCGGTGCAGAAAGTGTTGATGGACTTTGTCACGGCCGCAAATCCCGGGGCGCAGTAAGCCATCTACGATTTCTCTACGAATAACCACTCACGTTTCTTTGTTTGCCAGTCTCGTGGATACCTTCCCTGTTTTGGATTGGCTTCCTGATATTGTTTCGGCATGGCGGAAGGAGGCGAAGAAAGGACACGAGGAGACGCTGGATGTAAGGCGTTATTTCGTGCTCAATTCGTTGTCGTTCACCAGCTTATGGTATATATCTGTTAGCTGTACGGACGACTGGCCCGAAACGTGAAGGCGCGCATGGAAGCGGACCCGGAGTTAGAATGTTTCACCGCTCGTTTGTGGGAGCAGAAGGAGAAGATGAACCTCACAGATGAGGAGCTCTACTACAGTGCGTTCTTCAGCCTACTCAGTTTCTTGTCAGATATCAATACTGACTCACTGGAATAGTCTCTGGTTCCGCGTACGCAGCAGGCACGGATACCAGTTCGATCACTCTCCTCTGGTTCGTGATGGCGATGGCGCTGTACCCCGAGGCACAAAAGAAAGCGCAAGCGGAAGTCGACAGCTTCTTCGATGCACACACTCTGCCCAATTTCGAACGGATGAAAGATATGCCGTATGTTCTCGCTCTGATCAAGGAGGTCATCCGGTGCGTACTTCAACGGCTGGTTCGCTCACCGTCCAGTCTCACTTACTCACTATCCAGGTGGTCACCCATCGCTCCCCTTTCCTTCCCGCACTATCTCGATGCCGACGACTATTACAAAGGCTACTTCGTATGCCGTTTCGCGTTCTCCGGAACCTAAACAGTTATTAATTAACGGCGGCGTTGGCAGATTAAAAAAGGCACCACCGTCATCTCGTCGCTCTGGAACATGGTACGCACTTTTGCTTTGCTTTGCTTTGCTTTGCTTCCCGCTTCCCGCTCCTCGGATCCGACGAACTCATCCCGCACCCGTACAGCACCACACCGAGGAGGAGTACCCCGACTCATACAACTTTGTCCCCGAGCGTTTCCTGAGCAAGGAACGAGGACCAGAAGACCCCGCTGATTCCATTTCCGAGGGTATCTATGGCTTCGGGTTCGGAAGGTGCGTTAGCGCGTGTCTGCGAAATGAATTGTTTATGACCGGATCGGAAACTGATTTTTGGATTTTGACTTGACTATAGGCGGCGATGTCCCGGTCAACATCTAGCTGCGAAGAGCACATGGATTGTTGTCGTTCGGACGCTTTGGGCGTTTAGAATCGAGCCTGGAAAGGATGCGAATGGGAACCCGGTCAAACTCGATGTTGATGACTGCACGAATGGGCTTACTTCGTACGTTCCTGGGAATTTGGAGAGGGCTGAGGCTGTTTGACTGACGAAATGAAATTTCTAGGCGACCGCATAAATTCCCTTGTGATTTTATTCCTAGGAGTGCGACTCACCTTGAGACCATTATGGGAGGAGAGGGACGTTCTTAGAGTTTGAGCAGCGGCGTAATTCATAGACGCGAGGAGGATCATTACTGTAGTCAATAGAGCCAGCTTCGCGACTGCGAGGGGCAGGTATTTTATTTGTCGCATCATACAACAGAAACGTGCAATAAAGAGAAAGCTAGATTCGAAAGCAGGTTATCATGAGAGTAGTCAAGGTCGGAAGCACGACGCACAGTTACAAGAAAGTGCTGAATTTCGGGATGGAGGCAATCGCGTCATCGATCTTTTTGCGCCAAGCAGCCAAGTCGTTCTGACAACACTGGGGTACAGGGGCGTTTGCGCGCAGCTCATAACGAACAAATGTGTCCTTCATGACCTTCCAGTCCTGTGCAACATCGAATACCTCGTCCAACGCGCGCAGAGTCTGAATCCCAGAGCTTAACTTTCGCATACAACTGAAAGCGAAAATCTGCCAAGCGTTTTCATTGGTTATGCGACTGTCGCAGATTTTTCTATCTTCATGGCAACGGCCGTTGTACGTCAAAACGAGCGTAGTCTGTCGATGAACTCTGATCCACTCCTGGATATATCGAGTCTAGAATAGGGAGAAATAAGAATGGAGATCACTTGTAAAGCCTGCCAACGAACCCACGGGACAATGAGGTGGGGAGGAAGTATTTGAGCCACTTTGATAGGATCCATGCCAATCATCATCGGTGCAACATGAGAGACAAGATACGGATAGTTGTGCTTGGCGGCGTAGACGGAAATCTCGGCAGGATGCTGTTGGACCATGTCTCTGGGTGCGCATTGGGAAAGTCACCTCGAAAATAGAATGAAGAAGAAACCTGAGTCGGATATGGCAGATATTCATAGCAGGGAAAACTTGGTATTTCTCTGAAGCTTCCGCAAGAGGGTAAAGAATGTCGAATGGGGTGGTGTCCAGCGCAGGGTGACGTTGTGGGTAGATGAATTGGAAGAGAAGCTCCAAAGTGGTCGACGTTTCAGTCAGCTCCACGACTTCGTCTTCGGTGGCAACGACATCGGATGGTGGAAATCCTTCCGTACAGACTTCAAGATTCTTTCGATGAATCCGAAAAAAGACTCCATCCGAAGATTTGAATGTGATATCGGCGGAAGGGGAATTGACTAGAAAAAAGCGGTCAATTACGAACGAGAGCCATTTCGATGACGGATGTGGAGAATATACACATTTTGGGGAGTATCTGGACTCTTCAACCGACATTGAACTGGCGAATTTTGGCTGAGATTCAGACGAGGTGTGCTTGGGGCGTGAAAGGGGAAGGAAAGAGGAGTCGGCGATCAACTTGACACGTGGGAGTGACTGATGTAGCGGTCACAATGACTCACATTCCGAATTTGCTGGCTCTTCTTCTCTTGCCACTACAACCACCGCCACCAAACCATGACGGCCTTGAGCCGTTCGTATGCTTGTACTCAGGATCTCTGTCGCGCCAATGATTCTATAGGCGCCTCTGCAACAGAAATCTTTGAAACAGTTTTCGACTCGGTCCACTCGGAGCCACACTGCGACAGTCTGACGAGTGCCGGTACCACTATGCAACTTGCTAACAAGCTGTACCCTAACATCTAAACTTCACTTACGATCTAGTGCTACCATTTTCCTCAAAGGATTTTCGAGACGTGGACCGGATTCATTCCGATGATGCTCCGCTGAATTCTGAGTCGACGACAAGCATATGTACCCTAGCTAACTTTTTCCCCGTCAACATTCCCCCTTCTCCGCAATCCTCAGTCTATCTCAATCATCAAACTCAGCACGTTTCATTCGGAAGATCTGACTCACTCGATGAAGGCGGACAGATGTCTATACCAGAACCCTGTGTGCTACCAATGCAGCGTCGCTTGATATCGCCGGCGACTGGGCTTTCAGCTTGGGATTCGACTCTGCTCAGCCAAGGGTGGTCTCTTTTTTTACGAGAAAAACTACTACTCACGTATCGGATTCGGAGCCGCCAAGACGGTTGTGAGAGCGAGTAAAATGCAGGTGAGTGAGAAGCGCATCTTCGTTAGGATATCTCACTAACAGCGAGGTTTGGTTTCTCAAGCAAGGGAATGGGGCGCTCATATACCTCTAGGTGTGTACGTTAGCGTCGAAGGACCGGAGTTGATGAAGGGTGAAATTAAAATGGTGTTCTGCAGACCGAGGTAAGTACCTTGGTAACGAAGAAATCGGATATTACTTACTTGGCATATATGTATAGCGTATCAGTCTGTGTCCTCCCAAAACATGCTTCAAATCAATTCGAAGTTTGAATCTGTGAACAGGGCTGAATGCCGTCGGCGGCACGGAAATGTTGGGCGGGCTGGCCGTCTGGTGACGGAAATCGCGGATCTAGTGCCGCATCAGGACGGCTTACCGGCCGCTAAAGACGCGGAGCGATTCACTGGGTGTGCTGGCAACTCGGCAGCGTATTAACACTTGGTCCGCCTTCTGGCCATCAATCGGTCGATGTGAATTGTCAACAAATCTCTTGTAAATCCCCAAGGCACGGAAGGAAGGGAGGAAGGCAAAGATATTTTCTCCGCATCGGAATATCTCGTTTTGTCAGCTTGGCGTTTGCCTCTTCCTCTTCCTTCAAGGCACTCTCATCACCCAGCAATGACACCCAGCCCAAACCCACTCTCTTCATGTCAACCTCTGGCATCCTCGTTCGAGAGCTCGAGGGACAAATCATCGACTCTCTGCGAGACTCCCGCTCCAGCCTCGTCTTCTGTGACGAAAGTTGAAGTGCGTGTTATGCTCGCCGCGTATATTCATCAGGGTGGTGGTGGGGTTGGGTGTCGGAGTCAGTGCGTGTCGTCCATCGAGACGCATATGCTTGCCATCTTCGAGAGAGGTCTTCTGGGCGTTGTTTTATATATGATCATGATCTGGGAATTTATTTTCCGAATTTTCGATGTTATTTAGAGCGGACACGTTGAATTTTTCCAAGTAGGAAAGGATGATTCGGGGCAGGGGTAAATTGACGCGGCAGACGTTTGACTGACGCGTCACTGACGCGCCGCATTTGGACATTGACGCGTGACGCGCTGATCTCTTCACAGAACTGACGCGGGCAGCTTGAACTTCGCGCAAAGCAACTTTTTGAAATGAACTACCCTTCTTGAACCTTGAAAAAATTTCATTCAAGGACGAAGGTCGTCAATCCTGTGCTGTTTCCAGCCTGTTGATGACGTTGAACTTGAACAAGTACCTTTTTTTCTTTTGTGCACCGTAGGTCCTCATTGGTTCAATAGTTGTATTTCATCGAGGTCGACGTCGAGTTGAATGCATGGAGCTTAGTTTCTCGTGGTAAATTTGAGTTGTGGTCCAATTTTGAAGCAGGACTCCACCAAACCATGTTCAAATCGGCAATCAAAATACATTGTTGTCAGCGTTCAAAGAAAAAGCACAACAATGAGGTAAACTATCCTTTCCCACCGAAAGAATGTGCTTAGAAATACTCAAGAGATACCCCAGGAAGTTGCTGAAAATTGTTAGGAGTAAAACACTGAGGTTTAGTGGCTGTCAGACTCGATACCTTCAATACTAATGATTTACTATTATGCGAATAACTTGCCCGAAACCCAAGATCAACTAGTTTCCTTTCGTTCCCCGGTTTGCATTTAGTATCCAAGTGTACTGAACAAAAAATCTCGAGATTGTTTTTGCAGTGTTAGAGCGCGTCACTTTAGCTTGCAGCTCTTGGGGGCGGTGCGATCTTGACGCGCAGTTATAAGCCGGCTTCTAATGGAGTCGACGCCGGAAGGTACTATCGTGCCAAATAGGTCTGGATTTTCACAATGGGTCTGGATTTTCGATTTTTCTCCTCTCCCTTTGCACTTTGAATCTCCGGACCTTTCGGTATTTATTCTGGTACCAATTCCCTACAGGTAGAGCTACAAATCTTACGATTTCATGCAAGTCCAATGTCAGGAAACATTCGCCGTTTTCTCGAGGTTTTTGATCTGTGCTGTCAATCCATCAAAATCCCTTGATGAAAGCCCGTTTTTCTTACTACCTTCCTGTGGCCGTATCGCTACGAAACTTGTAGGATCTGTAGCCCAAAGGCATATAAACAGATTCCGAAAAGTCCGGAGGTCCAAATCGAAAAGGGAGAAGAGATAAATCGAAAATCCAGAGTCATTGTGCAAATCCAGACCTATTTGGCACGATAGTACTATCATTGACGTTGAAGAAAATTCCCATTAACGCGGCGCGCGCCGGGACTGACGCGCCGACGCGCCGACACAAAAGTTTTGACGCGGCAACTTGACGATTCGGCGCGAAACCTTGACGCGACCAAGCGATTGACGCGGCATCACTGACATGTGATTGACGCGTCTCGACGTTCCAAGTAATTTTGCGCAAGAGTTTTCCGCACAACATCGATTACCAACAACAAACATGAGTGTGCAAAAGTATAGATATTTCACCAGTCCTCCATACCATAGGTAAGCAAAATTTGATTGTTGACGGAAAGTTTGAAGAGTCACAAGAAAATTGAAGAAATGTGACTGACGCGAACTGACGCGCGCGCGTCAAAACGTCAGTGCCGCGTCAAAATCCCTTTGCCCGGATGATTCGGGAAATCATTGATGCCTTAGAACTCCGACACTACGAGGTACTACGTATAAATTTGCGTGCTGACATCTTCATCGACTCCGGGCCACCCCACGGGTCCCCACCCTCTAGCTCAAATAACACTTCGCGCTCTTCCACAACCACCCATCCTTACTCCTTCCCGGCATGCAACTCGGGATTTTAGAAAGAGGCGCATACGACGACTTCGCATTCCCCTCACAATTGTACCCGTCCCAAAACGTACAATACCCCGACCACTGCCCGGGCTCCTTCACCGCGCTATATCCCCACATCGCCACGGTGTTGATGCTCTGCGAGTTATCCGGCATGTTGAGCGAGAAGCATTGCGCGCGGGCGACGCCCGTGGTGGAGCCAATGGTCCCGACTTCCGGGAAGGTGTTGTGGAAGGCGGCGGCCTCGCCCACGTAGGCGCCGCAGGTGGAGTCTTTGTAGAAGTTCATCTGGGCGGCTTTGCCTGGAGACCAGTTGGCTAGGCAGAGGGGGATGAATGCGAGAAGAATGGTGGCAGTGGGGGTGCGCATGATGATTGTGGTTATTGATGGATTTGGGTAGGATGCGATGAGTGGGTTTTCGACTGGATTAGTGCTCCGGCTGGTTGACTAATGGAAACATTTGAAGGTCATTTTATACTTCCTGCTTCGCATTTGCCAAGATGATTTTCCTGTTACAGATCGCCGAATCCTAGGATCCAAGAGACCGCCAAGTTTCGGAGGCTGTGGTTCGCTGTGTCGGAATCATTGCAAGGACCCTCCGTGTGTGTTGGGTGTTCAGGAAAATGCCTTAGGAAACGCACTCCCAGCTATACCGAGCGAAACCGAACAGTCCATCTAAATTACTCGCCAAGATCTTTCTGTGAAACATAGCGCGCTGCAGCTTGAGGTCGCAAATGTGCACTCCCAGTCAAAACCGGTCATGCTGGCACAAGTATGCCCCGAGCGACTGATTTCTGCTGTCCTGTTGTCAACAGAAATCAGCAATTTTTTCGGACTGGAGCAGGTGAAAAACGTGCTGACTCCTGCCAGGAGATGCTATATTCCGCTGAACCTGCTATGGTCTGCTCATATTGGCTCTGCTATCGAGGGTATACAATTGTATCGATAAAATGGTATTTATTGCACCTACCTACACATACTGTGCTCTACCGCAACCCTCAACACCACAGTGTCGTAGCCCGACTCCACGGAGCATTTTCCCTGACCTCCTGAGCCAATGCCTCGAGTCCTGCTGTGGAACCCGGATTGTCTTGCAGGCGGACGCAGGCAGCAACGCCACGGCGTGAACGACCCGTTGCGAATGATACACGAGGGGACGAGGGTCGTCACAGGTTCTACGAGAAGTTTAGAACATGTACCACACAGGAATGGAAATATGGACGTACCGAAGAGGCAAAGTCTCCAGATCTACGACTTACCAGAGGTAAATGGTAGTGTAACGTGGAGATGGCGGTTACCTGCGAGAGAGCGCAACTTACAAATAAAAATGAAAAAAAAAACCCAGACTCACCAGTAGAGCGTAAGCGCATCAGAGCACCTGCTGTCCGTCGAGCTGCAGGAAGCAGTTAGTATGATACACAGCATAGAATAGAAGGAGAGAGAACCTCCGAGAAGCCGCTTTACGACCCTGAAGGTTCTACCGACTCGGCGGGGTGGAAGACATGGCTGCTACCGAGCGTAACGTGCAGATAAAGTGGGCGGAGAGGGTGTCAGAGGCAACAGGGGAAGCATACCTGCGTAGAGAACTCACACAGCACGGTGGCCGGATCCGTGGGGACGAAAACGAAAGGGCGGGACGAGAGAAACCCAGCCTCGCTTCTCGGACGACGGGCGAATTTTGAGGGGGCCGATGTCGCTGAAAGCTTGATTACACAATGCCCGGGACGTATAGGTAGGCGTAAGATGAACCGGCGGCGGTGCGCTCCAGTGAGAGTGGGGATGGGAGAACGGACATGGTGGAGGTAGCGAAGGAAGATGCATTTCAAAGTCCGACAGGCTACAGCGGCTATGACATCATGTTTTCGCCGGCTGTTCCCAAAACTTTGTAAATTTTGCCAAGTCCGAAAATTGTAGGATGGGGGACAGTTTTATTATTTAGTTTATCTCCAGACAACAGGTTTTCTACTTGTTTTTCGCGAAGAAAAAGTCGAGGCTGCAGAAATTAGATCTCAGCAATTCCAGCAGAAATCAGCCGATTTAGGCAGCGGCATGTGCCGACGACGACGTGCCGTCCACAATGTGGCACTCCGCAAAACTGAAACTTTCTGTCATACCAGTATACTTTGCAGTAAACATTGTTTACATTTATGATAGAAAGCTTACCAGTAACTCATGAATACTACCTCTGCAGTAAATGGAACAGAAAGCAAAAGTTTCGGCACGACAGAAAGCGATGCCGAAAGTAATGATTTCGGCAAAGCAGTAAATGATCCAGAAAGCAATGCTTTCTGGAGCACTTTCTGGTGCGCAGAAAGCGAACCAGAAACAATAGCTTTCTGCCCTTGCAGAAAGTACTGGCTACTGGTTGACAGAAACTAATTCAGGAAACAATAGTTACATGAAATCCAGAAACAATAAGATTCTGATCCGGTTACAGTTGCGCAGAAGCCGAACCAGAAAGCTATTGTTTCTGATTTTCAGGTAAGTAGTGTTTACTGGATTGGTTTCTGTGTGACAGAAGTCAGTGCTTTCTGCGTGTGCAGAAGGCTATTGTTTCTGGTTCGCTTTCTGTGCATCAGAAAGTGCTCCAGAAAGCATTGCTTTCTGGATCATTTACTGCTTTGCCGAAATCATTACTTTCGGCATCGCTTTCTGTCGTGCCGAAACTTTTGCTTTCTGTTCCATTTACTGCAGAGGTAGTATTCATGAGTTACTGGTAAGCTTTCTATCATAAATGTAAACAATGTTTACTGCAAAGTATACTGGTATGACAGAAAGTTTCAGTTTTGCGGAGTGTGGTCTCATTTGGTTACGGCGCCAATCTCTCCTTCTTCTCAACTCTCATCATCAAGCTCTGAGGCTCCTCGACGCCGCATGTCGACCTCCAACACTCTTTTCCAAGAACTCTGGGACGAGATAATCGACCATCTGGGTACATCTACCTCTGACCTTACATCCTGTGCCCTTGTATGTCGCGCGTGTGGCAGGAGCGCACAGAGGGTATTATTTCGCTCCATCGTCGTGGGCAGCGACGATGAAAATTCCGTCAATGCTCGCTCGGAACAGCTAGGTCGGATTTTGACCGAATTTCCCTATCTAATCGATCTCGTCTCCGAATTACACATCCGCGAATGCGACGACGAAAATCTTCGACCGCTCGTTCAGATCCCATGGACTCATCTGTCGACTCTCACGTTGGGTGATCGTCGCAAGCTTGCTCCCGCTTCGCCTTCCTCCATCGCGATCCTCTTCCCGCTAGTATCCCGTCCCAGTCTCCGCGACCTCTGCTGTTTCTCCAACTGGATAGCTCCCGCTGATCTACGCGACCTGCTCTTCAATAGCAATCCTGATATTCCCCGAGTGCGGTTTACAAATGGAACGGGGATAGTCGATGATATCCCGATTTACATTCCTCCTCCGTCGCCTCCTCTCGAGCGGACTGGCATATACACCACCAGCAATATTCCTCGCGCAAAACTCACGCACCTGGACCTCGGCTTTCTTGGCGGGAACGGCTGGGTCGAAATGCTTCGCCACCCAATGTTTCTTCGCCCCTTCATATGGGGCGTAGTCCATGTGCGATGGCGCTTCGGTCAGCCGGGCTGGTTCCACACTCTCCTCGGGTTGGTCAGCGATACGCTGCAGAGTCTGGATCTGGACGCGAGAGGCAAGTATTCATTGATTCTTGCTCTATCAATGAACGAGACAGGCTCTCTCTAATCTTATCTGATCTCAACTGTGCTTACTGTTTATAAACAGATCCCTCCCTGAACGTCCTTGATCTCTCGGTGCTCCCCACCCTCTCGCATCTCATACTGAGTCGCGTTGGAGAGTGTCTACGCGCGGCCATGACGCGATCGAACTCAACCTCGATCCACACTATCACTTATCATCTTGGCGAGGGAGGGTCAGCAGAGTTGAAAGAGATCGAAGAGGTTGTTCTTTCTGCCACGATGCCCTCGTTGAAGAACGTGGAGGTGCGAGTGATGGAGCGCAGCAATCTTGCGCATGCAGAGGAGATACTACAATGTGCTGGTGGGTACGTTCGTTTCGTCGAGACACATATGTCACGGATATTCGACAAGGGGTTGCTCGCTGTGGTATTCGAATAGACAACCCATCTTCCTTTCAGCGAAATCTCGATATCCGACTTCTCGATACTCAGTCAGGCGTTCCAAATTCCATTCACGTCCGAATCCGTCGCCAACATCACTTTCAGACAAACGCTTGATCCCACTATGCTGCGGCGTTTCTTTCCTCCTGTAGCGCAGCTCAATCATCTTCTTCGGCATCTTCGGCATCCTCTCGGCCGGAGGTCTGCGCGGCAATTGCCGGGGCTCAAAATGGCTAGTCGCTTTGTCGCACATGGAGATTCGCTGATCATGATGCCCACCTTTCAATTTTGTGGCTAGTCTGTTCTCGAACGCTTTCTGACCGCACAGGCACATTGGCGGGTCGTTCAAAATTGTATAACTTAAACTGACCAAGTCGTTGACGGTCATTCAAAGTTGGGTTCAACGACGTCTTCTACGGTCCCGAACGACAATTCAAACTCACCACATGGTGCAAATGACATCAGAATGCCAGCCCGTGAAAAGCCTAAGCATCTCCAAGCCCGCCAAGACAGCCTGCGACGTCAAGCAACACTTTCCAAACATTTTCGCCTTCATGCTCTTCAACTCTTGACTCCGGCTCCGACCAGCCTGAGACTTATTCGAATAGTCTGCCTACTAAACAACCTCAGTACTCAGCTCTTATCCCCGTTGCACTAGCAACATCCACTCGGAGTCCTGTGACAATTTCTGAATAGACTGAATTTCAATTTCAACATCGAACTGTCGTCAGCAATCACGGATTCAACGGGGTTTCAAGGAGAGGCAGTGCTAGGCTTATCTTCCCCCACATTCACTTCCCTCTTCGCCGCTGTTTGCCTCAGCTTCTAGGTCACTGGTATGGCTTATAGTGAGGTCGGAGAGTTTGTCTGGACGCCGCATCTAGTGAATGTCTCGTGCGTATGCAGTTAAGAAGAATTTGTGTTGTGCGACTCACTCGATTTACTCCGCGCAGCAACCAGCTATGGGCCATAACCGCCTCGGTAGGCGCTGCCCTCTGCGGCACCGTGCTTCTAGTCATTGCTATCCTGGCGTTGAATCCCGTGTCCCGACAATTTCTTGATCGAGTCAGTTTTCGTATCTTGGTGTGGACTTTAGTCGCCAAGTGAGTCAACTCCGCGCGCATTTTTTGCTCGTGGCCTCCAACTCGAATATTAGCACAGTCTTCGGAATAACCAACGCTGTCGGTGGGAAATTCAAAGGCCCGACCTGGGCATGCGCATTCGACATCTTTCTCCTCCAACTTACGCTCGAGCTATCCGGGTTTTTGTTGTTCTGTGTGGCCCTCAATCTTCAGTGCGTTCATCCTCATTTTTTCACTTTGGATATCGTTTATCGTCGGTGTCTCTCCATAGACTGGTGGTGGTACATCAGGTTAACTGCCTCAAACTCGAGAAGTTCTACATCATTGGCTCCATTGCGTTATCTTTGGCTCTGACCATCCCACCGTATGCTGCGAAGCAGTACGGGTGCGTCGTATGTCATTGAAACTTCGAGATGTGGATTCTCAATTCCGGTAGATGGGATCCTCTCGTAGAGGATTGCTGGTACGCCAATGATGATCCTAAGCAGCGGTTGGCATGGCAGGTACGTCTCGCTCAGTCTCGTCATCTACAAACTATTTCATCCCGCCGCAGATTGGCACCCAACTGTTTTGGACGCTCCTGACTGTCACCGGCGAGTTCGTCACCTCCGCTACCGTTGTCATATACATGCTGCGCCATCGAGTACCTCTTCAACCCCACTCCTGAAGCTCGTCGTTGTACTGATATCTCATAAATAGACACGAACAAGGAAGAGAATCAAAGGCACTCCTCCCTCTCAAGGACGATCGCGAACGGACTCTATTGGTGGACCGAGCGACTCCGTCTCTCATATCAATCTTTACCGGAACGTTATCTTGCGAATTGGTGCGATTCTCTTCCTTTGTTCATTCGGAAATTCTTGGATTCACAATGGTCCATTCAGTCCTCTACCCTCTCGCCTCCGCAGTCGTTAATCTGACAAGCGTCGTTTGTGTGATACACGCCACTCGGCACAACGGCGTGCAAAATTGGACGGATTATCGTATTCTCCTTCTCAGTGAGTTCGTGATTAATACTTTCCGATTGTTCACCTACTGAAAATCCTTCAGGCGATTTCATTTACGGAGGACGTGCGATTCTTTATGCATGTCTTGCTGCCACTGACCCAGTAAGCCCTGATTCTCTCAAACTTCATCTGAACCCACGATTGATCAGTAATCCAGGCTCTCACCCGTGCCGTCCGCGCCTGGCTCCAGTACCACGGCTTCCTCTCTTCGGGATCTTCCTCAGAACTCGCACACTCGCGCATCGGTGTCTCGACGACGACAAACTCGCGACCAAATGCCCTCTCCGTGCACATCGAACTGGCGACGGTGCAGCAAGACGACGACGGGGTGATTATTGAGTCGGATCACGGGCATAGCAGCAAGGATTCGTCGACGTTCGCATTCAAGGCGCCCGCTTCCGATATCGAAGCATCACCCAACTTGAAAGAATTGCCACCTATTCCTGTGACGGAGGGAAATCATCGTGTGTCGTCTCCGATTTCGATTTCACTGTCGAACGAGGATGGGGCGAGGTGGCGGCAGCAACAATGGGCGGCGAGGAATTTGGAGAGGCAGAGGGAGGAGTTTCAACGACGAATCTAGGAAGAGGGGAAGAAGTGAAAGATGTATCTCAAACCGTATGAATTGTATTTCAAGTTCTCTGTAGTATCAATAGTGGGGCGATTCTTTGAGTCTTGTGCTGATAGTCTTACTCTTGGATGCAAGCAGCGGCAGATATCGATCCTGATTGGAAAAAAATGAAGCAGCACACTGCAATTCCGAGTCGAACAGAATATTATTCCCATCTATCTTTGAGCACATTTCAAGCATCGTATCGCGAGGTTTGCGCACTGGAGATATTCACCGGTCACTTGTCCGACCCTGGTGGTTTATCCTGTGCCGCGATCACCGAGTCTGGGTCTTGGTTGAAACATAAATCATGTTCGCTCTGCCCATGCGGACGAAACCGAAGACTGAACGTCTCCGCAGTCGCAGGCGCGTTGGTTGTCTCGGGAATCGAGAGCGGGTCGGTTTCATTTGCTCGCGATGCCGGGACTCCGAGCAGGAAATTACTCAGTAGTGTTAGTGTGTATATCCGTCCTTGGCAGAACCAAAATATTGTTGAAACTGTTGTAAAAATAAATCGGTTTTGTCACTTTTCGCGCGGGATGAGCGCGGGAAGTGGATAATTACCTGAACTTCCAGCGGCCAGTAGTACCATGTGAATTATCGTGAACGATGCTACCAGGAGTCCGGATGTTAGGCTGAGAATGAGCATGCGACGAATCAAGCTGTTGAATTGGTGTAGTTAGCTGACGAGAGACTTAGGATAGAAAGTAGGAGCCGTACGACTGGATCGTGCGCCGCCGAGGTACGACGGGAAGGGACAATTCCATCTTGTGAAACGTCACCGCCAGTGCGATTGCGATCAGAAAGTCGGTGGCAGCACATGTCACCGCCCCAATGCTAGACAAATTAGTTCATGCCTGGTCTACAGGATGCAAAACGACAACGCACTTGCCGAAATTCCTGAACTTCAATAGCCCTAAAGCGCACACAACGGCAAAAGTGCACGAGAAGCCAAGCTACGCAATAACGATGAGATAAACTCATTCATAACAGACGGAGACGCACATGAACGAATATGTTGAGCACGAGAAAACCGGTGAGAAGCCGCTGTTTCGCACTTGGACCGCCTTTCAATACTTGCACGAAAGCTTGGATAACAAACTCACAGAGCATAGAATATATAGCACAGAAACGCTTGTTCCACAGACGCTGTGATATATGTTGAAAATATCGTGAGCGAAGCTTCCCACTGCATAGTGCTATCCGCGTAGTGCGCTTCGAAGTCGACGCCGGGATATTGAATGAGCGCTACGTAGACTTGAGCACAAACGGCGATGGTACAGGCGAGGTCAGAGCAGAGCAAGACGACTACGCCGGCTTTGTGCGAAGCCAAACGTCCGGGCCGGTGAAAGTACTCCACGGCGAGAACAATTTCCAGCATGTATAGCGCAGCGTTGAGCCATGACGCTAGCAGGACGAGTCTGCCAAGAAGGAGTTGCGAGTTGCGACGAGATGTTAGTTTTGTGAGCAGTGTGATTCAAGTGGGTCACTGACGCGTTGTTGGATAGCATTATCGTCGACGCTGCGCACCATCCAAGGACTGAGCTGGACAATCGGTGGCTCTGGTGAGGGAAGAAGAGAGAGACGGAATAGAAGCAAATGAGTTACGTACCTCATATTCTCGGTGAGACATTGGTGAGACATTTTAAATTCTGCGATGTCATGCATGGCTGCAGTACTTGACAGACGGAGATTAACCAGGGAGTTAGAACGGGATTGGGAGGGGTGAAGAGCCTCAATCCATACTGGGGGATAATACAGCTCGTCCAGTCTCTGCGAACATGGAGGAGTTGTGCAGGAAACCGGGAAAGTTCTAAACAAATGGGGAACACCTGGATGACAACGGCGAGAGTCGAGACAAGCCTGCCGAAAAAGGTCGCCGATCAAAATGAGTACTATTCTTGTTGTTGTTTTCATCAAGTCTCACCGACCGAATTGGGGACCCTAAGCCGCCTTGGTATGTGAATACTGTCAGAGGTGGCAACTAGCCGACATTAGTTTAGTCAAAGGGACAAATCAAGGTGTATACCGCTGTCCGATGAGGTGACGGAGCGGACATAGGCGCCCACAAAAATATCAAGGCTGGAGACGGGGAAGAGCTTTGCCTCGGGCAATGAATCCTACATCTGAACCACCGATATACCGTCGCACTGGCAGGCAGAAACCCCGCCGTACGCCGCCCCACCGAGTCTCAGGCGGGTTGACAAGGCTATGAACGATCTTCCAAGCTCTCCTAGCATTTTCTCAATCGAGTAACCCGCTCGCCGTGTACAACAAGAGGAAGTGTGGGGAAGACGATGGAGGTTGAGAGCAGATCGCCACGTCACATCATCACTTCGAGGTCATAGTCAGGTGCCGGTGTGACAGGCGTGACATTCCTCCTTCTCTCTGCCCCAACCACCAATTCCATCGTACAACCGACTGAGAGCTCTTGTCGCTCGTCTTGTTGCAGAATGCCACTGGAGGCTGGCGGGATGACTATCGCAACGATCCAACGCACGTATACTAGGTAAGTACTGCGAAGTTGCTGGAAACAAACTGGAAAGCCAAAATTGACGATTTTTCGCAAGTCACTGAAAATATTAATAATCGCTGGTAAGTAGATTCAAGCTAGGCCCGGGCGCAGAGTAATTAAACACAGTCGCTTGTTTCAATCTGACCGCCCCGTTCATTGACCCCCGTGCACGCGTGGACCTAGGAAGATAACGACAAGTACTCAGTACTGGTTCGCGTCTAGTCATTAAGTATTCAATCCGACTTGATTCACACAGCATTGAATCACGCATTCAGTCGAGATGGATCACTGTCTACGCTGTGGCTTTCATTCAGCCACTTTGTTCATCATGGCCACCACATCCGCAAAGAAACAGTCTCCGAAAATACGTTCGACCTTGAAGTATGCATATTACCGGTATCCGCGAACGAAGGATGGATGCGTGTAATAAGTTAGACAACAAGTTTTGTGACAATGACTTCCTTATAATTTGCTCAAACTGTCCACAGTCTATCTATCGTTCAGCGTAATTCTAGATATCTAGAACAGCAAATCAGTGTTGGGCGAAGCACCATGATCGGTGAAACAACGGCTTGCCTTCGCGCACCTCATTCCGTGTTACTCTACGCCTGTCTGAAGAAGAGGACTGACTCTCGGTGCACTCGGACGTTCGATATTCACGAAGGAACAAGACTCCCTCCCATAAATCAACTCGTGTCTGGGAACAGCCTAACCGTCGCTGGAAGACGAAGAACTGGTGCTCCGAAATAAATATAGGAATGATATGGTTCCGACAATCGACAACGCATGCGCGCAGACGAAAATCAATTTGGTTTGGATGATGGAAGCGCTTCTTTGGTTCGAACATACTATTCGTTGGAACTCTGGGTGTTATTACCGGTATGCTCTTTGATGTTCTCCAGTTTTGGACCTACAGCGCCCATTCAAAATCTCATTCAGGTAGATCGCTTTTGTTATTTATTGCCTCTTCGGTCACAGCAGTGAAGGATTTACTCAGCGACACGACTCTTGTTACTTCAACTTTCCTTTCCTTCCTTGGTCTTGCCCTGGTGCTAAATCGGACAACTGGATTGGATTCCGTCTTTGACGAATTTCTCAGGTACATAATTCTATTACAGTGCTCTCTATTGAAGTTGCTCTTGAACTTATTTTCAGCGAGTAATGTCACGAATTCAAGGTTAGATTCTTCATCTGTCCCCTTCAAGTCCCCTTTCACTCACTCTAACTTCGTTATTTCTTCCGAACAAACGAACCGAACCGAACCACCTTCCCACAAACTCAGGGACGCAGGCTATCCCCGGTATCAGATGGCACCATCTGACCAACTGACCATCTGATACCCTCCCGGCGCGGCAGTCGTCTTGGCTTCCGGCGCCTCGAAGTTCTAATACGAAAGAGTCGGAAATTCAAATTTTATTTATTGCGTCCTTCTCTTTTCTTTTTCTCATTCTCATTCTCACTCCATAGAGATGCCTGACCCGTCTGTGTTTCTTCGCCCCACCCATCACACCTTTACAAAAAAACTCCCCAGCCTCATCTCCCAGTTAGCATGGGCGCTGGAACACACGTGTAACCACTCCGCAGCACCCCCACGCCATTCCAATTCAAATCACCAAATCACACATTCGCAACATAGCAACATGGTGAACTGATCACCCATCCGATCGCATCTCCGCGCGGTGTTCGCAACGACGATTCAATCAGTGCATGATTTCTCAGTGGCGATTTCCCACACGGCCGCCGCCACGCATCAGGCGCCGAGCCGATGCGAACGGGGATGCAATCAGCCAATCAGCGATTTGCTTGCGGGCCGGTGGGGTCAGCGGGGATGACTGGAATATGTATGGGTGCCTCGTTTTCTTTTTCCGTCTTTTGCAGCCTCTGAGTCCCCGACATTGCCGTCGAAGAGTTTTAGGATACGGTAGAAACAAGGGAAAGCGAATCCATGACTGGGATTTGCAAAACAAAGTCTTGGAATTCGGAATCCTTCTTTTATGAGGGCCTACGGTATGTAGAGGAGACAAATACGAAATACGATAGCGATTCGTGCACAAAGACGAGGAGAAAGGAATAGAGAAGTAAAGTAATACAGCGAGACAAGGTATCGTCTAAGTAACACTAGGAGGAAGAGAAAGAGGAGGAGGGAAACGATAACTGAGTACATAATACATACGGTGCTTTCATAGAAACGAATGAGATTTTGGTGGTATGTATGGGAGTCCCGAAACGGAGAAGAAACAACAGATCGACGATGAATGGGATGGGATGGGATGGGGAAGAGAGTACGGGTACACATATCTTATGTTATGTTATGTTATGTTATAACGAATAAATACCATGCGCGGCGGCGACGAGGAGGGCAGCAGGGAGCGAACCCGCTCCTCTTCCTATTTTCTGTTTCTTCTGCGCTTCCCCGACCCGCCCAAACACAGAACACAGCTCAATCCTCCTTCCCATTCCCATTCCCATTAACCACCACCGCACCCGCAACAGGCGACGCCCTCCCACTAGCACTCTCGGGGACCTTGCCATTCGGACTCGTCTTCGCTGCCGACGCGGGCTTCCCATTCGTCTGCGGCTGGGGCGCAGGCGTCCCGGGCTGCGACGGCGGCTGTGGCGGCGCGGATACAGCGGAAACGGGGGCTGAGACAGGCGCGTACACCGCGGCGGGGTGCTGCGGCACGGACGGCGGCGGGTACGCGACGGGCGCGGGGGGTGGGGTGCCTGGTGCGGGGGCTTGGAGGGGGGCGGGGTTCGGTGGGGGGTAGGGCTGTGTGAGGAAGAAGGGGGGATTAGCGATGGATGGAGGCAAGAGAGGAGGGGAAGGGGGAAGATGAAAGAGGGAAAGACTGTTCCCAAAAAGGAAGTCAAGTCAAGTCGACTCGACGAAGGCAAAGAAAGAACAAAGGAAGGAGAACAAAGACGGGGTAGGGGGAGTGAAAGGATAAGACACGAACCTGAGCTGCCGAGCGCGCGCTTAAAGTCGACGACGCTAGCGGACCGCGTTTGTGTGGGAACTGCTCGGGTCGGGGACGATTGTGGGTCCGCTCGAATAGGCCGCATTTGTTACAGAGCTGTGGGGGTCGTGTTAACATCATACAACAGAGAACAAAGCACGAAGCCGAAAGGACGAAAGACGAAAGAAAAGAAGAAATGACATACCACTTTCCCCGGACTCAAATTACTCCTCCTCCACGTACTCGTATCCGTCGTGCAGCAATTAAAACACCTCCTCCTCACCCGATCGCTCAGCTTCGTCGCCGCATCGTCCGTATGCACCACCTGAATCACCCCGCCCGCGCCCGGCGGCCCACCCACCTGCGGCGGCGGCGGCCCCATCGGCGGCGCGCTCATAACCGCGCCGGGCATCGGGTACGGCACGTACCCCCCAAACGGCGGCGGCGGCGGCGCATACTGCTGGTGGTGCCCGGGGTGGTGGTGCTGCTCGTACGCGTGCCGCCCGTCGTCGTGCCCCGGGTGGGGTGCGCCGTACATGTGGTGCGTGGGCGGCGGGGGCGGCGGCGCGTACATGTACCCGCCGGAGTAGCCGCGCGACATGTCGTAGGCGGCGTAGTGGTGCTGCGCGGGGTGTGGTGCGGGCGGGGGCGGTGGGGAGCGGCCGCGGCTGTGGTGGCCGCCGTGCGAGGCGGGGAGGGGCGGGGTGGAGACGTGGGAGGGGCGGTCGAGGGAGGAGGCTTGAGAGGGGGCGGGGGAGGCTGAAGGCATCTGATGATGGGGTTGTTGGTGATGATAAACTTTTCGACTTGAAAGGCGGGTGTGGCGTAGTCTTACACTGCCGCCAAGAACGCTATGAGCTCGCTATGGGAGACGACGTCGAGGGGGTTGTGATCGTTGGGCGAGGCAGGGTCGACGAGGGCGCAGAACGGCGAGAAAGTCTTTGAGGTGGTCAAAGAACGCGGCGCAGAGAGTTGGGGGTGATGTGGATGATGGGGGATCGAAACAGCGAAAAGAGCGAGTTTGACGGTTTTTATGGTGACAAACAACGGAAAAGAAAAGAAGCCGAAAACCCGAAACAGCGGATCGATGATCGCAACGTGATCAGATGGTCATGATTCTGATCAGTTGCCACCAGATCGATCCACACAGCCTCCGGTGAGCCGGTTCGCTTCATCGATCGCTCTCAGGGTCCGCTTGTGAGCGAGAGGGGTCTGGACTTCAGTTGAGTTCGAGTTCACATGAATTCAGCGCACCGATATCCAGGCGGAAAGACGCCCGCAAGCGTGCCATAAATTTTGGTGGGAGATCGGCAGTTGCCAACCGAGTCCGAGCCGAAGAAACTGCGAAGCCATGCCTTCGAAGTTCGCGGACGCCGGACGGTCCCGGGGGGAGGTCTCTGAGAGTCAACTTCGATACAGAAGAAGGCTCGCATTCGTGAAATTACGCGCTGTGAACCAAAATAGTCCAGACAATAGAGAAGTGGAAGGTAATTTCATGTACATACCTGAGAAATTCGGAATTCAGGTGCATCATATCAACCGATTTTAGCATCCAGAATGAGCAAGCGTAAGCGAGGAAAATATAGCGCGGGACACTGGTCTTGTACATGTTGTTGAATAAATTCTTTGCGTGTCAGTGAAGCGGATTGAATGATAGAAGAGATTTACCCGGATGAGAATATCATAGGAGTTGCGATGTAAGTCCAGGAAGGAGAAAGCATTGCAGAGAGCATAAGAGTTCCAGCGAACACCGCAAGCCAAAGAAAGACTTCCATCGCCGAGACCAAATTGCGCTTGAGGTCCGAAAGTTCCTGGCTACACAATCGTCGACGAATTTGAGATATTTATGGTCAGTTTCGTGGGTTGTCGGGAGCATATCATTCCTGCACTTATTTTGAAACGCGACTTCTTGGTTCGTCTTTGAGCGACGAGATATTCATAATTCCTGGTTCGGCTGTTGCCAAGAGAAGCTTTGAGTCGCCAGTGGGTGCCTGGGAGCGCTCGAAAGTCCGAGTCGCGAATACCCGCCAGGATCGTCGTAGGTGTTAAGGAGGGATGAGGGGAAGCATGATGGTGGGTGGAGACAAGACGGGGGTTTATTTGTTCGTGATCATGATGCTTCGAGTTTTTTTGTTTGCCCAACAGTGATTTGCTGTTCGGGAGTCGGGAGTCGGGCATTGCCGAACTTCTCCAAGTCATCGCGTCTCTTGCCTTCCACCACCATCTCAAATGATTTCCGTGCTTATTTCGTGTCATGTATCCGCGTTCCAAACTCAACGAATACATCCCAATACCAAAAACCACAACCAAACAAACACTTCACGCCATCCCATCCCATACCACCTCCACAAACCATTGACCAATCACTCATTAATCTCAATCCCCTTCGCCCGATCCGCCGCCTCCGTCTCCAAATCCTCCTTCGACCCCTTCGTAAACCCATTCACCGTCCCCTCGTTCTCGAAACACAGAACACTCTGAATCTTCTTTGCGCCGATGCTCTGCGAGTCGTCGGAGAATTGCTCGAAGACGGCTTGGCCGGCGTTGAAGTCGCAGTTCGGGAGTCTGTGAGTGTGTATTGTATAAGTATAATTATATATGCATCATAAAATAGGGAAGGAATGGGGGAACGGGTGCGAGGGATGGGATGCGAGGGAGAATACGCACGGGAAGGCCGCACAATCCGCATCGGCATTCAAGACGAGGGATTGCACGCCGGGGGTGTTGGTGCAGGACTCGAGGGTAATGGGTTTGCAGGTTCCACTGCCGTTTGTGCCGGTGCAGAATTGCGGGTTGACGCGCGCGCGTGATGCCTACATCAACTCCATTAACACAGTACTCTCGACATGCGAAGTGGTAGGGATGGACGCACGAGCGGCGCGCTGAGCGCGGAGAGGGAGAGGACAGAGAGGACTGCGATCGACGCAGAGAAGAACATGGTGGAAGGAAATAAAAGAAAAGTGTGGAAGAAAAAAAATGGGAGAAGAGAAGAGAATGATGGAGTGGGAGATACAGGTCCGTATTTATAGGTTTTGCGGAGATGGATGGATGACAGCGGGACGCGCGGTATCCAGTTGGCGGGGATCCGGGTGAAATGTCGAGGACCATCAGGACCGGCGAAGCGCCGGTTGTGCTGTGAATTTGCTCTTAGCATTCTAGTGATGGGCCCGATACTTCCCTGAGCCGCGTTCACAGTTTAATTCGAGATATTGGAAGTATCTTGCGAGCCGGATGCAGAACACGCACTTTGTCTGTTCCAGGTCTGAACGTATGGGCGATATAGCGTGCAAAAAGTATTTTCAACTTACTCCCGGGTTTTTGCTAAAATTTGGACAACTTCGGGATGCTGCAACTTGAGGAGGTGCGCAACTCAGATTATTGATGGGACAACTTTGAGTCCTTGCAACTTTCGAAGGATACTACTCCGCAGGGAGGAGACGCAACTTCGGATTGACCTTGTGCACTCTTAACTGCCGATACTGAATATGTAACCACAGAAACCTTTAGAGAGCCGGCATTGGTTGACTTGTTCTTGATCCGCCAGATCCGCTGCTCAGCCCGTCTCGAGATGGCATTGCGACGGCTTAATGCGGTGAGCTCGGCATTCTCGATTCATCTGAATTTCTGTCAGTATCTCGGCGGCATTGTAGGGTTCTGCTTGTTCAATTTTTCCCAATGTGAAAGAGGTGTCCTGCAATGCCACCCTAACCCTTACAGTCGCATTATGATTGATAGGACATTTTGTGATGCATTTCCCATTCACCTGCCTCGTTTCGAGCTCAGCTCTCCGAATGAGTCTTCGACTCTTCGGTGCTTGCAAACTGATTGATTTCAGTCTGTGGTGTGTCGTGAAGCACAACAGCAAACCATTGCTAGCGAGTTTAAGTACAATGCTCAGGAAGTATTCAGATTAGTTCGGCGCTAAAACCTCCGGCGGCCGTGTGGCCCGATGATTCAATGTCTAACGGCGCGGAGGATCGACGGAAACTCACAAATTCAACACAAATTTCTACAAGGCAGCACATGCGACCGAAATTTCTCAAGTTGTAGCCAAGACCCGTACAAGTTGCAGCCGTTGAGACATGGTAGGTAGTAAGTTTCAGCGGCTCAAAGTTGTAGTAATTTCTCAAGTTGCATCTTGCCGAAGTAGCTGCAAGACTGAAGTTGACCAAAATTCTGCACAAATATGCAAGTTGTCCCAGAAAACTTTTTGCACAGTATGTCTGCCATATGAACGAATCAGCCATGAAATGTGACTCTCGACAGACATCATTCTCATAGCATCGCCCCCGCTCATGTCCAGCGTTGTCAATGTCAATGTTGATGATCACCCGGGCCTACCTTGGGTCGACTCTAAGGCAAATATTCGTTGGCGAGGCGAGGGCAGCGACGATCACGAATGAGCTGAGGACTCGGACGACACGCTTCGGACGGGAGGGAGGAAGAAGCAGCCCCGAAGAATCAAGCGTGAGACGTCGAAGAATAAGCCTGAATCCAACACTTTAAGAACACAAGACCGAAGCTTTTGCAGAAGATGAAAGTCGAAAGCAAGTCGCTTCGGCAATCGCCGGACACCGATGATTTGATGGTTTATTGATCATTTCTCGCTGATTGCCGAACGTAACTTGTCTTGCACTCTCATGTCGACCGTCAGCGCTGAGCGCGAATAGCCCTCGTTCGACTGGATTCTTGGCCAGCAGGGTGGGGTATCTTTCTATCTGCTTCCATTATTCCATGAGGCGGAGCTTCTCGCGGTGGGTCCGAGTTGTATCGGAGTTGAATGTGCGTCCGCCGTCGTACCACTACGGGACCGAGGTACGTTGGCGAGAAGCAACAGAAGACGTTTTCAGATGTGCAATGGGTACTGGTTGCGTTGAGCGGGACATACGATGCCTCAGCCCGAGCGAGTCAGCTCTCTTTGTCGGAAGTCTATCACCAATCTATGACAGGCTGCGTGGTTCGCTGTTTCTTTTGGCATATTCGACGCTGACTCTTCGTAACCTGCGCGCTTCTGTTATGCTGGACTCTTAGGGGTGGCCCACAACGGATGACACGTACCTAGGCTCTGCCGGGCAAATCCAACCATGAGCCGAGGCACTGGACTGGTCCAGGATTCTGACTTCATTCTTCCGAGTCGAGGGTCAGTTACAATCAACAAACCTCGCTTTCCTACACTTCTGGCGAGTGGACTCGAACTACAGTTAACTGGGAGCAATATCTCTTTAATTCACATCTCCCTCTAATTCACATCGCTTCGCTCAACCCAAATCGGCTTCGCCTGTCCCCCATTCAACGAATGCACACTCCGCTCTTCCTCCGCCTCCTCCACGCCGCGGCTGCGCTCAACCCAAATCGGCTTAACCCGCCCGCCATTGAGCGAATTGACGCTCCTCTCAACCCAGATCGGTTTGACCTGTCCACCATTGAAGCTGTTCACGCTCCGCTCGACCCAGATCGGCCTTTCACGTCCACCGTTGAGCGAGTTCACGCTGCGCATCTCCTCTTCAAACTGGGGTTGAATTCGGGTGAGTTGTTTTGTTGGACAGCACCTTTGATGGTACGAATGCACTCACTCGACGAGCAACCCATCCGTCGTTAGCCGCGTCCACGCTGCGCTCCACCCAAATGGGCCGTTCGCGACCGCCGTTGAGAGAATTGACGCTGCGTGCGTTGTCGGGGATGGTGGGGGCAGCGAACGCACCGCTGAGTGCGAGGGCGACGGAGATGAAGATGAAGATGAAGTTGCGCATTGTTGGGACCTCGGAATGGGGGGATGTGATGTCGTTCGCAGCAGGTATGTACACAGGCGTCCGGATTTTAAGCGGACTTCTCGTACTGAATCATCTGATAGCACCCGACTCCAGCTGGGCCTCAAGAGTCAAAACACTGTCACGCTGTTGCCGTCCCACATGTACGATGCGGAGGGAGTTTCCCGCTCAGCCTCCAGCGTCTTGAAGTTGAATATCCGACAACCGCAATTCCCGGAGATCTACGGAGTCACGAGAAGATCCTTAATATTTATACAGAGTGGGGTGGGTGGGCGTTTGAATTGTGCCTAGATTTCATGCTACCTGCCTGCCTGCCAACCGACTACCGTGACGACTCCCAAATTGAAAACGCGTTGAAAGAAAGATTTCCGCTCCAACTCTTCCTTCCGCCTCCGCGCAATCATGTCCGCCGCATACCAGATTCTTCCCAACGACGCTGACGCGTCAGAGGACGGGGAGAAATATCCTTCGTCTCGCAGCATTAGGAGTTGTACAAGCTATCGAGTGGTGCTAGTTTTGATTGGGATAATCCGCATTCAAGCTCTCGCTCTGGTGGTTCTATTGTCTCGACCAACAAGATCTCATCCTGATCGAAGGCCGCCATTGGTTTACTGTAAGCACCATTCTGCACTTAATTATACCTAAAGAAACACTCTCGCAGCACCCGTCCAACATCTCGTCGAAGAAAAACACAAAGTCTATCGTCTCGGTTTCGGCAAAGATTTGTCGCCTTTCCAAGTACCCTCCTCGCCTGCTCTCGATAAATCCTGGGAAGATCTGTACAATTGTGCGTCTCGTGGGATCTCCCTTCTCCTTCGTTCTCGACGAACAAGTATTCCCCTAATCAGTCGGAATTTCGCGAATACCGAAAAACGAAGCGGCGAAGCTACCCAACAAAACAAGTCCTATACCTGGAGATCCTGGGTACTATATCGCAGAGCTGGATACACAGTGTTTCATGAGTTGCATTGTTTGGTGCGTTCCATTAATCAATGATGGTCTTTGATTTCTAACATTTTTTCATGGGACGCATGACAGAATATGATTCGAATGGTATCGTGTTCCAATCATCTCACTGGACCAGGATGCTGAGGTTGGGATGGTGATAGGCACTCGACCCGGAATACTACCCAGAATGGATTCACATCAAGCGCGTTGAACGTTCGCGGGAGCATGTCAGCCATTGCGTCGACGGCTGGCTTGGGCGCGTAGTCGATTATGTGTCATGTTGATACCAGTGTTATTGTGTTCGTCCCATTTTCCTCCCTTCCTCCCTCCCTCCCTCTCCCTTCATTCTTGCATCTAACGAATCGCGATTTGATGTAGATGGCAATGGAACGGCCGCTACGCCGAAAGCAAGGATTCCGCATGTTTGTTCGTAGGAAGTTTGAAAAAGCCGATTTGGGAGTGGGGGAGGGAGAATGCGATGAGGGTGGATTATGATGATACGGTTAGGATTGAGGACGGGCTTGCTGAGCCTCCAATCTTGCCGTGATGGCGGTTTGGTGAGACTCTCAGAGAGTTTGCTTTGTGACACAAAACCCTAATTCATCTTGTTTAGCTTCGGTTGACAGTAGATGTTCTAGGTGGGACACCCCGTATCCAGTGGGAATTCCCGCTGCTGTTCCATCCTACCAACGTGCTACAACGTCTCCGAGATGTTACTTTGACACCGGTCTTGCTCTTACAATTCTGTTGCTCAGCCCCGGCCCCCAATGTAACGAATCTCTGTTCCCTTTCAGGAGTCGGCATCGGACTTGTTCGCTCGATTCGGTCCCAAATGAACGCCCTCTGATTGGCCCTCGGAAACTGGCAATTGAATAATTTTCTCCTCGTCATTTCACGGTCTTCCGGGGTGCGACTTTTGGATTGATCTCGTTAGTAAGTCTGCGGAATGCCGACGAAGGAAGCGGTATAAGTTCGTGACCTGTTCAGCCTGCAAAAAACAAAGCGGAAAAACAGGAAAACAATTCCTCAGCTGCTTCTACTTTGTTCTCTCGCTATCATGCCTATCATTACAATTTTTGGCGCCACTGGAACTCAAGGTTTGTGGCATTTTCTCCCCTGGTGGTCGACGGTGGCTGATGTTGTCCGTAGGTGCCGCTGTGCTCGAACACATTTTGAAGGACGGGAAGTATACGCCCCGCGCCGTCACGCGCAGCCTCAATTCAGACAAGGCGAAGGCCCTCATTGCTAGAGGGATCGAGGTCGTGGAGGGAAATCTCTGGGACAAGGAGTCGCTCAAGACGGCGATCAAAGGGAGTGAGGCGGTCTTCGGGGTGAGTGCCATCTCATACTATTTTTGGTGTACATTTCACCGATTCTATTTGACATGCCTCGACAGAACACAAATTTCTGGCACCCTGACATTTACCCTGCCAACCCCAAGAGCGAGGTCACTCAAGGCAAGAACCTCGTCGACGCGGCGAAGGAGGTTGGAGTTAGTTTCTTCCTCTACAGGTGCGCTTCTGCTTCCTGCCTTCAGCTCCTATATACCTTTCCTTCTCAATTATACCCCTACAGCTCCCTTCCCAACGCCACCAAGGAGTCGAACGGACTTTACACCCACTGTTACCATGTGGATAGTACGCTCACTCTTTTGATTCGAGACTTCAACGCTTGACTAATGTCCCGCTAGACAAAGCCGAAATTGAGGAATACCTCAAAGCCTCCGGTATCCCCTACGCCACGATCTGTACTGGGTGGTTCATGGAGAATCTCTGGAAGTGCATCACATGTCTTCTCCATTTCCCCTGTTCTCCATTTTCCTCGTTCAACACTCAACACTCAACACCAACAGCTTCGGCTCCCTCGTCAAAACCTCCAAAGGATACGACATCCCCCTCGCGATATACGGACCCGAGGACAAACAGATCGGGACTTGGATCAGCCATGATTTCGGGCAGGCGGCGGTCAAGGTGTTGAATCGTTTCAAAGAGAACAGGGAGGAGGTGCTGGGGAAGGCGTATCCGGTTGTGAGTTATCGATTCACGTATCCGGAGTTGGCGAAGGCGATCGGGAAAGGTGAGTATCTTTAAATTCTTCCTCGGCTCCTTGTAGAATATCTTGGGGAGCTAATATGTGATTGAATGACTGGTAGCTCTCAAGAAGGAAGTGACGTTCACGACGCTCGAAACCACTGGCTCGGCCGAGCTGGACGAAGCGGTGAGCCGCACCTCATCTTACATCTTCTACCCTCGTGTTGACATGTACGATGCAGTTCACTTACGGCGCCAAATTTGGCATGTACAACAGTACTCCTGCGCCGAACCCTGACCTTGTGGCGCTCGGTGTCGAGTTCGGGACGCTCGAGGAGTTTTTGCAGGCGGAGGTTGTTCCGAGGTTCGCTTGAAGATGAAGCTTGAGCCTGAGCTATGAGATAGAACAGAGTTGTTTGTTATGATCAGTGATTCAGAATACTTATGGCCCCGGGATGCATTGTTGCCGTTGTTTTACGATGAATTTTCTGAGGTTGCGATCGCTTCAGTTGCATCGAGCTTTGATTAGTGAACTATAAGTAAATGCGAGCGGTTTCTTGGACTCCGTACATCGATTCTACTTTGCCAGTGATACAACGCTTGGCCATTATCGGAGCAGCACTAGGTAGAATAATCCCACAACTTTCTGGATTCTTCGGGAACTTCCGAACACTTGCGCGATCTGTGAGCCAATCAGATCCTGGGAATCTTCGTTTTTCGTGATCGGCCGACATGATTGCCGGAGCCACCTTCTCTTCCACCACCATCTTCCTGGCAATGGCGGTTCAGAATCCATTGAATATCCAAGAATTGTTGGATCTCTGTATAGACTTTGTCTCAGAATCTCGTCCCTCCCTCCTCTCGTGCTCTCTTGTGGCCCGTGCTTGGGTCAATACCGCCCAATCTCATCTCTTCCACAACCCGCTGTATGTTCCGCCAGACAGCTCTCAGATCCAAGACGTCGATGCAATGGCGCTGAGGCTCCTTGAGGCTCTTCAAAGCTTCCACCATCTCATCCGCCATGTCCATGCTCTGGACTTCATCCAGGTCCGACCTGACAGCACCGTCGAAAAGATCTGCGGCCTCGGTTTCACGCACCTGGAGAAACTCACAATAGAGGTGGACCACAGAATCGAATACTGGCAAAGTGAAGCGTTCGTGCGCGTGCTTGCCCTCCCCACGTTACGATTTCTCGCAATTCACAGCACCGTGCGCGTTCCGTCGTCATGCGATACTCTGTTCCGGCGGCTATCTCCAAGTATTCAGCATCTTAGACTTGCGTGTCCGCGATGGGATTTGCGTGAGATGCAGCCCGCGGGGGATGCCGCGGCGGCGCCAAATCGATTGACGTCGCTCACGCTGGACGCGGGACCTGCGCAGTGCTTACTCCCCGGCGTTATGAGGCCACTGGATATCTCAAACTTACTGGCCCTCAGCGTCTGGCGCGCAGACAAAATCTCGTGGAATACGATCCCGCACAGAACGATGCAGAGTTTGCGCATTCTGAACCTTCGTCTGAGCATCTTTGTTTGTTTTTCCAGCTTCCATTTCCACGCTTTTTGATAAGCTGAATGATACTACCTAGGATGAAGACGGAGTGGATTTGTCGATCTTTCCAAACCTTGCGGTCCTCCGCGTGGACCGTGCTTACACGCTATCCGCCCTGTGCCATACTGTCACGACCCTATGTTCGCCCCGTGTCATTATTATCACAGCCTCTTGCCTCAATTTTGAGCACGATGAATGCGACGTGTTGGATGGCATTCTTGGCTCCTTTGATTCATCTCCGCTGCCCGTTGTGGAGTTCGAATTGGTTCGGAGGGGCGATGAAGGGCAGATTGAGTGGGGATCCCGTTTTCCGATATTGGCATCGCAGAATAGGGTATGTCGTTCATTTCTCTCGCAAGGGTGAGCGTTGAGTGTTGGCGCCATACATAGCTTCGGGTTGTATGCCGGACGTGGGAGATGGCGGAACAGTGGTGGGAGGTGCATTTTTTGTTTCTTTGCTCCACAGGGCTCATGAACTTATGAATGATTCTCTAGCAAACTATCGACGCCTTGTAGGGAAGAATTTCCCCAACACCTAGACTCTATTTGTGTGAACCGAAGTATTTCGCCCTATGATTCTGGTGCGCTTTAGGCTGGAGTGTTTCATTGAACGAGAACAGAAAACTCGCCTACTTGATCACTGGGTACACTCAGCACCCTGACCGTTATCGAGGCAGCACTGAATGAACGTCCCTGTTTCACCCTGACTCGGATCCGATCGGCCAACTATGCTGCATCGCTGCGAAGAACAGCCGATTCAATTTCTATTACCAGCATACCCCAATATGATATTGAACACGTACATCTCCGTCAATGTTACCGGAAACGCTTAGACTGCTGCAGCAGTTCGCTAGGATTTTCTCCGCAACTACGCCGTTTGTGGAGCAGGTGCAGAACCAGCCCTCGAGGGGTTGGGCGTTGGTTCGCTCGATGGTGAATAGGAGGAAGAGGAGGGCTGTGAGGAGGCGGGGGTGCTGCATCGGAGGTGGCGGGTTCTCAACTGAGGATAGAGAGAGACGTCGAAGAAAGATGGCTTTATACTTATGCCAGGCCCCGAGTAAATCAAATAACCACGTCGAACATTTCTTTGAGAGTTTCATACCGGGCTGGTCACGGTTATCGTGGAATACAGATAACCTGTCAATTGTCAGATCTCGAAATATCTAAACTTGAAAGGCTGCATTTTTGCCGTGTTTTGGCCGCACCATCCGCCCTTTCCGCAACGATTTCGTCAGAATCGAAGCAGAAAATCCGATTTGCCAATGGGTTCACGGAGGCGTAGAGCTGTTTTTTTATTAGTTGTTTCGCGGCAAATCAAATATAGCTAGGTGTGTGAGAAATGTCAAGAACGGGAAACTGACCATAATAACACATGGATTGCGAAAAGCAACAAAAAATGTTACCGACATTGAGTTCAAGGCCGTGACCCGCCTTGAACGGGGGAGCGGCCGGTGAGCTGGAGAGTCACACAGGCAGAGGTGCTGGTCTTGATTCCTCAGAGAGGGGTTGGTGTTGAAGTTGCAAAAAATTAACAGATCTAGAGTACGATTCAAACAGTCCCGAATCCCGAGGCGAACGGGCGAGCGGGTTAGCCGGAGAAGCTCAAGGCGAGACCGGTCCCGACTCCTCAGGATGACTAGGTCCGTAGATTCTTGATTAGCAGGGTGTGACAGCCTCAAATGAAGCATTGACGAAAAGCAACAAAAAGTCCTCTGCTCAACCAACAATGCCAAGCCCCGAGTCGAACGGGTGAGCGACCAGCTGAGCCTTCGACTCAACCCTCGGCCTGACTTCCAGGACGGCGATGCGGTGTCGATGAGGTTGCGTCTGTCAGTCCTATTGTAAGAATTGTGTTTCTTCTGCTCTTTTCCCCCCATGCTAGCAGGAAATCAGTTGTTGCTTTTAGACATCAATCAATATAAACTCACCCATAATAAAGCGTGGATCGCGAAAAGCAACAAAAATCATAGAGTCTCACAGTAATCCCGAAATCCGAGTCGAACGGGCGAGCGACCAGGTGAGCCTTTAAATCGGCCGAGGTACCGATCCTGGCTCCTCGGGACGGGGCAGTGAAATGTGGTGTAGATAATGTGTTTTGTAGGTAGCCAGGATGGAATGAAAGCAGAAGGAAAGTTACTGGGAGGGAAGCATAAGCAAGAAGAGGAGAGAAGAAACTGAAAACGTTGAGGTTGAAGCCTGAAGCTTGAAGGTCGAGACCTTCATATTATAATGAGCACTATTATAGTAAAGCTTGAGGCCTTGACTTCAAATTTTACCGTTATTAACGCCTGAAAAACTTTTGACGTTCGTCGCTGATCACTTGGCAACTTGTTTCCTGAATCCTAACGTCCGAGTTGCCGAGCTGGGCCTCAAGGAGCACTCTTGACTTTCCGCCGCAACGTGCGCACCCGATAAGGGAATTTGATCGCGGCAGAAACCTCGGCGATCAAATATATTTTTCACTATAGATGATCAGATCAATGTGAGTCGTCGAGCTTTGAGGGCGTAATGTCGTGCTGAAAGAAAGGGGTCAACCAATTGCTGTGTAGTATAGAGGTTTGTAGGTGGAGATAGGATATTCGAATTGTTGCGGTGGTGAGTTCAATTCTTTCTGTTTACATTTTTTTTGCTTCACTTATACTATGACTGCCGAAGGCCCAAAAAGCCACTGGTTAGGTGGTTAGGGTTTGCTCCCACTGCTGCGACTGCCGAAGGCCAAAAGATTACTCGGTTAGTACTTGGTTAGGGTTAAGGTTTGGGTTAGTGGTTAGGGTTCGGGGGGGTGTGGGGGTGAGGAACAGAAGGATGCGCGCGAACGAGGCTTTAGAGTGCCAACCTGAGCGGCCCCGGCTTGGGGGACCCCCCGAGCGGAGCGAGGGAGGGGAGGGGACGCGAATGGTTGGTCCCCTTCGCGCAAATGAAGGACAAGGTTTTGGCGGATGCCGAGGTTCGCCGGAATGATTGCCATCAACACAGCTCTCATCAAATTCCCTTATCGGGTGCGCACGTTGCGGCGGAATGCGCACAAGTCTCAAGGAGAGAGATAATCTAAGCGGGAATCATCAATATTGTCGCGATCTAAGACATGGCGCAAATTCAATCGTCGGAGATGGTGGTGGTCGGAGAGAAAGATGAAAATCCGATCATTGTGACATAACAGCGTGACTCACACCGTGACATCACACCACTCCGTCTTCCTCACCGCGTCGACGCGCCAGCTCACCCGTCCTCACCTCACCTCCCCTCCTCCTCCTCATCACACCGCACAAAATCATGGCTGGCGCCTCCCGCACAGAACTCCTCGCCTGGCTCAACGACCTCCTCCAGCTCAACTACACCAAAATCGAGCAATGCGGCGCGGGCGGGGCCTACCTCCAGGTCATCGACTCGATCTACGGCGACGTCCCGATGGCGCGCGTGAAGATGAACGCGAAGCACGAGTATGAGTACCTCGCGAACTTCAAGATCATGCAGAATGTATTCAAGGCGAAGAAGATTGATAAGCCGATTTTGGTGGAGAAGTTGGTGAAGTGTAAGATGCAGTGAGTGGTTTTGCGTTTTGAGCTGTGGGTTTCTTGGGTACGGGTGGCAGGGCAGGGCAGTGGGAGCGGGAGGGGTTGGGTGGCATGGATGTAGCGTGACGCGGATGTCGACGCGTCGGCGCGCCGATGGGGCATCGATGAATGGCCCGGCACATTAGATGGCGTTGATCATCCATCCATTTCTGCAAATACTAACCACCACTCCTTCCTAGGGACAACCTCGAATTCCTACAATGGCTCAAACGCTTCTGGGACGCCAACTACGCAGGAGGCGAATACGACGCCGTCGCACGTCGCAAAGGCGCCCCCGCCGACCCACCTGCGACGCTGCAGCCTCTTTCGGCGGCGCCTGCGCCTGTGCGTAGTGCTGGTGGTGCGTCTTTCGTCCTTGTCTTCTCCCCGTTCCGCTACTCCATCACATCTTCCGCTCTTCCGTCCAAAATTCCTCTTTCATCACATACTAACATGTCGGTAGGAACCGCCCGAGCAGGTGGCGGACGCACGCCTGTCTCAGGTCACCGCGCCGGCACCCCACATGACAGCGCCCAGGTCGCCGCGCTCAACGAGCAGGTGCGCGAGCTGAGCGGCCATTTGGAGGGGTTGGAGAAGGAGAGGGATTTTTACTTCGAAAAGGTGCGTGTCGTTTCTTTCTGCCTTTGCCTTGTCCTTGTCCTTTTCCTTTTTCCTATTGTCTTTATTCTTGCTATCCGTCGTGCATTCTCGTTCGTCTCGTTACTCCCTCTCTCTGTTATTGTTTCCATCTCATATGCCATCGGCTTTTCCCTACTCTATAACACGATTCCTTTCCCGCACGCATGACCCTACCCGCGCACGACTCCTTCCTCCTCATCCTCCAACCCTACATGATCCCTTCAGCTTTCTGTTGTTATCGCCCTCTCCTTTTCCCCTCCACCCATGCATCCCTCGCTTCTCTACGCACACCTTCCACATTCCCTTCCTGCCCCTCCTCCCTCCCCTCTTCGCTTTCTTCCCAGTTCGTCTCACCACGCCTTCCTTCGCTTCTCCTTCGTCCCATTCCTTTCTCCATCTCTTCTGTTATCTCTTTCGCTTCCGTCTTCGTCGCCGTCGTTGCTACTGCTTTCCTTCCCTCTTCTTCCCCTCCGCACTGCCGCCTCTCACCCATATTCGTTTTTTTCTGCTTTTTATCGGCATGATCTTACGCTAACCCCCACCCCCAACAGCTCCGCGACATCGAAATCCTCGTCCAGCAACGAACCGAGGCGCTCGAAGCCGCCGGCCAGGCCGACGTCGACGAGACGTTTGCGGAGATTCAGAAGATTTTGTATAGTACTGAGGTGCGTTGGTTTTGTGTTTTGTTTGAGTTTTTTTGGCTGTGAGCGGGGGTGGAAATTCGAGAGCGGGAACGGCAATGGGATGCATGGCATACACACTTCCTTCGTGGTCGTTTGGACGCGATTGCGCCCCGCCACCCATTTTTCGTCGTCCCCTGAGCTGCCGTGCTCCTGGGCTTGGTTTGGTTTTCGTGTTCGTGTGCGGTTTTCGGCGTCGGTCGGCTGGTAGGGCGATCGGGCCGTCGTGGATCGCAAGCTGAGGCGACGTTCATTTACGATTGACGCTGCTGCTGCCATCGTCGGGGTCGGGGTGGTGGTACGATCGGTGGACAGGATAATTCCCGCAACCGAGTCAGCCTCGATTCACGATTGGCGCTCTCATCGTCGGTGTCGGTGGCGACTTCAAGATCGTTTGACGACCAATGCTCATCGAGCGTGCTATCATGACACGACGGTCCCCTTTCTCCTCCCCTTCTTTTTCTCCTCCCGTCTATCCCGTCCATTTCATATCCTATCGCTCATACTCCCCCACAAACACTATACTGACTCGTATCTTGCTCTCTACAAACCCACAGGAAGGCTTCGAAGTGCCCGAAGGCGATGCTGCGGGTGGGGAGGCGTTTGCTGATGAGGAGGAGACGTTTTGATTTCGATTTTTTCTTAAAATTCTTCAGTTGCTTGTCGATACTTAGCTATAGAAGATATAATCTTTCGCGGTTACTGCAAAATCTTTGTCGCTGTCTCGTCCCAAGCTACATCTGATATCATCTAAAATGCTAGACCTCCGCCCGAGCTTGTGTTTGAAATTTCTCGTTTTCGGACTTGTTGAGGACAAAGAGCTTTTGATCTTTTATCGGGTCTCTCCACATTCTCGACCGTCTTCGCCTTCCACTGCTCGGAATCACTGAACGACTCCGGTATTCTCAACATCAAAGCATCAATTGCAAGCATCCCAAAAGCATCCAAGAAAAAAGTTTCTGCTCGTGCGGTCGGTGCCGCCCGTGCCGGGTGACACCACCGAGCCCAAGCTTTCACAAACAACGTCGTCTCTTTCTTCCTCCACCCATCTTCCCATTCATCGATTCAAATGCTCGGCTCAACGTCACCATCTCGGGACTCGGACTATGCAACCTCTTAGGCTCTTACTCACAAGCTCACGATTCCGCGCGGTCAGCGGTCCGGCGGATGCCAGTTCTGAGATGCGCAGGCGCAGAAAAAATAGCCTTTTCCCAGCGCGAACCTCGCCATTTTTATCGATATCACCCACAGACTGTACTGTAGCCCGCTATACTGGTAGGGCGCCAATATTTGTGCTGCTTTATCTGACTCGGCCTTCATTCACAGCCAACAATAAGGTGTTTGACAACAAGTTCAATCCTTTCTGGATTCATGCGCTTCGACGGTGAAGAAAGGTATCCTGAGAGGTGGGCATCGTCTCCGAATGTTTGAATGTCAATTGCCCTGAATACAGCAATCCAAATTCAATGCGATTCACAGTCTATCTTTACTCGGGACGACCCGTGAGTAACCCCTCCCCAATTCTTCCCATCCACTCTAAAAACGAATCAGGAACAGAATCTGTTCGACGCGCAAGAAGGCTGTCCAGCGGACCCGACTCTCTGGTTGATCTTTGTTCTCTGTTCGATATGCATAGGTATCTCAACCCACCAATCGCCTCATGCTCCTTATCCCCCTTCACGCATGTGCGCACCCTCCTCGTGATGCTGTAGCTTATTTAACGTCTTCCCTCCACTCCCTCTACTCCGAAGGAACCCCTCTCCTCCATACGATGTTATTAGCTCTCGTCCTCTCCGCGGCTTTTATCCAAGTTGCTTTCGCTGCGACAGCACAGGTCTTCGTCCCCCCATCGACCGGCCCGCTCGTGCAGACGGCGAATTATACTAGTTTCTCGAATTTCACGCTTGATGATAGGAGGGTTGTGAAGGGGAGGGTTTTTGATAGGATTGTGCAGGTGTGGTTGGAGAATACGGATTTTGAGGTGCGTTTGGCGATGCTTGTGGCAGAGCTGAATAGATTTACTGAATCTGATGCGATATTTGCCATGGTAGACTGCGGCGTCGACACCGATATTCGAGAGTCTGGCCGAACAAGGAATTTTGTTTACGAATTTCAATTCGGTGACGCATCCTTCCGAGCCTAATTGTGAGTCTTTCAGTACTGCTGCTGTGTAATTGAAGTCAGTGATTGTGGTTCTTTTTCTAGACATTGCCGCCGTTGGGGGCGACTTCTTCGGGTGCGTAAACTCTCCTTCGTCCTCTCTTTGTCTGGCTCCCATCTGGAGTTACTCATATACTTATTCATTCATCCCCAAGTCTCACGATGACAACATGTTCCCGTTTCTTTCTCTATCAGATCATATAGAGAACTCATCAAATTAATCTAGGTACCACATCCCCCACAACATATCTACCGTCGTCGACCTCCTCGAGGATAAAGACATCTCATGGGCGACGTATCAGGAGAACATGGATGCGGATGGGTTTTATCAATTCGTGTGGGTATCCTCATCCTCGTCCTCCGCTTAAACCCAATTAACGTCATCATTTATTTCTTATTTCTTTATCGCAAGGTTCACCGCAACCAACTACGCCAACACCACCGCCCCTCCCTACCCGTACTACATGCGCAAACACAACGGACCCGTCATCTTCGATGCGATCTCCCAAGATGCGAGCCGGAAGAGGAGGATACGAACGTTCAACGATTTTGCGGCGGATGTGGTGAATGGGACGCTGCCGCAGTGGGTGTTTGTTACGCCGAATATGGTGCGTTCGCTTGAAATTTTTCATTCTTTATTCGAAATTGAATGAATGAATACATGGTCTGCAGATCAACGACGCACACGACACCACGATCGACTTCGCCGCCTCCTTCCTCGAATACTGGCTCGTCCCACTCCTTACGGACCCACGGGTGAATGGGGAGAGGACGCTCATACTTTTGACGTTTGATGAAAATCATACGGGGACGGAGCAGAATCGGGTGTGGACGCTTGCTTTGGGTGCGTTCAGCTCCTTTTGCGTCGCTCTAGATCTGTTTTACTGAAAATAATAACTAATACGATATAGGCACCGCGATCCCGTTGAATCTGCGGGGAACCACAGACGATACGCTATATACACACTACTCCACCATTAGCACGGTGGAGAATAATTGGGGGCTGAAGAGCCTTGGGAGGCAGGATACGAATGCGTAAGCAATTCTTTCTTTCTTTCTCTTCCTACAGATACATCCTACATGGCCAGAACTGATTGGTTTCCAGTTCCGTGAGCAACGTCTTTGCCTTCGTGGCTGACAAAACGGGACACAAGAACGTCGTCCCACCTCCGAATGAAATCCCGCAATTTAATCTTAGTGCGGTTGCTCCAGGGCCACTTAGTACGTCGAGTTTTCTTCCATCCTGAATTTCCACAAAATTTTGGCTTGATTCTGATTCCTTGCCTGTAGACTCGGCCCTCTTCGTACCCTTCTCCGCACCAAACCTGCACGCCCGTGGGGCCGGGGGCGGCCCCGTACTGATTCGTCCTGGGCTGGACAAGAACCTGACTTCGGATAAGCTGCCGAAGCCTGTGAACATGATAGCGTTGAACAAAACGACGCCGTTTCAGATGAGCCCGTTTACGGTGGATGGGAAGCATATCATTGCGTGTGCGGATGCACAGTGTTCGAATACTGTTTGAGAGCGGGGTCTTGAACTCGTATCTTGATGTGTTTTCTGGAAGTTGAATGGGATGGAATGGTAATATCTCGATTCGACAGAGAAATTCTAGACGGTAGGGGGATTATTGTACTATAATGCGTTGATAGTTTGCTGGACAACTTATTCGTAAGCCCTGTGGAAAGAACGAAAACAAAAAGAAACTCACCTCCCACCACTCTTCCGCCATCTCCCACGTCCGGCAAACAACCCGAAGCTATCCGTCCCATCCCATCAACAGTCTACCTTCAAGCTCAGAGAATAAATCACGTACCCTATTCTGCGATGTTAATATCGGAAAACAGGATCCCCACTCAATCTGCCCTTCATGGTCCCTGCGAACCAATTCGAACTCCACAACGGGCAGCGGAGATGAATCAAAGGAGCCAAGGATGCCATCCAACACGTCGCACTCATCGTGCTCAAAATGAGTCCGCGCAATCTTCGTAACATAGTCACTTCGGCTAAAAGTGAGAAAGTTCGTGACTGTGATGGAAAATGCAAAACTTCGTCACTTGAGGTTGTTTTTGGGAAAGTTCGTCACTTGCTATGTAAATTTATGACTTGCGGCCATCAAATATAGGGCTTGCCTTGTTGTGACTGCCGAAGGCCAAATGAATGCACTGCCGAGGAGTTAGGGCAAGCGGAGCGCGCCCTAACTCCGGCAATCGAGCAAAAGAACTCCGCCCCGACGGGTTAAGGTTAGGGTGAAGACAGAGTGATCCGCGCGAACGTGGCTTTAGTGTGCCGACCTGAGCGGCCCCGGTTCGGGGGACCCCCCGAGCGAAGCGACGGAGGGGAGGGGACGGGAATGGTCGGTCCCCTTCGCGCAAACTACGGCGAAGGGAACCAACAGTGCCGAATTCTTGCCGAGGAGTTGGCCTTCACGGCAGTTTGGTCTTGGCAGTCATTTGCAACTTACGAACTTTCCTAGATTTGAGCTCAACTCACGAACTTTCTTAGATATACATCAAAGTCACGAAGTTTCTTACATTTAGCCGAAGTGACTGAGTTACGAAGGTGAGGTATACTCAAAATTGAGGCAAGAGGCTGTGATTATAATGACACGGGGTGAACATAGGGTCGTGACAGTATGGCACAAGGCGGAGAGCGTGTAAGCACGGTCCACGCGGAGGACCGCAAGCTTTGGAAAGATCGACAAATCGACCCCGTCTTCATCCTAAGTAGTAGTATCATTCAGCTTATCAAACAGCGCGGAAAAGGAAACTGGAAAAACAGACAAAGATGCTCAGACGAAGGTTCAGAATGCGCAGGCTCTGCATCGTTCTGTGCGGAATCATATTCCATGAGATTTTGTCCGCGCGCCAGACGCTGAGGGCCAGTAAGTTTGAGATATCCAGTGGCCTCATAACGCCAGGGTGTAAGCACTGCGCAGGTCCCGCGTCCAGCGTGAGGGATGTCAATCGATTCGGCGGCGCGGCATCCCCCGCAGGCTGTAGCTCGCGCAAATCCCATCGCGGACACGCAAGTCTAAGGTGCTGAATACTTGGAGATAGCCGCCGGAACAGAGTTTCGCCGCATGACGACGGAACGCGCACGGCGCTGTGGATTGCGAGAAATCGTAACGTGGGGAGGGCAAGCACGCGCACAAAGGCTTCACTTTGCCAGTATCCAATTCTGTGGTCGACCTCTATTGTGAGTTTCTCCAGATGCGTGAAACCGAGGCCGCAGATCTTTTCGACGGTGCTGTCAGGTCGGACCTGGATGAAGTCCAAAGCATGGACATGGCGGATGAGATGCGGGAAGCTTTGAAGAGCCTCAAGAAGCTTCAACGCCATTGCGTCGATGTCGACGAGAGAGTCTCCTGGCGGGAAATACAGCGGGTTGCGGAAGAGATGAGCTTGGGCGGTATTGACCCAAGCACGGGCCACAAGAGAGCACGAGAGGAGGGAGGGACGGGATTCTGAGACGAAGTCTATACAGAGGTCCAACAATTCTTGGATATTCAATGGATTCTGAACCGCCATTGCCAGGAAGATGGTGGTGAAAGAGAGGAAGTTGCGCCGACGTCGGCCGATCAAGAAAACGAAATGTTCGCAGGCTCTGATTGGCTCATAGTCCGGGTGAATGCAACCAAAAGAATCGTCCAATGAGGATGGGGAAAAATAAATCAACCATTCAACACTGAACCAATTTGTTTCAACTTGTCTGGCGATTGTTGAATCTGAATTTTGTCGGCGTAGTCTACAAAACCGCTCGCATTTGTGGAGTACCCTAACTTTCAAAGCGCGACATACTTATGGGAAATTCCATTCAAAACGACTTATCATAGTTTCAACGATCCAACAATGCATACTGTGGCCATACTCTCATCACAACAAACACATCTGTGTTATATCCTCCCGCTCAAGCTCCATCTTCAAGCGAATCTCGGAACAACTTCCGCCTCCAAAAACTCCTCGAGCGTCCCGAACTTGACACCGAGCGCCACGAGGTCAGGGTTCGGCGCTGGAGTGCTGTTGTACATGCCGAATTTAGCACCGTAGGTGAACTGCATCGCATGTCAACACGAGGGTAGAGGAAGAAACATGAGGTGCGACTCACCGCTTCGTCCAGCTCGGCCGAGCCAGTGGTTTCGAGCGTCGTGAACGTCACTTCTTTCTTGAGAGCTACAATTGATTCATTCAATCGCATATTAGCTCCCCAAGATATTCTACAAGGAGCCGAGGAAGAATTGAAGATACTCACCTTTCCCGATCGCCTTCGCCAACTCCGGATACGTGAAGCGATAGCTCACAACCGGATACGCCTTCCCCAGCACCTCCACCCTATTCTCTTTGAAGCGATGCAACACCTTAACCGCCGCCTGCCCGAAATCATGGCTGATCCAAGTCCCGATCTGTTTGTCCTCGGGTCCGTATATCGCGAGGGGGATGTCGTATCCGTTGTCGGTTTTGACGAGGGAGCCGAAGCTGTTGGTGTTGAGTGTTGATATTGAGTGTTGAGCGAGGAAAATGGAGAATAGGGGAAATGGAGAAGACATCGGACGCACTTCCAGAGATTCTCCATGAACCACCCAGTACAGATTGTGGCGTAGGGGATACCGGAGGCTTTGAGGTATTCTTCGATTTCAGCTTTGTCTAGTGGAGACATCAGCATAAAAGGGTGGAAGTGTTGAGTCAAAGCAATGGGGCGCACTATCCACATGGTAACAGTGGGTGTAAAGTCCGTTCGACTCCTTCGTGGCGTTGGGGAGGGAGCTATGGCGGTATCATTAACAAACGGACAATACATCACAGTTGAAAGGAGGAACCTGAAGCGCACCTGTAGAGGAAGAAACTGACCCCAACCTCCTTCGCCGCGTCAACGAGGTTCTTGCCTTGAGTGACCTCGCTTTTGGGGTTGGCAGGGTAAATGTCAGGGTCCCAGAAGTTCGTGTTCTGTCGAGGCATGTCGAGGAGAATGGGTGAGATGTGCACCAATAAAATCTCGTGTAACATGGCACTCACCCCGAAGACCGCCTCACTCCCTTTGATAGCCTTCTTGAGCGACTCCTTGTCCCAGAGATTTCCTTCGACAACCTCAATCCCTCTAGCAATGAGAGCCTTCGCGTTGTCGGAATTGAGTCTGCGCGTGACGGCGCGGGGCGTATACGTCCCGTCCTTCAAAACGTGTTCGAGCACAGCGGCACCTACGGACAGCATCAGCCAGGTACGTACCGTCGTTCAACAGGGAAAACAAACACGAACCTTGAGTTCCAGTGGCGCCAAAAATTGTGATGATAGGCATGATAGCGAGAGAGCAAAATAGATCTAGCAGATGAGGAATTGTTTTCGTTTTTTCTGCTTTGTTTCTTGCAGGTGAACAGGTCACGATTTACTTATACCGCTTCCTTCGTCGGCATTCCGTAGACTTACTAACGAGATCAATCCAAAAGTCGCACGCCGGAAGACCGTCGAATGACGAGGCCAAAATCACTCGATTTTGCGGATCGTCTCCGTTTCCGTGGACGAATCAGAGGGCGTTTATTTGGGACCGAATCGAGCAACGACGACGACCCCTGAAAGGGAACATAGATTTGATTTGTTGGATTGGCGGCTGGGGCTAAGCAGCAGAATATTGATTGTACGCGCAAGACCGGTGTCGAAGTAACATCTCGGAGAGTTGTAGAACGTTGGTTGGAGGAAACAGCGGGCGAGCCCATCAATGCGTTTAAATCTTCGTCTTCTAGATGCTCTTCTTCTCGTCAAGTCGGGACACAGTTGGGAGAAAGAAAGTCTTACCAATACTGAGTTTCCATCCATCTAAATATAAGAGATTTGTATTAGCGTTTCTTGTAGGCATAAAGGAAAGGGTGATAACTACTCCACTCCTCTAGCCAATCGTCAACGTTAAAGGATTACTCGGTGCTAGGCGCAGCGCTGAGTAGGTATCTTGTTCCCTTCCGGTTCATGTAAATTTCGGAGTCGCTGCACTCTGCGCTACCCCAAGCAACTCCGCCCATCACGCACATACACCCCGGTCCCATCGGCTAGAATGATATAAGTAAAACCTCCTCCGCAAACTCCCTCCAAGTAATAATACTCACTCCACCAACCAGCAATGCAACCAACTCATCTCCTCACCCTCTTCTCACTTCTCCTTGTTGGCGCCGCCCACGCGCAGACCAAGTTCTGGTCCTGCACCTGCGTCACCAACGGCGTCGTCGCACTCAAGCTCATGGCGAACTGCTGCACGAGTGTCTCTGGGAATATCAACGGCGATGTACGCATTTGAGCCTTCCTTCAATCAAGTAAAAAAATATTCACTCACGATTATATTACATACGACGAACATATAGGACTGCCACATCGTAGGCGAGCAGGACGCTTCGAAGGGGCTTACTGGCGAGTTCCTCCAATGCTGCCTCAATGGCGGGCAAGGCGCTGGCTGCACCCCATAGGGCCGGTGAGTTCTTGTTTATCAGGGTGCGCGTATGTTCTTCCGGGTCGACGAACGTCTGCGCAGCCACAAGTCGTTCGGGAATCGGATTATGTGCACAGTGAACGAATTGACTGAGGGATTTTTCTGTCTTCGAACGGTAGAGAAGTTGAATTAGCGATTCATGTCATAAAACAAACAACTCATCACGAAAGAGTCTGGGGAAGCCCATCCTGCAGCCTAACCGTATCATCATAATCCACCCTCATCGCATCATCCCTCCCCCACAACCAAATCGGCTCGAACTTCCTACGCACATGTAATCCTTGCGGCAGATGCGAGACTGGGAATCAACGAAGGAGAACGGAGGGAGGGACGAACATAATAGCACACCTATCAACATCACACATGACAGCGGCCCGGGTGGGAGATTTCAACGAGGGTTCAATTCTGTGAATGTAGACGGCGAGACGCAGCTTTGGTTCAAGGGGGCGCGGGCTGACAATCGGGAAGATATGACGACTGCAGTGGCAGAACCTAAGAATGCTTCAACCTTTCAAGGCTGTCGGATTTGAGTCATTTGACAGGCCCGGCCATGGGTTTCTAACCGCAGCCCATCCTTTAGGGTGCCGAGTAATAGAAATGCGCTCGAATATTCGGGGGAGCAAGTTGGGAAGAGTCGTCGTCGAGGAGAAAGCCAAGAAGCGAAAATGCGAAGCCAAACAGCACGTGTTCGTGTGGATGTGATCGCGGAACCGCTAGGAACGAGACCAAGCCTTGGCAAACAGCAGCGCCTCTTTCTTTCGCCCATCATCCAAGCCATCATCGATCATCTCCCGATTCATGATATACTCTGGATGAAGCACTAGTACTGACGAAGCTCACCGTGTCGAAACATACAACTTCTTCCTCTTCTAAAACCTTGCAGCCCGCCATTCCGCGATGTCGCTATTCTATCAGAATCTAAGGACATTCCAACAAATCCGCAGTCCACGCAAGGAAACAATTTCGTGACCTCCCCGATGGTTGAAGACTTGAAGTGCATACCTAAGGATCGTTGGACTGTTGAACTACTTTCGAATATGATTGGATTTTGGAAAGTGAGTTGAATTTTTTTTCTTCGCATTTGATCCTGGATCGAATCTGCCGCCCTAAATTCAATTTACTAGTCTCAAGCCTCAATACCATGAAAGTTGTCGCCCGTAACAAACTCTAAATCCTCCCTCATTCCACGGTCCTCATTCTGATTTCACTCACTTCGACCGACTCACCCTACACAAGTTGACGTCATGACAAATCAACCAAAGGTAATCACCCTTTCTTCCGTTCTTCGACGTAATCATGTTTTTCAACAAACCAGTTATAAAAGGGTCCCGTCTCGACCAACAACCTATAAGAACAATATGGCTTCCCTTCCCGAATTTTCATTCTCAAGTACCGGCGACGAAGTCGCCGCTGCCCTTGCGGAGGAAATCAAAGGCAAAAATGGTATGTACTTACCGCCTTGTTTGATTGCGTCGATGAGTTAACCCAGTGGATGCATCAGTGTTGATCACCGGCACATCCATGGGTGGAATCGGCTTTGAGACGGCACGAGTGCTCGCAAAGTATGCTCGCCTGGTGATTATTACGGGGCATAATGCCGAGCGGTGAGTCTGTTTGTAAATTAAATTCGTGCTCTGGTAGTCGTCGACAAGTACTGAACACGTTCAAAGCTTGCAGCTCTCCGAAAACGCCATCAAGAAAGAGAGCCCCACGGCCAACATCCGTACCGTGCTCCTCGACCTTGCTTCGCTGGCATCGATTCGCAAGGCAGCAGCGGAGCTGAGCGAGTTAGACGGGCTTCACGTACGTTTGAATTCTATCAATCGTCTCTTTCTTTCCTTCCTTCCAAATGAGAATTTACTCAATTACACGATATATATACACAGGTCCTGATCCACAACGCCGCCGCCCCCATCGGGCCCTTCAAACTCACCCGCGACAACCTCGAATCCCAAGCCGCAACAGACCACATCGGGCCCTTCCTCCTCACCAGCCTCCTCTCTCAAAAACTTCTCTCTACTTCCACTTCTACTTCTACTTCTACAAATTCCGCATCCGCCTCTAACAAATTCATCCCACGAGTGGTATGGGTATCGAGCTCCGCCCACGCTACCATACCCGCATTCGAGCTGAATCAGGTTTTGCATTTGGGTATGGGTATGGGGAAGGAGGGGGAGGAGAGGTATGATGCGATGAAGGTGTATGCGAATGTGAAGGCGGCTAATGTGCTCATGGCGGCGGAGGTGGGGAGGAGGGGGGGGGGGGAGGGTGAGGGGGAGGGTGAGGGTGAGGGGGTATAGTTTGTGTCCTGGGTGTGCGTGCTTTCAATTTCAAATTCAAATTCAAGTTTCAATTTGAGTTTCCATTCCTGATAACTGGCCATGGGGGACAGTGATCTACACCAACATGCATCAGAAAGAAGAATCTTTGTCGACGTTGCAGGCCGCTGGTACGTTTATTCTTACTATCCGTTCATCGCATGTTTGATTCGGGATGAATTTCATGTGACGGGTTATGCAGGTTTCCTCGGCGCGGACGGTAAACCTAGCACGGAGAAATTCGATTTCTGGAAGACGGTTCCGCAGGGAGCTACTACGTGCGTTGCGCCCGCTCCGAGTTATCTCTTCCCGACTAATCCTCACATCACAATTCAAGGACCATCGTCGCGGCGTTTGATCCCAGACTCAACGGTATGCATACATCCATATAATACATCCCTTCCTCTTCCAAAAGTACAAGTGGTACAACTCACCCCCACCATGAACAGACCAACCAGGCGCATTCCTCTCCAACGGTGCAATCGCCAATAATTTACGAGCGGCGCACAGTGCGGATCCGGTTAGTATTTCACTGTACTCTTATCCCCCCTTCTTCTTCTTCCCGAATCTCGAGCTATGTGGATTTTCTGATTTGTGTTTGATTTTGCCAGGTCAACGCAGAGCGGCTGTGGACGCAGACGGAGGAGATTTTGGGGGAGAAGTTTTGTTTTTTGAGTTCGAATTCAGTGGAGTTAGGTTCCGGTCGTTTCTAAAATGCAGCGTTGGATTGAGGTCCGGCCATGTAATACTCGATTCAATAAATACAGCCCTACAACGGCACAGAATCTTCCTCAGTACACCCTTGTCGTAAAATCGGGTTTTCCGTGTTGACAATTGCTTGTAGGTTGAAGAGAGTGAGCCAAAATTCAGTCGCAACTCTGGTTCAAATGCGAGAATGCGACGCGGCGAGAACAGTGACTCAAAGCATAGAGCGCGATTGTATCAATTCAAGTTGAGCTTTTAAAAATTGCTTTGAGGCAATTTCCCGGCCAAGCGCGTTGAAATTTACTGTTTAAGTTTTACCATCACATTCCTCGGCAACTCCCGGCGAGCCAATGTTGGATCAGGAATTCACTCCAAATCCCGTGTTTGTTACGGGCCAGGGGAATGGCAGTATCATGGCTAAGACTACAAGTATCTCTCGCCGTCATTGAGAGCGATCATCCTTTGACCATGTGAATGGCAATTGAATGGATTGACTTGAGTCTAAGAGAAACACGGCGCGATTCGAAGGGAAGATGGTACATCAAAACAACAGAGACTCGACAAAAATCCAAAATGAAATCGCCAGCATGCTATTCTCGTCTTTCTTCCAAAAATGAAAAGGAAACCGCCGCCTAACCGTCCAACGTGGCCGAAACTGGCCTCTACAAACCCTCGAAATTCAGCCCCGCCTTCTGCAAGGCATTCAATCGCTGCCGCATACCAGGGGTCGACTCCATGCTGGACCTCACTGGCAGACGGTCCGGTGGAAATATAACCGAGCCAAGGAACCGCCGTTCTGCAGTAATATGCCAGCGGGATTCGAGCATCTCACACAAATGGATGCCGACCTCGTCTGCGATTGTTGGACAAGGGAATTCGATGCATATGGAAATTAATTTCGGGCATAGATTGTCGCTGGGTGTGGTTTTGGCTACGAGCAAAGGGATGAGACGTTTGAGGAGCTGGCAATGGGGTTCTGTTCCATATCGCTGACACCGGAGTTCGAGGTAGGACAGTGACGGAAGGGCCTGTAGGAGTGTCTCGACGGCTCCGATGTCGGGTTCTCCATGGGGAGAAGTAAGTGCTAACGAGCGGAGTTGGCACTTCGAGCGAAGGAGGAGGTCTGCGATGTATAGTATTGTGATGTTGCCGTGTATGAGATCGAGGTATTCCAGCGCGGGAGTCGTGAGATATTGGACGATCTCGGTCCCCGCAAGGAAAAGACGTCGTAAGTTACGGAGTACCACATTGTCGATTAAGGGAGGCTGGTCGTCGCTATCGCATGCTCCCACCACAAGCTCCTCCAAATCGGCGGTTTGATGAAGTATTCCCAGGGAAACGGCAGTGCTGGCATAGATCTCCAAACACGTTAGATGACTCCATGCAATCCCGAACGGTGGGTAGGGTCGATCCTGTTCGAGTCCATGCATAGACTGGCTGAGTAGAGCTTCTTGTAAATTTGGAGTCTCTTCAAATAAGTTCTCTAATTCTTTGGGCCAGAGCATCATCTGTCCCTCGATACGGAGCGATTTCAGGCAATCAAGATGTCCCTTGATGCTCGCAAGGATGGGGATAACAAGACTGTATTCATCTGGAGAGGGGATGCACAGGGTTAACGTTTGCCAGCGGTTACTGTGCGAAACAAGGGTGCAGAGGATACCGGCAAATGTGTGCATAGTAGCATTAGGGCGGTAACGAAAATCTTCATCCCAGTACTCTGATCGCGAAGCGTCTGTGACGTCGAGTAATTCAAGACGGAGAGGTGTCTGTAGCGTTAACTCGAGCTGGGCCTCTAGAGCAACAAGGAAGTTCCCTCTATTGACGGTACCTGCGTCAATGCGGATATGAGACCAGAGCGATGGGTCGCCACGAGCGGCAGCGCGCCAGTATTGGCATACGTGAGTAAGGCTCCACGGCAGTGTCGGAAGTCGTCTGTAACGGTAGTATAGAAGGTAGGGTGGCTCCGCTGCTAACCAGAAGTGAAAGATCCCGCACAGGATCTCGGCCGGGAACCGTCGGATTGGTGAGAGTATTGAAGTCAATGCTAAGATTCGACGCTGGAGGCGATCGATGCGATCCTTCACCGTGTCGATTTGACGTTGCACGTTTCGTGCATTCGCGATCTCTTTCCGGGAATCTTGGAACCCTCTCGCTTTCGACGCCTTCCGCAGAGATTTTCGTTCTGCACAGAGGGCTTCTCTGTCTGCCTGACAAGCGGTGAGCTCATGCTGAGCGGTCGCGAGCTCCTGGCGAAGTGCGGAGATGTATTGTTCGGGTGGGATATTGTTGGTCTTTTGCAGAGCGGCAACGATGCGCTTAGATAGTGGCTGACTCGGAGCTTCAATGTTGGTGGAGTCCGACATGATGAAGAGTCGCGGGCCGCAATAAATCTGGCTAGGTTGGGTTAGATCTGGATAGCGATTGGCACGAAGTTCGTTGCGGACCTGGTGTTTCGACGCGAAGATAGTATGCTCTGTCAGTGCGGTGTCGAGCTTCAGGTGCGGGGACGGTGGTGTGCAAGACGGACACGAGGCAAATCGAATCCATCTGTCAGGGTGTGAAACACGGCAAAATCCGAAGTTAAAAAAAGGGCAGACTCACCAGAGACTCGCGGCAGAGTATGCCACATGAAACAAGCACACTTGATCACAGCGCAGAGTCGGCGGCGTGGAAGTGACGTCTCGCGGCGTCGACCCGCCTAACGTAAGTACTATAGACCGTCAGACGGCACGTCGTCAATGGCCAGCAGACACCGCCGGTGTGAGCATGAGGGGAGGTAGATACTAGCGCGATTCGCCAGCAAGATCGAGAATCTCTGCCAGTGCTTAAACACCAGCGCAGCCAGGCGTTGCCAAAAATCGACATGGTGGTGAAGGTGAAAGAAATCATCGGCCGAAACTCCCCGAACCTGAGAGCCATCAGATTGTGCTGTCACAAATGTCACACTCCTTCAACTGAACCACAACCATCGATCGCTGGTTTCGGGGCTTAACGCTGCTGCTGCGCATGACCGGAAAAAGTATGCTATCGGATATGACATGTTCTTCGCTTCGTTGGTTGGGGCCTCTCTCCGAGCTCTCTGAGCCTCTCTCGGCCGTGGCCCCTCTCAGACTTCAGTCTGCAAGTTTCAACAACTTGAAGAACTAAGTTCAAGTTCACGACGTTTCCTCTTGAGAACATTTTCGTTGATTCATTCGTCTTCAAGTGCTTACCTGGTCCACTGTGCGAATAATTCGGCGTTCTGGAATGCTTTATTTCTCCCAGCAATATCCACCGTCTTTCAAATTTCGAGTCTTCAAGCGAACTTATTCTCGCTGCTCGCTATTTGTAGCATCCAACTAGCCCCGTTCTCATACGTGCCAAGCTCTAACTGCCTGGGCTACTGTCCTGCTTCAGTGTATGCTCCGCAGCCCCACATCCCCGGATCCTATTCGCTGTCTAATTAAACGAACAGACTCATTGCTCAGCCGCCTGCTACACCGACTACGATGCCATCCGCCTTATAATTATCGCCTTCCGTTTGCATCATCAAAATGGATGCCATTTCTTACACTCTGGCTTCGACTTCGAGCCACTTCGTGCGTTTGAGTTACCTCCGCCACCGGGGAGATGCTACCCCCTACTCGGCTTCACAGTTTGAACCGAAGGTTTGAATGCTATAGCACGTAATCAGCGAGAATCCCCACTTATTCTCGCTTCATCAGTCCAGGACCTACGCTGTATATAAGACTCCTCGTCTCATCGACTCCTTCGTACCCTCGTCGTATCTTCCTTGCTCTTCGCATTTTCATCCTCACCAGCCAGCCATAGCCATGCCGGTTTTCAACGGAACCTGTACGTCTCCCTCCTCTCGAGGCATCGCCGGGCACTGACCACCCCCACAGACACCATCACCAACTTCCAGTCGCACACCCGGCTCGACCTCGCGGCAGGTGAGTGACGCCTCACTCAGCTTTTCTATATAACTTCCCTAATACTTTCCTCTTATGTTAGTAACCCCGCCGACGGTACCTTTCACATCTCCTTCCTTTCCAGCTTCTTTCCATCCTTCGTTCTTCCTGTCTTCACCACCGCAATGTCTGATCCGCCGAAAGAAACCAAAGTCGTCGGCTGGGAACCCCACAAACCCACCCACCCAGACTACCTCAACCAAGTCTGGACCATCCAGCCTAACACCGAGCGAAAGGGGTTCGACGCGTACACGATCGTGAACAAGCGGAGCGGAACGTTTCTTGAGCTGTTGGGTGGTAAGTGCACTCACTCACACATGCATATTCTTGATTGGATTTATACTGATGACGATGGACCCGCATAGGAAACAGCACGGACGGATTCGGCGTGACGTGCTCCAAGAAGGCGAGCGACGACGACGCCGGGGCCGTGTATCAGGAATGGGAGTTCGTCAAGATTAAGGATGGGTATTACAAGTGAGTCAACAAATTCCTTCAGTATGTACAAATATCGATGATGGCCAATTGCTCCGATGACAGAGTCCGAAACGTAGCTTCTCAGAGTGCGTACTTATTCACATTCGTATTATCTTCATGTACTCATGGGATATCGCCCTGCTGAACATTACTTGACATCATTCAAATCCAGACTTCCTCGACATCGACAGCGGGTACGTCGCGTCATGCAACCCCCCTTCCCGACTCCCCCCTCCTCACCTGGAAAAACAACACTAACGATGAATTTGACCTATCTGCAGATCCTCCGAGAACGGCACCAAGATCCAAGGCTGGTGGGGTCAGCTCGACGGGAACGAGAACCAGCTCTGGGCGTTCGAGGAGGTCGAGGATAACGCTTAAGGATAAGGAATATGGAATATCGGAATGTCAGTGTCGAGTTCATATGTAGCCATGCACGCTGTTTCGTTTCCCATCCCAAGAACGAATGTATTCAGCCCAACAAGTACAAAAACCAACCGAACGAACGAATGAACAAATAAGTCAAGTCAATCACTCCTCCGAGTCTCATCCCGATACAGCGGCAACAGCCCCCCACCTCTCCGCTTTCCCGTCAATCTCCCTCCCATCCCTCTTCTCCGCAGGGCGAGCGCCTTTGCAAGCGATATAAATGCAGTGATCCCGCCCGCGACGAGGAGGTGCCAAAAGACGCCGAGGGCGCGGCGGTAGAGGTGGATTAGCTGGAGGACGTATCTGCGAAACGAGATCTCAATAACGAACGAAAAAGACAAGCAACCGAGAACAAACAAACAAACGCACTTGACGATAACCTTGGCCCCCAACTTCGACGCGCCCTGAGTCCGCACCCCAAACGCATACGGCACCTCGGGCGGCCTCGACGCCTTCGGGACAGAAAGCAGCAGCTCCAACGCGATCTTGAACCCCATCGGCGAAAGCGGCGCAGAACCTTCAAACGCGTCTTTGCGGAGGGCGAAGAACCCCGTCATCGGATCGCTCGCTGTCGTCAATGGCCGCGCCAGCATCCGCGCGCCCCAGCTGATGACCCGTCTGTATAGAGGCCAGTTGCGGTCCATGGAGACGCCGGGGCCGTATCGGGTGCCGAGCGCCATGGGTGAGTGCGAGCATTCGAGCGCGTCGAGGAGCTGCGGGATGGCTGAGGGCGGGTGTTGGAGGTCTGCGTCCATGACAACGAGCCGCGCCCCCCGCGCGCGCTCAAACCCCCGTATCACAGCGCTACTCAGTCCGCTTTCTCCACCGCTTCGTGGCCTTACAAGGATCTCGAGATTCGCGTACCTCTCCCCTCGTAGCCTCTCGACCTCCTCCTCCGTCCCATCCCGCGAATCATCATCAACAAACACAAACTCCGTCTCCTTCGCCAGCAAAGGCGGCAGCGCGGCGTACGTCGCCTGCACGAGCGGGGCGATGTTGGCGCTCTCGTGGAAGGTGGGGACGATGATGCTTGTGGTGATCGGGGGCCCCGAGGCGGGCTGTGCCGGCGGGGTGTATCGGGTGGAGGCGGGGTCGGAGGGGGTGTACAAGGAGGGCGAGGGCGTGAGGAGGAGGGAGAGAGAGAGGAGGGCGAGGAAGGTGGGGAGGGGGCCGGAGGTGAGGGGGCGCGGGAGACGGCGATCCCGGGCCCAGGCGGGCAGCGAGCGGCGTAGGGACGACAGGGTCGGTGTCGGACGGTGAGGGAAGTGTTTACGTGGAGGCGTTGTGTGGTTGTGCTTGTCGGCAACGCGGTCAATGATTGTCGATCATCAATTACGATAATACCACGTGACCTAGCCGAAGCATCAAGCGGCGCATCAGGCGCACCTGATGGCGGACGTAGTGACGCACTGGCCTTGGGCCCCTTTGGAGATTTTGAGATGCAACGTATCTCAGTTGCAGAAATATGTGTCGTTACTAGAAACGTCAAACATCCGCTGAAGGCAAATTCTCAATCTCATCGGATTTATTTGAACAATTAACTTGCATAACCCTCGGACCAGGGAAACTATGCATATATGACAGACTTCGAGACTGTGTCCACGTTGGAGTTATTGTTGGCTTGCAGGGGCTGACCCGTACCTCCTGAATTTCGTTCACAGAACTCTCAGAACAGTTGTTTTCTAGCAGCTTTAAATATTCAATCGAAACGACGACTTCGTTCGAATTTGAAGAGTCAGTGAAAAGCCTCGTATTTGCCGCTACGATTTCGCGCCGAAATATTTGCGGGCCAACTCTCGCTCTCTAGTAATGACGAATTCTTCAGGGTATGGGCGCCTGGCTGCGCTTGGTGGTCCCGGCTGACGTAACACCGACATCGCAATCTGAAACTGAGCATTTACGGATCAACGGAATAAATCGCCACGTCGTCACTCTCTTCTTTCCCTTCACCAGCAAGTGTGCGCGTACGGCTGCCAGGCTGGTGCCAGGCTCTATGGCTATCCCTGCTCGACTGGGTTTCTGCCATTGCTCTATGCAGACCCTCGTCCAATCGGAACACAGTTTTCCTTCTTGTATTCTCACCGGGCCAGACCTTTACGCCTCGTGGATTCGCGCGACTATCGATGACCATATGACTTTCTGTGGTCGGAAAAAGTCTAGTTTGTGGCTCAGTAGGGACTGCGAATTTGTCAGGAAGGTGCCCATGGGTATCTCACCACGCCGGCATCACTGCTCGGACACAGTGCTTGTCCTTCGGTACTCCTGACGGCTCCTCGTCATATGGACGCGTATGCTCACTGCCGACGGAGTTTCTGACAGCCTCCTTTGGCGACTGGCGAGGACCGAGGTGCTATTAGTTCCCAAATCGGAGATCATCCTGATCTGTGACTCTTACTTGCTCTCCTGCCTCGTGTTTTGTGTGCGGACAACGGTACATGCAGCATCAGTAATTCATCTCCTCTCGCCCTGCTCTCCTCAGGTTGCCTATGAACCTTCAACGTGCTTTCAATCTACGTCGGCGTGGCCGTTCTTCGGGTATACTTGGAACCGAAAGCCGTTGTTTTCTTTTCGTTGTTCTTTCTTAGCGCTCAGCAAGCGCTTACGCCTGTCGCGAAGGAAAAGATTCCACCCAGAGAACAAATGATAAGAATGGAGCAGAGTTCCTGGATCGTTCCGGACCCCGTTGATCTTGGGCCGCATTGTCTTGTTCTCATTAATGTCTTCTATCTGGCTTCTAAACGCATACGTACACGCAAGATCGGCCCGTCTTCACTGACAGCTTCTTTGCGCACGGACCTAAGCCCTTATAAGTGGTCGAGAGTCTTGTTGAAGCGCTGAGAGACTTCGCAAGCCCCTCCCCCACGTTCCTTGGGTCCCTCATTTCCCTGGTTCACTCAATGCCCGCACGACGAAATTATGGACGACGAATTCATGCGACGAACAAGCCTGTGCCTGACTCTTCAGGCTCCTCTGCCTTTCGGATGCTGGATCTGATTGACGATTCGCCTTCACCTGGAAAGCGGTTCCTCGAGTTGAACGAACTGCTCCACGATGGCTACATTGCTTCCTGCTCTTCATCTCCCTCCTCCTCCGATACGAACTCAGATCTTTCTCCCATCTCGGCACCATCTAGCGTTAGCTCACCTTCCTCAACATCGTCTTCATCGGATGATGACATCGACCTCCCTTTCTGCTCTCCCTTCAACGACCGCGCGCGTGCCAACTTTCCCGAGCAAGACTTGGAGTTGGACGCGTTCTCATATGCCGTTCTCACGGGCGCGCCACACACGGAGCAAGGCACCGTGGATCCCGTACGCGCTTGCAATCCTTTTGAGACACAACAACATACTAACGCTCATTATAGCAGTTAATTCACTCATCTGGCTCCCCTGCTTCAACCCCACCCAACAACGCACTGCAACTCGACCTCTGTCCATCAGACGACGACGGAGATCGACTTCGTGAACTATTGGGTATCCCCTCGGACAAACCTCTCAATCTGTGGTCGATTCCCGACCCGCCGGAGGGGGAGAAATTGGAGACGTCGCTTCCCATTCTCATTGAGTTGGCGATCCGGGGAACCACTCTCCGTTCGGAAAAGAAACTCACCTCTCACGAAATCCGCGACGCCTTGGTCGAGAGATTTGATTATTTTCGACGCAGACGTGAAGCTCAGGATACGAAATGGGAGGTGAGTGTAATCCTTAGTCTCTGTGGGCGGGAACTCGATCCAATAAATATTCTTTGTCGTCGTACAGAGCAGCGTCAGGCACACTTTGAGTCTGAAGACGAAATTTATCAAAGTTGCGTCTCGCCTAGGGGAGAGGCAACGAGGCCATGGCGGGTTTTGGAAGGTGGATGCTACCGCTTACTCCCCTTTTGGCCCCAACAAGCGGGAGCGACAGCGTAAAACCGCTCGCAAGGCTGCGAGGTGAGCTACTCATCGTTCACCTTGATTCAGATGTTCAATCTATCCTGAATTCAGCGGTAGCTGTTGAGGGTAAGACTTCCGCTCAGTATATGCTACCTCACACTCTTTGATGCGCCAGTTGGTGCTTATGTCTATTTACCGAGTTGACTGCACTAAAAGCAGTCGACTGTCGAGCGGTCAATTGGCCCCCTGCTCGTGCCATTCGTTAATCATAAAACATGTTTTTTTTTTCATGCGGGTTGTGAGATAATCGCGACTTTCAAACTCTCCTAAACATCGTGTTCCCTTCACGGTCCAACAAGTCCAAATCAGCGCCTCCAAAACCAAATTTGGACCGATTTGATTATCGCAATCTCCCTGGACCATGAAATCGGTGGAGATGTTCCTCTCGGCAAGGCGGAGATTTCCCCGCAAACATTTAATTGGCTGGATGTTCGATCGGAAGCAACATAACCGAATGAATTGAACAAAGGTAGCTCTCATTTGGCTCGCACGATGTGTGTTTATCTGGTGGGAAAATGTTAGTCGAATGCCGTGATTTAATCCGGTTCCTCCGAGATGTAAACGGACAATCCGCGTGCTTGGCACTGCAGCAGAGATAACCCATTTAGGAGACGACCTCTTTGATTGTGGCGTCGAGTGAGAGGTGCACCGGTGAACAAAGTGCGATGCTGCGTTGCTTTGTTCCTCAGCCGGGGAGAAGCACGTTGCTTCAGCGCTAGCGTTGTCGGTGGATCAGGGAGAATTCTTTGCGATGCTCGCTAGTCTGTCATCGCGAATGGAGTGTGAGAGTGTCAACTGATGTTTCGCGGTTCATTCTCGAGAGATCGATGAACTTAAAGGACCTGTCCTTGTTCGACAAAAGCCAAAATCTTTGTCTGCAAAGACGCCTCGAAAATTATAACCCATCTGCTGTGCTGATGCAGCCGAGCCAAGAAGTAAACGAGGCGCTCCTCGTCGATTTTCTCCGTTAAGGGATTTCCCGATGTGGGGACGTATTCCCACTAACTTAGCTCGGACGGAATATCGCAGGCGACAGATCCGAGGGATTGATGACAGCGCCTACACGTTGCAGTGTCAAATATCTTCTGCATTGGTTTCAAGGAGGAAGGTGAAGTGAGGAGAATTGACGCGGTGCCGGGGTGACGAAGGCGACGGCTTCATGAGACGGATGAAAGAAATCGCGACATTTTGTCAATGATCAGAACAGACAATGACATGGAAAATTCACCCACCACTATGGAGGCAGCCTTGGGAGATTTTCAGCTTCGCTGATTCCTGACGGATGCGTTGGTGGAAGCTTCATAATCAACGGCCGGACCAAGGAGAAATTTGTTCCTCGTAGTTATGATTAAGTATATCGGCCCATGGCCTCGTATCATAAATTTAGGCGCATGTTTGCAACTATAGGTGACAACAGACTGGTTCGAGTTCAGTAATTTGCCGTCTGTGCATGCACACATGGAAGTTGAAAGCAAGAGGTAAATCCGCGTATTGCCGATCATGATATATTGATGTGGCATCATTGATCTTCCGTGTTTTTCTGCAGCTTGTCTTCTTCCTCCTCGTCTCCTGCTCGCATTTTGCTCCAAATCCACAAAGACGAACGCATTTGAAGAGACTCATAAGCCAAGCTACTCACCTCTTTCTGTCTCAGTGGCACAATCCCTCGATCCTCTGGAGAATCGAGATTTTCCATGTTTCAGACTCTCAATGAAAATCGACGTAAATCGGCTTTGTTGGCCACGAAACAACGCTTGGGGTTTCACTTCAGTTGAACTTTTGGCTTCGACCTACATCATCCGACTTTCAGAACCTCCGCCCATCAGAATAAAATACAGCGCGCCCGTCATCACCGGGCCCCGGCGCTCAACAGCTGTATTCTGATTTCTAGCCGGACGAGCGTTCTGATTCTGACAAAAACCACGCTGGTCGACTCACAGCCGCGGGACTCCAATGACCCACCGGCTCTCTTTCTCTGCCTTTGTTCTCGTCCACTTCCTCCATGCCCACCGTTGACCGGGTGCTTTCAAGCTCACCTGCATCGAGTGTCTTCTCCGGGCCTTCTAGAGCAAGTACCTATGAGACGAGCTCCGGATCGTCATCCAGTACCGTCCCAGGGCCTGGCGCCTTGAGCGGGAAAGCTATAAAGGCCCTGGGGCGAGTTACGATACGGGGTATCGACCGACTCGTCATGACGCGCCAGCTATCCGTTATCGCACATTATTTTCCGCTACCGGACGAGAAAGCTGTTTGTATGAAGCATGCGGAGGAAATGTACGCAGACGCACTCGAATTTTCGAGGTACGTGGCAAATCCGTGTTACGTACCTCGAAACTGGCTCTGATGAATAAATAACAAGACAAGGTCTATATCGCGAACATATCAATCGGCGGGCTCTTCGATAGCTTCTTGGCCAGATAGGCATGGGCGAAACTCAATATCTTGTCCGGGCCCTCTCTCGGTGGGACAGACTTGAACTCCGTCTTTTTATCGCGGAAATCCTTATTCAACTCGCACCGTTGTGGTACGAAAGCTAATATTCGACGGCTTGCCAACACTGAATTATATTCTACAGGAATCCATGTCTCAGCAAAGTGTTGTCCTCGCCTCTCCTTAGCGCCTACTCCTCGCGCTCCAAATCTGCCGACGTCTCCCTTTGTCCCCTCCTTCTCTTCATCTCGAAGCTCATCCGCACAAAAGCCTCTGTCTGCCGTGCAGTTCTCGATGTCGGCCTGCTCGACGTTTTAATGCTGGTTCGCTCCTTGAACAATTTGAATACGACGGTCATTCTGTCAGCCCTGGTCTCCCCCGGCGCACCGTCCGATCGCAAACGCTTGCTTAGTGTCAGCAATGCGGTTCTACATGACATCCTCGCATATCCCGAGTTTCGTTCCGTAGTTCAAAACCATCCTATCTGCTCAACTTGGGTGATGCCTCGCGTCAGAGCGTCCGCTGAGATCGTTCCTTTAACGTCTCGCGAAAGAAGTCTGCTCTTGAATTCCGAGCAAGATATTCCAGACGACGAATCGAATTCGAATCTGTACTTAGTGCTTGATCTGTGAGTCGCATTGGACTGATTGAATCATATACACGTTCTGATTTGTTTCAAGTCCCCGGGTAGTCGCCCTCCCACCAATCCCAGAAGTCGCGGCTGAGGTTCTCATTCACTCGTTGGCATTCAGTGTTGAATTTGACCAATCATTTCGAGTGTTTCTCTTTCGCAGCCAATATGAGGAGAAGGTTGCGCTCTTTGCCGACATGATTCAACACATGGTGAATCAAAGGTGCGTTCCATCCGCTCCACCTGGCAGTGCGTCTCAAACAAACTTCGAATCCAGCTCCTCCCCCGCACCTCCCTCCACCCCCTCCTCAGAAGACATCCTCCGCCCGCGCTACCGTCTCCTCTTCTTCTTACATCTCATCAAAGCCGCCGCATGGAGCCCTAGCAACCGCGCCGCCCTTCTCGACGCCGGAGTCATCGATTTCCTCTTGCATATCGTGCACAGGGAAGTCCCGGAGAGTTATTTTGCTATCCTTGGCGTAGACCAGGAAGCAAGATATTCTGGCGCATACTACGCGAATGATGATATCATTATCGAGAAGGAGCGGGGGCTGGGACTCCTTCTGAACGGGCCGCTGGCGAAGACATCTAGGTTGGTTGGCCTCATTTCTGCTGCGTTCGAAGCGTTGTTTCCGGGAGAAATTACACCAGCCGGTGTTGATCGGTGATGATCTTTGAGAGACTGAGTTTTTCAGTTGGTTTGCCCTTTATTTATTCGCATGGTTCATTGATACTCTGACAAGCAAAGGACATTCATTGTATTTGTGGCAAATGGTGTACTTTTAGGTGGACTATTGAACGTGTAATTGTATCTGCTATACCCCATTCCATACCCGACTTGTATCAACCGGATTTCAATGTAACTTTGTTTTGCGGCTGGCGAATTGCTGGGAGCAAAAGTTGTCAGACCCTTACCGCGCTTACCACTGCTGGAGTCGGAACATGGTTTTGTCTCCCAGAGTTCAGAAGTAGAAGGGGAATGAAAGTTCTCCACGAAAAATTCCAAGAAAGCAGAATATTCTAGCAAGACAAAGCGAGCAGCCAAAATCTATTGTATCATTCATTATATCTCATCGCCCTGTCCAATCATTCACCAATGCAGACGGTGAGTCGGGCACTGGTATCCATTTGGGTTCTTAAAGAGATACATCTGGTGGTACGTTTCGGCGTCCCACCAAGGTCCTGCACTGTCGATCGTGGTGACAATTTTAGTGCCCTGTATCATATTTCATTGCCAATGATGAACGAGAAATCGATATTTAGCCCTTTTCAACTCACCTTCGGGCTAAAATGCTTCTCCTGCACCTCCTCCGTAACGCGCTTCGCAATCTCAGTTTGCTCCGGCGTCGTCGTAAAAATGGCACTGCGGTATTCTATGTGGGTACATCACAATTCAAATATCAGCGACGTCCGCAAATAATGTCAAGGAATGAATACTAACGAGTCCCCCGGTCCCCACCCTGCCGGTTCAGCGTCGTGGGGTCATGCGTCCGATAGAAGAATTCCACCAAATCCGCATACCCCACGACCTTGGGATCGAACTCGATGCGCACGGCCTCGGCGTGCTGCGTCACGCCACTGCATACTGAGTGATAGTCGGGGTTGACAGAGTCGGCGGAGCCGCCAGTGAATCCGACACGTGTGGCGAGCACGCCTTTCTCTGGCGGGAAGTGTTTGACGAAGATATGTTCCGTGCCCCAGAAGCAGCCAGAGGCAAAAATGGCGATGTCGGATGCTGGAGAGATTAGGATTTAGAACGGTGGTCGGACAGAGGTAGAGGCAAGGTAGAGGGACTTCGAATTGCTTACCGGGCATTGGTGTGCTTTCGATTCAGTTACTGAAGGTTATCAGGAACTTCGCGGATTTATATAAGTTCGTAGCACGGGTCAAGATGAGCAATCCGCAGCTGAGATGGCGGGCGGAGAGGAGGCAACGAGGAATGATGACCGCGTCCTGCGAGACAAAAGTAAGCAGCACCGCCCACCCGTGATCTGGATGGCGGAGTTTAAACGCGGTCACATGTCGTTCGGATTTTGGTGAGGGTCTGAGGGATGAACAGGACAAGCAGAACATTCGCAGCGCATGAGAGACGCGACAATCCAATGATCCACATCCACGGCGTGACCCTACAGAAGACGCGAGCGACAGGTCGTCGTCGTCGGGGGTTTCACATACAAGGCGTAGGCAATGTGAATCGGATATCGTTCCAAGAAGATCCCCTACTCTCTTCAATATCAATGATAGTAACAGATCAGAAAGTCTTACGCGTCACCACTTGACAAAGCTATAAAAAATAACCACACCCGTAAGAAAGTCTAAGTAGATACCGACATCGCATACACCGACCAGATTAAATCACCACTGATCATTAAAAGCATCAGCCCAGTCCAAGAAGCATAAAACAACACGGATTCAACTCACCGGATGACACTCCGCCCCATCATACTGCCACACCCTTGCCGGATCCCCCAATATCATCTTCGCAAGATGCACCCCATTCCCATTCTCCACCCTCTCAATCCACCACTTCACCGCCCAATGCCTCGTAACATACTTAAACCAAACATACCACTCCCAAGCATACGAATTGATCACCCGCGGATTCACGTATATGTTCTGCATGTCAAACTGCCTCCTCAAATCGTACGGAAGCAGGAACGATTCGGAGGAGAAGCATTCGCCGGGGCCGGACGCGCGGAAGCGCAGCGGGGGCGTTTCCGCTGGGGTCGTAGTATTTGGGTAAAGGTTGTATGAAGGGTGCGTAGGGATGAGTGGACGTGAGAGCGGGGAGGTGGAGAGTTGTTTGCCCGTGCGGAGGGAGATAGGGAGAAAGGGGTCAGCGCGGACGGCGATGATGCCGTTCCAGCAGGCGAACACGGGGGCGGGTTCGTCGGCCATGACGGCGCGGAAGCCGGTATCTTCGAGGAAGTAGGGCCAGAGGGTGGATGCGAAGCGGCCAAGGCGGTCGCGAATGACCCACTGGTCGTATAACCTAGCTCCCGGCCTCAGTAAGAGCGCTTTCAAAAAAGAAAGAATAAGAACACACCCCCAATAAGCGAGATCAAGTCCACACGCCATATCGAAATCCCCGCCCTTCGTGTCGAGCAGCTCGACAATCGACTCAGCCTCGATGAACACGTCGTTGCTGAATATGACCCTCGTGTAGCCACCATTTTTGACTAGCGGCTCCATGACGAGGTTCCTCACAGCGGAAAGGAACTCGATACGTGGAGGAGCTGTCGCCATAGACTCAGGACGAGGAATCGACGAGTCGTGCGTCAGAATTCGACGCTTGACTTCCATGTTCTCGAGTGTCTTGTCAAATTCTTCGAGAAGAGCTGCCGTGTTATCCCAGCTGTTCGACTCGACGACGGAGACGAACACGTTGTCCTGCATGAACACTTGATATCCCGAGAGCTCTAAGGGTACAAGACACTTACTGGACCGAGGTAGTAGATCAATTTAGTTACTTCTTTAATCCAGTAGGGGAGTACGCCCCCGTTATTATAGAACATTGCAGCAATGTAAATTTTCTCTACAACGGCCCTTTGAGCTTTCACCGAGAAATAGAGAGTAAAAACGCACCTCCATTTCCATATCCCTCCGGTTTGGGTGCACGATTGGCGAGCTCAACACGCTCCTTGAAGCGGTGGTCGATAGGGAGCTCGTAGGTGCGAAGCATATCAACGCCAAACAGCGCCGCAGATAGATACGCGGCACAAAGCAAACAGTATGCCGCTATTTTAATGCGATTATATGGCGCAGAACTCGAAGACTGCCGTCCTTTTCTCCGCCGAGCAGATCTCGCATCGTCAGAAGACTCGAGGTCCTCTAAATCGAGGGCAACCGGCTCGTATTTGCCTCCGCGAGGCAACCTGGCCCGAATAAAGCCCCAGACCCAGCGCAGAATAGGCCAGGTCATCATAAGAGCAGCCATGCACGCCCCCCATATCGGAATCGCCGCTAAAGTGATGACAAAGTACGTCCGCGAGACGGGGAAAGCGGGTGCCCAAGCGCCGCTGAATTTGGAGAGCCAGAATTGCTGACAAGCTTTCCACACTTGGTAGAAGACCGATATTGAGATAATCGGATGCGCAAAGCGGACGAAAATCCGCCAGCAAGCGAGAGCGATCCAGAGGAGGAGCTGGAAAAAGAGGACAACGGGGCGGGGGAGGGGGTGTCGAGAGAGGGTATAGCGGGCATTTTGGAGGAGCTCTGCGGCGCGGTATGTTAGGGCATGCACCCTGTAGCCAGTGGTCTCCCAGTTGCCCGCTGAGGGAAGCCGCATGGCGGGAGAAAGCAAGAGCTGCGCTGGCGTGACAGCGCGTGACAGATGTGACACCTCCGGCAATCTATTGTTTGCCGAAGTTTAATTCCCATACGATTGCAGATCCACCGCTCTCATAGCAGCGCATAAGACCTTCAGTAGAATACATGAGACTTAATTTCTTCCCTGTATGTTGGAATCCTAAGTAACTGGATCAAACGAAGTTCTGAGCGTTCCAATCGACTTCAAGTTCGAATTCAAACACAGTTATGCGGCACGAAAACATGCCACCGTCATGACAGAGAAGAGAAATTGAAGCCTTTCGCTGAGTATTGAGTGAAGCTCGTCAGAGAAAGTAAATTTAAAGCCAGGTGCAGGTCACGAATTCACAGAAGAAATTTTGAATATATAGTGATATTGAAGCATAGAACCATCTAGGTAATGCATAGATACGGTCTATAGTAGCCACATAAATACTATACGGTATACTTAGTTACTACCTGGTGCAGGTAAGCGTCAAGTACAGATAAATTAGGAGACAGAGATATTGAAAAGAGAGACAGACGGTCACAGAGACAGCACGAGAGATACAGGGAGTGTGTGGATGTGTTCTGGAGCAAGCCAGAACCCGAGATGAGGAGTCATAAATGCGTTAATGAGTGTGGATGGCCAGAGTTGAATCGGCCTGAGTGATGGATGTTGAATGAATAGGGAAGATAGAGATGTCGATGACAGTTTCCCGGGGTCAGATGCTACAAACGTGATAAGCAACCAGATCGCACGCAAGAAACAAGGAAGGAAGCTGGGGAGGGGAAGGGGTACACAAGGCTGAAAACGAACACTCACCAAGTCACGCATGAGCATGTTAACCCCGCGCCCGACGCGAACTCGAACCCGACTTTGCCACCTCGACGCCATTGCCTGCCAACTGGAAAGCGTCCAACCGGTTTGACGAACGGTGATGCCCAGGCTCTGCGTTCGAAGCACGATGCTTCTTGTGGGGAGGGGAAGGGGAAGCAGTGGCATGAGCCTCTGGCGCGCGATTGTCGTACGGCATAATGGGCTGCACGCTCAGAGCTCTCGCCAGCGGAGCAGGGAAATCGTACCGCGAAGTGGCTGACGCAGAGGTCGGTGGCACCGCCTTGGCGAACATGGGAACGGGCTGCATGAGGGGAACAGGGATGTTGCGTGAGGGGAACTGCAACGGCGTGCCCGGAGGATAGGCCAGCCCTGGGGTCCCTTGGGACGTGAAGAACGCGGAAGGAGGTGGCAGGTCGGAAGGTGACGGCGACATGTGGTACGCTCCGGTGGCATAGAACGCACGGGGCGGAGTCGTGTTGGCCAAGGGCACCGAAGGAACGCGCTGGGCCTTGGGGGTGCCTTTGTTGGAGCGCGAACGATGCTTGGATGCAGATTGAGGCGACGCCTGAGACCCGCTCCATCGCTGACTGGACTGGTTACCCGGGAGATACTGCTCGACACGGCGAGTGGAGGGTGTGTATTCTGTCATACTCTGCAGGGATGGGTTAAACGGGGGTAGGGAAGAAGGGATGGAGGTCGACGCACAATACAGTAGTTACAAGAATTACAGGGAAGAAGAAAGAAGGAAACGGAGGGAATTAAAGTGAGGAAATAGTGAAAATAGATCCGGCTTTTATACCTCGGATGCCACCCATCCAGCGCCATTGTACATTGTTGACTGCGCTTTGGCTTGGACGGTTTTGGACGGTGGCATTCCCAAATCTGGAATGACGATGGCCAGCGATTGCGTACCTTCAAAGTGATTGTCAGAAATTTCCAGGACAATGTAACGCTTCGTAATTGTCGGTCTGTCACCATTCGGATGCTTGAAAGCCAGGCGCTGTGTGGTCCAAATTTGGACGACAGTTATCCAGGATCAGAGAATCGACTTTTAGCCTCGGAATTGTTGAGATTGAAGATCGAGTAGCAGAGCGTAGTAAATTTACGGCGATATGGGAGGCAATCTTTGTCGAATGACGACGAAGGGAAAAATGCGAAGATCGCACCACGAACAAGAGTTGCGTCTTGGAATTTTAAGAGCTTTAAATAGCTTGCAGTAGCGGGCTAAAAAGCAAGCCCAACTCGAACGTAAAACGGTGGAAGACCAACTCTAACGAACAAGTCCCGAAGTGTAAGCCTGAGGCCGGCCAAGTGGCCCAAGCGAGTCCGCCCCGATGACATACAGAGAATTCCTAGCAGCGTTGCGAGGAAGCAGTAGGACAAGCCGTCAGAAACTTGTTTGGGTCCCCAACGAACGATGCGTCGGGGAAGATGAGGCAGTCGGTGTGCGTTGACGCAGATTGGAGAAAGGGAGAGAGATCGGTGAAGGCGTTACAGTCACGAAGTCACACCTCGGGCCGTTCCGCCATCCCGGGCCGGCTATCCGCCCCCATCCGAAAAACGTTCGAAGAAAACATTGTCGAGAAGAAGGAGAGCGGTGCTGCTTGTGACGACTTGAAACAGAGAGCGATTCATCTTAAGAAAAGCGTATGTTAAGTAATAAATGTGTACTTGGCGACTCACCCGCCTACCAAAAAAAATCGCTTAATCTTCCTCCTCCTTCTCCTCTTCCGAGTCGCCCCCCACCTCCAACACCTCAGCAGGCAACACAAACTCCTCCACCATCTCATTCCCCTGATACCCAATCAACATCTCCGGCAACCGCACCCCAAACGCATCATTAATCCTCGTCCGCGTATGTCTCGCCCCGCGGTGCTCGTACGCCGCGATAAAGTGCAGGAAATCTGGGATGCGGTATTCTTGCGGTGCGGAGGTGGTTTCGAATAGGAAGGGAGGGATGGGGACGCCGAAGGCGGTTAAGGGACGGCGAGGGGATTTGGATGATGACTGGGCGTGGGAGTGAGAACGAGCATTGGCGGCGAGCTGGATTTGTGGTACTGCGATTGGAGCAATGGGAGTGGGAACGTGAGAAGAGCTCGCGATGAACGTTTTCTTTCGAGGTTGTTTATCGACTTTGGACCGTTCGCGATAATATCCTCCCGTCGGCGTCGCCACAGTTTTATCGGCGGACGTATGATCTCGATAATACCCTTGTTCCTCTGTCGGTGGTAGAATCGGAATCGGAATCGGCTGCGGCGGATTTTGTTTAGGCTGCGTCTTCCCCTTCGCTTTCTTAGCAGGCGGGCCAGTAGACGGCCGCCAGCCCTGCACCGTTGTCGCAGAGTTGGCCGAGGAAGTCCATTGATGATAGATGGAGGTCGGCGCAACAGGGGCAACCGGCAAGGGAGCAGAAACGACGCGCCCGGTCAAGTCTAATGACTGTTGCCCAGAGTACATTCGTTGTTGATCGGGTGGGACGTAAAAATAGGGAAACCAGTTAGTCTCTGGGGTCATGTTAACACTGAATTGGGACATTTGCGCGGCGGCCTGTGGTTCGGTGGGAGGTTGCGAGTTCGTCGAGGTCGGGAGAGCAGAATGAGAGGATGTGATGGGATACGCGGTGAACTTTGGTACGGCCGTAAGCTGAGGTTTAGCTGCTTTGGGTTTAGCGACGCGAGGACGAGGTGGAGGAGGCGGTGTCTCCTCGACTTCATCGTCTACTGCATCAAAGTCGGGAACCTCGAACTCGTAGACGTCGCCGTCTTGAAGCATGGCGGGGAGAGGCACGCCGAAGGGAAAGGTGTACCTGGCGCGATGAGACGTCGAGGGAACATTGAAAATGGCGCCCTGAATTCGCCGTTTTTTCCAAGACTTGACTTCTGAGTCACAAGAGGTGAGACGAGGACTCGAAAAAGAAGCGCGAAAGCTTTACCATTTTCAGACGGGAGATCGGGAGAGTTCCGTTTCTCAGGTATGACTGCAAAGATTCCATCTACATGGAATGACAAGCCAAACTGTGTTCACTCACCGGAGCTTTGGTGGCTCGTCGTGGTAGCTAATGAGAAACACTCGATTCAGCGGATTCAGGTCGATACAATTCGACACTCACTTGACCCGTGATCAGGAGAGGACGGGGATGGCCATTGCGCCAATTTTGAGAGTCGTTCATCCTCTTCTGACTCTTCCTCCTCCTGATAATCGAGTTCCACTGATACGCTTTAGAAATTCGGAAGACTAAGACAATTTCGTACACTTACCAGGTATAGGGTGGAACTCGGCGCTCGACCCGGGTTTTGAGGAAGACGGCTGTAGATGAACTGCACCGATCGAGACAACATGTACTCTTGAGGCGTCGGAAATGCTCTTTTTATACCAGTCAGGTCAGACAAGCACGACTTGGGCGGAGATGGTGCGCACAATCGGCGACAGAGTGGGAGGAGTCTCTATTCCATTTTCCTTCATATTCCAACCGAGATCCACAAGAGTTTTCGGTGCATATAAGCCTGCCGTTTCCGATGCGATAGCGGAGCTGGCCACAGGTTCCCCAGATTGGTCGTCCGATTCAAGGCCATTGGTACGGACAAAACTGAGCGGAGGATCTTCAACTATATGTTCGGGAGTGAGGATGAACTCCATGAGCCCAATACGACGGGGGGAAGCTGGGGAATGGCGAGCAAGATGAAGGACAGAGGTGAGAGCTAATGATTGCCCGATGACGGCATGGTCACAACCGTCACAACTTGGTCGGCTTCGGTCGGCTTCGGCCGCAACACAGTCAAACTTTTCAACGGAAGTTGAACTCAAGCGACGTTGAAAGAAAAATCAACGGATTTTGCTTTTCGCAAGGCCTTGGTGCACACATGATGAGAATTAGGCTTAAATATCGAGCTGACCTCAAATTATTTGAACAATACTCATACATACGGTAAAGAAAACTTAGAAAAGGGTATAGAATTGGAATAGAAAATCCTGGCAGTTGCTCCTGGCTTAGAGTTTGATGCTGTGGCAGATAAGGAGTGAGTATTTTCCCACTCCGGAGTTCAGCCAAGCACTCACTCCGACGACTTGACGGTATTGTTGGTGACGGATTGTTTCTTGCCAGATCCGCCGAGCGGGCAGGTAAGCGCGCGGCGCTCGAGAGAGGCTGTTCGGACTGCGCGTTTGGACGCCTGGTGTGCAATATAAAAATGATCAGTGGCTAATACTGGGGACGAGAGAGAAAAGGACACTCACCTGGGCTTGGTCACCGAAGCATTTCTACAGAAGATTGATTAGCAACAATAAATCGACGGAAAAAAGAAATGATAACATACAGTGAAGATCTTGAAATCCTTGTTGAACAGCGTGGATTGTGCGCCGCCGGGGAAGAGACCTTCATTCACACAGGACAAATAAGCTTTGGGTAAGAAATATTGAATCACACTCACCGAAGAAGTCACCCTGAGCACCAACGTTCACAGTAACTCCACCATCGATGTTAATGCAGCCACCGAACGTCGTAGTCACTCCCGAAGCAGCTTGTGGTGCGGGCTCGGGGATATCAGAGGTTTCGTCCGTCGTGCCAGCCTGTTAGTGGGATGATGTCAATGAGCATTTCAAACCAAACGTCAGGGCCGGGGTGTAATTCCTACCACCGTCTCTCCTTTCGAATCTCCAACATTGGCCTCTACGGTTTCAGCATCACTCGATGGTTCATCCCCCGTTCCAGCCTGTAAGCGGGATGAGCTTGGCGTTCGAAATGATCAGAATTGTATTTCTTACCGCCGTCTCTCCCTCCGAATCTCCAACAGCATCGGCTTCAACAGTTTCAGAATCATTCTCAGTATCTTGGGTGCCGTCGGTTGCTGTGTCGTCCTCAGTCACAGACCCATCGTCGGTGGAGGCATCTTCCTCGGCTGCATCCTCCCCCTCCACAGCTGCGTCCTCCTCTTCCGGCTTCTCACCCTCACTCTCCTCTTGCCTCGCACCAATTGTCTTGGTTGCCGAGATCGAGCCATCGAGATTCATTCTCAGCGAGGCATGTGCATCCACCGTCAAATCAATCTTCACATCGACCTTGTTCGCGAGCGCGGAGACGCCTAGGTTGATCCCAGGGATCAAATGTGCTGTGATCTAATAGCGAAACGAAAGTGATTCAATGAGTATAAAGGCTGTATCTTAGAAAAACACAAGTTAACATACCACACCCGTAGCAGACACCCCCGCATCCGCATTCATCGTGATAGCTATGCCGAAGAAAATCAGCCATCAGTGCGCATACCAATTTACCTGAAACAATCCAGACTCACGCGTATCCCCGATAGTAAAGGCACTGGAAACCGGCTGGCTCTTCTCATCTCTTGGGAAGGTCAGCTGCGCATTATTCACTTTGAGGTTCATCCCGAGACTGGCATCCATAACAATGTCGACATCGCCGGAGATTTGACCATCGAGAGTGAATGAAGGCCCAACGGTCAAAATGCCCTTGAAATCGAAGCCTGAACAACATGAAATACAGTAAGTTATTTATTCGTTATCAAATGTGAAGTTGAATGAAAGTGTGAAACGAAGAATACAAGGCCAATGAACTCACCTGGAATACCGATCTCCAAAAGGCGAACATTGCCCGAATCGACGTGTCCCTATGCCGAAAGCGTTAGATTCACTTAATAGGGTATAGAGATAGACAAGACAAAACACGCACAGTAACCTCCGCATTCAACGACAACTTCCCGTCAATCTCACCATTCAACCCAGCGATCGCTTTGAAAGACGTGACCTGCAAAAAACATATCGTCGCAACAAACTCTGAAAATCAAATAAAAAATGCGAGCCAACTCACATTGAACGGAACAATGGTTCCCGCCGTAACGATCCTCAAGCTCGCTTGAGCGTTGGCCGTGCCATCCAGATCCACCTGGAGGGACGCGGAGACGCCTGCACAGTCGATGCGATCGTTGAAGAGCTCTGCGTGCTTGTTTTCGTTGATGGGTTGGATGGTGAAGGTGTTGTCGGAATCGAGGGAGTTTTCTGCGACGGCTGAGAGGTGTCAATGATGAGTAAACAGAAGGACGAAGAAAAGGGAGGGAGCAACCTTTGACGACAGTCCCGGCAACCTTGCCCGCAGCTGATGAAATGAGGGTGAGTTAGGCCAGTGGAGTGAATTCGAGCAACGAAGGAATTTGCCTTTGACATCATCGACGGCGTCTGAATACACTCTCGCATCAGCCACGAATGAAACGAGCGAAGGAAAGAGAAACATAAGAAATATATAAAACCCACCTTTAACCTTCTCCTCCACCTTGTCCCCGATCTCGCCGACCTTCTTGAGTCCACCTACATACGACGTACACGCATCAGCATCACCTCAGATACAATATCCATGCACCCACCATCAATGACCTGTCCAACCTTGTCCGCCGCCTTCCCCAATCCCTCCTTGGCTTTATTGATCCCCTTGTCGATTGCCTTACCCAAATCCCCAAAAATATTTCGACGGTCACGTTCGTATTCGCGCTCCCCGCGGCGGGAAGCCCAGCGCCGGGAGGGTGGGATACGGAAGTCGGTGGACGAGCCGGGGATGTTGGCGGCGTTGATGGCGAAGTTCACCTTGCCGGTTCTGTTGTGATTCAAGGTGGGGAGAACCGATCAATCAAGTTGAATTTGGGGAGAATCAAGGAGAAAGGAAAAGGCAAAGAGAAGAGGAAGAGAGGGAAAGAGACACACCTCGACCACTCAACCTTATCGAAATCCGTGTCAAGCGCGAGGGCTTTGACAACGGGTTGCACCCCATCGCGACGGACGAGGCCGCGGCGGACGGAGGCGGGGATGGATTGGTCGTCCGGGACCCAGGAGCGGGAGATTCGGGCAAAGGCGCTCGCGCCACACTATCATATCTGGTTAGCACGCATACGACGACATCCGAAAATAGAGCCGAAACGGTGACACGGAGAATAGGAAATGCTTGGCACTCACATTCTCGGGCAACCGCACAATCTTATTCACAGCGCCGATATCTTTGTAAAGATGCTCGCAGTTGGAGGAGGGGTCGTCTGGGTCGTTCATGCATACGAGACGGATGTCTTGGGAGAGGGCATTGGGGTCGCAGCCGAGGATTTGCCAATGGGCGGCTTTGGTTATGTCGGTGATGGCGGTGTCGGAGCCCCACTGGAGGAGCAGGTAATTGATATGAGGACAGAAGAAAGAGAGAGCGAAAATTTGAGCCGTACGATCTTGAGCGTTCCTGAACCGGCCTCGGGCTTATCGGATGACGGAAGATCTGCAAGACATGTCAAGAGGGAGGAAAAAATACACAGGAACTGAATGCACCATAAGAGCATTCGCCGTTGATGCAGGGAACCTGATGAAAATTCTGATCAAACACCGTAGAAGAAAAGGTATGAGAACGACGCACACTCCAGTCATTCAGAGCATGAATACCAGACAAAAAAGGAAGAACGAATAAAACAGAATAAAACATGGTGTTACGAAAGAGTGGAAGAACGAAAAAAGAACCAAAAAAAGATCGCCAGATCCAAGCGCCGTTCAACGACAGACAGAAAACGAAAAAAAGAGTGGGGTCGAATAATGAACGTGAGGCATCGTGGCGGGCTTTTATACGCAATGCTCGATGTCTTGGCAAAGGTATGGGTGAATTGGAGGTGCCAAGAGGAAGCAAGGAGTTACAGTTATCGAAACGCGGAGAGACGGAGTAGGAATTAACTGATCGCCATTCGGGGGGCGGCGATTCGGTGTCAGTCACGGCCAGTTGCCAGAGAGCGGCGATTTGTTTCAGTTGGGACGGGCTGAGCTGACGGGACCATATGCAAGGTTACATGTTTTGCCTGGAAGTGGGCTGCTTCCAAGTGGTTTCTGGCTTATCCGCCGGATTGAGGCTGAAGGATCGACTTCGACGCCGGAGGACGCAGGAGCCGACGAGAACGGACTAGAAGCCGGTGCAATAACTGGTTTTATGCCTGATGAAACCGGTACCTAAGCGTCTCCATAGGCCACCAGACCTTGACCGAACCCACAAGACGAGGTGGGGCAAGGTGGTGGTCAATAATCAAGCGTGGTACTGCCACTGATGCTACCTCGCGAATCGCGACGTCGGACCTCGTGCCGGAGTCCCGACATCAGAATCTGTTTCCTCGTTCCGAGTTGTTACATTGCGAAAGGAGGAGTCCGAAAGATGAGTTTGTGTGTTAAATAACGCCGAGCTCACATTGTACTCCGAGTCCAGCTTTGAGCCACTGAAAATTCGGGAGTAAATACGCATGCCGTGTTGTGAGTGAGCGGCACGTTCCGATACCGGGCTGAATCAACCACGGCACGTCCTGCGCCTCGATAGCCGATCATCTGTGATATCGGCCAACGCGCCGTGTAAATGCCGGCACAGCATTGGGCGGGTGAGTCAACAAGAATCACCTCGATGGTTCGGGAACGTCGGTACGGCGGACGGCTGTGCAGAAGATGACTCGCGTACCCGAGCGGCTATATAAAGCCTCCCGCCTTGGCGTCAGCACACAAAGCCACCTACATCGAGCATACCACTCACGAATTTGATAAAATGACTCGATCAGACGTCTCACCACATTCACCCAAGGTCGTGCGCAAGGCAAGTGCCCTTCCTTCCTTCATTTCATCTCATCTCATTTCCTCTGCCCTATCCCTACCTGCGGAAATTACTGCATCTAACCTCGACCGGCAGGCATTCCGCGCACAAGCAGCCAGCAAGGGTCTTTCCTTCAAAGCAGCCATCCTCGCAGATAAGGCCAGAGATGAAGAGGAGGGGAAGAAGTTTGAGAAGCCCGTGGGGAGTACCACAAGACGGAATCCCGGGAGGATGGATGGGGTGCAGTGGAATGGGGATTCGTTTGTGTGTAGGCGGCAGATAGACGGAGATGAGTCGACGCCGACGGATCCAAGTGCGGAGGTGGCGATTTGGGAGCCGATCGCTGGTGCGGCAGGCGACGAGGAGAAACGACGGGAGTATAACGAGCCGATGGTGGTCTCGTTGATGGATATTGCGCGGCCGGCGAAACAACGAGGTGTGTTTTCAAATTCTCTCCCAGAATTACCTTGGCTGACTGACGGCCATGCGTGTTTAAGGCAAAGCTGGAAAACTTTCGAAGAAGCACAAAGCGATCCAGCGGATCCTCGATTTGGAGTCAATTAACGATAATCGGAGTGAACGGTCGGAGGAGGAGTGGGAGGTTGAGGGGAGTGAAGTGTGGGATGTGCAGAGCGAGCAGTGGGAGACGCAAAGTGAGATTTGGGAGATTCCGGAGCGCGATTATGGGGCGGAGGAGTGGGAAGAATTGTACGGAGGGATGTATGATCGAGGAGCTCAGCGTCCAAATTCGCGATAGTCGCGAGGTGGGCTTATTTAGTTTATGATGTATTAATATGTATCAGTGATGAGTGGAAGGGCATTTATGCTTACTTCGTTACGGATGTCGTTTGGGATAAATTTTGAGTACAGAGATTCGTTGGAGATTCGATTTCGGTACAAAACTCGAGAGTCTTGTTCAAGTGTTGTTCGTGGGCGACGGCGATCAAGTAGTCAAAGTCAACTGGATATCATTCGATTCAGAGCTGCGATCGCCGATGAACTCCCGCAAAAGGACGAGCAGACCTAAAGATGCAGAGCGAGCGACGAAATGGTATGAGTGTCAAAAGGAAAGGTTTATTCGAACTCCACCATCAGTTGCCATCGAAGTACCACGTGCCACGTTTCCGTTTGGTTCTTCCCATCATCCTCTCGTTTTCGCTGTCCGCTATTCCACTGCTGTACCTCAATTACCTAATTCGAACGAAGAGTAGGAATATATAGAAGCTACAGGAGTCGCTGAGTTGAATTTCAAATCAACCTAATCAATGAAAAGTACTTACTAGTCAACTTTGATTCCAATTTGATTCACAAGCAGGAAGAATGCGATGAAATTGACGCAAAAGCAATCAAAGCAAAAATACAGAGTAGAAACAATCGTTGCCCCGCTACATCGTCTCGAATCGCTGCCTCAGATTCCTCAGCTGATATTCTACGGGAATCAAACCTCATCAGCCCCCCCATTATCGCAACACCAAAAGAAAAAAAGAAAGAAACAACCCACCAACAAGCGGACACCCAACAGCATAGACCCCCATCGTCACCAATCCCGCCCTCACCTCCGCCACTAAATTTATCTCCTCTTTCGTCAGCCCCGCCCATTCCGCCTCCGCTCCTTTCCTCATCCTCGCCCTCCTCACCTCACCCATTAACACCCCACACGCCACCCCACACAGCGCCCCTCCCACCGGATGCATCTCCGCCCCCGCCCCATGGCCAACCCTCGCATATACATCCCCCAACACGTCCAACACCCCCCTCGCCGCAAACACACACTTCCTCCTCGCCTCCCTGTCGCACGCGCCGGGGGAGTCATGTAGACGAATCGCCGCACACGCAGTCAACGCATGCGTAAGTGCGAGTGTGCGGTCGGCGTAGAACGCGTAGACCAGTGGGGGGAGGGATTGCCAGAATGCGGTGATGCGTCGATCGAGCCAGGTGTAGGAGATTTGGTACGCTGAGAGTGCTTGTGCGTTTAGAGCTTTCGTGGGATGCGTCAGTGAGAGGGATGGATGGAGTATGATATATGATACCGAACAAAATAAAGCGTACCGGGAGACCACGACGCGCTCAGCCGCATCGCTCGATACAACAAAACCGAAGCCTTCGCATGCAACGACGGAATAGGCTGATTCGTCTGTGACGACGTAGGATCCTCCACGGAAGTCAAAAACCGCCGAATAGTTTCCTGCCCCCGATACTCCGGCCTTAACCCCCCTCCCCCCTCGTATTCCTCGATCTCAAACGGCCACGGCGTATCAATCCCCATGCCCGGAGATTCGAGCAAGCAGAACGCCGCGGACGACGAGATGGCGGCGCCGGCAGCGAACATGAGATGAATTTGCAGGCACACCACCGTCCAAAAGGCACGTATACGCTCGCCTTCCTCGATACCATCCACCGGTGGCGCTGGATAGACTTCTTCCCCGAGTAATAGCGGGACGCCGAGGAGCGGAGGGCTCGCCGGGCGGGAAGATCGAATTTTATGCAGCTGGCATCCGAGCGCCAGCGTCGCTGCGCCGTTCAGATGGAACTCCGCTTCCAGAAACTGATTATTTCGGAGGAGGTAAGTGGATAGGAGAACCTGAGCTTGAATCGTATGGAGGAGATGCGTGGGGTTGGATATGCATATTTCGTTAGCGGTGATGTGCCGCTGTGCGCGTTTGAGGAAGTATGGGGCGGAAGGGAGGATGTGCGGCGATTGAGACAGATGCGCGCCCCAGAGATACGCGGCGTAGATGAGCGCGGGGGATGGCCGACGGTCGTCGCCTAGATGGAAGGGGAGGAGAACAGATTCTTTGAAACGTATTGGGTGGAGGAAGAATCCGAATTGCGTGGCGTGGGGGAGGAAATACTGTAAGCTACCGACGGCATTGCGGTGAGTATATGTATCTTTCGAGATAAAAGCATTGACAGAGGACGCACAGTGCAATTATCATCGCTCGCGGTGGCTCCTTCTCCGGCTTATCGGAATATTCGCCGTGGGGTGGAAGCGACGAAGGGTGGGATGCCGGCGAAGATTGGGAGGTGGAAGCAAAGGCGGAAAGGGTAGGTGAGATGTCGTTGGAGGAGGGTTCACTGAAGGGAGAACTTCTGGCCGAAGGTGATGTACGTCCCCAGTATTGAGATCGGCTGGAATAGATTAACGGGTCGGATCCGCCTTGTAGCTCGTCGAGGCGCGACTGAAGCCGAAAGACCAGACTCTCGAGTTCTTGAGTGCGGGATTGGGAGTCATTGAATTCACATGTGTCGTCTTTGGGGATGCGTATACAAGGGCCACAGATTGGATGCTATCGTGGTAGTCCAAAGTAAGCTTAGATTCGTCAGGACTCTAGAGGGCAGGACCTACGACTCCGTCCACATCTCTGGGACCCCCACTAGTCAGATTTGAGCGAAAGACGAAAAATCAAAGTGACTTGCAATTTTCAAATGTCTACAAAGATTGGAGCCTTAGTTCAGGAAAGGAATCCGTGAACGAACACCAGCGACGCACCTGCAGTTTAGGCAAGCTTTGCCTCTCTTCAAAGGCGGGCGACGATCCATTTTGTCGGTGGCCATGACCATGAGAAGTCGCGGAGGTTGACTGTGATATTGATGGGAGACGGATCCTGCGTCGAAGGACGTTGCATATATACGTTTTTATCATCCCTAGCACAGTCGGAACCAGATCCTGGCAAAAGTCGGTGAAGGTGGTGGAAAAGAAGCAACGGCTCACGTGAAGGACAAACGCCATCAACTCCGGCACTGATGCCGATTGGCGATCGGAGACCAAATATCAGCGGACCTCGAGTAAAAGTCGATCATCGCGCCTCCCGCCAGCGACAAAGGTACGCGAGGTATTCCGCAGTTACGAGTCGTTTGAAGAACACTCGAATTGCTCGCTACCGGCTGTGTGCACGTCGTCACTAGGCAGGGGCGAACAAACATGTACAAAATTGAACCAAAATTTGACCAAAATCCACAACATCGTAGATGATATGCTAGTTTCCAGCCAAAATCTCAGAAGCTCGCGGATGCACTCGGCGTCCCGACTTTGTGCTGGCATTATTATTATTAATTTATACGCGCGTCTTCGAGACCAGGATTAAAAATTTCCGCGTTGTCGGGCTTTATGAATCACAGTAAAAATCTTCGCTAGCTCCAATGATTCTATTCAGATTGCCTTCCTATCTAAAGGTCCTCATTGCCATCATGAGAGGCAAATCTTTTATTATCGTTTTATTCCTACGGGTACCTCGGCATCGGAATCTCGGACCCCCCGTATTAGTAAATTCTTGGTAAGTTGTACTTCGAACGCCACAGCGAAACTGCGTAGGTGCTCTTGATCAGGTTAGAATGCTACATGGATGTCAGCAGTCAAATGAAACACAAAATCCCTGTTACGATCGTGCCGATAGAGTGAAGGTGGCAGTAACTCTTACTCACTTAGAAAATACCGAGCGCTTCGCGCATTGCTTTCCTTTCTTTCTTTGTTTTGGAATCTCGGGACTGGAGGAGAAATGCCTGAGATCTCCACCGCTTTTGATCCATACAAATGAACCAATGTTAAATTTTTGAACCAGAGTCCACCCACATCAGAACCGGTGCGCCGAGATTATCAACTCCGATGTAATGTTGTGCAGCGTTACTATAAGACAAAAATCGCGGAAATCACAACAAGAGTGATCTGCAGCAATCCCAACCAACTTTAACGCCTACCCTTGGCTCTGTCAGGCATCAGAACCAAAAAAACATTGATCCCTGTGATGTCGACACCAATCGGTCTGCTGCGGCAGCCCCCAGAGATCAAACTTAGGTTCGGCTCCCCCACCGAGAATTTTTCCGCTGTCAACGAGTTCGATTTCATCTAGAGTACCAGAACTGTCCACCACATAAATCGATCCCGACGAAACTAAACCCTCGCTATCAAGCATCACTCTCCCTCGAGCCTCCTGATTCCGCCAACTTCATCTCATACCTCTCCCCCGGCGGCAGCGGCCTCCTCGGCCCCAACAACCGTCCCGGATGATCAACATTAAAACACAATCAACGCGAGCGCGACCATCGCCCCGTCCAGCCAATTAAAATACGTCTCGTTCACCATGAACGCACTGTGCCACCCCGAGGCCAGTTCGATGATTCGGTAGATGGATCTGTGCGTTGTAATTAATTATCAAGAAAGAAAGAGGCAAAATTGGATTTGGAGTGAGGGGAGGAAGAAGTGAGAAACGAACGCAACCCACCGAATGAAAAGCACGGCAGTGCAAATGCAACAGCAAATATCATGCGTTTGGTTTTGAGCTCTAAAGGCAGGCGCACGACGCTCTGTCCTCGCTTGATGGGACGATCTCGAGCATAGCGGACGAAGAAATCAACAGCGAGGCCGCAATACGTGATCAACGCCGCTGTGAGAAACCCCTAGCATGAGATATCCAGTAGCCTGAAATGATTTCGGTTTGGTCGCACCTAATTGAAAGGACGATCCCGGCGAGCATGATATGCGCGCCCTGTACAGTTGAAAATTCATTCAGCCGTTCGATCCAGTCACGTAGTATTTACTTGAACATACGAGTTGCGTGCGCTCAGCGGTAGTAGCCCCCGCAGCGATCGATCCGCCCGCGGCTTGCGATAGAAGCGCAATAATATCCTGCGCGTCATTGTAAACATCAGCCAATTAACCCCATCGCGAGCAAAGTTGAAATGAATACGCACGCAGGACAAGAAAATAGCCGTGTCTGAAGCCGCCAAACACATTAAACGCCTGGATTGAAGAGAAAAGAAAGAAAGCAACTCACACAACTGCGGCGGAAGCCAGGAATACACCGCCCCCAACTTAATCACAATCCACCCAAGAAGAACAAAATTGACCGCGATGAGCGGCGTAGGTGAAACCACGAGCGAGACAATTCTATACGATCCAACTTCAATACCGCAATATCACATTGAACAGAAGATGGACAAGTATAAGTATGATTCAAACTTGACTTCAACTTACTGAATCATAAACGCCTTATGCTGCAGAGGCGAGTAGCTACTCCACAGTCGTCCCGCCCATCCAATGACTTCTCCCAGTCCACAGAGACACGCGGTGGGGAGGAGCCACCACATTCGGTAGTGGATCGCCTGTGCGATGTGGAGCACTAGGATAATGAAGGTGAACGAAGGTGAGAATCTATAGAGAAGAATGCCGCATAGAAGGAAGGAAAGTACGCACAAGTGCTAAGCCCGAACACGACAATGAACACAATCGCGACGTATTTATGTGGGATGTATCCGTACTCCGTCATCTCGGGGGAGAATATCGGAGGATGACCGGCTGTAGCATTCACAATTAATACAATGACAATTTTAAGGAAGAAGATGAGAGGCGCTCACGAATCGTTGGGTCAGACATGGTTGAAACTTGAAACAGGCTGCAGTTGCGACGATTCGACGAAGAGAGAAGCAAAATTTAAAGCGATGAGAATGGTCGTCCACGTCTCACGTTTTTATGGCCTAGCGCAGTAGCTGCGCAGAAGGGTGGGCAAGAGCAGGTATCAGAGCGCAAACGGGGGTTTGCCTATTTCAAGCAGGAGGGATGAGTCATTGGAGCCTCGTAAGCGAGTGCCGTTCAGCCGGGGGCCGGGGGAGTCATCAGGATTTCGTCAGCATCGAGCCTTCCAAAGATTGAAAAATCAACAACGGAGTCGGTGTTAAGCCGTGAGACAAGCTTAAGATGGATTTGAGATGTCGTTGAAGCAGAGATGGACTGAGGTGTGCAAACAAATTCTTCGAAATCGTTGTTATCAGCAATCAATAAACCTGTACATAGATGGGTTAGGGTTAATGGCAGCATAACACTTCGTCGAGTCGGAGGACGCACCATACTCTCCTACACATCAAATCCCACCATCCCCCCTCCTCAACGTGTGCACACCTAACCCTCTAAAAACACCCAACCATCCAATCCCACTCGTCACCGCACCCAACCCACCCCCGCCAAGCCTACAACAAATTGATCCCAAAAACAACTCGATTCAACACCTTCTCGTCCTCCGCCTCATGTTTAAACGCATACGCCCCCACAGCAAAAGCGAACACCAAAACCGCCCACTGTAGCGCCGCGCGCGGGACCGCAAGCAGCGCGGCGGTGAACGTCAAGTCGAGGGGGGTCGGCGGGGCTTTGTACATGTGTGAGCCCGGCCCGCCATGGGTGGCGAAGAGCAGGTTGAGGTTGAGGTTGAAGAAGTAGAGGTATGAGCGCTGGATCGATCATTGGTATAAATAAGAAAGATTAGGCGTGATGTTAGACTATAGCTAAAAGAAAGAAGGAAGAAAGACGAACAGCGTCCTCGCGATCAACCTCCGTCTTTTCGCGGTGTTGCCATACACGGTGAAGCCCAATGATGAGGCTCATCAACGCAAAGAGCGACGAGACGATAGAGGCGGTGCGTTGGAGGTTGGTGAGAGTCTGTTTTTGGTTTAGTATGCTCTACAAACAGAACTGATTGACTATAAAGCGTAAAGCGTACTTACTTGGATACCCAGAAACGCGACATTAACCCTGGAACGGAATCCAAGGAAGTGTGAGTATGTAGACCTCCAATTTTTCTGATGGATGGATAAATCGACATACGATAGGATTACGGCGGCGACGAGGTTGGATTCTATAATTGATGAATGAATCCATGTAGCGGATGAACGGAGGTGAATCACAGCACGCACCTCCCCACTCCGCCAACAAACTCCTCACCATCGCGCGAAAGGCCGGCAGCTTGATAGCCCCCTTGCTGCTCATAACAGCGCTCAATCGGCCTCGATATTTCCGATGGTTTGCCAGAAGCATCAACCCGATCAAGAGATCCCACATTCGCACTGTCGCCTGGGTGGGAGTACTAGTACTAGTCATCGGGTGTTGCGCTCTCTGAGCTCTGGAGCGCGCGGTGGAGACGGAGAACATCACTTGTCCCATATGGTAAACTAACGCTGGAACGAGGTCGCCGGTGGTGGTGGTGGTGGGAGTGGTGGCTAGTTTAGCTGATGACTGAGCTCGAGGAGGGAGGCGGCGGAGCGGGATTGTGAAAGCTGTAGATTCAATATGTAATTAAGGTCATTCGAATTCGGCGTGAGAGGAAGGCCATATATGCATACCTTTCAGATACCGATACACCTCCCAAATGCGCTTCAGCTGTCGTTCGTCGAAGGGGAGTTCCGTAAAGTGCTTCTCCTTCTCGTCTGCAGAGAATGGTAAGATAAGAGACGGGCGAATGCGGGCAGGATCACTGAAAGCACGAACCATTCATTATAAGCGTCATCGCGTCGATGAATTCCTGTTCCAATGCTGGCGGCAGTCGGGTACGATGTTTTGCGAACTCCCAGAAATAATCCCAAGATTGGGAGCGGTGCAGAGTGCGGAGCTCTATTGTTGTGTTATCGGAGGACAGGAGTCAAGATTGTTTTGCTGCAAACCATCTTCTCCTTCTCCGCACTTGTAAATCTCGCCAAGCTTCCACGACGCAAACGTAATCCTCGTTTGCATATTGACGTTGTAGACGTGCATTTCCGCATCCTCATCGTCGATGGCGTCGAACCAGTTCCAATATTCTCTGTATTCGTGCATAATACGAGCTCGAGTTCTTTCATCCCCGGCATCGTCAGTCGTGACAAGCTTTCCGTCGTCGGAGGTCCAATACACGATCCCGGTAAAATTTGTGTGTTTCTTCCAATCGTGAGGCCAGCTAATACAAGGGTTTGAGTCAGCGGAGCAGAGGAGGCGAGAAACTGATACTCGCCTGATATTGGGTTCGTAGGTGCTCCAAGACCAAACTGAGCTAGTTTCATCTGTATCGGCGACCGACTCGGAGGACATAGGTAGAAGAGGAGATGGATAGATCGTTTGGTAGAAGCGACTGCGTTCTAGCATCCTCTTATTTCTACCAAACGATCTATCCATCTCCTCTTCTACCTGAGACCAGAGAACAAGGTATCCAGGGAGGTATCTGCTCAGCAGCGAGATGTTGTACTCAGTGTGGAATTAGAGCATCGGCATTGCGGCCAGCTGTCAGCAGTACGAGGCTGTAGGCACATATGGGAGCCCGTGTGTCCCAAGTGGTACCAGAGATGTCGTTCGTTGCTAAGAGAAAACAAGGCGTGCTAGCATGGGCACACGACCGATTCGAGGACAAGGGAGAAAAGAACAAGGCACCGTGTGAATGATGTGACGCATCTCGCAAACAAATCACCTGATGTGACACCTTAGTCTGACTCGGACCACCACCTCCCTGCGCCATTCTGCCGCTTCTCCTGTCCTCCGCATGGCTGTACTCGCTCGACTTGCCGCTTTATTCTGCTAGACGTCGCTTGTGGTTGACAAGCTACCACCCTTTGTCAACAACCCAAGAATTCGGACTCGCAAATTCCGAGCATTAAATTCCTGGTGTGCTGTTCTCGGCGAGATGTGTCAGTGATAGCAACGCATCGTATATCATTTATTATTCGGTTTAACCGGTAATCCCTAAATTTCTTTTGAAGCTCCCACTCTCCCAGCGACTTGCGACAGTATCCGCCTATTTTCCGCTGTTTTCTACTTCCGGACTTCGGGTTTGGATCTGTCATGGTTCCACCTTCTGGAATCCTTCATCCCATCCCGTTGCGTGTTCCACAGAATTATTTTTACGTACAACTTGCGCCGCTGCGATACGCCACTCAGGCTTTTGTTCCGGCTCAGCGCATCTTCATAGCTTTCAGCCCCTGCGTGCGTTCGCCCGCGATGAATGGATAATCAAGGCTAGCGACTTTCACGCAACTGAACGAAGCGTCGACTCCAGCAACCTCGTAGCTTTGATGTGGCTGCCTCTGCTATCCTCTGGCATCGGAATGAATCCCATTGTTCCATTGCACTTCGTATGGCGGTACGTTTACCACGGTTGCATGGGAAGAGGACCCGGCTCATGAACGCACGCCCATTACCTTCTGTAGGAAACGCATGACTCTTATACTTACTGAATACAAGTGGAGCTGTATATCTCAACGTAAGTAATCCAGCCCTTTCTCTTTCACGCTCTCGGGCTACCCAGACAATTAACAACGTCCCCCGAAAGAGTTCCCACCAACGCCCTAATATTCAGATAACCTCCCGCTAGAGACTCCCTCAAACTTTTATTTACCGCCACCCATCAAACCCTTTCATTTCAAAATTTATGATTCCACCCTCCGCGGACTTCTAGGCGACGGGCACGCATATCGCAGGTTATTTTCGTTCAATCGACCCCGTTTTCCACCTCTACTAGTGCAACACGCGGCGGGGCAGTCAATTCGGTTCGCAATCTTCTTCTTTGCCTGCAGGGTAGGTAGGATACATACATACTAATGGAAGCCAGCTTGAGCGTTGAATGGATTCGGCCTGTGCTTCGCCGCCGACACTCGTGGTGTGCTTTCTATAAAGACGAGTGCAAGTAAGTGGCCCTCTGCTCAGCCTCTCGCTATGCCCTCTTTCTTCGCTGCTCCTCAAAAACCGGGCAAATGCTCGTCGCGACCGTCGATCTCGTTGCTTCGACTTTTCGATAATCTGTATAAGCCGTCTCCCCCTCCACCTGCATCGAAGAACCTCAAAACAGGCAATGGGATCCGATTCTCAAAGTTCGGGTCTTTGTTCGTTGTCCAAGAGCCAGTACGCGTCCAACCTTTCGCCCCGGCTCGCAGAGGTAAACGCTCAATTTTTGTTTTGCTTCGCAACCACTAATTGCATTACAGAGTCTTCAGATTCTCATACTTTGCACTCCGAAGCGGGCTCTTCGAGGCAGAGTTTAGACTTCTCGTCGTCGTCAGACTCTGAACCTTCTACACCCGTTCTGGCCAACACCACCACCCCGCTACGCTCGGCTCTGAAACGATCGCCAACGAAAAAGCGCGCGGCGACAGAGCATCGCTTAAGTGGCACACGAGGTACGTCGCCTCTCACTTCTTCAGAACCATTAGCACGCCGTATCGAACCAAACCCCAGATCTCCGACACGTGTCCTTCGCCATCCCACCCCATCCTCATCCCCCAACCGACCCAACCTCATTCACCTTGCACCCTCTCTTCGCATACGTCCGCCCCACCAACCACGCGCCCATCTCCTGCGACATCCTCTACCCGCCCTCCTCACACACCATCCTCGACCGTTCCACCCGCTCTCCGATTTCGTACGAAACGCTCTTGGAACCCGCCACGCAGCCCCCTTTATACTCACAGCTCGTCTTGAAGAGCGAGTTGTTCCCCTGGGAGATCGTCGTCCGTCCCAACGCCGCCGCCACTGGCACTTCTTTCCCTTTCCCTTCGACGTCGCCGGCGAAGCGACGCCGCCACCGTGCCCCGATCAGCAATATCGACGTCCTATTCGCGCTGCACGAATCTTTGTCGGAAAAAGTGACACAAAAAGAGTGGGTGCGTCTGGGGCGGAATTCGCGGATACAACGCAGGCTGTCGCGTGCGTATGAGCGGAGATGCGCGACGTTGGGAGCTGGGTGGGATGAGGGGGTTCGGAGGGTGGATTGGTTGGATGGGAGGACGAGGGTTGTTGGGATGGAGGTTGTCAATGTGTTGTTGAGGGATCGGAAGGGGAGCGTCCTGAATTCGAACGCTCCGACTGCTGTGCTCATCTTCAAGACTCCGGTAGATTCGTGACGAGGGGTGAGGATGTAGGAGATAATTATTGTGTAAGGACTTGTCAGTTACGCGTTTGCTGTATGGACTGAATGTCAACGCATAGCGAAATTCACGTGGCTAATGATTGATTTGAGAGAAAGCTATATAGACGAAGTTATAGGCGGTTCACCCGGCAACAACAGAAAAGCAATCTATCGACAGCCTTGGTCTGAAACGAACCACCTCACCTCACTCTCGTCAGTTTGATTGAGCTTATTAAACAATTTTTACCTTCGGTACCTTGTCAGTCGTGCCGCGAAACGCGGGTTACTTGTTGAGTTACCTTCCATGTGCTTCATAGCATGCATGCGCGGCCACCGGAGCTCTGTGTAGCGCGAGTATTCAGGCCAATTCAATATGGATTTGCATCACACGGACGAATCAAACTTTAAACACAGAAAAATCACAAAGATTTCTCCCGTCGAATAAAGATCGGATGGGCTTGATGGAGAGGTCGTTATCCGTGTACAATTCGAGGCTCGAAAGTATCAGCGTCGACGACTGATGGACAAGCACACGCTTCTGAATCTGCCCCAGGTACAAGGCAGAATCGATGTTGATAACGTCCGGTCAGAAAAGCTTCAGCATAGCGCCGTCACCGGAGTTGACCTAGAGGGCAGTTCATGCGTGGTGAACGGAGAAGCATCAAATATTGAAGGTCGACTTTCGAGAGAGATATTAAGGCCTCCAGCCATTTCCGTTTATAAAAGTTTGACTCAGAAACGGGTTAGTAGTAAGTACGGGATTGAAACAGAAGCTTACCAAGGCATTCATTTACGACTGGGTTGGAGTCAAGTTACCACTGGACACGCCCAAAAGTTTGTTAGATTCCACGAGGAATGTTGAATTGCGCCGTAACTGAGGTACAGCAGTGGGATAACGGCCAGCGAAAACGAGAGGATGATGGAAAGAAGCAAACTGCGAGGTGGCACGTGGGAGGTCTGATGGCAACTGATGGCCGCGTCCGAACTCTCGACCCGGCAAATATAACCAGCCAATCGGATTCAATGCCGAGGCAATGACAAATCACTGCGCTCCCACTTGCCTCCAACGTCCACCGCCAGCACGAGAATGCGCGTGCTCCTGGTTGGACTCGTCCTATCTTCTGTTCATGGCGCGACGTATGCCAGCCAGATCCCTCTACATGCCTCTCCAGTCTCCCTCGAAGCTTCCAAATTACCAGAATTCGATTGGAGCAATTTGAGAGCCCGTCCGAATGCCAACGCTACTGGTCATTTTATCTTCGATACAGTGAACTCACTGCTTCAACATTGGCCACATACTCGATATAGGAATGGTATGCACCCGCAAATGAACGACTGTACCTGTTTACCGACTAATCATGCGCGCGTTTTCTTTTTGCGGCAGGTCACAGCATCGTCCCCGGCACAATACCCATCGGGACCCTCCTGTACCACGGACGCGAACTCTCTTGATCAGAACCATCATCAAGCCGCAAAAACAACTACTAGCTCCCGTATAACTCTGCAATGCCTCCTCAGGAGGGATCGGTTTCCGCCCCGAGGACGGGTACTTCAACAGTGATGCCCGCCGACCTCAAAAGACTGATCGAAGATGGCAAGAAATCTCCAGCCAATGCCGCCAGCGCCCTCCGCTCTTTGATGCCCAAAAATTGGAAGGAATCACAGAAAATGGCTTTTACGTCCCTCACAAACTATTTGGAGGAGAAATGCAAGGATAGGCCCCCACATCAAGGTGAGGGACCCGCTCTTACTCTCGACGCGCTTGTCGACCGCCTTGGGCCCATGGTCGACTCGGCCGTCGAGAAAGCCGTCGCACGACTCCCGCCGAAAACATATGCAAATGCGGTGCGAATGACTCCCCGCCCTCGCCCAGACACGTCGGACTTTGAGGTGGTAATCAACACTACGAAAGTAGCTGAAGACCACCTTCTGCGCACGGGTACAACGACGCAGATCCAAGACGCAGTAACCAAAACCCTTCGGGAATTGGATGGGCACTTCTCACCGGACTTTGTATTACACAATGTACGGATTGGAAAGGGGAATAAAATCATTTTGCACGCGGCAAATGCATCTGAGGCGGAGAAAATGCGGCGGCTTCAAGGGAGTTGGGTCCCTCGCCTGGGGGCGGGACTCACGGTGAGCGAACGCACATTCAGCGTTACCGTTCATGGTGTTCCCGTTGGTCTCATAGATCCGGCTGGCGGCGCTACGGCTAGCGTACTTCACGGCGCGAACCGATCCTTCATTCAGCACCCCAGCCATATCAAGTCTATCCGCCACCTCCAAGGTGCGGCACGTACGCAACGGTCCAACAAGACACACTCATCGGTGGTGGTGTCTCTTACCGATGCTCGTGCGGCTGACGACCTCATCTGCCACGGCACCTCATTCGACGGTCAACACTTTGCGACGGAGAAATACATTCCCCTGGCTCTGCAATGTTACGGTTGCCAACAATTTGGACACATAGCCTCCGCGTGCCCATTCAAGTCCGACCCATCACGAGTTCGGTGCGCTCATTGTGCCGACAATCACGCTACGAAAGACTGCTCATGCCCAAACCACCCCACCTGCTCCTCCCGCCGCTCCTGCGCCCACGTCAAGGCAAAATGTGCTAACTGTGGGGGTGCCCACAAGTCATTCGACAAGAATTGCCCCGTCAAAGCTGAAGAGACTGCTCGCCTCGCTGCCCTGCACGGCGGGGACACAGCTTACCACGACCCGGCGTATGACCCCCACCGCTCCCCCCCGCGACCCGCGGGGTGGACGGCCTAGATGCCGCACCCATCGTTGCCCCGAGTACACATGAAGTCGCTAAACTGCCGCAAGTCTGAATACATAATGCACAACTTTCTTAATGATCCCTCCACCCAAAATTTCGACTTTCTACTCCTCCAAGAATTACCTTACTCTATAGCTACACGATCCTTCTGGAAACCCGACAAATGGATACCTATCTTTCCCTCAAATTCATCCCAAGCCTCACGAAACTCCCCTATACGTAGCCTGATACTTGTTTCTCATAGAATCAACTCCAACTCGTACTCACCCTTTACAATACCAAGCCTCGATGTAGTGGGCTTGAAGCTCACGACCCGACAACACACGATATTCCTTTTTAGTGTATACAACGACTGCGAACATAACCATACTATACATTTATTAGATACTTTATTCTCTTCCCTTGCCCCCTCTTCCCTGTACATACTTCTCGGCGACTTCAACCGGCACGATGTGGTGTGGGCGGGTCCCCTCTACCCCGAGCGAACTAACCGGGACTCCAACCGTCAACTCGCAGCTCCGCTGATACATCTCATGGGGACGTACCACCTTGCGCAGGCTCTTCCTCCCGGCACTCCAACTCACTACTCAGAATCCGCTAAGAGCTGGTCGACCATAGACCTTGCCTTCTTGTCCGACGACCTCTCCCCAACTGTGGCTCGCTGCACGGCAACAGACATGTACGGGTCAGACCACACGTCCGTCGAGCTCATCTTGGACTTGGATTTGACCCGGAATCAGTTCGTGCCTCGACCCATGTACCGGAAAACAGACTGGGATGAGTACTCCAAGGACCTCGAGTCACGTCTAGGCAGTACCATCTGGACGCTTGACTCCCGAGAATCTATTGACACAGCGGTCTCGGAGCTTACCAGCCACATCCGGGAGGCGCTCAGGAAACACACACCTATGTCAAAGCCAAGCCCATACGCAAAGCGGTGGTGGTCACCGGAATTGACGGAATTGCGCAAAGAACACAAACACGCTTCCCGAAAAGCCAGCACCAGGAGCGCATCAGCAGCAGACAGGGAAGACGCCCGAATGAAGCAGCGTACCTATTTTGCGGCAATTCGCCGTCAAAAGCGTCGTCATTGGCGGGAGTGGTTGGAGCAAGCTGACATGCAGTCGGTGTGGCTAGCCAACAAGGTTGTGTCGGCCCCGACAAATGTTATGGCTTCGCGTACGCCACCTCTCAAGAAGCCCAACGGAGAGGTAGCTGAGACGGCGGAGGAGAGTATATATCAAGTTCGTATGATAGTAGGATTGAGAGCAGCGTGCCAAGTTCGTAGGATTTGATGAGAAAACTGAAAATTTCGTAGGATTGACTGATTTAGAATACCAAGTACATTAATCAGTGGGAAATTGAACTGTGCAGCCAGATTCGGCACTGCGGCATTACTTGTTCCGTAGTTTGCGCGAAGGGGACCGATCATTCGCGGCCCTCCCCTCCCTCGCTGCGCTCGGGGGGTCCCCCGAACCGTGCCGCTCAGATCGGCACTCTAAAGCCTCGTTCGCGCGGATCACTATGTCTTTCACCCTAACCCTAACCTGTCGGGGCGGTATTACACTGTTGATTTCCGGAGTTAGGGCGCGCTCCGCTTGCCCTAACTCCTCGGCATGAGGTTGTTTTGGCCTTCGGCAGTCTCTGTTCCGTGCTGGCACCGTCGAGTGCCGGAGTTTTGGTGCGCTCTAACTCTCTGATGGCTTGAAGCTGACCTTTGCATTTGTTACGTGTGCTATTGGGGCTCAATTTGGCAAAAGATGCTGTAATAAAAGGCAATCCTATGAACTTGGCAGTTTTCCCATCACATCCTACGAACTTGGCACGCCGATCCCAATCCTACTATCATACGAACCTGGCTGGGGCTCGGCGGAGGAAAAATGCGAGGTCTTGCTCGAGACTTTCTTCCCCACACCCCCCGCTGCTGACACATCAGATATCCCTAACACCAGATATCCCACACCGATGGCACTGGAGGAGGTCAACGAAGCAGAGGTCGGAAAGACAATTGACGACCTCAGCCCGTTTAAAGCACCGGGAATTTCGGCGATACCGAATGTGGCTATCCAAAAAGCGAAGTCGGTCCTCGCCCCAATCCTCGCGCGCCTCGCAAACACATGTTTCCGCAGCGGCTACCACCCGAAGTACTGGAAAATCTTTAGTACGATAACACTCAGGAAACCGGGGAAGGACGATTACTCAGCACCCAAAGCGTACAGACCAATCGCGCTCGAAGACACCTTGGGAAAAGTTGTCGAGGCCATTGTAGCCAGACGGTTCATGACCTACGCTGAGGAAGCTGATCTGCTCCCCAGCACCGCGTTCGGCGGTCGTCCCGGACGCACGACTACTGACGCCGTCCTTCTTCTCGTGCAACGCATCAAGGACACATGGCGCCGCGGAAATATTGCATCGGCTCTTCTCCTCGACATCTCACAAGCCTTCCCAACGGTATCGCATGAACGTTTGATCCATAACCTTCGCAGACGCGGACTCCCCGAAGAACTAGTCAATTGGGTGGTCAGTTTCCTCACGGATCGCGAAACCACCCTGGAGTTCGACGACTTCGTGTCCGCACCTAAACGTGCATCGTTTGGCATCCCCCAAGGCTCCCCCCTCTCTCCCATCCTCTACCTCTTCTATGCGGCCGACCTCCTTGAAATATGCGACCCGCGAGACAAGCACCAGCTGGCGCTCGGCTTCATTGACGACACCGCGTTTCTTGTGGAGAGTACGAGCATCACGGAGAATCTACAGCAGCTCTCGAAACTCATGGAGAAGAGCCTGGCGTGGTCGGACACTCACGCATGCAAGTTCGACATTAAAAAATTCCAACTGGTACACTTCACGAGGAACGAGAGACGGTACGACGCGGCCCCGCTTCAGATCGGTCAAATCACGGTCACGGCGGCGGAGACAGCCACATACCTCGGTTTGATACTGGACCGTAAGCTTCGGTGGCGCCAGCAGGTGGAGAAAGCCATTGGGAAGGGCACGGCTGCGGTACTAGCAGCTTGTAGGCTCACCCGGCCGGCATTTGGCATGCCCCCCCGATTTGTTCGCTCCATTTACGTGTCGGTTGTCCTGCCTAAAGCCCTCTATGGTGTTAGCGTATGGTACGAACCGATACGACAACGGGAAGGGAGTACGAGGATGAAGGGGTCGGTGGGAACAGCAACCCGGCTCGCCAGACTCCAACGTACCGCGACGCGACTAATCACGGGTGCCTTCAAAACAACGGCGACGGACGCGATGGAGTACCACGCGTTTGTTCCCCCAATGCGCCTGAGGCTGAACCAGATGGCCCACTCTGCCGCAGTACGGCTCGCCTCGCTCCCCCGTTCTCATCCTCTATCCAAGCATGTCAGGTGGTGCAGCACTCACTACGTTCGTCACCACAGGACACCGATCCACGAGCTCTTCAACGCGTTCCCAGATGCACGCGAGGCCGAAACCATCAGCGCTATACCGACCCGAGGGACATGGCTCCCGGAATTTAGCTGGCACATTGCGGAATCCACAGAAGTTGGGATCGAGGAGGCAGAGGCGTTGGAGCGCGACGAGCACACTCTTGTAGTGTATAGTGATGGCTCAGGGTATGAGGGCTGCGTGGGAGCAGCGGCATTTGCGCGGGACATACGCGGGAAAACACACAAACGCCGCTTCCACCTTGGTTCTGACTCCCACCACACCGTCTTCGAGGGTGAGCTCGTTGGAACGATTCTCGCTCTCGACGTCATTCGAGCAGCTCGCCACTCCGGCCCCTCAGTAATCCTCCTCGACAACCAAGCTGCGATCCGGGCTCTGGCCTCGCGGCCCAACAATCCCGGTCAATACATTGTGCAAGCGTTCCACGACCAGCTTGCAACCCTCCTCAAGCATCGCGGGCCTTCTAGTGTACGCATTGCCTGGGTCCCGGGCCACAAGGACGTTGAGGGAAACGAGGCGGCAGACGGAGAAGCCAAAGCAGCAGCGACGGGTGGTACGCCATCAAACACGAAACTTACCCATAAAGTCCAAGCACTAAAGACTACACTCCCGGCTAGCGCGGCGGCCCTTCGTGCTTCACAAAAGGTCCTCTTGCGAAGGCTTTGGTCTCAGCAATGGACAGAATCGCATCGGGGTGCCAAGCAGCGCCGGTTTGACACCCGCCCCCCTGGTCGTTCTGTTCTTCGACTCTACCGCGACAGACCTCGAAAAGACGCCTCCCTCATCACCCAGCTACGCACAGGCCACGTTGGCCTCAACGCATTCCTCCATCGCATACACGCCGTCGACTCACCAAATTGCCTGCGCTGCAACACCCCCGAAACCGTCTCCCACTTCCTCTTGTCATGCCCCCGATTCCGGGATGCCCGTCACACCCTTCGCACCACGCTCAAAAAACCATTATCCCTCTCGCTTCTCCTCGGCAGTCCCAAACACACCACAACCCTCCTCCATTTCATCCACTCCACGAAACGTTTCCCACTTTACCATACCGCACCGTAAATACACACATATACATACAGTAGTTACATTCTACCCGGGCCTCGGCCCCTCCCACCCATGGGCACGCATCCTCTTTCGCCCCATGAACCCACCTCCACTCCCGGAAATAAAAACCACGAAGATATTACCCACCCGCATACTAATCATCTTACTATCCCTTCACTTTACTTTCAAAACTGATTGATACTTTCACGTAGAACACACCGTATGTTAGATATTAGCAGAGTAGCTACATAAGCCCTAAAGGGCTTGAAAAGTTACAATAAAACTGATTTCAATCAAACCACGGACGCGCTGACGCGAATTTACCACCGATCTCCGAGTGGACGTCAGTGGACCCGGAGCATTCGTTCCCGTTTTGTCAAGACGGCAAAGAGAGGAATGGGACTATCGGTGGATGCTGGCAGCTGACTTTGGCTGCGACTCGGCCGTTGAAGGTGGTTTATTTTGATGGGTCGAGCGCTGCCAATATGCCGGATGGAGGGACGATGGATGCGCAGGACCTTTTGGTATGGGGGAAGGTCGATCCGGCGCGTTGGCTGGATGAGCGCGCGAGGTTGAATGGTCTGTGTGAGTGGGGTAAGGACTTCGGGATAGATGGGTTCGTTCGGTATGTAACCTTTGCTTTTCTCATTTCACCACGGCTCATGGCGGGTTTTAAGCATGGAGATGGACTTGTGAGTCTTCTCGTTTTGCCAGAATAATTCCTCTTACGCCGGATACAACCAGCGAAGTCATGATCTGCGACTTCTCCCAGGGTCTCGAGCTCGTCTCGGCGGATTATCTCACAGCATGGTGGTCCCGCCACGTTGCCCCTCCGCAATTGCGACACAATCCAGCCTCCTTATTCCATTCAGCAAACATCCCCGGCCGTGGCGGATCCGACGACAGCCCATTCCCCGCTGTTGACATCATGATGTTTTCCGCCGTACAAGCGGGAACATGGAGGGATCACTATCCTGGCGATACGCGAATCCAGCTCGACCTCACGAGGTTCGTTTCCTTCTATGACACGAGCTTTGTCCCGTCTTTGGTTCCGCGGCGGCAACACGTTGAGCGGTGGGAGCATAAAGTGGATGGGATTTCTGCGAGCGATCTGGAGGCGGTGAAGAAACGTCTTGCGGGGGTATTGACGGACGACGTTGACACTGCGAAGGGGAGCGGTGTCGACTGGAGAACGCTCTATCGCGTTCTTCTCGACCGGTACGCTCAGCGACTTGAGCTAGTGGAATATCTTCTCGACACCACGACAACGCACGATACCCTCGATCGAGTAGCGAAGGTTCAAGCGCAGCTTCGTATCATGTTGACGCCGTACATTCTTTTCACCGCAAGACCTTCGTCGCCTTATGTCGATGAATCGTGGGCATTGCCGGTGTGGAGAGGATGCGCGACGAAGCATACCGAGTACATTCATCGGAGCAGTGCACTGCAGGCGCGGCTTACCGAGTCGGAGAGACTCTTGCTTCATGCGTTGGATGAGACGAGCAGCGAGATTTGTCGTGTTGTGGTGCGGATGTGGGTCGCAGGCGTGCATGCTGGGGTTGATCGACTGCTTCCTCGCGAAGATAACACGACACTGACGAAGGGCCTCGTCGAAGGCTGGCGGGACGAACATAACAATCTCATGGCGTGGCTCGATTGGGGAGTCTGGGTGAAGTGTCGTCCCGCGTGTGGCGCAGAGGTGATTCATTCTATCGTATGCTGTTCTCTGAACTCGAATTCTAACGCGTCTTTGTGTACACTCAGGAAATGTGCTATCTTCCGACTTGGCCGTTTTTCTGGGATAAGATGACAGATCCGAAACCGAGGGATGACCGGTGGAAGCGACCGCAGCCGCGTTGTATTCGCAAGTTTGCTCCGTATTCACAGTTGTGAGTTACTTTGTAGATGGTAGATGGCACCCACCGGTAGATTAGATGGTGGCTTACAATATCCGCCGTGTGTCTCAGTTCCACCATGAACCATCAGCTTTTTCACCGCCGGCGAATATTGAATCTGTTGGTGCCTCTGTCCCCAAACCCTTTCCCGTTGTTCATGATGCTTCCTCCCTCGAATTGATTTCTCGTTTGCGTATGGCCAATACTCTGGCCACTAAGTCAGTTTTCGACCAGTGAAATATTAATCATAATCATTAAGATAAAATATAGACGATCTCAATACATGTAGAGCGAGGGTATTTCTGTGGCAGCGTTTTATTCTTCCTCCAACAAATGAATTACCGTCCGGGTATTGGGGCGATCACGGAAGTCTTCGGCCCAAGCCTCAGTGACTAGATCGTACATCGTATCGGTCATCGTGTCAGGCTGTTCAGGCCGAATGCCACGCAGAATATTGAACATGGCTTGAATTTCTGTGACCTCGGCGAACGGCACCTTACCGGTTTCCAACTGAAGAGCGAATTTCATGATCAGCACAATGTACAACAGAGTAAGGGGAAAGACCTACTTCAATGCACACACAAGCAAATGCATACACATCGGTAGCGCGGGTCTTAAGGAACCTCTCGCATCCAAATTGCTCTGGGACTAGTAATTCAGGAGCAGTCCATCGCAAGCTGCCAGCATGATTCGACCCAGAGGCTATGGCGGTGCTCGTGATTTGTGGATCTCCGTCCTGGATTGTGGTCGCCAGACCAAAGTCGGAGAGACATGCATGGCCGTCGTCGGTGACGAGAATATTTCCGCCTTTCAAATCTCCATGGACGATATTCATCGAATGAAGATAATGGAGGCCTTGTGCGATTTCGAGGGTCTACAAGGACAGGGATTAGGAAATTTGAGTACTTCACGAGAATCAATCAAACTCGCCAGTCGATGGATGTCTGTTCTTCCGCGATCGGCGAGAAATTTGAGGATTGTCCCGTGCTTCATCCAAGGGGATACCATGCAAAACGAAGAGGGGAACGAATGCCGGTCGATACCAAGGAAAGGGAGAATATTTGGATGTCGCAAACCCTGCCAGACTAGTGCTTCTCGGCAGAATTTCTGTTAATTACAGTGATAGGGTTCAGCTCACTTGCAGCAACGACATAGCAATCAACTTACCATACGCTTTGGATTCCTTAACTCTGCGGTGAATGTCCGTATGCGTTTGAGAGCGACGCGTTTCCCGTCATAAAATGCACAATATACGTCCCCGAATCCGCCTCCGAAAGTAGGATGCTCGTCGGGATCGTGTACTCCGTTGATAAAGAGCGAGGTGGGGAGTTGATCCTGCGCTTCAGAGATTCGCTGCATTAATTTACGCGCAGTGTTGGCGGATGTGGCGTTTGGCAATGATCCGCAGTGTAATATCTGGAACAATTATTACTTTGCTTGAGATTTAGGGATGTAAATGGTAACTGAGGCACATACATGTTGAACAGCGTCGAGGAACGCTTGTGCGTTTTCGCCTTGAAGTCGCAACGCGGCATGCCTCGTCTCGCGTGAGTCAAGGATGTTCTTGAGGCACAAAGCCATTTGAGCTTCAGAATCTTCGTGGCGGGTATCTTGCTCGGAAAAACTATCCTGTGATGTTAAAGCTCCACGATCCTCCCATAACGACATGAAGTTGCGAAGGTGTGCCGAGGGACTGGATTCTCCAGAAGTCAACATGCGCGGAGAGGAAGAAGATGGTTTAGGAGCAGCAGACGAGGAATATGGTCGCGATACTCGGTCTCGTATTGGCGGTGGGTCTGCGGAGGATGCGACGACGGTTTGCAATGAGTCCGAGCGTGTTACTGCAGCAGGAGAAGAGTCAATCGTGTCCACGTCCGGCAAGAGCTGGTGCGGGGGGCTCGAAGGCGTCGCCGTCATCGTCACTCGCGCACTATATGCATCCCAGGCATCACGCCATTCTCGAGCTGTTTCAGCCATACGAGCTTCCTCTTCCCGTTCCGGTAAATCTTTGCGTCTTTGGCGTCTACATCCCTTATCAATCAATGGGCTTATAAGAGTTGCTGGATCGTTATTGAAGATTCACCTTGTTGAAGTATCCGGGTAGACTGGTACGGCCTCTGGATCCGCTTCACCGCGAGCATAGCGCTCGTAGATCTTTGTAATTACCGGCTTTAATCGTCCGATTTCTTGTAGAGCGTCGTGGCCATTCTTGCTTGGTGATGAGTTCCGAAAATCGATTCGGGAAAGATTCGAGACACATACCTCCGTCAGACTGGTTTTCTCCTCGAAACTCAAAACTTCCGAGCCGTAATCTGCATTCGCGGGTATCTTATCAAATATCAAGCCAGCTGCGCGCCAGAACGCAAGAAAAGACCGCTCCAAATCTTTTCCAATCTGTGTCGTGACTATTACTTCTGCCCCACTTGCGTCGAGAAACGGGGCTCCGAGGCTCCTGGCGTCGTGGAAATCCTGCTGGGCCGTGCGAACGAGGTCCCGAAGAGACAGATCGCTGGGCTGGGGTTTCGAAGCCTCGATTTGAGCGAGCTCGAGGAGCTCAGGGACGGTATAGGGGCGGGATGCTCTGACGCGGGGAGGCATTGTGGGGGGAAGAAGTAGAGCGACAGTGAGTACAAATGACTTGCCTAGTTGCACTGCCAGCGTCGGAAGGACACAGCCCGCGAGTGCCGTAAAAGAAGGGAATTAAACCAATTCTGTACCGGCAATTGTGCCGTTTAGGATGATAGCTTCTGCCAGTCAAGTAATAAGAGCGAGTTGGAGATATTTTGCGAATGAGGTTGCTCGTTCAGATAAAGTATGACACTCACTTTCAGCGTTAGAGCGTTCACGAAAGACTGAATGTGTGCGGGCAGAGACGAGCCGTCAATGTCAGTCCATTGCACGGGAGGAAACCATTCAAGATCCGAATCGGTACATACCCAGGCTGGGCTCACAAAATGCAGGTATACTGATGCAAATCGTGTTGAACTTGTTGGGTTTCGGAGGTTGATTGCAAGCCCGCCGTGGAACGCGCTACCGATTACTGTCGCGTTTGACACAGGATAACCAAATTCAATCGGCAAGCAAAGTGTCCAAGATGCACATAAGGATCCTTCAAGTTTACATAAATTGGAAGGCGAACAGCAACTTGCAAGAGGTATCCACAGGCAGTCATCATCATGATGATCTCGCCCAGGAGCGAGTCTAGAAGTGATAGTCGCCAGCTTGCGAGGGAAGAGGCCCAAGTAGAAAACTCAGACCCGCGATTTCAGAACAAATTTTCGTCCTACCAAGTCAGACTCTATGGGATAAATTATGGCAGTCGGGAAACGTTTCGACGATATTTGAATTTGCAGTGACCGTCCTATAGGCCTTAAAAGTGGGTCGGCGGACCCTATAGCCCTTTTTAAGGGCAAAGGCCTATAGCTCTAGGGCTTTATAGGCCTATAGATGTCACGTGTTAGCGATTGGACCACATCTCGAGCCGCAGTTTTTTTGGAAGAAAAACTTTGAAAACTCAGCAAAATTTACCTTCATATGAACTGAACCGCTGTTCAGCACCTCAACCAGTGCCACTCACCTCTCTGGATGCCTCGGTTGACTGGAGCAAGGACCATGTGACTTTATAGCCCTTTTTAAGGCCTTCAACCTCGTCCGACGAATGCTATAGGCCTCATTATAGCCCACCTATAGGGCTATAGCTTTATAGGCCTTTGCCCTTCGGCCGGTCACTGTGAATTTGAGATCAGCCTTGAATATTCGTCACGGTGTCGCAAAATAGCAGCAGACTGAGATGCATGGTTCAGACGTTGATCCAAGTATTTCACAGTATTAATTGAGGTGATTTGCCAGCGCCAAGACCTAAGAATTGTGTGGAAGATGAGCGTAGACGACAAGAGGGGTGGTGGCAGTGTTTTTCATTGCTCTTGTTATGTTCGGCTTTTCGGCTGTTTTGTGCCGCAATTGGATTGTGAGGAATGATTAAATCTATCTCATCGCGGGGGTACCCGCAGAGATTTTCGTGAAAGTTTGCTGTTTGAATCTGTACTCATACATTCCATTTCCCGCGAAAAGAATAAGACAACGAAAATCGAAAATCGAACCCCGAATTGATACCCATGGGCCATCGAGGTAAGGGATAACTCTGATGTTGAAGTTTGGCTATAAGGGACTAGATGTCACAATCGAAGTCGTAAAACTGTAAACTGAAGACGAAAACGAAGTCACAGTGAATTGCGGCTTGGGTACGTCCAATCTGTCCCGATTCTGCGGACATACTCTTCGCCTCCAGTTGCACTAGGTCGTTTCCACCTCACAGGCTTCGAGTGACGAAACGACTTCTTGTGTGCTAGGTCGATCTCGACGATCTTCAGCCCATGCAACATGAACCACATTCCATATCGGGTTTGACATGGAATTCGGCCGCTCAGGGCGCAATCCATCCAATGTGTTCAGCATGGCTTGGGCGTCAGTTACATCCGCGAACGGAGGTTTACCAGTTTCGAGCTGCAATATGAGTATCAGTAAGCCCAATTCACATTCGATAAATCGGCGCAAATGTACACCTACCTCAATACAAACGCACGCGAATGCATATACATCCGTTTCTCGTGTCCTGACGAACCTTTCACAGCCGAATTCCTTCGGTTTGATAAGTTCGGGCGCCCACCATCGAACACTGCCCGCATGGTTCGAGCTGGAGGTGATTTTAGTAATCTGCGGATCGCCCTCCTCGATCATAGTCGCCAATCCGAAGTCAGAAAGGCACGCCTTGCCATCGTCTGTAATGAGGATATTGGCTCCCTTTAAATCACCATGCACAACATTCATCGAATGTAGATAGTCGAGTCCTTTTGCGATTTGGAGGGTCTTGCATGAATTAAATTGAGTGAGTGGTACGCTGCATAATTCGATGTCAAACTTACCAGTCTGTGAATGTCAGCCTTCCCGTGGAAGGCCAAGTAGCTTGTAATCGTTCCGTTTTTCATCCAGGGGGAGATCAGGCAGAACGACGAAGGAAAAGATTTATGATCGATGCCGTGGAAGGGGAGTATGAAATCATGGCTCAAGCCTTGCCACAAGAATGCTTCGCGACAAAGTTTCTGAACCAAGGGATATGTTCTCGGTAATCCTCATTGATAGAATTATTCAACTCACCGACCGTATCTGTTTTTCCAATTGGTCGGAGAATTTGCGGATGCGTTTGAAAGCAACGGGTCTACCGCGGTAAGCTGCCCGATATATGTCGGCAAACCCACCATGAAACGTGGGATCTGACTCCTTATCGTGTATGTCGTGAACGAACAGCGACTTCGGAAGTTGATCATGGGCTGCACAAATTTTCTGCAGCAAAGTTCGAGCCATGTTATTGTACACCGGCCGCGGCAGTGAGCCGCAGTTCAACACCTGAAAGCACAATGCAGTTTGTGTGGATACTGTAATCAGTCGATATCGCAGAAAGACATACATGTTGAACGGCATCCAGGAATGTTTGCACCTTCTCGCTCGGAAGACGCAATGCAGCATGCCGTGCAAGGGTGTGCGGAAACCAAAAAAAAATACCTAGGGCCGTTTTTCTCAAAACCGACCCCTCGGCCTGAACCACCCTACCACGTAAGCATTACGTAACGTCCCAATCGGGTAATTTTTCACGTGGGTAACTGCCGGATCAAAATTGGATTGTCTTTTTTGCGTCTTTTACAATTTTTACCGGCTATTTCACTCTGTTTGGAGGTCCTATAAGGTGTAGTAAAGTACATCCTTCATTCAACTTCCTCCACCGGAGTGTAAAGCACCTCTTCAACCAGTTTTCTGACAGCAATAAGATCCCCCGTTTTGATGAGATTTTTGACACGTTGCGCAAGGTGGCGACGTTCGGAGGTGAGAATCCGACGTGGCTCAGGCATCCGGCTGCCGAGCTCGCGCATCCGTCCGAAAATTGCTTCTATACGATCGGTTCCCGACAAAACCGGTGGGTCTTCTTCGGCAGACCGGGTGGCGGCAGGATGCAGTGTTTTATCCTGGGCCAGAGCATCGGCCATCCTGGCCTCGGTAACTTCGGCTTCTTCCCATGGTATTAGCATTGGAATCTGAAAACATTCTCAGAGGGGGATAAGAACATAGAGAAGCTTCAAGTACACCTACCTCATCCTCTATGCTCTGGGAGGCAGGGGTACACATGGTGGTGGAAAAAAGAAAAGGTACGCGTGCTGCAGCTTTGATGCCTGATTTAAAAACAAAGTTTGATAATTCCGAAAGGAAAGCCGTAAACATTGGGTGCGGGACGGGTGATGGCACCCTTTTGGGAGGGTTATCGGAGCCAGAGAACACAGAAAGAGTTGTTTCTTGCTGAATTTAGCCTCCCAGAACTGTTTTCTACCCTCAAAGAAACAATCAATTTTTTTTTTTTTTCGACCCTCCGGGTCGAACCACCCTCCCTGCCCTAGGTCTCGGCTTGACGGGCCGGCACACCCTTGATGCCGTGCGTCTGTGGAATCAAGAATTCGCGTCAAGTGCCACGCTATGTGAGCGTGAGGACCTCGATCCTCCCACAAAGTCAGCAGCTCATTCAGATGCGCGTGCGGGCCGTCCATGGCTCGTTCTTGAATAAGGCTTGTTTCCGATACAGCTTGACTCGTTAGAGGGTCCATGTTGGTAAGAGTTACAAGGCGATCGGATGCGGCTTGGAGCTCTTCATTGGTAAATAGAGACTTCAAATCTCGATGCCTGGACATTTGTTGAAGAGCGCGAAGGAAAATCGCGATATAACCTTGAGAACATTATATCTGAGTCAGAAATAAATATATTCCAATTTGGCGTGGATACCTCTGATGCGTTGCTTGTGCTCAACTGTCCTCTGGGCATCGCCGAGAACGTCCAGACACTCGCCACAGACTGCACTGAGAACAGACTGTAGTTGAACAGAGATGTCCGTTCCTTGACGAATGTCTAGGCCACGAAGAAAGTGCTCGAATGCGACCTTATCTTCCATGTTTTGTAGAGCCTCCCAGAAGTTACCAGTCAGGCGACGTGATATTTATTTGTGACTCGCGTACTTTGACAATAGCCTCGATGACGACCCAAGTCGCTTCCTGCCCACGGGAAACTGGCTAGGCAATCGCTTAGCGTGCATGGACCTTGATTCAGAGATTTTTGATTCGTACCGATTCAGGTTCGGCGTCGGCGGCTGCCTTGCCCATCGCAGTCTCGACGAATGGAATCAGTATGCTGCTCAGAGCAATTCCTTCAGTGACGCAATGCTGTAGAACACCTGCTCCCGAATTCGCGTCGAAGCGTATGGGCTCAGTGTGCTGGAGATGCGAAGCGATATCTTGCGTGGCTTTGGCGGCCGCGGATATTATATTCAGCCAGGACATGGTTTTGGGGGGGGAGGATTGCGTGTCACTATGGGGGGTGAGAGGCAAGTTAATGTGGGCAGAGCAATGCACGCGCCGCGTGTCTTGAGGAAGCAACGAAGCTGTAAGGCTGTAAAGATGGCAGACTATAAATAATTAACGGGTGGCTCGAATTCAAGATCGAAGGACTTTTTTTTTCTAAGAGCGTTCAAATATTGCAACAAGACGAGTTTATCCAGGAAAGCTGCTTCTGTAGGAAACGCCCGGGCCGTCGCACCAGTTCCAAGCTTGTGTCAAGCCATTGCGTAGGACTGTGGCTGATTTATCCAGCTGCGTGATTTAGAGAAACGGGCCGGATACGCACTAAATTCTCCCTGCTGCCAATCCGATCGTCCGTCAAGGCATCTTTGTTTACTAGTAGGACGGTACAGTATTAGCCGCTCAGAACCAGTCTAGCGCTGGCCAAATACGAATATAATACGCATTTTGGCGTATTGTATTCATATTCATATCATATTTGCCTCATGAGCCTGTATCGTATTCGTAGTATATTGTACTCATAATCACTGGGTTGAATATGAATATATTTTGAATATATTCAAATATATTTTCCGTCTCAAAATTTTCAACGAAGTGCTCAGAAACGGGTCAAATGAGTACAAAGTCCCCTTTCCTACTGCTGGAATGCATTTTGTTGCATCTCTACAGATGAATTTGCCTCCCAACACTGAGAGACGACACCAAAATCAACTATGATGATGCTCAGTGTTCACCCGAGATGCCCGTGTATGCCTCGGAACCATTGCCGAACCGCCGGCAAGTGCGGGAGACAGTGGCCAGTCAGCCGAACAACCAGTTCTCTTGAGGTGGGTCTTCGGCTTCAGCGGCCGGAACACATTTGATGGCAAAGATTGTGGGTGAAAATATATTTGAATATGCTGGGACTGTATTGTAGTCATATCCATATCATATTGTATTCATATTCCTCCGTATTCGTATTCCCTTGCCCCCTCCAGGCCGTATTATATTCGTATTCAGTTGAATATATTCAAAATATATTTTCCGTATTATATTTTTGGCCAGCGCTAAACCAGTCATTTACTGTGATGTTTACGGCTCAATAGCAAAGCTAGACCCGAACATAGAGAGAGTAGGTATATTCTTCAGTAATATAGCAGCTGGCGAGCCGTCGCTCAGCGCCCAACGTTCAACGTGGACTAGGGTTCGCTGACAATTGCGTTCTGAGGAAAATAATTAATTGTCAGTCAGAATGTCAGGCTGACAATCAGGACTGACAGATAACAGATAACAATTACCTAATCGGGAAAATGCACCTCAATAACCTGCCAGTACCCGGTGATAACCTAGTATTGGTCTATAAGAGCTTTTTGCCAGTTTCTATGGCCCAGGAAGCGACATTTCGGGCTCAGCCAGCTCTTGTAAAAATTTCCCGGCCAGCGTCGAGGTGCGAGCATGTCATGTGATTTATCTCGGCAACGCGGCCGGCGAGCATGATAAGACAAGTGATAAAGACAAAAACTGGCGAGATAAGTCCCAAATTGATCAGGCGTGTTTTACGCTGAATTCCACCCACCTCACTCGGATTTCTGGTGCACAAAGTCAGCGGTACGGATGATAAGTGAGGGGGGTCTGTCAGGATTGTCAGCTCAAAATTTGGCCACCGGGAAAATAACTAATAGTCAGTCAGTGACTGACAATTATTTGTCAGTCAGCTGACAATTTAATTGTCATGTCAGCGAACCCTAACGTGGACGTTGAGAGGAAAGAGGCTGAGTGACAGTCACGGTCACACACCGGCTTGCCAACTCTCACCGAACTCTCACCACAACTTTGACCACGACTATCCGTTGGTTGACTGGCTGGCTTTGAAGAGCCTCGTTTGCTTTGTCTACACGCCCATGAACAGAATCTGCCCTTTTCGGATGCTAGGGTGAGGCATATGAATCATCACACAGCGAAAACAGCGACGCAAGACTCGACGAGCAGCAGCCAGCTCTAGTTCAAGAGGGGAGGAGGAGGGTCTACTAGTGGTTCGACAATGGATTATGAAGGAACTGTGCTGTCAGGTTATTAAGGTGAAATACGCTCCTAGATCCCCATTTCTAGCTCGTTTTTTTTTCCGTTTTCATTCAATCTCACACTTTTCGTACAGTACAACGCCTTCCTCGTTTTCTCGTCCTTCATTGCCGCCCTCGACGAGCACGGCTGCTCGACATCGGCCTCGGTGACTTCGTATCGATACAGGCAGCGTCTCACTCTCATGGAGCGGACGCAGGACAAGCACGGGATAGGCATAGGGAGAGGGAGTGTAGCTACAAATCCCGGTAGACGCCATACCGGTGAGTCACCATCATAGATGTCCGCTCACCTGTCCTTGGGCTCACTTGTAGACGGGTACAGGGATTCGACAGGCGCTCTGTGCCTTCTCATCATCGTGTGGATGCTCTCGGCTGTCGGGTGGGCGGGAGAGAGCTGGATGATAAGAAAGAGAAAGAGAGGTCGTATGCCAGCGCGCGTGAGAGCCGGAGTCGGGGAGGAGGGAGTGGTAGTGAGACAGAATGTGAGTAGGGCGGTGAATACGTCTTCTTCCACCTTCACTAACACTGGCCCCCGACGTTTTCAAGCCTTCTTTTCATCCTCGTCACTTTGGCGCCGACGATAGCGACCGTTTGGCAGTTTCTCAATGACACTTCGCTAGTATCGACATCCCACGGAGCTAGGGCAGGTCCAGGCGATGGAGATGCAGGATTGATTATAGGTCAGTGGCATGATATCGTCGTTGTACGGCTCCGGCTGACGACCACGCTGCAGTTAGTGCCGGTACCAAATCTCCTCCGCTGGTCCTGCTGCGTTCATGGGTTTTCGCCTTCACCAATCCGTATTACCCCGATCGTGGTATCGCGCTGCCCACCGTCCCCGCACGAAGACGACGCACCGACCCCCCAAGTGCCTGCACGCCCGCTCATTTCGTCGCCATTACCGGCCGGGCACCAGTCATGTCTTCCTCCCGCTTGGGCTCTTTCCCGTCGTCGTCCACCACGGCTCCACTGTCTCTTGACCGTCACGACGACCGCAAGAGTCCCCAAAGGCGTCTGCAGGGCGTGAGTGACAGAATAGGATCACAGTAAGAGGAGCGGAAAGCGAGATACGATAAGGAAGGGCAGGGCATTCATAGAGGTGCGGTATGTGGGTCTGTAAATAACGCCATATTCTTCCACCGTCACTCAGCCTGACAGTCTTCACCAGGTTCAGGAGCGGGATATGGCGGATGCAGGAGAGGTCGAGGTAGAGAGAGGAAGGATCAATTGAGGTTAGTGGCACGATATAGTCGTCGTGATACAGCTCTGGCACTCAATGCGGATGTTAGTGCTTGTACCAAAGGCGGCAAACGGCGTGCAGCGCGACTCCCTTGGCGCGGCCATCGCCTCCCCTGGTCCTGCGTTGATGGGTCCCGTCTTCACGGTATCCGTATCACTTCAGTCGTGGTATCCCGCTGCAGGACGAGGGATCGACCCCGCGAGTGGCTGGACGCCCGCTATCACTAGGGCATCACGTCCCACGTCTCTTTCTCCTTCTCGGGGTCCCCCTCTTCATCGCCTGCGTCACTTTGGGCCTCCACGACGACGGCTCAAACAGTGAAGACTTCAAGCGCGTCTGTAAGGCGTCACTGGCGTAGCAGGAGCACAGAGGTCGAGGGACACGAGAAGGAGGGGCCGGGAATGATAGGGCACGTACTTTTCTTTATGCTTTTTGCAAAAGCGGTGGCTGACGTTGCAGGTGGTCTTTAGCCAGAGCTCGACTTCGAGGGTCACGTACCCGCCCGCCCTCGCCTGTTCTCGTTTCTCCACATACTCGGATTGGTCCAGTGCCGCCACGACCGGTCCTGCGTCCCCGTCGCATGTCAGATCGTACACTACGGGATCCGCAGGGGAAGGATTGGCTACCTTCGCCACCCCTCATCCTTTCTTTGCTCAGTCCGACTGGTCTCCCTTCCCCGTTAACGCTGGCCTCTCCGACTTTCCTTGCGTCCCCGCCGCATCGCAAATCCCACACCGAGGCGTCCGCAGTCCGCCTGCGCAGGGGACAGATAGGTCGGGAACGAGGGGGTGTTCTAGACGAGTGGGCTCGCTCCGAGAGACCAAGGGATGCTCATATGCGATGCTGCTGTTTGCGGGTTGTGGAGGCTCCTTATCCGCGCCCACAACCACGCATGCTTGTCTAGACAGCTCGGCAGCAGCACGATTGCTTCCCGCATACCTCCACGTCCCCGACTAACGGTGTATCGCGACCTGGTATTCTCAGCTCGTCCCCATGCATCTACGACTGGGCTTGAGCTTCCTTTCGTCTCGCTACGGGATACTGCGTCGATTGGTATAGTCGCTCAATGCGAGCAGAGGATAGAAGGCGAGACGCCTGAGAAAGCTTGCCGTGATTCGTCGAGGGGAGGGCATGCGAGGAAACGCTTACTGCCCTTACCATTCACGCCCGTCCCGTCGCAATCCCAGCATCATCAGCGCTCGCCTCCCCGGCTGATGCTCGTTCCTTCGCCGGTGTATCGCGACGGCCGTATTCTCCCCCTTCCTCATACATATATCCACGACTCGGTCCGGGTCTCTTACGTCTCGCTGGGGGGATGCGTCGTCGCTTGCTAGAGTCTCTCTGTGCGAGCTTCATGGGCAGAGATTAGGCGGTCCGACATGGAGGAAAGCTTGTTGTGATGCATTGGGACTTGGGAAGTCATGCGAGGACACGCTCGCTCGCCTCCGTCCTCAGCACCTAGCCGCCACCCTTGCTCCTCGCGTCTTTCTCCCCAACGCGCTCGCTCTGCACGAACGAAGACAGGAGCCGTGTACATCGCACTGCGTGTGGATGCGATGGCGCACGCGAGTTTTGCCTACTTCGGTGTAGGCTAGAATCTTTCCACTCCCATCACCCTTCGTCGCCACGTCCAAACGGCTCGTGCCTCAATTCCGAGCTGTAGCCACTCGTGCCCGTCATCTTCTCGCCCTTCTTATTCCTGCTGCTGCCGATATCCATGCGACAGACTGGCGCTGGCCTCTCTTCAAATACCGATACTTACGCCTCTATCCTCTATCATCCTCTTCGGTCACGGGTGGTGTGCGTCAGGTGGTGGTCGTCGCTCGTGCTCGTCTGTCCGCTGAGTCGTGTATTGCGTACGAGGACAGAAGAGATTCCTTGCCAAGATACCGTACCGTACCGTACCGTACACTCCCCACGATTTTTCTTGCCATTCGCTGCAAGCGGTCTCTCGTCGCCACCGGAGACAGTGTCTGTACCGTATCCGCTGCTTATACTGCAATACTGGCTCGCCCATGTGAATCTGCCGACCCCGTCGTCGTCGATGCTGCTTTCGTTCCAAATGGGGATACCGGCGAATTTCCCCAGCACCTACCTTTGCTTGCGTCCCTCCTAGTATCGTTTCACACCGGCACCATAATCTACCTTCTTCGCTATATATATCCCACCCGAACCTCTGCTGGGTATCGCCCACAGCTGTGATGATGGGTTTTTACTTACCTGTGTGACAATGACTAAAACAATCGAAAAATGACCTTGAAAACCGAATTTCACAAGTAGCTTCGGATGCGTCCGACTTGAACAAAATTGCTACGGTAGCATGACACGAGAATATTGACATCTCAATACAGGCAAATGTGTGGCACATATACTGTGCAAAAAATCAAAATCGACAACTTCATAAATTTGGCATAAGAAAAGCGGCAACTCGATGAAATCCATCAATATGTACCGGCAACTTTGGATAGGAGACAACTTGATTACAAGTTCAGCAACATTTTGTATCACAACTTTATGCGGAAGCAACTGAGTTTGGAGACAACTCCCACATGCAGTATCAGCAACTGCGGAGCAGTTGGGTGCAACCAAGTGCCGTGTCGCACGGCAAGCTTCTGCCATCATTCCCGGATCGTCAAGCCGTGATTTGGGAATGATGTGTTGCACATTTCTACTTTGAACTCGACAAAAAACCTCAGTATATCGGTAGAATGTGGAATATATACTTCTATGTCTATTGCCATCTTCTCTGAAGCACAGAAACACTCATGTAGTGCTTACGGTTCAAACGAGTTGACTTGTGCGTTGTTCCTCTGATAATAACATCTAGTCACTTCAATTCTAATTTCTGAATGTGTCCCAAGGCGAGCAAGAGTGATTTTTGACGGTCAAACAGGCAGGTAAGCTCAACCTTTTAAGTCGCTTGAGCAACCACAGCACCAAGAGACCAAGAGAATAAAACAACAATAATGCCGGCGAGCCGAGCCGATTGATTGCTCGGCCCGCGCTGATGGCGCGAACGTCGATGTCGTTGTATAGGGTCTGCCCGCTGGTTGCCGGAACTACACCGGCAGAGCTCCAGAGGTTGATACAAATGGATTTGCCTCAAATTCAATTTGTAGCCAGGGAATTAAGAGGGTTGTAGCAGCACATTGTAAAGTTGCTGACAAGTAGTCCAGGTTGTCGACAAAAATGAAAGTTGTGCTCTGTTTCTCACAAGATGCCGAAATTATTTATTGCACAGTATATCGCCCATACAAATGACAGAAGCTTCTTGGGAGCAGTCTAAAACTCCACCTCCTCCGGGTCCGTATGGTCTGAATCCGTCAGTGCCCTCGATTGGACCGACTCGGAGTCCGATTTGACAGACTCGGAGTCGGATTCAGACTCCGAGTCTGTCGAATCGAGGGCCCCGGACCCGACCCTGAACATATCGAACCTCTGTCTACGAGGGACCAGGCACCGAGACTCGTTCGCTGGTAATTCCTCCAACAAACGAGTGATTCTCATTGTATCAGGGCGATCACGGAAATCTGCGGCCCAAGCCTCAGTGACCAGCTCGTACATCCTATCCGCCATCGTTTCAGGCCGCTCAGGCCGAATACCACGAATAATATTGAACATGACTTGGATTTCTGTGAGCTCGACGAACGGCACTTTACCAGTTTCCAGCTGAGGAGCGAAATCATGATCAGAACAATCCGCATGGCGCTCAGAGAACGGGGGAAGACTCACTTCAATGCACACATACGCAAATGCATATACATCACTGGCACGGGTCTTGACGAACTTGTCGCATCCAAATTGCTCTGGGACGAATAATTCAGGAGCAGTCCATCGCGAGCTACCAGCACGATCTGCGCCAGGGATCATGACAGTGCTTGTCATATATGGATCTCTCTCATGGATTATCGTCGCCAGACCAAAGTCGGAGAGACATGCATGAGCGTCATCGGTGACAAGAATATTGCAGCCTTCCAAATCTCCATGCACGATATTCATCGAATGTAGATAATGAAGGCCTTGTGCGATTTCGAGGGTCTGCAACGACAGGGGTCAGGTATTTTGAGTACTTTACCGGATATAAACCAAACTCGCCAGTCGATGGATGTCTGTTCTTCCACGATCGGCGATGAATCTATACTAAGTTTGTTTAAACAATCAGCGTCTCAACGTGAAACAGCGATTATTTACTGATTAATCAGCTCTACAGGCAGGTGAGCCCGCCAGGCAGCGAGGGGGCTTGAGACAACAAGGCCTGTTTAATCGATAACAATTGGTTTGAACCGTGTTTAACCAGGGTGTTCAAACAAGGGTTTAAACAAGGTTTGAACAGTGTTTGGAACTCATGCAAAAAGGACGGTTGCGAGGAGGAATCGAACGGCAGACCGGACATGGACATGAAAAGGAATCACATGGGTGTACCATTACACCAAATGCAAGACAATGCCTGTCACTTCTGAGTGTTCTCGGTATGAATTCTGCGCGACTGACTTCAACAAAAATTGAGCTCATTAGACCGAGTCACCATATGAAACCGACCTCTACTCTAAGCTAGCAGATTAATTCAATCATAAAGTCCCCGCCATGTGGAATGCTATTTCTCCCTCAAACCGCACAAATGCATTGAATAGGGATGGACACCGTAACCGTAAATTACGGCGTACGGCACCGTACAATACGGGACCCGTAGCCGTCCCGTACAGGGTCTTGAGGCCCGACCTTACGGTACGGGGAGGGGCCGTCACTGCTGCCGTATGAAGCCGTATCTGTACGGCCGTATACGGCACTGTACGGCCCGTACCCACATCACTCCCGCGGGAGCAGATTATCAGGGTTCGGCTCAAGAGGATGCATCAGCACACTCGATCGGCTATCCATGTTGTCTGCATCCCATCAGTTCTGGACCCCTCCGCTGAATACCGCTGTGCCGGATGGTCTCCGGCTCAGTCCTTTCGCCAACTCATCGTATGCAAACACACTCAGTGTCCACAAAATAGCCCAAAACTGGTCAAGCATTGAAGGCTTACCTCCAACTAGCTCCCCACAGTTGCCCCGCAATCAACACTGACCCTCCCTAAGCCAAATAAGTGGGTGAGAAATGGTACGGCCGTATGACCCCGTAAACACCCCGTAAAACATGCCGTACCGTCCCGTATAGGCCCTCAAGTTGACCTATACGGTTACGGTTACGTCCGGGGTAACCGCCGTAAAGCACCGTAAAGTGTACGGGCCGTACCGTATACGGTACGGTGTCCATCCCTAGCATTGAAGAAGGAGTCAATTCTCGAGAGTGATCACAGTAAAAGCTTGGTAAAAGCTTCCTCACTGGTGACAGTGAAAATTCCTTCCACAGAGCAAAGACAGGCCTTGCATGCCATGTGTAGTAATCCTCACATGTGAAAGCAGGTTTACAGTGTATTTGAACACTCGGTTGACACAATCCACAAGAGAAAAGGGACTTGGTAGATTTCGTCTGAACAATGACTCACGGGCCCATCGTATGCAGGACGTTTTCACAGCTCTCAGTTCTTCCTTGGTCTACTTGGATGGACATTCTGATCTAATTTCTATGTAGTGGGTGGGTCACTCGTTCAATCCCCACTGTTGTTTTGCACTGAATTTATCGTCTGCTTAATCACTGTTTAAACCATTCTCTTTTCCCACCCGTTCTGAAGGCTGCTTGGCCATTTAATTGAATCAGTAAATAATCGGTGATTCACGTTGAGACGCTGATTGTTTAAACAAACTTAGTATAGATTCATCGCCGATCGTGGAAGAACAGACATCCATCGACTGGCGAGTTTGGTTTATATCCGGTAAAGTACTCAAAATACCTGACCCCTGTCGTTGCATTGAAGAAGGAGTCAATTCTCGAGAGTGATCACAGTAAAAGCTTGGTAAAAGCTTCCTCACTGGTGACAGTGAAAATTCCTTCCACAGAGCAAAGACAGGCCTTGCATGCCATGTGTAGTAATCCTCACATGTGAAAGCAGGTTTACAGTGTATTTGAACACTCGGTTGACACAATCCACAAGAGAAAAGGGACTTGGTAGATTTCGTCTGAACAATGACTCACGGGCCCATCGTATGCAGGACGTTTTCACAGCTCTCAGTTCTTCCTTGGTCTACTTGGATGGACATTCTGATCTAATTTCTATGTAGTGGGTGGGTCACTCGTTCAATCCCCACTGTTGTTTTGCACTGAATTTATCGTCTGCTTAATCACTGTTTAAACCATTCTCTTTTCCCACCCGTTCTGAAGGCTGCTTGGCCATTTAATTGAATCAGTAAATAATCGGTGATTCACGTTGAGACGCTGATTGTTTAAACAAACTTAGTATAGATTCATCGCCGATCGTGGAAGAACAGACATCCATCGACTGGCGAGTTTGGTTTATATCCGGTAAAGTACTCAAAATACCTGACCCCTGTCGTTGCATTGAAGAAGGAGTCAATTCTCGAGAGTGATCACAGTAAAAGCTTGGTAAAAGCTTCCTCACTGGTGACAGTGAAAATTCCTTCCACAGAGCAAAGACAGGCCTTGCATGCCATGTGTAGTAATCCTCACATGTGAAAGCAGGTTTACAGTGTATTTGAACACTCGGTTGACACAATCCACAAGAGAAAAGGGACTTGGTAGATTTCGTCTGAACAATGACTCACGGGCCCATCGTATGCAGGACGTTTTCACAGCTCTCAGTTCTTCCTTGGTCTACTTGGATGGACATTCTGATCTAATTTCTATGTAGTGGGTGGGTCACTCGTTCAATCCCCACTGTTGTTTTGCACTGAATTTATCGTCTGCTTAATCACTGTTTAAACCATTCTCTTTTCCCACCCGTTCTGAAGGCTGCTTGGCCATTTAATTGAATCAGTAAATAATCGGTGATTCACGTTGAGACGCTGATTGTTTAAACAAACTTAGTATGGTTACTGATCGGCGAGAAATTTGAGAATTGTTCCGTGCTTCATCCAAGGGGATACCATGCAAAACGAAGAAGGGAACGAATGCCGGTCGATACCAAGGAAAGGGATAAGAAATGGATGTCGCAAACCCTGCCAGACCAGTGCTTCTCGGCAGAATTTCTGTTGAGTAAAAAATTTGAGGAAATGAGCGAAGACAAGTCGATTGACTCACCATACGCCTTGGATTCGTCAATTCTGAGGTGAATGTTCGGATGCGTTTCAGAGCGACGCGTTTCCCATTGTAAGATGCACGATATACGTCTGCAAATCCGCCAGAAAACGTAGGGTATTGATCGGGATCGTGCACCCCGCTGATGAAGAGCGACATTGGGAGTTGATCGTGCGCTTCGGAAATTCGCTGCATTAATTTGCACGCAATGTTGGCGTATGCGGCGTTTGGCAAGGTACCACGCTTCAGAACCTGGAACTGTTTTGGTCTCGCAATCTAGAACTAAAATGCGTCACATACGTGTTGAACAGCGTCGAGAAATGCTTGTGTGTTTTCTCTTTTAAGCCGCAGCGCAGCATGCCTGGTCTCCCATGAGGCAATAATATTCTCAAGGCACAAGGCCATTCGATCTTCGAAATCTTCGTAGCGGGAACCTTGTTCGGCAAACCTATCCCGGGAAGCCAAAGATGCACGATTCTCCCACAACACCATGAAATCGTGAATGGGATCGCTAGATGTTGGAATGCGTGGCGTGGAAGAAAAAGAAGATGGTGCAGGTGCAGTAGACGAGGAATATGGTCGCTCTAGATGTATCGGCTCTAGCGTACCAGATGCAGACATTTGCAAGGAGTCCGAACGTGGAACTGCAGCCAAAGGAGAGTGGATTACTTGAAAATCCGGGATGAATCGGAGCTCCCCATCTGGACCCAGATAGATTTCTCGAGCTGTTTCAGCCACGCGAGCTTCCGTTCTCCGTTATAACCCACATACCATCAGTAATGCGAAGATCCCTCTGGGGGTTGCAAGCTACATCTTCTGAATCTGTACCGCCTAAAGAATGCAGACTTCGAGGTTTGTGGAGAGTTGCGCAATATAGAGGTCATACCTGGGACGTGAAATCGAGGACCTTCACCCACCCCACTAACTCTACCAGAATTGCTTCTACCCCCGGGGGCCCCTAAAGAAAGTAGACTTTGAGGATTTGGGGGTTAGCAATATGGAGGTCATACCGTAGATCTGGTCTATCTGGATCGTTTGCATCTCAGGCTTGACTTGTCGTCGTGGTTGTGGCTGAAAGGTACTTATGTCGGGCACGTTGCCGGCCGTATCAGTCGAATATCAGTCACATCCGGAATGACAGTCACATGTCACACCGGCTAACTCTAACTCTTGCACCGAACTCTCACCACCTAACCGTTTGGTTGACTGGCTGGCCCAGGATCTTGCGAATTGGGATCATTGAAGCGTTCTATCTACTTCGTCTACATGTCCACGAACAGCATCTGCCCTTTTCACATACTAGGGTGAGGGATATGAATCATTCCGACAACTTGGAGACGAGAAGCTCGAGCACAAAATCGCTTGTGGTATGGGCTACATATGAACTATGAGGGACATATGTTGTCAGGTAAGGCCGAGTACGCTTCTTCCTTCTCACGCTGGTGTCCCTACATTTTTTTTCTCTCTTTTCCTCCTCCTCATCCGCTTTCCAATTTTTTTTGGTTTCCATTCACTGACGCTACCTACTCTTCTCCAGTGCAACGCCTTCCTCGTTCTCTCCTCCATCATCCCTGTGGTTGACGGCTACCTGGCCAACGAGCTCGAGTTCGGCCGCCTCGTACCGATAGAGGCATATCAGATTCCGGCGATGTCTCACTCTCCATGGAGCGGAGGGAGAAGAAGTAGGGGAGAGGGTGCAGAGAGCACAAATATGAATCTCGATACAAGGGAGTTTGGTGAGTTACCGCCGTCGAGGTCCGTTCATCTGTGTTTGGGCTGACCGTAGCAGGGTAAGTATAGGAAGAGACGTTGTACGCGCTCTTTTTTGCGTGATCATTGTCATTGTCGCCGCCCGCATCGCGAAGATACTTTCGGCTGCGAATGAGAGGTTAAATGGGCGGGAGAAGGTGTTGTAAGAGGACGGAGAAGGAGAGGTCGAGCGGGTCAAGGGAGTGGTGCTGGGACATTGGGAGAATGTGAGTGGGTCGGTGAATATGTCTTCTTCGTCATCGCGCCTGATAGTCTTCCTCAGGTTCCTGGACGCCATATGCCTTGGCAGCGCCTGGCTTTTTTCTTCTCGTCGCTTTGCTGCCGGCTAAAAGGACGGCTTCGCGCGCTCTGCGACGACTTCACATCTCAATGCCATCTCTGTACTGTAGCGAAGATTGATTCGAAAGCGGGGCTCGCAGACGAAGGAGAGGTCGAGTGAGAGAGAGCAAGGCTTCATTATCGGTTAGTGGCATGATATCGTCGTTGTCGTGTGGCTCTGCTGACGATTCCGCTAGACGTTAGTGCTTGTACTGAGGGCGGAGGACGGCCACGTCACCGCCGCTTGTCGCGCGTTAATGGGTCCTGTCGCCACCGTATTCGAATTATTCCAATCATGGTGTAGCGCCGCCCATGGTCTCCCGCAGCCAGCAACACGAGGCACCAACCCCGCGAATGCTTGGACGCCTGCCCGTTTCGTCGTCACCACCGCCAGGCATCTCTTCCTCCTGTCTGAGGTCTTTCTTGTCGTCTGCGTCACGTCACACTAGACCTTCGCTCGATTGTACGACGACGACTTCGCGTGAGGCAATAGAGAACCAAGTGCGGGCGTCGCGATATACGAGGCGCAAGGGAGGGAGGTTCCACAATTATGCGGTACGTACTCGTCATTATGTTCCTTGCGGGCCGCTGGCTGACGTTCCCGCAGATGTTTAGCGGCCCCCTCGATGCGAGGCTCGAGTACCCGCCCGCCCGCACTCATCATTCTTTCCTCCGCTTGCTGCGAGTGGTCTACAATGCCCGTCAACGCGACAAGCAATTCTGGCCTCCCGGCCCTCTCCCACCTTTGCTTACGCACCGGGCAGCCCGTAGGTCGGATCGCGCATTCAGAGCTCCGCAGTCCGCCTGCGCAGGGGAAGGATAGGTCGAGAGCGAGGAGATGTTCTTCTAGGCGAGTACACTATCATCTTTGCTCATGTTGTGGACGAGCGATCTGAGCCGCCGTACAGGTATCTGCGCGTTTTCGAGGCTCCTCCTCCGCATCCACGACTTCGCCGCAGTCGTGCCACTCTTCTTCCCTCGCTTGGACCGTCTGCCCTCACGCATCATCCTTTCTCCACGTACTCCGACTGGTCCACACTCCCGTCGCGACCGATCCTGCGTCCCCGCCGCATATCGGATCGTTCACTGAGACATCCGCAGTCCGACGATAGGTCGGGAGCGAGGGGGTGTTCTACTTGACGAGAAGGTACCATCATCGCCACTCGGTTCGTTGGAAGAGGGGATCATACGCGATGTATTTGTCTGCGGGCACCGAGGCGCCTCCTCCGCCCCTCCGATATCGCTGCTTCGCCCCCCTCGCCTAGCCTGCTCCGCTAGCTTGCTTCCTGCTTACCACGCTTGTCTCGTGTCCATCGGGGAGAATGTCCAGTACCGTGGTCTTCGTCACCCTCATCTACCTGCCCACGTCCAGTCTAGCCTCGAAAGTCTTCAAAGTAGGGCTCGTTCCCTGGTCGTCGTCGATGCCCCGGGCACTTCTCCTACCACTTACGGACGACCGATTGTCCGTCTCCCCGTCACCTCAATAGGCCGGAGGCCTCTTTGTCTGGCATAATCGCTCGATACGATCTGAGAACACTGTGGGGGTGAGACTTGAGAACGCCTGCCACGATTCGTGGGGACTTGTGAGGTCATGCGAGGAAGCGCTCACTCACCTCCGCCGCCAGCCGCCACACCGTGCCTCACGCCCTCCTCCTTCGAATGCTGCACTGCAGAGAAGACGACGATGTCGGCTCCGCCCAGGCGTGAATCATAATGCGATTGTGTGCGGACACTCCCCATGGATTTTCTTCTCCATCACTACCGGCTGCCTCTCACCGCCTCCGGAGAGAATGTGCCCACCCTCTCCGCTGCTCATACTTGAATTCTGGCCCCGCATATGTCAAGCCGCGCTCGCCCTCGCCGTCGATACTTAGGCCGTTTTCGTTCCAAATGGGGATACCGGCGAATTTCAGTGGGACCTACGTTTCCTGTCTCCCTGCTGTTTTTGCAGTATCTTTCGACATTGGCACCCTAATGTACCCTCCCCTCTTTCTCTATCCCACCCATGCCTCTGCTCGGTATCGGCCGCAGCCATGATGATCGGGTTTTACTTACCTATGCGACAATTGACAAAAACAATGGAAAAATGACCAGCCATTGCGTTGAAAGCCGACTTTCACGAGTAGCTTCGGAAAGTTTTCGATCTGAAGGCAGAGCTCTCGCGGAAGAACTTGAGTACGGGTGCGAAGAGAAAGGGCCGCGGCGACAAGGATGTCACATGTGACATAAATTTCTTGCTTTCGACTAGTTCCGACTACCATCGCCATTCTTGGTCGACACGGCGCGAAGCACTCATTTTATTGTCGCTGTCCCGAGCCACCACCTCTTTCTCGTCTTTCATCTCCTTGACACCCAAGAGCTGTGGATTTGCATCTTTATCAATGCTCTGACTTTTTCACCTGCGCTCCCCCGTTTCGTTGCTCGAACGATATGAACTCTCGCAATCCAAATCATCCGCATCCCGAAAAAGCATCTGCTTGTTTGTATCTCTGATGTCGTACATCCGTGATTCGTGCTTCCGCGCCTGGCACAGTAATTCATTAAGTTTCGCGCGCTTTGTGTGCCCACGCTGTTCTGATGCATTCCGATGATATCTTGTCCTCCACCGTTTTCGTCACCGTCAACGGCTACCAACGAAGCTATTCGGCTCGATCATCGCGTTCACAAGTGTAGATCGAATTGACTCATTGTTGAGACGAGGGAAGTGCAAAGGATGAGTGGATTGTATCGGAAGGTCAGCTCCGTTCACTCTCCCCTGGGCTTAGCTTGTGCTAGAATGAGTTGAGGAAGCGGACGTGAAGATTGGCCATTTCGTCCAGACTGTTGGGGAACGTAGGCTGAATGACAATCGCAAGGAAGTGATTCGTTCAGACTCCAGTATTTCTCTTCGGCGCAAGGGATCGAACTGTCCTTCCCGTTTTGGCCTGCGCGAACCCCCCGACTCGGACTACGCCCGCTACTAAGAAGCCTGAGGTTAACAATTATCTCAACAATACTTACCTCGTGGGTTTTGCGGCTTCGCCCAGTCAACCTATCAGGTTAACAACACCTTTTTATCACTCTCTATTTGCTCTCTATCTCTTCCTTCTGACCGCGGAAGCGCTCAAACTTCACACACGTACGAGAACTCCATCGAGTTTCGTTGGTTTCGGTGGATAGGAGTATCGGCTTCAGAAGCGAATTCGAAATCTGGTCGAGTGGAGGCAAAAACACGTTTTTCACCCTTTGTCAAAATGCCCTATTGCTGTGCCGTGTTCAAGAATCCTTTGTGCACTCGTCGTCGCCAGTCAATTTCTAGCGAACCTTCGGGTTTTCCCGTTAGTTTCACAGGCTAGGGCAGCTCCGCAAATCTTTGTAAGTAAAGCTTTGTAATTCATTACATAGTCTCAAAACCAATGTGTCTTCTGGGTCTCGACGTATGGCTCTCTTCACAGTCAGAACCACCGAGCGATTCGTCTCTCTCAGGCTCAATCCTTACCAGTTCTTGAACGCAACGAGGATTACTTGCGATTCAGATCAACTCAAGATCAACTTGCAATTCAATTAAGACGCTCAACGTCAGTGTCACCGGTGCAGACCTCCGGTCAAATATTGTTTTTCCGGTAACTTCGCGAGCACTCGGTTTCCGCTTTGACACCGCATGGCTTATTTCATTTATCGATTTTCCATTCGGAACGTCGGAATTACACCTAGCCAATATTCTCCAAAAAGTCAAACTGACTTCACTCTGACTTAGGAAAATAGCCACAAGTGGTAGATGATGTGCGCTCTATCACCTTGAAAGACAGCGTGCTTGGCAGGTAGCATGGCAGGACCGTGAACGTCGGCCGTGTCTCCCGGACGGAATAAATTGGAGACGTGCTGATGCGCCACTGATGCGCTGCGCGGGTGGGAAGGATATCGGCAACGCCGGCAGCCCTTTATCACCTGGCTTTGAACTGTTGCCTTGGTTGGGAGAGGCCCGTGAGAGGCCTAACGACGTGGTTGTCGCCAGCGTCTTGTGGCGTTCGGACCACACTCGGAAGTCTCAACGCGACCTTTGATTTAATATCACCCTTTTGCCTCGAGATTTCTTACCTCAATTAAATTTAACCGTGGCGGCCAACCTCGGCAAACGAATCGCAACGTGTGACAATCCGTCCGCAAATGTACTAGGTACGGAGATCCTCCATCCCACATCAATCAGCTGGGTCTTTTAAGCGACACGACGCCAAGGACCCAGCGCGCGCCTTCCTCCTCCCATCCCCCCCGCGTTGGTCGTCGTCGTTTATGGCGGTAAATGTCACTACTACGCTCGGTCCGCTTCTCATCGGGGGGTCTGTCGGTCTCATGTACGTTCTTTCCTCGTTTCATCCTTGGCTGCTCTCAATTTTGTTCCTCTTTTCACTAGCCTGAGCGGAATTCTCGCTGTACAATGTATCATTTTCTTCAAGCTATATCCTAACGAGATGTGGACACGCAGGGCCACGGTGCGTCTGCTGCGCTCTCTCGTTCATACAGCCTACTGATTTTCCTGCGAAGGTCCTCATCATATGGTGCGTCTCGGGCCTTCGCTGTGCAATGCCAATTTCTCTGAAAGACTCGATGTAGGGTCATGGATCTCATGCATTCCTCGTTGGTCATCACGTCTCTCTTTGACTATTTTATCAATCATTTCGGCGATACGTGCGTCTCGATAACCACCTCTACCTCCCGTCTCTAATCCCAAAGCCTTCCCTTTCGTAGCACCCGAATAAACTACATCCCATCGTGCGTCGTGATTTGCTCGTCCCTCAAACTCCTAACCTAACATCCATGGCTCAGGTCTATTGCTGTATGTCCTCGTTTCTACCATTGTAGGATTCATTCATGTATCTGATTCGACCTTTGTAGCTCACTGTAGTGACGACGGTGTGTTTCTTCTGCCTCTCTACCTGACTGCACGAGCCATGCAGCTCACAGCCCTTTTCGGTTCTAGGCAATTACAACGATGATAGTACACTGGTACTTTGCTCATAAAATTTACCATTGTACGTCCCTCCCTTTGTCCCTCTCCCTTGCCTCCCTTCAGGCCTTCTTCGCCCTCTACAACGTTCATGTCGCAGCTATCTGATTCCACCCCGTACAGCGAGTGGGAAGAACTGGTGGATTACCGCTCCTATTGTACGTCTACTTGCGTAGTCGTCTTTCTCTATTGCTCACAACCGGCAATGTAGGTCTTATTAGCTTTCCTTCGGCTCTGTGAGCTCTCGCCCTCCCTTCTATTCGCACGAACGCAATCTCATTCTATACTATATAGTCGCTGCCACGGTGTCGTGTGGTGAAATGTACGCGCTGCTTTCGCTCTTCCGTATCAATCTATCCAATTAAAGTTCTATATCCTAGGATTCATCTACATCGATACGACGCATTCACCGAGCACTATCCCGGGGTGCGTTCTTCCCATCCATCGGGTTTCATCTGTTTAAGACTGAATCTTCCTTCCTCAACCGAAAGTGGGTCTTCACCACCGGCCTGTCGCTCTCCGCCTCGGTCGACATCATCATCACCGGCTGGCTTTGCTATTTTCTGCAGAAGATGCGTCGGCGGACGTCAGATAGCCCGTACGCTCCCCTTTAATTCTCTCCCTAAGAACCAGTTAAATTCTAAACTGGTTGCTCGCGTAGGATGACCCGCGTCGTCAACACCCTCACGATCTACACACTCGAGAACGGATTCTTGACCTGGTAAGTATCTTACGCGTGGGTCGCAAGAAACTGGCGACTGACAATCATCTATCTTATTGCCCCTGACTGACGTTCAGCGTCACCACCACGGCCTCGTTGATCGCTGTCAGTATCCATCCATCTATCCATGTCCTGTGATCACGGAGCTGATGACCTTTCAGTGGCTCACCATGCCATACAACCTCGTCTTTCTAGGCCTCCACTTCGCCATCGGCAAGCTCTACGCGAACTCGCTGCTCATCTCGCTGAACACGCGGAGAGGACTCCGCGAGATGAGATGGAATTCGAATTCGAATAAGGCGATGTCGAGTGGGTGGGAGCAGGGCTTGCAGCCTGTGCTGACTGGCGACGATTTCACGGTGCCGTATACGCAGACGTATCCGTATGGTGCTGTGACATCGTATGGGCCCGCTACGTCGCTGAATATGTCGGTGCGTATACATACACCCTATTCTATTCATTCATCTTCCGTTTTCCGTTCGTACTAACTCCCAAAATCCCGCTTCCAGTCACCAAGCTCGGCCTACCGCCCCGCATTCAAGATCAACCCGCGCGTCTTACCTACGCAGCTCGAAATCGCCGTCGAGCGGCGCGTCGACCGCAGCTCCGACGAGCTTTCCGAGATTATTCGGCAGGAAAACTCGAACAATAACCACGGGAGACGGTTTCATCGGCCGCGGTCACCAAGGCATCCGGCGCAGCATATGACTTCCCTTCCTTAACCCCCTCCCGTTTTTGCATTCGTGTTAAGTACATACGTTATTTCAGCTATCTATTGCTTTCCGCACCCCACCCACTCACCCATTGTTATTTTAACCTCATCGTCAATCGTCAATCGTCACCAATGCACTGTACAGCACCCACTGCAAGCACTTACCTACTCATCCACCCTTTATCGCGTATATATACCCCCAGCTTCCGATCCGCATCATGTCATACTACTCACTCACTCGCTGTAGTTTGCTTGGGTTACCATTGTTGGGTTGGTTAAATACTACCAATGATCACGCACTTGATAGCTGAAATTCGATTCAGCGCCTCGTTGTTCTGTTTCATCAAGCTGCGTTTATGCGGACGGACGCGGAAGAAAGTTGAGCCTTAGCCTTAATTTATTTCTTATCCGGCCAAAATCAGATACCTAGATGGAAACTTCTTCAATATATAGAGAACATGCAGGCATCTGAACATACGGCGTATCTAGTCTGTTATGGCGTCTCCACAAATCCGACATGATACGACTCAGAAGCTCTGCACTGATCGCCATGAAAGCGAGCGGAAAAAAGCCCCTATACTGGTCTGGAGTCTGGACTTTGATGGTGTTTTAGTGTTCACGAGTTCGGGACCTTCGACGTGTCACAGTGGCACGTCTTACTCGTTGAATTTCTGAAGCAGGGCTCTCCAGCCTAGTCGTCCACATTCAGGTTCAAGGGATCGGTTTGAATCGCGGAGCATGCGAAGCAGCCAGTTGGCTGTCGTATCTCAACATCAGCTCTTGCTGTGTCTCGATACCCCGTCCCGCAGAAACATTCGATTTCGCATTCAGCTCATTCACTTGATCTTGGTTAGTCCACGGCGTCAAGCTTGTCGAAATCGGACTGTTGCTTCGGGGAGCCACATACAGCGTTGCCGATTGAATTCGGTTAGCATCTATCTTCATGATTAGTCTCCTAGGAAGCCGGATTTGAGGTTTTACAGGTGGGAAGGAAATGCGGTTGGTTTCATTTATGCGCGAACCAGAGTCAGATTCCTGCATCATGCCCGTGCTCACTGCTAACTTGATCGTGGGCGTGGTTCAGTTTGTACACTTGAAACATCCTTACAAGCGATGGATTTGCGAACTTGAGGGAAAAAGCAACTCGGATGACTGTGTGAATCTGTGCACGCACTGATCTCCGAAGACGGAAAGTATCTTGATTTATTGGAGCAAAACGCCGATTTTATGTATTTGAACGACGCTGTGGAATGCGACGAACGGCTATCGTCAAGTACACTGTGAGTATTGACTGAACAACATGAGTACCGAAGTCAGGACCGGTCAGAGGAGACACAACAGGGATCCCAGATCCGGGACGGGTCAGAGTATAAGCTCTACCTATCGGCAATGAGAACAGACAGCACAAGCGTGACAAAACCACACCCACTTTCTTGACAGCCGCCTCAATCCGAGGTTTCAGGGAAGTTTTGACCCATTCGGGAAACTGCTCAAAAGCTTTTGCGCGGCAAGTCTCGCAGCCGGAGGCTCCCTTTAAAGCGTCTTGAATTGAGATATGACAAGTGATATCCATGCTGGGGCATTCCATAACTAACAAAGGAACTTTGTCCAGGTATTCACCAAACCATTTCCGCACGCTGTGTAGGGTACCATCAGCAAGGTACCAGCACAACGAAGCATCGTCACAATCTCCGCAGCTGAACCAGACGTATTCGTTGGGAAAGGGCAAACGTGTCAGATCATCTGCCTCGTTTTTGGCCGCAGTTCCGCATAGGTAATGATAACGAAGAAGGTTGTGATACACGGCGGCGGGAAAATGCGCGAGTTCCTTGGGGGCAAGACTGGTGACAGAGCGTAGAGGGAGCTTTAAGGTCTGCTTAGCGGCTTCGATCGATAAATCGTTCCATTCGAAGGTGTAGGCAACAATGAAGACCGCAAGAGGCTCGTCGTGGAGAAACTTGCGGAGCTGTTCCCTGGCGGCGGGGACAATGTAATGGACGTCGTATTTATGGATGAGGACATTCAAAATATCCCCTAGATCGCTTGGAGACTCGATCGTAGTGCACGCTCCGGGGTAAATGAACCGCATGGCCTTGTCAAAGATGTGTGAAGCCTCGCTGACATCTACAATGGGTATGGCTGGCGAGGTCTGGGGCTGGGGAAGGCTGAACATGGCGCGGAACACGGGGGATATGAGAGAGAGAACGGTCCGGTGAAGACGAAATTCGACTCTGTCGACGGTGCGAAAGATAACATCGGCATCGACTGAGTCAAAGGGAGGGCCAGGAACATCGCCAGAGGCGGAATTGAGTGATGGAAGGGGGTCTGGGGAGGCACCACCAAACATAGAGTGATAATCTGGGTGGTTGAGGAAAGAAGGACTGGGTTTATGGATGCAGGAGACAGATTCTGCAAAAACCGGGTGATGGCAAAGGACAAGAAGGCTCGAGGCTCGATCAATGATGGTAAATTCCAGAACAAAATGCCGAGAGGGGCCGAACAACCAACTTTCAGTGTGGGAATGATCTACTGATCCCTGCTCTCCACACCCACCACGTCGACGGCGCGCTCGCAGCGGACTCTACTTACCTCCAAGTGGCTCGTCTCTGAATGAGCTGATGTGCCGGACTCTCGACCTGATGGATTCTGATTCCACCCTTGACCAGAGAAAGTGGAATCAAAGCGGAATTCTAACAATTTTAAAAGGCAAAAAGATTAATGCAATGCATCATATATTGTCAGGCTGCGTGGGCGGCTTTTTTCTCACTTCGAAACGCTGAATGAAGAGTAGCTCTACCTGAAGTAACGCTCTAGTCTCACACGCATTGGAACCGTTCGGAAAACAATACCAGTCTGCACCAAGTCTGCACGACCCTCGAACTCCTTCGCACACTTGTCTCGACATACGATCTCTATTGATATGAAACCTCAACTTCACGCAAGAACCTGACTCCAGTCCGCGGCCGCCGCAAATGCTTTCAATGTCACAGGTTGTTGGCGTTCTCCCTCGAGTCCAGAGATCGACTTTCCGCCGTAAACTGGAGCGACAACGTGAGTCAGGAATTTTCTGCGTAGCCGAGGGAGATGAAAAACTGACATCCAAATTCCTCTGTGCATTTCCAAACGTCGCAAAAATCGAGCACAATATGCGGCGGCATCTTCGTCGCGATTGCTTCCCTGAACATCTCCAACGGGATCTGCTCAACGACAATCCGTTTGCCAGTAGCTACTCTTCATCAGTCAGCAGAAAATGAAGAAACCAAATATTTCAAGACGCACCCTGAGAGACCTGCGCTGCAATCTCCCTCAACGTCAAATATTCTCCCGTCCTGAACTCCTCTCCATTTGGGAAAATCGACGCCTCGATAACCTGACGAACATACAACCCATAATCCCCCACTGCATCTATAACAGGCAACACTGTTTTGGGGTCCACTGGTACGATCATTGCGAATGAACCATCCTCTTTACGCTGAATGGGACTGCGCTTAGGACTCAACATATCGTTCGCGTAGTACCCGCACTGCACATCGACGAAGGGGACTCCGCATTGTCGACCGTATTCGGATACGACGGCCTTACCATCGAAATGCACTGCGTGGGTGTATTTACCGTTGCTAATTCTCGCGCAGTTGGGTAGACCGGACCATATGATGCGAGTGACGCCAGCGGATTTGGCGGCGTCGATCATCATTTTGCCTTCTGCGGTTTCCTGGGGAAAGCGAGGATACATGAGTGTTTGACAGAGATACAGAATATGCAGCTTACTCTGTCTGCATCCAGGTGCTCGAAGAAGTTCGTGACGAGCTATCCGCAAAAAGGTTGGTTGAATTAGTGAACAATTCGGACGAAGAACAACGCACAAAAACGACATCAGCACCCGTGAAAGCGTTGACGACGTCCTTCTTATTTCCCAGCCCAATGGAAAGATTGACGACCTCCACACCCTGCGCAGCCAGCGTCTGAGCAGCAGGTTTCGTCTGGTCTCGAGTGAAAGCTCGGATGCGATACGGTTTGCGAGACTCGAGGAGCGCCTTGATTACACTCCCGCCTTGAACGCCAGTGGCGCCAACGACGGCGACGAGAGGAGCGAAGGAATCTTGGGAGATTGTCATAGAGGCGAATAATTCGTACCGAACCTGGTCGGGCAGCTGACGTTTAAATACTGAATTTTCGTTGATTATCTTATTATCCCGAAGGATTCGGATTTCCTGCAAATATGGGTTTCACGCTGGATTAGTCAGCGATAACGATTCGTTCAATTGTCGTTGGTTTGTGAGTTTTCCGTAGAATACGGCGTTTAGAGCTCGGTCTTGTTCCGCTGGCGTGCATCCGCTTGCAGCTATCGAGCTTGATCTAGACCAGGACCGGCGATAATATAAACCCTAGAATGCGCATCGAAATTAGAACAAATTCAAAAAACCAGTCCCTCCTCCTGACCTTATCAATCCAATCCCTCAAGTGTGTTTCGTCCCAGTCTCCCAAACGGTGCTTGCGCCCCGATATCCTCCTCAGCGCAGACGAAAGCAATACAGTAAATCCCTCGTCTTTGCCGTGAACAGTAAGTGGGGAGGATCGCTCATGGACACCATGCGAAGTGCGAGACGACGCTGGATGTGAACATCCATGAGATGCCGCATCAATGTCTGTTAGTTACACAATACAGAGGAGAACAAAACCGAGACTCGAATGTTGGCCAATGATCGCGACCTGCATGCCAACTCTCGAAGTCCCACGAGCGCGAGTGCGAACTTCGAAGGTGTCACTATATAAGCTTACAACTTCACATCTACATACGATACTCTGGTAAATAATATCAGCCACAAACGAGTCGTTGAATCGAACAACACGATAAGAAATACCTTTACACGCCGGCCATCAAATCCGGCCAAAACGCCTCCCCATCAAACTCGAACGCCTTCCCATTCGATCCCATCTCCTCCCCCGTCTCAACCCCCAACCCTGCCATCAAATCCAAATCCAACCCCACCCCAAACCCTCCCGCCCCATCAACTCCGACCGGAAACGCAAACTCATTCACATTTACCCCCTCCAACATCCCCTCCGCACCACCCGTCCCAGCCCCTGGCGCAAACATCGAATTCTCAAAGCTCAACTTCTCCTGTAACTCCATATACGCCTTCGTCGTCTCAAACACCGGATCCGTCGCATATGTCTGCGCGATCGAGGCGTTCAGCTCGCGCATCCAGGCGTCGACCTCGTCGTCGCCGCTGCTGGGGCTATCACTGCTCGTGAGGCTGGGGCTGCTGTTGCTGTCCGTGGACGGCGCTCGTTTGGCGGGGTGCTGCTGCTGCTGTTGCGGCTGTTGGCGAGGCGGAGGTGGGGGAGTAGGAAGAGCGGGTTTTGTTTTGACGCGCTGAACGACGTCCGTCGTCCCCGCGAAGATCTCCAGATCTTTATCGACTGTACGGTCGATGGGCACGATCATGGACGCGGCGGTGCTGGAATTAGTAGTCAGAGGGGCACCGCGGTTGCAGATCGAATGAAGTTGAACGGCTTTGTCTAGATGGCCGCGAAGAATCGCCTACGACGCGTGCAGTTGATTGGTGAGTATAGTTAGGAGAAACCGAGAAGAACAAGTAGTTTTACTGACCAGAGGACGTTCCACCTCTCCACCCAACTTCTCGAGTAAATCTACGGCGAGGAATAGCCCGAGAAGGGCATGCGGATGGTGTGGTTTGCGAGCTGGGTATCGCATCGCTAGCGTTCCCATAATCATCTGAATTGGTTTGCTCAATTCAATTGGAGCAAAGAGAAACGAGCAGAACTCACCGCTGCATTCAAAACTTGCAAATGGATCCATCAGTCAGAATCAACGTCGCAGAAAAGACAGAACAAGAACGGGAAATCAACTCACGACTATCCCGAATCGGCCACCTGCGAAAGAGAAATCAATATCAAGGACGACACACAATAAATCAAACAACCAAATGACTTACCACCGTCGAAACAACTCCGGATGCGCTGTAAAAGCCTGTTTATGCCGCCAAATCGTATGTAACGCCGTCATCCACGCCGCCGCGAACGAATGAGTGTACGCCGAGACGAAGGGGCTGGCGGCGTTGTCGCGGATGGCTTCGACGAAGGAGCCGGTGTGGATGTATAGGATGTCTGTGGAGTGGGTTAGATCGATGAGGACGAGTAAATGGAAAAGGGAAGGAAAGGGAAGGAGGGATGAAAAGAATTGAAGAGATGGATTGGCGGCGAGATAAACAAAGAAATGAAGAACGGTAGAAAACAGAAAGGAAAGCGGTTCAAACAAGAATGGAAAAGCACTCAGAAGGCCAGGGCAGGGCAGTGGAGTGAAGGAGAAGTCAAAGGAAGATGAAACGAAAAGGAAACGAAAATAAACCACTCACGGAAATTCGACATCAACGGCAACAACTCCCTCTGCGCATACGCCGACGGCGGCTCCCCCTCGACCTTCGGGAACCGCGCGCACGGACACGTATGCATGTGTTTGCGAATGAGACGATCCATCTCGAGGACGGTTTTGTAGGAGGGGCGGGTGGTGGTGGTGAAGCGTTCCATTATTGGGGCTGTTACCTGGGGAGATGGGATGAGGGTGAGCGGATTGAGACGAGATCAGGTGGAAGAAGGAGAAGGGATGGAAGCGAACGAACGTACATTCCTAACAAACTCCCAACGAGCGTGTAAATCTGCAATGAACTTCCTCAGCAATCCACCCATTCACAACCAAACGAACGAACGAAAGAAATAACACTCACACCCAGGAAACAGCTTCAAAAACGGCTGCGTATCTTCGCTCTCGTCTGGTGGGAGAGGACAGTCGATCTCGGCGAGTGTGGTTCCTGTTGGTCGGCCGAGGGAGAGGCCCTGTTGGTTTTGCGAGATTTAATCAGCGTTGAACATTATACGGAGCTGCGAGGATGAGAGAGGGTGTGCGGAGAGAATGAGAGGGGAGAGTGTGGAGGACGGAAGGGGAGAGAGAGGAGACCGCAAAAAGTAACTTGAGGGTGCTTACTTGTACTTTGATGGCCGGTTATTTTGGCTGGGCGTACGTTGCGTTACTTTACTTTACTTTGATGTACTTTTCCCACGCTTGGCGAAAGTTACTTCAATTTACTTGTACTTCTAGGCTTATAATATGAAGGCAAAAAAAGACATTATAGGTCAGTTGTAAGGTAGTAGTAGCTCCTGTTGATGAATATGACGCGTCTTCACGACTTTGTGCTCACTTTTTATGACTAATACTATCGCACTTATCTTTCTGTCCTACACCACCTTGACAGTGAGTATTTGACTTAATGTGAGAAATCAGAGCTAATAATTTACCCCTGAGAAGCAATTGAACTTAGATTTATTGCGCTTGATCGTTTTTTGTGTCGATCTGAACTCATACGGGTTCAACCAGTCAATTACCTAATCCGGAAATCTTCAACCTTGACCCGCAGGTACTGTGTTTCAGACACAAGATGTTGGCTGAAGAGGCAACAAAGCTCTGAGATATTACTCTCAAGTAAATTCTGAGCTTACTGCATCTGCGGTGCGTATGTGTATGGCATTTCGGCACTGACTTCTATCCGAACAGCGATAAGTATTACTTTACAACCTTTTGAAGTGCTTCTAACAGGTAAATAGTGCTTTGGGGTACTTTGATGCGACAGATTAGCGCAAAGTAGCCTTAACTTGCCTTACTTTACTTCAGAATACTTGTACTTTACTTTGCTTACCCGCCCAAGTACATCAGCGAAAGTTACTTTTGCCATCAGATGGCATCAATTACAGCCAAGTCCGCAAGTAAACGCAAGTAACTGTAACTTCTCACTTATACTTCACTCTGAGATCATGGGGAGTATACTATATGGTCTCTTATACTACTCTGATGGCTTCCATGACCGTTACTGGCAGCAGCAAAGCATGTCAAGTATTCCTCAAGGCTCATGCACTGATGTGCAACCGTTAGAAGTGCTGTTTAGAGTCAAGAAGTAGCTGGGGGCGCTAAAATTGAAGGTAGAAACAGTATATTCGCCTTACATCGCTCTACTTTACTTGTACTTTGATCTACTTGCCACCCAAGTACCCGGGCAAAAGTTACTTTTGCCATCAGATGGCATCAATTAAGGCCAAGTAAGCAAGTAAATGCGCCATTTGAGCAAGTAACAGTGATTAACGACTTGTAATTAGTGCGAATACATTGCTGAGCCTAATATATTGCATATTAGCTCTCTTCCAGCGTTTCCCTGACCCACTTGGCAAAAGTATCCGCATTTTGAATTAATTTTGCAGTCTCATGGTTTGCTCATGGTTCGATTCGGTAATGTTTGACTCCCAGTATTCAAGAATTCAAACTATAGTGCTTGAATGAAGAGAGGATGCATTATATTGTAGAAACTGAGTAGTCTAGGGTGATCCTTGAACGAATGTGTATCTACTTCTTTGGAGGCTAGTGAATGAATGTATAGTGACATTTACCTCTAGCCTCTTGCCTGCCCCCGGGGACCGGGTTGCTTTACGCTTGGTTGTACCTGTGGTACCTTGAACTCGGGCGCTCCTTCTCTTTGCCACTTTCTTCAACTTCTCTTCAACTTTGTCTTTACTATCACTTTCTCTCCTCCCTATATTCTCCACTTCGAGTCGTTTGCATTTGCTGCGTTCAACTGGCGGGAGAGCGGGACTCGGTGGTCGTGGCTCTACCTCGATATCCGAAAGGGACGTTAAAGGGCTCAAAGGGGGTGGATCAACTGTTCAAATAGTCCAGGTAATTCTGACGACTGTCAGACATATTCATCGTCATTTCCACTGAAGGCACTTGCCAAGTCGAAGGTAGAGGAAATACGACCCTCTGCAGCGCGTGTAAAGCTTACCTTCATCTTGGCAAAATCATAGGAAATACTCTGGCCCAGTTGTTTGTGTTCCGGCGTGTTCAGAACGAGTCCAGGAGTGGTGATATTTCAAATGATATTCCCAGCCTTCGCATTCCACACAGGGTCATCCGGGGGCAGAGCACGCAGATCTTCGGAGGTAAAGAAGCGTGATAGGAAGTATATCTGGGTGTCGTCCGACGCAAATAACTGCGCAAGATGACAAGTTGAAAAAGTATTGGGGCCACAGTTTGGACCCAGCGACGGGATTTCACTGTATGGGTGGTTTTCGAGTAAGCTTTGAACGTGCGGTTCCGAAATTAGGGACGCATCTCCTGGAAGAAGGCGTTCTTTAATTGCCCCGCAAAGCCATTAACAGATTTCTCCTCGTTGATTGGAGCGCCTAACTTGATAATATCCAATACCGGCTGACAAGCATGGAGAAGAGCGACTGATATCTCTGGATTTTCATATGCATAGATGTCAACGCGTCTTCAACGAGCCGATGCGGCTTTTCTCGGCTCGATCGACGACAGCTTTGCAACAGGTGTGGACTACGCCGCAGGCAAGCAAAGAGAAAGGTCAAAGTCTTTGTCGGTCGGTTTGCTTCCTACCTTCTCCCACCATTAAACTCTTGCAGCAAAGCACCAAACCGAACCCTAATTACTTATCCATCCAAAGCTTCAACACTGATAACTGCCTGCTAAACCGTATTCTACTCAAACTCTACCCAATATTTCACGCTTCGATTTCACACCCCCTCATTTGTTGCTCAGTCGGAGTCAGTGCCTGTTCAATTCTTGAGGACAATGATTTGATGATTGATCCCTCGTCAAATGGTCGCGCTTTGCCCAGTTCCAAAATATTTCGTCTACCTTCCCACCTGGTTTCATCGGCCGAACGAATGATCCCGGCTTCAATTTATCATTCAATAGACATTGTTCTGTTCCCCGAATTACCCCATGCTAGCGCCCTCAACGGCAACATGATTTGTTTCAAAATTTAGGACATCGACTCACTGAAACGAATGAGCCTACCCAGTCAACTCATCTAATGACTTGATCGGACACGATGCCCTTCATCTGAGTTCTGTTCACGGCCAGCTCAATACAGTTTGGGAAGTCTTGGGCATTTGGAGAGAAGTGCAGGCGCGTATTAGTTATATATTCCACTGGTATTGTCGTTGAGGCGAAATCTCGAGCCAGATCTACATCGCAATGCAGAACCGGAGAGTTGTGCTATTCGAGTTCAAGTTGCCGGAGCGAAGCGGAAGCATATCTTGTCATTAATCAAGAATTTAGATGTCCGGTGTTTCCATCCCGCGTCAGAGGGAAATGGTACCATTTGATTGATATTGAACAAGATTGCCGGCGACCTCACTAATTTCGAATGCTTTAGCTAGAGGAAATCTCGCGAGTGTTGAGGTTTCTGGTCAGAGATGCAAGATCTTTGGCCAATAAGGCTTCCGACGATTGAAATAAATCGAGCCCGAGTTCCTGGTTAAGGTGACGCTCGCGTTCTGCTTCTGTCAATTTCCGGCTCGTTATGTATCTGATAAGGTGGTTAAAATGATAGAATAAGCACGAAAGTGCGGAGGCAGTTGGAGGTTGCAAAATAAATTCTTCGCGCTCGGGACTTCGCCATTGCGAAGATGCTTGGTACCACATTTCCATGCCGTTGTTGAAGAAGCACAAGTTAGGTGCATCCGCTGGGTATGACTTGAGACAGATGAGCGGGAAGTCAATCATCGGGTTCGGGTTCGATACGACGATTTCATCAACAACTTGCTGGTCAGCAGCAGCAGCGAGGGCTTCGATGGTGTCGGGAGCGCGTCCATCATTAAATTTCAAAGCACGGGGCTTTGGAGGACAAGGATTCCTTGGATCACTCGCGTTGAAGTGCGTCTATTTAACCTCATAAGACTTTGGAATCAGCTAATAACATGTTAAACATTGGCTAAGCAATTGCCCGATTCTTCTCTTCCATCTGGGGAACATCATGCAAGTATAATATTTTGATCTCTGGAACAAGTTCTTGATCTTTTCTTCTCCGTGATGCAAGAGGGAATGTTAATGTTCAATAGGGTTCGTCGTAGAGGGAATTTTTGCCGCAAGCTCCGGAAAAAATGTTGCAGCAGTAGGGCGGCACTCTCACCGCGAAAACCAGCTTTTAGTCTGCGGATACGTTGATTTAAGGTCTCGCACAACTTGATCGAATCGTTCTGATGTCATAAATTTATGTTTCACGTGACCGCGGGGCGCGGCGACGCGAGTTTGCAACTTAGTTTGCTCGTTGCACTTCCTGGGTAAAGAGAAAGGAATGTTAGCTTCAATTAAGGCTCGTCTGCAGCTCCCCCGAGGCGTGGCGGCCCTCTTTTACAGCAGAATACAACTATTTCTCAGCCATTCCCACCGCAAATCCCACTAAATATGAAGCTACTTGGTGTTGCTTCAAGTAACTTTATGTAACTTGAAGTTGCTTAAAGCTGCTTAAATTTACTTTACTTGTACTTTTACTTTCAAAGTTTGCTTCACCAGCCAAACGTAACGTAACGTACATTTTGGCAGGCGAAGTAAGATTTGACAAGTTACTTTCGTAACCGTCGAGAGAGAGGGAGAGGAAGGAAGGGACGTACAAACATAGTTTCGATGTAGAATGTTTCCCAGAATAAAGCCTGCCAGCAACGACGATGGAGTCAGCGTAAGAATCTACAGAATGGAAGACAGGAAAGAAAAGAGATAGATACGCACCCGACACCGCGTAGCCAACTTCTCTGATAGCTTCGCACCATAGCTTTCTCGGTCTATTTAGTTTTGAAGGGAAAGTGAATTAATTTAGACGCGGCGGATGTGAACAGGTCGACTCACGGAGGCCGAGCTACGAAGAAAATAAGAAAAGAACATCAGCAAGACGGTTCGAAGGAAAGGAAAAAGAAAAGGGAACGACTCGGAAGAAATAACTAAGAGAAAGAACACAAAACACACACCTTCTTCCCAACCTGCGCCGCCAACGACACCATCCCCCACGCCGCCGCCATACTATACCCCCTCCCCCCATGCGCATGCCAACACGCAAACAGCACCAACGCCTGTACCCTCTCCACGCCCCCTCTCCCTCCCTCGTCATCGTCGTCGGACCGGAATATTGAGTCTATTGACATGGCGGCGGTGGCAAGGTCGAAGTACTGTTCCGCCTCGCGGTTGTATGCGGGGAGGTCGAGGTCGACGAGGGCGCCGAGGGCGAAGATGAGGTATATGAGGGCGAGTTGGGTTGGGGATGCGAGGGGGGTGTCGGCGTCCTCGCTATCGTCATCTTCCAACGTCGTAGACGACTTCTTCGATCGAGATCGAGATTGAGCCGGCGGAGTGTGGTCGAACGGATTCAAATAATTCGGCGGCATGTACACGGGCGGCGCGATATCGATGTCGTGGTAAATGAGCGACAGCAGCTCCACCGTCTGCGATTGCAAAACGGGCATGCCGGTCCAGCAGCCGTTGCGGTAGTAGAGGTCGCAGAGGGACCAGGCGCGGACTTCTGGGGGAAGGTGCGCGAGGAGGTGGGCTGTGGCGGGGGGCGTGGACCAGGAGGGGACGGCGCTGCTGGTTGTGAGAAGAGGGGAGGGGGAGGGAGAGAAGGGGAAGGAGGAGGTGAGGGCGGTGAGGAGGAAGCGTTCGTTTTCGGGGTCGGGTGGGGTTGGGGAGGTGAAGAGGGCCTGTCGTCGAGTTCATTGAGTTACAGTGTGAGAGGGAGTGAATAAGAGAGAGAGAGTATGAGGATGACGCACCGCACACCCCGCCGTAGGCCCAAAATACACCGTATCCCCGTCCGCATTCACTCTCAACGATCCCGTCACTTCGCCGCTTTGCGAGGGCGTGGAGTCGGCGATGCTGCGCACGTCTGCTTCCATGAAGATGCGCTGTTTGTGTGGGGGGATGCCGGCGTTGAGGAGGGCTTCTTGGAGGGATTGGATGCGCTCGCCCATGCGCGCGATGACGGTGTTGAGTTCCGCTACTTGAAAGATCATGGAGCTGGGGGTGTTTAGATTGGAGGAGGCGGGATTGGAGAGGGAGGGAGGGAAGGGACGGACCGTTTTCCGCGTCCCGAGGTGAATAGTGTTCCTGCGATTATTGTGAGATTGTGTAGTCGCGACGGTAGCTAGACACACCGTCGGGACATATACCCTCGCAGCCGCGCGATACTGTAATTATGAATCAGCAAATGAAAAGGCAAGAGAAATCTGCGACGCACCACACGAAGTACACGGCGGCCCTTTCTTGTCGCATTTCAGCTTCAATCTGTCAGATCCTTCCATCATTTTTCCTTCTTTCGCTCTCAGGATATTCTAGTGGCTTGCCTGAGACATTCCGCGCACGAATTCTATACAGATAAATTAGCGATCGCTGTCGGAAAAGTCGAGATGTAAAGAGGAGACGCGCACATCGCGGATGTTGGCGTCGCGGCGTCGTTGCCGGGAGCTCGTGGAAGGCGTCGTCATTGCTAGCGTCGGTGTCGTCGGCGGCGGTAATCAACAGTCCGACAGACGGGAGGATGTGGTGGTGGTGAGTTGAGAGCAGTGATTCGTCACTTGATTTGTCGGCCGGCGCCGCTGATACGCGACATGCCGACTGATACCGCCGCCATCAGTAGCCAAACAAACACGTCACTTGTCTTTTCCCACCGTCGTCGATGTCCCAGACGACGACGACGACGACATGCGCGACATCGACGACATTTGCGCTTGGAATTGTCAATACTCCGGCCAGAGGCCCACCGCCCCTTGAGTAGCTTGAGTGCTCTGCCTCTCCCTCAAAGTTCAAACTACCATTGAAGTGCTTTGCTCGGCTTCCTTCTCCCTCTGCGATCGACCTTTTAGCTGAATCTCTGGAACCTGGCGACTTCACCATCGACGCAGAATGCCTGCCTCCTCTGTTTGTCTGGCTATACAAATACCCGTCCTCTGAGATTCTCTCTCTAGTCTGGAATCGCCTTCGCAAACTCGTCGCCCATTGGTCGCCAAATCTTCGAACGGAGTGCTCAAATTCGCAGAAATCTTGCTGGAATTCTCTGAGGAATTGGACTTACTGATTCTGATGTCGACATCCTACGCTTGCTTTCTCTGGTCTATGTTGTCTATCCCGTTTCCGCGTTTCACTCGATATCGACGAAATTCCGTCGGCTCTGTTTTGATAATATTCCAACGACGGCGCTCTACTCATCTGTATGTAGCTCTGCACACTTATTGTCGAATCTCCTCATCGCAGGGACGCTTTTCAAACTCCTCATGTTGCCCTACTTCCGCGTCATTCGCTAAGCACTTTGCTTATCTCTGTCTCGGCGTTTCAGCTGGAATTCTCTAAGTAGCTCAGGGACGGCATCATCGACGTCAAATACCTCTCTGCTCCCTGCATCTCGCTCTACTCCCAAAACGACTTTCATCTGTATACTCAAGTGACCGCTATCTCTGTAACCACCTCCAAATCGGCAAAATCGCCGAAGTCACATACGATCTCGAGTTATTTCGACCTTGGCATTTTGCGCCGTATCTGCCCTCGCCCCTTGATTTCGTTGAATGTTTGTCGATCATGCACGACGGTGCTCGATATCGATCCACCTCGGCAGCTTGGATCTTGAATCGACTCTATCGGGGGAATCAACACCTAGACTCGTCACCAGCAGATTCAATCCGTTACAATCTCTACTTCTACCTCCGCGTCGATGCTTCAAGTGCTTCCCTGAGGACTTCACCATCGACGCCGAATACTGACCTGCTCTTATCTTCTGGCTGTATCCCTCCTCTGAAGCGGCTTTCGTGTATGTTCTAGCCTCTAGTCTGTCTGAATTATCTCAAAGGAGTGCGGACGTAACCTGACTGAAATCTCCCTCGACTTCTTCAGTCATTCGAGGTCAACATTTCGATCTTGCGCTTCTAAAGCATGCCGTCTCCGTCAATGCGTTTCTTGACTTCACCACCGTTCGTTGCTATCGCAGACGATGCGCGAGTGTAATTGCGTCCTCGGTCTCCTCTGAGCTGGCTCTATTCTATCCTCAAACATCCCGCACCTCCGTTATCACCTGCAAGGAAACTCGTCGCCAAAAAATCGCTAAACGGGCTTCTTATTCCGTAGAAATCATCCGCGACTTCTCAAAGTGATTTATATAAAAAGGTGTGTCAGCCCTATCTGAATGGTGTTAACGAACCAAGCACTCCGTTGATTGACCTTTGCACACATCCGCAGGTGGAATCTTCTCCGCTCCATCGGGGTAACGACCATTGAAAGATTCATTCAGACGATTCCTGCCCATCAGTGTTTTGCGTTGGGTGTCATTCGGAGCCTTCGTTTCACGTTGGCGTCGGCGTTTCAGCTGGATCCCTGGAGCCTGACGACTACACCGTCGACGCGAAATATTCATCTGCTCTTCCGATCTGATATCACTGTCTGGTCCAATGCGCTGTAATCGCGCAATTTAGCGCCAAATCACCGAATGGAGTGCTGAAACTCACGGAAATCTCGCTCAAATTGTCTAACGATTCGGATTTACGTGTTCGGGGTGGACGATCGATGGCCCGAACGAAGAAAAACTCAACTATCGACAGTTGGTTTGCTCAGAAAGGATTTCGAACAGCAATATTAATATTGAATGGTATGCCTCATACTTAATCAGGCTCCAAACAAGATGTACCGAATAATGGCTTCCCAACAGGTAAATGGCAGTACTAGTTCTGCTCCATCTTTCGGATGTTTCGCTGGTGTTTGGCAGGGTGGGTGTCTTCCTAGACTGTTTCTCGTCTTGTGAGTCTTCGTCAAGGATTAGGCTCGGAGTTCGAGCTTCTGCTTCATTGCTACTCACCCAATCAGCTACTAAGTACAAGTCATCAGAATGGTAAAGAACGCGAACTGTCTTGCTAAGTGTCTCCGACACATCTCGCGCGCAGATCAAATTAGCATGCGTTTCACGTTCGTAGTGCGCCGCACTTTGCTCCTCTATTCGGATTACTTATTCCTATGCGCCCAACGAAGGCTATAAATTGTGCACCTCAAGCACCAGGACCCTCCACTCGCTTTGAACTCCTCATACTTCGTCTCACAATCAACCATGTGGAACATCACTCACATCAACGCCGACACTCCCAGCCAGACGAGCATCGTCTTCGGCGGCGTTCCCGGAAGAGAATCAGTCGGTCCAACCAACCGTCTCGGGCCTGAGGGCGCTGTCTACATCGTCGCCTTCCCCGGTCTCGGGTACATCAAGCTTACCGACGTCGGGAGCCACGGTGCGTGTCCATTTACGAATATCAATCGTTCCCGAGCTGCTCATCGATTGGCTTATTCGCGATCTAGGGCACGGTCCGGGAAGCTGGAAGGTCTCTGCGAGCGGGAGTTCCGACAACTGGACCTATGAAGGGAATGGACAGGCCACAGTCTCTGTTGAAGCTGATGGCTCCTATACCATCTCGGGGGGATCCAACACTATCACCGGTACGGTGTAAGTGATTTCGGATCCGCGAGGAAAGACATTGACTGAAGGCCATATAGTACGAAGTTCTAGGTCCTCTGAAGTTCGTTTATAAGAGCACATCTGAAATGAACCGATTTAGTGAACAAATCGAGTAAACATCGATCTCAATTACTACGCCGGATTGAATGTAGTCGAAAATGACTCTGAGTTCTGAACCCGACGGTAAATACGTTGACGTTGAGAACAACAAAGGCAACAAGGCGCAACAGGCGTCTATTCATTTATTCAGTTCACTGACACTGATTGGTAAAGAATCAGACAAGACGCAATCAATGCCCCAGCACGGGACTGATAATTCATGTTTGCATCTTCCCCGGTCGTCATTTCGTTGAACGACGCTAATGAATGAATCGTTGATGTTCAATTTTGCTCTTCTTTCTTCAAATTTCATAGGCTTTTGTTGTGCGACACCACCGTCCTGGACCAGAATCATAACGAAATTGCGGACATCAATCTCGCGAGGGATGATTTCGAGGTATGTTCTGACAGTTTGTTGAAATTTGTTTTGGATTGGAGTTTTGAATTGCACTCGAGGGCGCCTTCTGATTCAGTGCGAGCTGAGCGCAAGCAAAACGACCGTAATCCAGCCGAAATGTACCTACAATTCGTACTTGGGATCCGCAAAAGCCAGAATAATGAGCCGATGAATTGAACGCATGCTTTCTTAGCCACAGAATTGAAGCCGAGGTCGACGGAGTAGTAGCTCATAGTATACGCCGGCCTGCTTCACAACTCCATAATATGCAGGGGGAGGTGGCAAGCAACGGCAACGCGCCACTTGAAGCTCGACGCGCCATGTTGTTGTGGTCTGTGGATCGTGCACGTGCCGCTTACGTGTTCATCCTGACCGCGACACCAGCAGTGTCGCCTCCACCTTCCTTTCGCAAGACCTCCCGCTCATAGGCCTCTCCGACGTCCCACCCCCTCGCGCTCCGTCTTCTTGCCTCTCTCCGCCCGAGACTCGTGGCTTTCGGCTCGATCTCACGATGAATACGAATGAATCGGAAGCTTTGCATCGTGGAGTATCCGCTACTAGTAGCGCTGCGAATTCAGGGCAGGTATTATCAGAGTCCCGCTCGAAACGAGAACCAAGACGACCGACCTATGTGAAAGAGGAGCGGGCAGCTTCGCCGCATAAGGGTACCCTCATCTTCATCATCGTCACATTTGCCCATAGCCGCTCTTCCTCTGCCCCGCCGATATCACTCGCCGCCCTCGTGCCGACCTCCACCACCCATGGCAGCGAGTTTGCAAGCAGGAGTGGCACCCGCGGCTACCACCGACTCCGACTCCCTCCTCCGCCGTGTCCGAATCGCCGCCATAAAGGCATTCTCCCGTCCATCTGTCCGTCATGGGTCAATCCGACCGACCACCTGCATCTCCAGCCCCATCAGTATCCCCACCTCCACCCGCACCATCCCTTGGGAACGCACACGCCAGCCCCGCCGCATCCCAGCTTATCGTATCACCATCACCGTGCAGACTGCGCCACGTCATTGACCGCAGGCTTCACTTCACAGAATACACGGAGGTCATGGCGGTGGACTTGTACCGCCGCCGTCCGGAGGAAGGTCGGAGGGGAATACAGAGATGGGGAGGGGTAGATGGGGCTGATGGTCGACTACTGCTCTCGCGAGGAGCGCAGGCTGGGAGGAGGGTGGGATGAGGGTATGCGCGAACGGCGGAGAGCCAAGGTGAGTCATCCTTGCTGGGCATTCTTGAGCGACGAGCTCATACACGCTAGCGTCGCAATGCACCTGCCCGTACCGACGATGCCTACGCCCCCTACCCGCGCCTCGGCCCCTTGATTCCCGGAGCGCTAAGGAGCAGCTGCGCCACTGCGAAAGCTGCGCAGGTGGACGGTATCATACGCCGAGGGCTGCATGCCCTAGAGACATGCCGGGCGTTCGAGGATACCAGTGTGTCGGTGGGAAGAGAGGTCGAAGGGTACAGGATATCGCGTACGGGGAAGATCTTCGCCAGGCGATGACGCGCGACAGGGGTACCGGAAGAGGAGGAAAGGATTGGAGGGGAAATGCGTGCGGGATGGTGCGCGAATGACGAGACATTCGCAAATGCATGGAGCATCGACGGAGGCGGCAGCAGACTAGGCTGCCAAGGGTTGAGTGGGTGATCTTCGTCGTCCATCCTTCACCAATCGAATCCGCCGATACAGCATCTCACTTCCACTTCGTCCTCAGCCGAGCCCTTATCCTTCTCCCCTCCTCCTCCTCGTTTCGACGAATCTAGTCCGCCCCCGTCCTCGTCGCACCCACGTCCCCTGTCCCCGTCTTCCCGCGGTCGCCCTCAGTCCGCCCCATGACCGCAGCCTTCTCCGTCACACCACGATACCCGTCCTCCACAGACCACCACCCTAGGGAGAGAACGGCATTTCCCTGCACCTCCACGTCGTACCCGCCCGCCCCGCCCAGCACATGGTCACAATACGGAGTCTCTTCCGCCTCCCTTTGTGCTCCTCAACTCCTGCGTCCACCGACCCCTTGACAACGACACGAGCGGCGTACCGATAGAGTCGCTACGAGCATGCCTAGCTGCAGCGAGCCAGTATTCCGGATACGGTGGATATACGGGTGGGGAGGGATGATTATGAGGACGTAGGCGGGAGCGATGGCGACAAAGAGGCGCGGGAGCGAAGCGTCGAGGTGGGAGTGGTATCATTGGAGGCGGGCGGGGGTATTGTGGGATGGGTGGTACTGTGTCGTTGTGAGACGAGGTCGTACAGCAGACGATAACGGGGGTCTTGAGCGCGAGCTCTTCAATTTATTCCGCAGACGTCGGGGAACGGATGACACGTTGTCTGAGGAAGCGCGAGGCATCGGTAGTTGACGGGAAAAACGTATGGAGCGGAAACGCGGAGTGAGCATAGTGAGAAAGCTGATAAGTATGTGAATGAGACGAGCCGCTTTGGTTGTCTGTGAGCCTTCTCTCCCGCCGCCTCGAACCCCGATGCCTGTGATACTGCCCTCGAAAGGATGTACAGAGAAGGAATGACGGGGGAAGCACGAGATCGACTCCTTCGCGACCTTCCCGCCGGCCCCCACATGCGCCGAACACCCACTGATAGTCACGGAAATCGACAAATAAGAGGTCCTGCCCGCGAAACAGGCGGACCACCCGCTTAGTTGCATCGTCAACGCGCCAGTGCGGGCCGATGTGGAGGTCGTGGAGGAGTGACGCTCGAAGCGGGTGCGCGGGCGGCGCGCCTTAGCGGCGAAAGTTAAATGCCGGCGCAGAATGTGAGGAGAAAAACTCGGCGGAGCTGGGCGAGGCGACGTCCTCGCCCTTGCCGCTTTGCTCTTCCATGACGAGTGAAAGCTCTTCGGCGCTCGGTTCGCGATGCACTGCTTCGCGGATTCTTTGTCGTTCGCGTTGGCGTTCGCGCTCTTTCTGCTATCCCAACCGAGATCGAGGAAGCACTTGGTGCTGCGTCTGTTTGAGGTCGAGAGGGTGGAGGAGGAGAGGGTAGCGGATGAAGAGGAGGAGGAGGCGACTGGTCTGTCGATGGAGAGGGATTTGAAGCAGTCGAGATTGATGCTGATGAGGGATTGGAGGTGAAGGGGGTGGGTGAGCGAGACCACGACGAGGTGGCAGCGGAGAGAGCGGAGGAGGGGTGGGTGAGGTGGATTTGAGTGTGTGTAGAGCGGAGGGGGAAACAGTTGTGGAGGTCACGGTGGACGTGAAGGGAGGCAGTACGAGATCTCGGAAGGACTAGACGTATCCCCAGTCAGGGAAGAGATAGAAGTCGTCGTCCTAGTCGAAGGGTGAAATCGTCCAAGTCGAGGTCATCGTGCAATCGAATACGGCCTAAAGTGCCGACTAAACTGCTAAAGAACGTTGTTGTGAGTCGAGATTTGGATGAAAGACAGGAAGAAGCGCACCAACTCCCTTGTCCCCCATAACTTATTGAGATGTCGAGACACAAGACGAACAAATTCATCGAACCTCCGACGCTGGTGAATCGGAGGATGAACAGATGTCGTAGGCAAGATCTACTGCCCGAAATTATGTCTTATTGGGAGTGAAAGAGAGTCCGAACTCACCAGAGCATTGGAAACTAACCCACAGGACCATAGAAGCCGACGACGGCAGCCAAAAGACCAGTCTACTGTCTACCCCCGAGAAAAGTCTCTTGAGACTCGAAGCGCTCAATCCATGCTATGTCGGCAAGGTACAATTGGATTCCCACAGCGATTCGGCCAATCTGCGTCGGTAACTCCGTTCTCGTTGTCGACCTCCTCGTCGTCCAAGTTTGCGTTGCCATCGTGGTCGACGTTTGGAAAGAAGAGTGTCACGTCACATCGTCACACTTCAAACCGTGCTTGTTCTTGACCCTCGATGCCTCTTCCCATCTTGTCGCCTTCGACTTTCGACTTTCGAGCTCTACCTGTGTCGAACCTGTCTCGCTCAGAACCACTATCTAATGCTGTCCAACGAGAATGTCGACTACTCGCCGACAGCCAGGAGTCCGGAATCACCTCACATTCCAAGTCAAGGAAAACGTCGTCTCCAGCCTGCATGCGACCATTGTCGTCGAAGGAGAAGTGCGCCCTCCTTTCCCTTCGTATTCCCCTCGGCTTACTATTGATCCCCTATCTTGAAGCTCGATGTAAATATCCGTATTTTCTGGTATTTTTCTAGCCAACGCTATTTGCATCGCTCTTCTAGGCAACGGCATTCAAGCTACCACCAACAAGTGCAGTAAATGCGCGGGAGACAATGTCCCGTGTACATACGTAGGCTCTGATGTCCGCCTGTCACTTCCCGGCTCTTTCAAAGATTTATTCACCTTGAATGCTTTTCACTCCCACAGACCGGATGTTCTCGAACAAAGTGCGCCATTGATTTCCTCGATCACGCAGGAAGCCCTCATTATAGCCATGGATCTAGGTCAATCTCCACCCTCGAAACCCAACTCGCCGAATCTGAAGCCCTCGTTCGTCGACTACGCGCCGAACTCGCTCTCGCCCACACTTCTTCTGCTTCTCCAAGTCCCTCCTCCATCTCCTGCTCATCATCTTCATCAAAGCAAATTCTTGACTCACCCTCTGCAGACAATACGCATCTGACACCGACGATCGCCAATTCCAAACCCCATTCTCTCCCCGACGGCGCCGCTGCATCCCTCTACATCATGCGCGCAGCCCTCCGCGCCATCGCCACGCCGCCTTTTATGCCACCTGAAGAAGCCATAGAACATTTTCAGCTTGGGTATAAGGTGCTCTTTCAATCTCATAACCGTCTCTCCCCCCCTTCCCATCGTGCTGTTGAAGATTATCTCACATATCGCGATCGCCCATCAACTAATTCCCCCGATCCATCCCACAGCCAATGAAACCGTATAGCACAGAACCAGAAGTGACCCAACGTTGGCTCGGAAAAAGCTCCAGCGCCCCGCTCGTCAAGGTCGCGACAGATCTCAAGGCCGACGTCGTCAAACAGGAGTTACAAGAGGTGTCACTAGAGCACCAACTGCCGGATAATACGTATAGTGGCGGAGCTCGGTGGACATCGCGCAGGATGCAATATTGGCGACAACGGCCGGTGAGTCTGACTTTCGAATGTCGAGCTTTTTTTTGTTCATCCCGCCATCTCCATTTCCCCACCTTGCCCGTTCTCTTCCCTGACACTTGCGTGTTGGACTCAGTATGATCCGTCTACCCTACATACCACCACCAGCTTCGACTTCCCACCTCAACCTTTGATGTTCGATCTCGTCGATCTATACTTCACACATCAAAACGTATACATCCCCCTCCTCCACCGCCCGACATTCGAGAGGGAGGTGAGTAGTGGGCTGCATTTGAGGTGTGTATATTCGCTTTCTTTCATTCATTTCAATAGTGAAACCTGTGATGCTATCGTTGCAGAGACGACGCATTCGCAGCGACGCTTCTTCTCGTATGCGCTATCGGTTCCCGATGGAGCGACGATCCTGGTATCGTTCAGGAAGGACTGGCGTGCAGGTGGCGTTGGTTTAACCAAACACTGAAGGTATATTGCAAATTCGTTCTTACACATCCTGATCATGGAATGGCAACACGCACTCAATTTTCCCCTCCAACAGATCCCTTCCTCCGTAGGCGAGCACCTCTTCGGACAACCTAGGCTGTACGAGTTGCAATATTTCTCGGTGAGTCGCTCTTCTTTTTCTTTTTCTCTCAATCATAGTCAACTCTATCGTTCATAATGCACATTCCACAGCTCGCCGTAATATTCCTTGAGGGCTCTTCCGCGTCACAAGCCTGTTGGATGCTCGTCGGTTTTGGCTTCCTGCTCGCACAGGCAAGTGTTCTTCATTCCTTTTCCCAATCCCAATATCAGTACTCATCTCTTTTCATCTCTTTTGTCATGACAGGATATCGGTGTCCACCGTCAAAAAGGCCCAAAACAACCTCCATCCGTCGAAGGCGAGCTGTTCAAGCGCGCTCTCTGGGTTCTGGTGCGTCCGTTTGTGTTTCATATTAGTTGCTCATGAAAGCCAATCTCAATCTTCCTTACCGTCCCTTTTTCTCTCAATAGATTTACCTCGACGGTCAGATCAGCTCTTCGCTGGGGAGGACCTGTGGGACTGATTACCTCGAGTCAGTTTTCTCTTTGAACATCGCTACACGAGGATACGGTTCTGACCCGTTTTTTTTTGCGATAGCCTCGACATCGGACGGCCGCTCGAAGTGGATGACGAGTTCTGGGAAGATCCCATCCATCCCTTCGAACAGCCGCAGGGTGTTCCTTCGACCGTCACATTCTTCAGCTGCCTTCTTCACCTCAATCACATTCTGTCGGTGGGCTTGACTTTCCTGGTGCGAAACCGTTTCTTGTGGCTTCGATCCTTGAAAGATTCCACCGCTAACGTTGATCCGCCTCGCTCAGTACCCACCCCCTCAAGCTCGCCAGCATCTCTTCATCAACAGCGCCTGGGAAGAGTACTTACTGGTGGATCTAGACTCGTCTTTGAATGACTGGCTCAATCGGGTTCCCGAGCATCGTACGCCCTCCTCCGTTCTTCCACATATCCATCCTCCGATCATTGATCCACACATTATACAGTGCGTTGGGATCCCGCTCGAGAAAATCAACTTTTCTTCGATCAATCAGTGGCTCTTCACGCCGCATACTTTCACCTGCAAATACTCATCCATCGTCCATTTATTCCGATGTTACGAAAATCTGCTACGACGGTCACTAATGTATCTTCCTGACGACCATTTGAGTCAACTCACCTTGTTAACACAGGCTTTACCCTCTCTGGCCATATGCACAAACGCAGCACGATCGTGTGCGAACATTGTGGATATACAGCATCAACGAAATGGGACGTTTCCCGCTCCGTTGAATCTGGTTCGTTCCCTGTTTCTCGTTTTGCGAAGTACTGATTCTCGTACAGGGCGGGGTATTCACATCAGCCATGATCTTATTGCTGAACGTGTGGACTATCAGACGGAAAGGAATGCCTCAGGACGTCGCTCGAGAAATGACGTATGTGCAAAAGTGCATGCACGTTGCAAAGTTGTGCGAAGTGCGGTCAGTAATCTCTGGCCTTCCCTCTTTCGCATCCTTATCCAGACCTTTCCAGCTGGCAAGCTGCCGGGGTACTTTGGTAGGGCGTTCCGTATCTCGATCTCTCTCAACGCAGTAACTCGTATCCAGGGATATTCTATCTGAGTTGGCTTCAGTAGGCCACCTTCCGCTGCCCACTACAGCAAACCTCTCGTCTAACGTGTCGACGGAAAACAACGACACTGATGACACGATCGATATGGATCCCGCTCAGGCGACTCGAGACCTCGGGTTCATGCTGGATATGGTTGACACGATGTGGGCCAACGCTCCGGTTGGATTAGAGTAGGCTTCATTTCTTTCATTATCCTTTCTTGGGCTGAAGTATTCACTGAACGTTCTTTGTAGTGCTGACGTTTGGGGAACATATCTAAACACGTTCCACGACATACCGCATGGTCAAGGCGAGGGTACGATGACCACGGAATATTAGGTTTCGTAGCGTTCACAACAATTGATATTACATTACATTCAATCCGTCACCCTCCGCGCGCCTTCGTCTCGACCTTCCTTGCCTGTCCCATACCGCACACCGCACTAGATATAGCACGATCGAATTTGTATCCATATTGATTCAATAGCACATCGCTTACTCAGAAGGATTCAAACGAGACTGAAACGTCGCCCCAATCCCCATCTCAGACACCCGCTTCACCTCGTCTTGAGTAAGACCTAGTCCAAGCGGAGACGCAGCCAATAACAACGCGTATTCGCCCACGAGAGAAGTTCGGAATGGCAGGGTATCATCCGTCTTCATTCATGCACCTTAGATTTGAGACGAAGACAGACAATCAAGTCATGAATGCTTACGCAAATAACGATGGGATGGTCGTTCTGAAGATAATACCGAATATGGTGGGCGTCAAGGGAAGAGACGGTTTTACATCTGCGCATCGACTGGAACTGTGAGATCAAATTGAGAAACAGGTAGAAAACTGACAAGAGATTTGACGTTAAACAGATTTCTATGCACATCTTCTTATCGAGGACGATTGATTTCGCTTCGTCGTTGAGGAACGTTGCATGGCCAAGTCGGTCTGGCGCGTAGGACAGTAACTGCATGGTTTCTGCAACGGTGTTGGCTGGGGTCTATGAAAGAATGAGAATTGATACAAGGAATAACGAGGAAGGCCCGGAAATTGTACTTCGGCGATGTGCAGAGTGATTCCCAACCCAGCAGCTTTCGCTTGATACAAGTACTCCGCTAACAGTCCCATATCTCCTGCCTGAATCGAGATTAGTTACTGGTGAGTGGCAGAAACCCATCGAGATCATTCACTGACCGTAGGATCCCCGCACAGATCGATCCCAACGACCCTTTTTCCTTCCGCCTTCAAGCCAATAGCAATCTCAACGCATTCGCGGATCACATTGCTAGGCATTTTGCGGTCCAAGCTGACAATCAAATTGGTTTTGGAGGGAGGATAGCGCTCCACCTCGTCGAGTATCGCCTGAACATATTGGCGTCGATTCATCTCGGGAGTCTCGCGGGGAGTGCTTCTGAGTTCTAGATATGCGCACTGAGGATTCTCGCCGTCCAGAAACTGCTCCAGAACAGCGCGTGTCGCACGACGAAGATTCGACGGATTGGAGGTGAGGGCGTAAATTGCGGGAAAGAGGTTGAAGAAGTCGTGAATCTCATCAAGAACGACACCATTCCGGAGTTTGGCTATTCCCTCTTCAATGGCGTCGAAAGTCAATCCAGAATCAGACGTTCGAGCAAACTCTCGAGCCAGTTCCTGGAGGAGGGAGATTGGGATCGATCCATTGAGATGAGCATGGAGTTCAGCTTTTGGCAACATTTGAACGAATTCGAGCTGAGATGGAGTCAAGGAATTGAGAGCCGCGGCCGCTGGCCCAGAAATCGTGAAGGACATGACGGTTCAGTTCAGAGCAGGATTTGTTCACGTGCTAGACTTCTCACCGTCAAATGACGCGTGTTCGGATCACTTCCGATTCCGCTTTAAACCAGTCTGAGTCTCTGTTGGTGCAAGCTCGAACCCTCCGACGGGTTTGTTATCGTGAAATGGCAGTCGATATTTTCCCATCAGCCAGGTACATCGACCAATATTAAATTTAATTGTGCCCACTCGGAGAAATCCGAACACAAAATTATTTGCTTGAGATTGTTTGCAACTTTCTCAGCGCAGGCGACCAATATTGCGATCTCGAGGAAATCTCTGGTGTAATTACGGATCAAGCATCAATCTTCCCTCTTACTCATTATAACCTGTAGCCTGTAGGACTGCACGCCCAGTACGTCGACTTTCAGGCAAATTTTCTCTCGCCTCAGCCGGAGAAACGGAAGGAAGGAAGATTTTTGAAAAACTCCGGGAGTGTGAGCGATTTCTTTTCGCCAAGGCCGAGTTTGCTCACTCTTGGCGTCAGGATTTCGACAGTTGCACAAACAACATATTCATTTCGTGTCGACGGGGAAAATTCAAACAAAGGTACAGAGAAAACACTTCAAAGCGACAATTCGCGGGCTAAGTAAGATTCTTGTGGTTTTCGGTTCAAACTCACTGGCGGCCGCCGGAGATAAATAAGGTAAGGTTAGTAAGCGGAAGATTTCCTAAAGATCACAAGCGAACGGAGGATCGACAGATCTACTGACATCGAACACCCAGGAACGGCCTAACAGTAGCTAGGGAGGAGGTTCAAAAGGTTTCAGGATGTATGTTTCACGGAAACAATCGGCGTGTAAGTAGTTCCGCGGTGCGAATCTGTGGGAAAGAAAAAGAGAAGAAGATAGACAAAAAAATCCGCACATGGAATGACCGAATTAAGTTAGGACACCGGAATTTCATCGCATCCAAGCGTCAGCTGGAAATTGGTGGTAGAGTTCGAGAGCGGAACCAAAGCAACCAGTATTCATGGATTTGGACACGAAAATCGGTTACTGCTCGGTTATCCCTACAACACACCAATGGCCCACGGTTAAAACACGGTAGAAGCAGCCAAGACAAGATGAAACGGATCGACTGTACACGGTCATTGTAAGCATGGATGCGTATGCTGATTACGAAAGGGAGTACCACAAAACTGTGGACGACGCGAGAGAAGCGCATGAGGAAAGGAGGGATGCTGGGGTTCAGTAGCCGACGCGGGTGCTCGAGATGAGCAAGAGGTGAATGAAAAAAGGATGGGATTCAGCAGCACCCAAGCAAACACACACAAATGGGAAGTAGCAAGCCGACCCTCCTCCCTTCCCCGCAGAGATAGTAGCGCTAGCGATAGAGACCGAGGGAGGGGATGAAGAGCTCAAGCGCTCAAGCACGATACCTAGTAGCTACGGTGACGAGTGGTGTTACCAACATCACGAGGTGGTATGAGGGAAGGTCGGATGAGGTCGAGGCAACGCGTCTGAGTGCCCTCAGTGCTCTTTACCCGCTATCGCATGCCGATCGCGATATCCCACTCCCACTCCCAATTCCGACTCTCATATCCCGACGTCGACGTCGCCTCCAAAACAAGACCTTAACGACGAACCTCTCCGTCCTCCGCCTAGTCCCTCTCTGGCACATGCACCGCGTACACCGCAAAGCGACGACGAGCAAGCCGCCAGACCGTACACGCACGAAGCATGGTCAACGACTACTGGACCCTGGATATGAGCTCTACCGATGGGTGACATACGCAAAGACACTATGTACCCCAGTGATAGAAGACGAGACGGGGATGAGGAGCCTAACCTCCGGGGGCAGATGAGTGGCGATAACAGAATCTCGCAGGCACTGGGACAAGGGCAAGGCATCTAACTGCCCTCAAAGCTCTTTCCCCGCAAGCGCATAACGATCACGCCGCCATCCCAATCCTGCTTCCGCTGTCGCTATTCCGACGCAATCCTCGCCTCCAGCTCGACGACAAGAAGCTCCTCGAGCTCTCCCTCTTCCGCACTGACCCACAGCATCGACGTATCGCGCTCTCCTCCTTCTCAAGCCCAGCGTACACCTCTACTACGAGCAAGCGCCAGATCGTAGACGCATGTAGTCAGATGCGCCGTCGATGAATCTCGAGAGGAGGACGTGCGCGACCGGCAGGCCACGAGCGCGCGACGTCCGCAGGCTGATAGAGGTCGAGGAAGACGGGTATGAGGAGCCTATACGCGCGACAGTGGCGGTAGAGAAAGCAAAGCGCTGGTGCTAGGCGGTGAGAGAACGTCGAGGGCAAGCCGAGGCACGAAGCGGCGGCGGAGGAGAAGAGACAGGCATTCCTCTGCAAGTACCTCCCCGTCCCGGTCCTCATCGCCGCCCGCAACACTTCCTCATCTCCTCTCCATCTCCATCTACATCTTCATCCCCATACTCTCCCATACCTTCATCCTCTTCATCTTCATGTTCCTCCACTCATCCCCCTTCAGCCCCCACCCCGATACGAAAAACTCATCCTCTTGCAGCCGCAGCCGACCACGGCAACGACCACCTTCATACCCACCGCCCTCCTTTCCTCCGCCACTCTCCTCCTCCACGCTCCACCACGCCTCCGCCTCGATACGACACGAGAAGACAAAGGATCATCCAGCTTTGCTCCAGCTGCAGCCGTCCACGCCCACGACCTCCTCCTCCTCCGCCTCGCCGCACGACCGACACGTCCGCCCATGGGTCGGGAGGGCATGCGTCCCCCGCGCACGTCGCAAGAAATACACAGCATCTCTCGACGTTGTCGGCATGGATAGGGGGTCTCGTGGAAATAGATGGACTGTGTCGGGAGGACACGGGAAAAGGCGGGTGGAGGAGAGGGCAAGCATATGGATGTGGAGTAAGGCGGGTGAAGGTCGCGATCGAGGTGGATCTGAGATGGAATGGGACGTCGAATGCAAGTTGGAGGGTCGAGCGCGACGTGGAAGGTCCAATGCACATCTGGACGACCACTCCTTACCCGCTCGTCCCTAAACGAGATGACGACCCACCCCAAGAGTCGGGTCAAGCAAACGCCGTACCGGCATCGCCGACTAGGAAAGAAGAACGAAGGATCCGTTGGTAAAGTTACGAAAGACGGAAAGAGATACGCACTTGCAGCTATTTGGAGCATCATCCACACCATCCCCACCACTATCCCCCCTCGCCCCGCTCACGACCTCCGCATCGGATCGAATCGAGAGTCGAGCGCAGCTGCAGTCGTGCCTGCTTCCAATTCACCGGCAGACGTGGACCGCATCCACTCTCCGACCTACAGCTTCAGACTCGGACACCTAAATGCCCGCACATCTGCCACTCGCCTCCCGACGACGACTACGATCTCGATGATATGTCCTCGACGGATATCGCACCTGCACCCTCATCTCGCACGTCATCCCATCCGGACGCTACACTCGAGCTAGCGCTCCACGTCCTCCTCCTCCGCCCAATCGACGCCAGACCGAAAATACCAAATCACACCCCCAGGCGCAGCGGAGGCGGAACGACTGCTCCATGACCGCAAGTACAGGGATGAGGGACGAGGGGTACGACGTCGCGACGACACGAAGGAGACGCAAGACGATGTGGCATGTGCGGGATAGCAGTTAGACGCAGACGTAATGTACGCAGCATCGAGAGCGAAGTACAGACGTCCCTGATTCGGGATACAGTAGGCCATGCGCTAGGGACGAGACGAGGTGAGCTCCACACGAGATAAGGAAGTGGTAGGTAGGTCATAGGACACCGTACCTGACGATTCACGCATGAGCCTCCTCCTTCCCACCTCGCCCGTATACCTGGCTTGACGAATTCGCGTAGATGCCCTGGAGGACTGAAAGCGCGATGAGCATAGCTTAGGGAGGACTGCACGCGTACGCGCGAGTGGGGGTGTGCAGCGTATTGTGCGGCGTATCCGAGCCGCAGAGTCGGGAGACGTGTGGGTCCAGCGAGATGACCAAGTAAGTCTGCAGCGGAACGGATGACTGAAGGGACTCGATTAGCAAGGAATCCAGAATATCTAGGGAAAGAGGGCGGAGGACGAACTTGAGTGGGGCATCATGAGTGATACGGGGTTAGTGAGGCAGGCTCCTCTTCGTCTAGGGTTCGAGGGCGGAAAGTACTCTAGTGTGCGTTGAGAGACGACGTGGGCGGATACTCCTAGCGACGAGTGACGTGTCGTCCGACGACGGCGCAAGCCGGGTGGAGGTGTACGAAATGCTCCGCAAACGTTGGCTGGGTTTCAATACGCCGTCGCAGGTGTCAGCAACGAGCAAGAAGGAGCTGGTTTGTGGTGAGTCGGCCGGCGGTGGGACCCTAGCCCTAGACCTTGAGCTGCGGCGAAGACTTGCTTGCGCGGGCACGGTGCGCGGAACTGAAAAAGGGCGGCGCATGGAGAGACCATGAGGATGAGGCCAGAGGACGAGTCGCTTGGGATCTAAGGAGGAAGAGGAGTCGGGCAGTCGATATTCGTGACAACTCGAATGGACAGACCAGACGCACTAGCATCCAGCGTTCACAATCACTTCACACTACATCCTAGCAGACATTCCCCAAAGAAGCGCGGAGCCGCTAGACGGTTTTTAGGGTGCGTATGATCTATCATTGAAATCCTGGCGAGACTATGACATTGAAACAACGAACGCGAGGAGTCGGAGAGAGTCAAACGAACCTGTTCCCGAAACGAGGCGATGCCTATGTCCGTATCTTCGCAGAATAGACTTCGTCTTGAGCTCTAGTTCAGAGAGTTGTGTCTCTAGCTTGTCGCTGTACATCACGGCCGGAAGATACATCCTCACACCGCACCGCCACCACAGAGCGGCGACATTCTGCGCACTCCAGGTCTAGCATCTCCCCGAGCTGACATGGTTGTGGGGTGAGGCGGAGATTGAGAAAGCGACAGAGGACGCGGACAAAGCGACAGAGGTCCGAGGAATCAGGATGGTTGGACGATGGCCGAAAAAGGCAGGAGACGATTGTTTATTTGTTTGGCTACACCTCTAGAATTCGACAAGCTCTGCTTTTCCTCCAAACCTTCATGGTGGCCTGCGCGCTGCCGGCGCGGTTTCTCTGTCTGTCCATCGGAAGCACCCAGACCTAGATAAGTCTACGAGGCGGCCACAATTACTCGGGAAATTGCAATCCCAAAATTCAAACTCTCCACTGACAATTCGACTACAATTTGAAAAGTAGCCAAAAAAACCCCGTCCAACCCACCACAGCTTCTTCTTGGCTTCTTCGCTACCCAGTCGATCCTCACTCGTCTATCATTCAACATACTGTCGATCTTGGGAGGATCGTCTTCGAGTCTCTTACTGTCTCACTTCAGTTCTCGACTCTCGAATCTCGATGGCATACAGTACTGGCCTCCCTGACCTCGATCGACCACTGAGTCTACTTAGGTGGAGCATCTCAACAGTATCCTCACGAACCTCGCATCGCCCGCGATCACCTATCACAAAGGTCGGAACGTTGCATGGTCATCTAGTCGACATGAAACCAATATTTGATCACGACTGTACAGCTCTGTATGTATACCGAACTGCACGCATGTGCCAATGAAGTACTTACCTCAAGATAATGGTGTCCCCTTCCCTATAGCTAGGCAACAGCATCCAAGCTACCGCTCAAAAGCGCTACAGCAAAGTAGTGTATACTTTCCATGGACATATGGGAATGGGATACGGATGGTACTATATTGGCTCATTAAATCTATCACTCAAGGTATGCTGTCGCTTAAATTTTCGCCGCACGTATCTTACTTTCCCTATCCTGCTCGAAAATCTCGTCATTCAACCCGAACCTTAGGCTCCTCGATCGACGGGCTACGAGCATATATTCGAAGTCCGGATTCTAAGCAGGGGTTGGTTGTACGAGTTACAGTTTCATGTTTCCGTACGTCCAATTCTCACTCGATCTCCCCTAACCTACATAAATTCGCCTCCCCCTACAAAACCAGCCGATCCTCGAAGGCTCCCCCGAGCCCGCAATCGAAGCCTGGTGCACCGCAAAGCTAATATGATCTTCACCATCGAGCCACTCATCGTATCCTATCGTTTCCGGTGCGTTATACATATTTCTCAGCACCGCAGCACGCTGAGTGTCTAGAACTTCGAACGCCGATGGCGATGCATCCGCGACAACAGTTGCGGAATTCAACTTCTAGAAGTTCGCCGCCTTCACTCACTGGCAGGAAATCTGAAGATGCTAATGGGAGCGAGCAGCGACGCGCTAATAAAGTAAACAGGCACGTCATCGGTATCATCTCTTCCCCTCTCATGCACCCGAAGAGGCTGAGCAACAAACCTTCTACAGACCAGTGAGGTTTGTTCGTTTCTGAGCGGAATTTCAAAAAGAAACTAGTTTTTTATATGTAGCGCACAAAATATTGGACATCGAATAAGTTGGGAGATCCAGGAGTACTTGTGCCTCAGATACTCAGAATAATCAGACAGAAATCTCTGGATCCAGCACTTATAATCACATCAAGCAGTTGCATGGAAGCTCCACTAGTACTCAGAGCAGAATGACCATAATATCTTCTGCCATGCATGGTAAGCTCGCGGGGAATTGAAGCCGAATCTCATCTTACCCTATGAACGAAGTGAAAACATCCAGAGTAAGATCTTGTATCGCAGGCGGCGAAGTTTCAGCCGATGTGCGTTCAAAAATGGCGGCATATGCCGCGATACGTGCGTAATAGTCGTGAATGCTCGCAATAAGCGCAAGACCACTGCTCATGAATGAAAGTAGGTCGTCATCTGCAAGGAGAGAAAGTCTCCCCGAAACTTCATGCGCGAGCCATTCATTCAGTCTATCATAGGTCGGAAGACAATGTCGGTATGTGAAGCTGGGGACAGTCAGAAAGTGTTTACACGATAGTATGAAGGCATTACGAGAAATATTTCAAAGCTCCCAAGACATCCGGTGTCTGATTTTGCATAACCCAATTGCGCAACTTGTTGGAGGCGACACGCCGGAAAGCAGATACTTGAATACGGAGTGTATCACTGGCGGACGTCCACCCCTGAGCGTTCACGAGGCTGGGTGAACATCGACAGACCATTTCCATGGTGCTAAAACATTCTTCCACTTCAAGCGACTCTAGCCTCGAATGGAGATGGTGTAAAATCATACGCTTCGTCGCGGAAGATATGTATTTGTACCTAGAGTTTCCAGATGAGAGAAGGGATCGCTTGAGCAGCAACACACATATACCCGAGATAGCTGTCGAATACTTCCATTATTTCCTCAGAAAGCGGGTGATCCTCGTTTGCCTTGATGAATTTCCTAACCTGTAATCGGTACAGGAACCGCATAGCAGGCTTGCTGAGGGTATGAAGGGGTAGATTCGGTCCGATGGACATATTATCTGACCAGTAGCTCAACAAACTCGTAGTAGACTGTTGATAGCGTAGCGAGAGCATAGCGGAGAACGGGGATGCAATACGTGGGTCGCTGGATGTGAGAAGGCGTTTATTAATCGTTCCTCAACAGCTTTGCACGCACGGACCACAGCCTTGGATTGAAAATCCTGAGAATCAGTTCCCATGTTTAGATCAGGGGTAAGGAACGCTCTGACGGGCTACTCACGTGCGGTCGTTAACCCTAGGGACGAGAACCCCAAGTACGATGCCTATTCGCTCCCATGATGAGCGAGTGGTGGTGGTAGCGAAAGCATGGCGCAGGTGCAAGTGCCTCAATTTGGCCTCAATGCTCTTTTCCCGCAATCGCATGATGATCACGACTCGGACATCCCAATCACAATCCCAGTTCCGCTGTTCCGACGTTACTCTCGCTTCCAGCTCGACGACAAGCGGCTGCTCGAGCTCCCCATCCCGCACACAATCCTCCTCAAGCATAAGCACCGCGTACACCGCAAAGCGACGACGAGCAAGCCCTCAGAGCGTACACTCACGAAGCACCGGCGATGGATCTGGACATGGCGAGCGGCACGCCACGAGGAGGCGACATACTCAAGGAACACTATGTATATACCCCAGCGACAGCGATAGCGGCCGAGGGAAACGGACGGATCCCGACACCGATCTCACCTCGACCTCGACCTCAACGACAAGAGGCCAGTGCTCGGGCTCTACATCTCCCGCGGTATCTATGCGTCGCGCTCTCCGCGCCGCACACTCCTTCCCCATCCCCGCGGCCACCTCTCCGATACGAGCAAGCGCCAGACCGTGGACAGAGACGGGTACTAGATACGAGGCCGCGCGAAAGGAAGACGGGTATGAGGAGCCTATACGCACGAGAGTGGCGGTAGCAGAAATCGCGCAGGTGTCGGGATACCGAATGTAAAATGAGGTCGAGGGAGGTCGATGAGAGCGCCTCTATACTGTACTAGCCGAGAGCGCGATTAGCGGAGGAACAGGAGAGACCCGCATTCCACCCCTCCCCCGAGCTCGATCGCCGCCCGCAGCACCTTCTCCATCCCCATCTCCATCCCCATCCCCGTAGGTACCGCTCTCCCATACCTTCATCCTCTTCATCTTCGTCCACCCTTCCCCCTTCAGCCCCCGCCCCAATACGAACGACTCATCCACTCGCAGCAGACCACGACCACCTTCATACCTACCGCCCTCGCTCCACTGCCCGCCCCCGCCTCGATACGAAAACTCGACGAGTACGCAGCCACAGCCGACCACGACTACGTACACCTCCTCCTCCTCGCCGCACGACCGACACATCCGCCCATGGATCGGGAGAAGTACTGCTAGGGTGAGTCAGGCCGCAGCATTTCCCGCTCTCGAGTCGGGTCGGGTAGAGGTTGTCAGCGTGATGGGCTATGGGGGGGGGGGGGGGGGGGGGGGGCACGCAAAGGGGGCAGGTCGAGGTCATGCAGGGAATTAACGAAGGATCCATACGACGAAGGGGCGGGGGTAGAGGTAGGTGAGAGTAAGACGACAGGCGGCAAGCCTAAGAAGAAGCACGAGAAATCTATCAGTAATCGACCATGGAAAGGGATAGGAGACAATACTCACCTCCTCTGGAGTCTGACCTCGACACCATCCTAGCTTGAGCCGCATACGTACCGCCGACAGCCCCTACCCCCCATCCATACCCTCCACCCTCCACTCTCCATCCACTCCCGGTCTGCGAATCCGCCAACGACGACGACCACCTCGGCATGTAATGCAGGCGCACCCTCCTACTCCCCCGCGACGCGCTGAGTACTCTCCCCCCGCTCCCGGATTCCAGCGACGGACGGCGCAGGAAGACAAGACGCGTCCCTTCCCTAAGCCTCGAGTCCTCTATCACCCCGATTGCGAAAGTACGCCGGACAACGACAATGACAGCGCATGCGCGATGACCAGCGTGCACCCCACCCGACAGCGTCGAAGAGCCATCATGGTCATACTCCCTCGGGAGCCCTGTGGATCCCCACGCAGGCGAGCTGGGGTGTAGATATTTGTGATATAGATGCATAAAATCGAGAGAGAGTGGCTGACGGGCACGGGTGACGATGACGAGTGACGACGCCGTCAACGCTTGACGGATTGACGAGATAGACAGCGAGTGGACTTGAGGAGACCTGCATGCGAGAAGAGGTGTCAGGACACGTCCATAACGAAGACGTCCGTCCAAGCCGTCGCCGTTGAGGGATCCATGTACGTTGCGCGCTTAGAATGAAGACAGCGAAGAGCGGAATTCCATAGCTTCAGGGTGCTGGAGATGAGGAAGTGAGCTCGGGGAAGATAAACCAGTAGGTAGCTATAGGGGGGTGACCGTACCTGACGCCCAAGACCTTGGACCAGCACCGGTCCATTTCATTTCATTCCTTCCTTCCACAAGCCCTACCCGCTGTACACTGAGCCCGCCCCTAGCGCAGACCCACTTCGTCTCCATCCCGCTCGCCCCCGTATACATACGCCGGAGAAGAGAAGAGGAGGATCCACGCGCTCCAGGAGGTCGACAGTAGTGGGTGGTATTGGGATTGGGTTACGATGACGAGACTGCTTTAAAGGGAGTGGGGGAGAGACGACACAGGGTGCGGTGAGCGTGCATGCATGCGCTGGTGAGATTCGTCGAGGCGAAGGGCGCGTAGATGACGCCATACAAGTCTGCGGTGGAACGTGCCGTGCCTCGACGACTGAAGAAGAGACGCGATTAGCATTGGATGCAGATGAACAGCATAAGCGGATGGAGCACGCACTTGGGACCATGTTTGGCGACGCTTCTTGAATGTACGACGGAGGAGAGCGGAATGCGCCGAAAGGACTTGTGCGATATCCGGGCGAGTCATTTTGACGAGTGACGTGGACTCGACGCCGGCGACAGCGAGGAAAACCAGGGGAGTCGGCGGCGGGAGAGTTTGTATAAGATAGGGTTAAATCGTGCGCTTGAGTTTCGGTGAGTCGTAGGTGTCGGTAATGGGTCGGCAAAAGCTGGTGCGTGGAGCGAGAGTGGGCGACAGAACCCTAACTCTCGACCGACGTGATTGCAGCAAAGACCTGCGGTTGCGCGGGGTAAGCGAAGGCAGCGGAGATTGGGGAGAAGACGAGGACAGAGGACGAGTCGCTTGAGATCTAAGGAGGAGGAGGAGTCGGCAGCAGTAAGTAAGTATTCGCGAAAGCTCAAACGGACAGAGCAGACGCACCTTGCAGTTGACATCCAGCATTCACAATTGCAATCACCTCACACTACATCCCAGAAAACATTCCCCAAAGAAGCGCGGAGCCGCTAGACTGTTTTGAGCGTACGTATGGTCTATCATGGAAATCCTAGCTACGGTAACGGGGAATTGGGCACCCAATTCCTTCAAAAGGGTCCCAAAACGAGAGGAATTCGGGGCAACAACGACAGCGTGGGAGGGAATAGGGGGCAACTCCGAAAAAATGCCTCCCAAATCCAGGGAATTCGGAGCAACAGCTGGAATAGGGAGCAACACGAATCCTCCCAGAATCTTCGCAGTAGAAACAAACACACAATAAATATAGTCGAACACAGCACCCTATAAGAAATCAAAAAGGACAACAGAATCTTATAGTCACCAGCCAGGCCTTATAAGAATTGCGACTCACTGCCAGAAAAAATTATAAGCCACAGCCAAGGCTTATAAGAAATGCAATTAAAATAGCCGACTCTGAGGCCTTGTAAGAAACCAGGAAAAATGGTGGAGACCAAAAGGGTGCCAAATAGCCTACAAATCAGCCTAGTGTCACCGCAAATACCCGAACAGGTCTCGTTGACTTGCTATATTGACTTGAATGGAAATCGTACAGCTTGGACCGAAAGCTTGGTACGACAGTCAATTGAGCACCGATTGCCTTGGGTATAGGCCCGAATCGGAGCGTTTGACGAGGACTATAAGATGATGTCATCAGCGATCGAGTCGCAGGTCACCTGACATTTACGACTCGGTCAAACACTGCATTCGAAGCCATACGGAATACACAAGGCAACCCCCAAGCACAGACGTTAAGGTTTGGGACAACTCCACAACACGGACGTTAAGGTTAGTGGTCCCACTCCCCCGACGGAATCCACCAGAATATAAAATTTTTTCGGCAGCTTCGGAAAGGAAACCGCGGACCAAGCAATCCAGCAGGGCAATGCACGGGTTAGCAACGGAAACCAGCAAGACATTGGCGAGCTAGCCACTCAGACCTAGCTACGGTAACGGGGAATTGGGCACCCAATTCCTTCAAAAGGGTCCCAAAACGAGAGGAATTCGGGGCAACAACGACAGCGTGGGAGGGAATAGGGGGCAACTCCGAAAAAATGCCTCCCAAATCCAGGGAATTCGGAGCAACAGCTGGAATAGGGAGCAACACGAATCCTCCCAGAATCTTCGCAGTAGAAACAAACACACAATAAATATAGTCGAACACAGCACCCTATAAGAAATCAAAAAGGACAACAGAATCTTATAGTCACCAGCCAGGCCTTATAAGAATTGCGACTCACTGCCAGAAAAAATTATAAGCCACAGCCAAGGCTTATAAGAAATGCAATTAAAATAGCCGACTCTGAGGCCTTGTAAGAAACCAGGAAAAATGGTGGAGACCAAAAGGGTGCCAAATAGCCTACAAATCAGCCTAGTGTCACCGCAAATACCCGAACAGGTCTCGTTGACTTGCTATATTGACTTGAATGGAAATCGTACAGCTTGGACCGAAAGCTTGGTACGACAGTCAATTGAGCACCGATTGCCTTGGGTATAGGCCCGAATCGGAGCGTTTGACGAGGACTATAAGATGATGTCATCAGCGATCGAGTCGCAGGTCACCTGACATTTACGACTCGGTCAAACACTGCATTCGAAGCCATACGGAATACACAAGGCAACCCCCAAGCACAGACGTTAAGGTTTGGGACAACTCCACAACACGGACGTTAAGGTTAGTGGTCCCACTCCCCCGACGGAATCCACCAGAATATAAAATTTTTTCGGCAGCTTCGGAAAGGAAACCGCGGACCAAGCAATCCAGCAGGGCAATGCACGGGTTAGCAACGGAAACCAGCAAGACATTGGCGAGCTAGCCACTCAGACCTAGCTACGGTAACGGGGAATTGGGCACCCAATTCCTTCAAAAGGGTCCCAAAACGAGAGGAATTCGGGGCAACAACGACAGCGTGGGAGGGAATAGGGGGCAACTCCGAAAAAATGCCTCCCAAATCCAGGGAATTCGGAGCAACAGCTGGAATAGGGAGCAACACGAATCCTCCCAGAATCTTCGCAGTAGAAACAAACACACAATAAATATAGTCGAACACAGCACCCTATAAGAAATCAAAAAGGACAACAGAATCTTATAGTCACCAGCCAGGCCTTATAAGAATTGCGACTCACTGCCAGAAAAAATTATAAGCCACAGCCAAGGCTTATAAGAAATGCAATTAAAATAGCCGACTCTGAGGCCTTGTAAGAAACCAGGAAAAATGGTGGAGACCAAAAGGGTGCCAAATAGCCTACAAATCAGCCTAGTGTCACCGCAAATACCCGAACAGGTCTCGTTGACTTGCTATATTGACTTGAATGGAAATCGTACAGCTTGGACCGAAAGCTTGGTACGACAGTCAATTGAGCACCGATTGCCTTGGGTATAGGCCCGAATCGGAGCGTTTGACGAGGACTATAAGATGATGTCATCAGCGATCGAGTCGCAGGTCACCTGACATTTACGACTCGGTCAAACACTGCATTCGAAGCCATACGGAATACACAAGGCAACCCCCAAGCACAGACGTTAAGGTTTGGGACAACTCCACAACACGGACGTTAAGGTTAGTGGTCCCACTCCCCCGACGGAATCCACCAGAATATAAAATTTTTTCGGCAGCTTCGGAAAGGAAACCGCGGACCAAGCAATCCAGCAGGGCAATGCACGGGTTAGCAACGGAAACCAGCAAGACATTGGCGAGCTAGCCACTCAGACCTAGCTAGCTATCTTCCCCGGGAATTAGGGGCCTAATTCCGTACCAAGGGGCCTAGCTATCTTACCCGGGAATCCGTTGACGGATTCCGTGAAAGAGGGTCCTGAAACAGTGGAATTCAGCCCAAGGTTGACACCGCGGGAGGGAATTCAGCCCAAGATTGTGATTCACCCTCTGAAACCACTGGAATTCACCCCAAGGACTGGAATCCAGCCCAATCGAATCCACTCACCACTGACCAAAACAAACTGACTCTTATAGTCCCCAGCCAGGCCTTATAAGAATTGCGACTCACTGCCGAAAAAAATTATAAGCCAGAGCCAAGGCTTATAAGAAACACAATTAAAATAGCCGACTCTGAGGCGTTGTAAGAAACCAGGAAAAATAGTGGAGACCAAAAGGGTGCCAAATAGCCTAAAAATCAGCCTAGTGTCACCGCAAACACCCGAACAGGTCTCGTTGACTTGCTAGATTGAGTTGAATGGAAATCGTACAGCTTGGACCGAAAGCTTGGTACGACAGTGAATTGGGCACCGATTGTCTTGGGTATAGGCCCGAATGGAAGCGTTTGACGAGGACTATAAGATTATGTCATCAGCGATCGAGTCTCAGGTCACCTGACATTCACGACTTGGGTCAAACACTGCGTTCGAGGCCATACGGAATGCACAAGGCAACCGCCAAGCACGGACGTTAAGGTTTGCGACAACCACACAGCACAGACGTTAAGGTTAGTGGTCCCACTCCCCCGACGGAATTCACCAGAATATAAATTTTTTTCGGCAGGTTCGGAAAGGAAACCGCGGACCAAGCAATCCAGCAGGGCAATGCACGGGTTAACAACGGAATCCAGCAAGACATTGGCGAACTAGCCGCTCAAACCTCCCCGCCATCGTAAAGGAAATCACGGGGCACCGAGTGAACAGAAGGACGTACTCAAGTGTACAACACCAAGGGCAAGAATACGTCACCAAGTACAATAGCAGACGATCAACCCAGTCTGCCTAGTGAGTATCATTCCTTGCAACAACAGCAAATTGGCACAGTCAGAGTGCTCTACCCACCCGTCCACTCAGACCCAGACTAGCAGGAGTCCGAGTCATACAACACGACCCCGTTCATCGACTCATCATCAGACGGACTTGTGTCAGTATACAGGGCATTATAGTGGGCAATATATCATTGAACGAGTCAACTGAGCACGCCCTACCCACCAGAGTCATAGAACACTGCATCTGGCACACACTCCAATAATGACTTGCCAAGCTAACAGGAGGCTATAACGACAGGGAATTGCGTGTCAAAGGAAGACACAAACTGCTGGAATCCGCCGGCGGATCCAGAAAGCCTAGCTACGGTAATGGGGAATTCAGAGCTCAATTCCGTGCAACAGGTCCCCGAATCCATGGGAATCCACTGCCAGACTTTGAAACAGCCCACTCAATTGAGCGGAATCCACTGCCACCTTGTGAAAATGTCCTCGAACTTAGTGGAATCCACTGCCACCCTGTGAAAAGCCGCCTCAAATGGGTGGAATCCACTGCCACCCTGGAATCCACTGCCCACAACAAATTGACGACATTTCTTATAGCCGAACGCAAAGCGTTATAATAAACACAACTCAAAGGAAACCCTCTCAGCCAACGCAATTGCTCAAACGAATTAATATAACGACTCACCAGCCCTTATAATAAATGCCAGCTAAAATCATTATTATAGTCACCGGTTGGACAGTGCGGAAAATATTGCTGGAACCAAATATGTCCCAAATGGCTTACAAACCATGGTAGTGTCACCGCGAATGGCCTGACAGGTCTCGTTGACTTGCTATATGGCCTCGAACAGAAACCGTACGGCGAAAACCGGAACTCTGATAGCAGAGTCGATTGTGCACCGATTGCCTTGGTTGTAGGCTCGAATTGAAGCGTTTGAATAGAGCTACAAGGGTCTGCCATGATCGGCCTTATCGAACTGCATTAAGGGACTCAAGTACTGGGACGCGTTGAATATATACGGTCATTTGCGTGCAGAGACAAGTGCACTGTACTGTATCAATTGAATACCTTTCACTCATAGGCCTTCGAAACCACAGATCACAGGTCTCTGGTGTCCTGGCAAGGTTTAGGGATATCAACTTCAACGGGTAGAGACACTGCGTAAACCCAAACACGCCTATCGAAGCTATATGGAATCCAGCAAGGCACCACCAGAGCAGAGACGTTAAGGTTGGCGACAACCCAACAGCACGGACGTTAAGGTTAGCGACCCCACTCCCCCGACGGAATTCACCAGAATATAAAATTTTTTCGGCAGCTTCGGAAAGGAAATCGAAGAGCACACAATCCAGCAAGGCAGTGTACGGGTTAACAACGCAATGCAGCAAGACATTGGCCAACTAGCCACTCATAGCTCCCCGCTATCGTAAAGGAAACCAAGGTCATCGGAGTGAGGGGAGAGACGTATTCAGCTAGAGAGCAACGACTATACGGCCAGAGACCACAGAGTACAACACTTCAAACAGTACAGACATTCAGTGAAGGTCAAGCATTATTATAAGGCCAGAATAGCACTCAATAAGAGCATCACCCTATAGTGTTCAAGTGAGTCAATGCATTGAACCTGCCCAGTGAACACCATTGAGCCCATGTATCAAGAGCCAGAGTCAGCACCTTATAATGGAACAAAGTCTTGGTGGTATAGCTTGGAATGTGGAGGGAGATCCACAAAGACTAGCTACGGTAACGGAGAATGCGGTGCCGCATTCCTTGCAAAGGGTCCCCAAAAGTGCTGGGATTCGGGTGGGCACTGGCAGCGTGGGAGGGAATCCGGAGGGGCACCAATTCAAACACCTCCCGATCTGGCTGACTTGGTGGAATTCGGAGGGGCAAGCGGAATCGGGAGGGGCAAGCCATCTGACCCCTCCAAGTCTAGCTATCTTACCCGGGAATCCGTTGACGGATTCCGTGAAAGAGGGTCCTGAAACAGTGGAATTCAGCCCAAGGTTGACACCGCGGGAGGGAATTCAGCCCAAGATTGTGATTCACCCTCTGAAACCACTGGAATTCACCCCAAGGACTGGAATCCAGCCCAATCGAATCCACTCACCACTGACCAAAACAAACTGACTCTTATAGTCCCCAGCCAGGCCTTATAAGAATTGCGACTCACTGCCGAAAAAAATTATAAGCCAGAGCCAAGGCTTACACCGGGGGCAGCCTCCGAGGCCTTTGAGAAGCAAAGGCCTTAAAGGCCTTTGCTGCACCTTTGCGTCGCCTTTGTTGTCAACACGAGGCGGCAGCGGCATACATGCCGTTGATGATATCAACGATAGTGCCTCACCTGTGCAAGCGCGGCGGGGAAATGCCTAGGTAGCGCCGAGTTGTTGATGAAGCAGCGATGGATCAATCGGCATGCCTGCCATCTTGTCAACAAAGGGGTAGCAAAGGTGTGGCAAAGGTGTAGCAAAGGCCTTTAAGGCCTTTGCTCTTCGAAGGCCTCGGACTTTGCCCCCGGTGTTATAAGAAACACAATTAAAATAGCCGACTCTGAGGCGTTGTAAGAAACCAGGAAAAATAGTGGAGACCAAAAGGGTGCCAAATAGCCTAAAAATCAGCCTAGTGTCACCGCAAACACCCGAACAGGTCTCGTTGACTTGCTAGATTGAGTTGAATGGAAATCGTACAGCTTGGACCGAAAGCTTGGTACGACAGTGAATTGGGCACCGATTGTCTTGGGTATAGGCCCGAATGGAAGCGTTTGACGAGGACTATAAGATTATGTCATCAGCGATCGAGTCTCAGGTCACCTGACATTCACGACTTGGGTCAAACACTGCGTTCGAGGCCATACGGAATGCACAAGGCAACCGCCAAGCACGGACGTTAAGGTTTGCGACAACCACACAGCACAGACGTTAAGGTTAGTGGTCCCACTCCCCCGACGGAATTCACCAGAATATAAATTTTTTTCGGCAGGTTCGGAAAGGAAACCGCGGACCAAGCAATCCAGCAGGGCAATGCACGGGTTAACAACGGAATCCAGCAAGACATTGGCGAACTAGCCGCTCAAACCTCCCCGCCATCGTAAAGGAAATCACGGGGCACCGAGTGAACAGAAGGACGTACTCAAGTGTACAACACCAAGGGCAAGAATACGTCACCAAGTACAATAGCAGACGATCAACCCAGTCTGCCTAGTGAGTATCATTCCTTGCAACAACAGCAAATTGGCACAGTCAGAGTGCTCTACCCACCCGTCCACTCAGACCCAGACTAGCAGGAGTCCGAGTCATACAACACGACCCCGTTCATCGACTCATCATCAGACGGACTTGTGTCAGTATACAGGGCATTATAGTGGGCAATATATCATTGAACGAGTCAACTGAGCACGCCCTACCCACCAGAGTCATAGAACACTGCATCTGGCACACACTCCAATAATGACTTGCCAAGCTAACAGGAGGCTATAACGACAGGGAATTGCGTGTCAAAGGAAGACACAAACTGCTGGAATCCGCCGGCGGATCCAGAAAGCCTAGCTACGGTAATGGGGAATTCAGAGCTCAATTCCGTGCAACAGGTCCCCGAATCCATGGGAATCCACTGCCAGACTTTGAAACAGCCCACTCAATTGAGCGGAATCCACTGCCACCTTGTGAAAATGTCCTCGAACTTAGTGGAATCCACTGCCACCCTGTGAAAAGCCGCCTCAAATGGGTGGAATCCACTGCCACCCTGGAATCCACTGCCCACAACAAATTGACGACATTTCTTATAGCCGAACGCAAAGCGTTATAATAAACACAACTCAAAGGAAACCCTAGCTATCTTCCCCGGGAATTAGGGGCCTAATTCCGTACCAAGGGGCCTCAAAACAGCGGAATTACGGGCAACAACGACAGCGTGGGAGGGAATTAGGGGCAACACATGAAAAACGCCTCCAGAATCTAGGGAATTAGGAGCAACAGCTGGAATCAGGAGCAACAGGAATCCTCCCAGAATCTTCGCAGTGGAAACAAACACACAATAAATATAGTCGAACACAGCACCCTATAAGAAATCAAAAAGGACAACAGAATCTTATAGTCACCAGCCAGGCCTTATAAGAATTGCGACTCACTGCCCAAAAAAATTATAAGCCAGAGCCAAGGCTTATAAGAAATGCAATTCAAAAAGCCGACTCTGAGGCCTTGTAAGAAACCAGGAAAAATAGTGGAGACCAAAAGGGTGCCAAATAGCCTACAAATCAGCCTAGTGTCACCGCAAACACCCAAACAGGTCTCGTTGACTTGCTATATTGACTTGAATGGAAATCGTACAGCTTGGACCGAAGCCTGAATAGCACCGTCAATTGAGCACTGATTGCCTTGGTTGTAGGCCTGAATGGAAGCGTTTGACGAGGACTATAAGAGCATGTCATCAGCGATCGAGTCGCAGGTCACCTGACATTTACGACTTGGTCACGCACTGTGTTCGAAGCCATACGGAATGCACAAGGCAATACCAAAGCACAGACGTTAAGGTTTGTGACAACTACTCAGCACAGACGTTAAGGTTAGTGGACCCACTCCCCCGACGGAATCCACCAGAATATAAAATTTTTTCGGCAGCTTCGGAAAGGAAACAGCGGACCAAGCAATCCAGCAAGGCAATGCACGGGTTAGATGACGCAAACCAGCAAGACATTGGCGAACTAGCCGCTCACAGCTGCCCGCTAGAACGTAAAGGAAGTCGCGGGTGACCGAGTCAATGGAAGCACGTACTCAAGTGTACAAGGCAATGGTCAACCATACATCAAGAAGTAAAATAGCAAGCAATCAACCCAGTCTGACCCTGTCGAACACGTTCGGAGTGCTCTACCCACCAGGCCACCTTGAGTCAGAGCAGCAACTGCTTGCCTTGCAGTTTTGATTTCTACAAAACGACGCCGCACCAAGCCAACTTGTATCGCCGCAACTACATCCGTCTGAGCAGCTATAAGGAACAGAGATGTCTCCTAGCAGACACAGCTACTGGCCTTCAAGGGCTGTGTTTGAGTCTCCAACAATCGACCAATAGGTCTCAGTAGCAACATAGATCCAAGTCAGTCAATCCAACCGGAATCACCATATCTTCGGCAGGTGTGCACCGATTACCATGGCTGTAGGCTTGAATCAAAGCAATTGAATAGGCCTATAAGGGTGCACTATATGCAGCTAAAGCGAACACGGTCAAAGGCCTCAAGTAGTGCAAAGACTTGAATATTTTCTGGCTACGGTAACAGGGAATTCGGCACCGAATTCCTATTAATCTAGCTATCTTCCCCGGGAATGCAGGGCGGCATTCCGTGAAAAGGTCTCTGAATCTGCTGGAATCCACGGCGTCGTTGAGATCGTGGGAAGGAATCCACGGCGCATCAATGCAACAGGGTGTAAATTGGACCTCAAATCACCGGAATCCATGGCGTCGCAAGGAATCCACGGCGTCGTCTGTCTACCCTCTGCCAACAGGAGAATAAAAAGAACACTGTCAAACAATTTCAGCACCAACTCGAAACTGCAAAAAGAATCTTATAGACGAGCCCTAGCCCTTATATTAAATGCGAAAAAATTATAACCAAGTGCGAGCCCTTATAATTAATGCCAATTAAATTCATTATTATAGTCGACCGTACAGCACTATATTAACGCTGCCAAAAAATATTGTGGGAACCAAAGATGTCCCAAATGGGATACAAATCATGATAGTGTCACCACGAATGGCCTGACAGGTCTCATTGACCTGCTATATGGCTTCGAACGGAAACCGTAGTGCGAAAACCGAAACTCTGATAGCGCAGTCAATTGGGCACCGATTGACTTGGTTGTAGGCTCGAATTGAAGCGTTTGAATGCGGCTACAAGGCTACACTGCCAGCGATCGCATTGAACTAAGTCAAGGTACTCAGGTATTGGGACGTGTTGAATATATACGGTCATTTGCGTGCAAAGACAAGTGCACTGCATCGATTGAATGTGTCTCACTGATAGGACTTGAAAGCCACACATTATAGGTTTCTGGTGTCCTGGCAAGGTTTAGGGATATCGACTTCAGATGGTATAGACACTGTGTAGAAGGGACAAGCATCGAACACTGCAACCGAACCAATACGGAATCCAGCAAGGCAACACCAGAGCAGAGACGTTAAGGTTGGTGACAACTACCCAGCACATACGTTAAGGTTAGTGGTCCCACTCCCCCGACGGAATTCACCAAAATCCAAAATTTTTTCGGCAGCTTCGGAAAGGAAATCGAAGAGCACACAATCCAGCAAGGCAGTGTACGGGTTAACAACGGAATGCAGCAAAGCATTGGCGAACTAGCCACTCAGACCTCCCCGCTATCGTGAAGGAAACCAAGGTCATCGGAGTGAAGGGAACAGACGTATTCAAGTAGCGACCAACCATTATAATACCACATAGCACAGAGACTCAATACAAGGCTTCAAGGGTCATCACAGTGAACAGGAGGACGTGCTAAGCAACCATTATAAGGCCAGTACAGTACCCAGTACAACCAGAGCCTTATAGTGTTCAATTGAGTCAATACAATACAAGACTGTGTGGCACCAGCCAAGTGAAGCCAGAGTCAATGCCTAGCTACGGTAACGGGGAATTGGGCACCCAATTCCTTCAAAAGGGTCCCAAAACGAGAGGAATTCGGGGCAACAACGACAGCGTGGGAGGGAATAGGGGGCAACTCCGAAAAAATGCCTCCCAAATCCAGGGAATTCGGAGCAACAGCTGGAATAGGGAGCAACACGAATCCTCCCAGAATCTTCGCAGTAGAAACAAACACACAATAAATATAGTCGAACACAGCACCCTATAAGAAATCAAAAAGGACAACAGAATCTTATAGTCACCAGCCAGGCCTTATAAGAATTGCGACTCACTGCCAGAAAAAATTATAAGCCACAGCCAAGGCTTATAAGAAATGCAATTAAAATAGCCGACTCTGAGGCCTTGTAAGAAACCAGGAAAAATGGTGGAGACCAAAAGGGTGCCAAATAGCCTACAAATCAGCCTAGTGTCACCGCAAATACCCGAACAGGTCTCGTTGACTTGCTATATTGACTTGAATGGAAATCGTACAGCTTGGACCGAAAGCTTGGTACGACAGTCAATTGAGCACCGATTGCCTTGGGTATAGGCCCGAATCGGAGCGTTTGACGAGGACTATAAGATGATGTCATCAGCGATCGAGTCGCAGGTCACCTGACATTTACGACTCGGTCAAACACTGCATTCGAAGCCATACGGAATACACAAGGCAACCCCCAAGCACAGACGTTAAGGTTTGGGACAACTCCACAACACGGACGTTAAGGTTAGTGGTCCCACTCCCCCGACGGAATCCACCAGAATATAAAATTTTTTCGGCAGCTTCGGAAAGGAAACCGCGGACCAAGCAATCCAGCAGGGCAATGCACGGGTTAGCAACGGAAACCAGCAAGACATTGGCGAGCTAGCCACTCAGACCTCCCCGTTATCGTAAAGGAAATCGCGGGTGACCAAGTCAACGGAAGGACCTACTCAGGTGTACAACACGAAGGCCAACAGTACATCACCAAGTACAATAGCAGGGGATCATTCCAGTCTGCCTAGTGAGTATCATCCCTTGCAACAACAGCAATGAGCACAGTCAGAGTGCTCTACCCACCAGTCCACTCAGACCCAGACCAGCAGGAGTCCGAGTCATACAACACGACCCCGTTCATCGACTCATCATCAGACGGACTCTAGCTATCTTACCCCGGAATTGAGCGCTCAATTCCGTGCAACAGGTCCCCGAATCCATGGGAATCCACTGCCAGACTTTGAAACAGCCCACTCAATTGAGCGGAATCCACTGCCACCTTGTGGAAATGTCCTCAAACTCAGTGGAATCCACTGCCACCCTGTGAAAAGCCGCCTCAAATGGGTGGAATCCACTGCCACCCTGGAATCCACTGCCAACAACAAATTGACGACATTTCTTATAGCCGAACGCAAAGTGTTATAATAAACACAACTCAAAGGAAACCCTCTCAGCCAACGCAATTGCTCAAACAAATTATTATAACGACTTACCAGTCCTTATAATAAATGCCAGCTAAAATCATTATTATACTCACCGGCTGGACAGTGTGAAAAATATTGCTGGAACCAAATATGTCCCAAATGGCTTACAAACCATGGTAGTGTCACCGCGAATGGCCTGACAGGTCCCGTTGACTTGCTATATGGCCTCGAACGGAAACCGTACGGCGAAAACCGGAACTCTGATAGCGGAGTCAGTTGTGCACCGATTGCCTTGGGTCTAGGCTCGAATTGAAGCGTTTGAATGCCGCTACAAGGCTACACTGCCAGCGATCGCATTGAACTAAGTCAAGGTACTCAGGTATTGGGGCGTGTTGAATATATATAGTCATTTGCCTGCAGAGACAAGTGCACTGCATCGATTGAATGTGTCTCACTGATAGGACTTGAAAGCCACACATTATAGGACTCTGGTGTCCTGGCAAGGTTTAGGGATATCGAGTTCAACGGGTATAGACACTGCGCACAGGGGACAAGCATCGAGCACTGCAATCGAACCAATACGGAATCCAGCAGGGCAACACCAGAGCAGAGACGTTAAGGTTGGTGACAACCCAGCAGCACGGATGTTAAGGTTAGCGACCCCACTCCCCCAACGGAATTCACCAAAATCCAAAATTTTTCGGCAGCTTCGAAAAGGAAATCGAAGAGCACACAATCCAGCAAGGCAGTGTACGGGTTAACAACGGAATGCAGCAAAGCGTTGGCGAACTAGCCACTCAGACCTCCCCGCTATCGTAAAGGAAACCAAGGTCATCGGATTGAAGGGAACAGACGTATTCAGCTAGAGAGCAACGGCTATAAGGCCAGAGACCACAGAGCCTCAATACAACACTTCAAGGGTCATCACAGTGAACAGGAGGACATATTCAAAGGCTAAGCAACCATTATAAGGCCAGAACAGTACCCAGTACAACCAGAGCCTTATAGTGTTCAATTGAGTCAATACAATAGTAGAAGACTGTGTTGCACCAGCCAAGTGAACACCGTTGAGCCCATGTACCAACAGCCAGAGTCAACGCCTTGTAATGGTGCAAAGCCTTGGTGATATAGCTTGGAATGCTAGCTACGGTAACGGGGAATTGGGCACCCAATTCCTTCAAAAGGGTCCCAAAACGAGAGGAATTCGGGGCAACAACGACAGCGTGGGAGGGAATAGGGGGCAACTCCGAAAAAATGCCTCCCAAATCCAGGGAATTCGGAGCAACAGCTGGAATAGGGAGCAACACGAATCCTCCCAGAATCTTCGCAGTAGAAACAAACACACAATAAATATAGTCGAACACAGCACCCTATAAGAAATCAAAAAGGACAACAGAATCTTATAGTCACCAGCCAGGCCTTATAAGAATTGCGACTCACTGCCAGAAAAAATTATAAGCCACAGCCAAGGCTTATAAGAAATGCAATTAAAATAGCCGACTCTGAGGCCTTGTAAGAAACCAGGAAAAATGGTGGAGACCAAAAGGGTGCCAAATAGCCTACAAATCAGCCTAGTGTCACCGCAAATACCCGAACAGGTCTCGTTGACTTGCTATATTGACTTGAATGGAAATCGTACAGCTTGGACCGAAAGCTTGGTACGACAGTCAATTGAGCACCGATTGCCTTGGGTATAGGCCCGAATCGGAGCGTTTGACGAGGACTATAAGATGATGTCATCAGCGATCGAGTCGCAGGTCACCTGACATTTACGACTCGGTCAAACACTGCATTCGAAGCCATACGGAATACACAAGGCAACCCCCAAGCACAGACGTTAAGGTTTGGGACAACTCCACAACACGGACGTTAAGGTTAGTGGTCCCACTCCCCCGACGGAATCCACCAGAATATAAAATTTTTTCGGCAGCTTCGGAAAGGAAACCGCGGACCAAGCAATCCAGCAGGGCAATGCACGGGTTAGCAACGGAAACCAGCAAGACATTGGCGAGCTAGCCACTCAGACCTAGCTACGGTAACGGGGAATTGGGCACCCAATTCCTTCAAAAGGGTCCCAAAACGAGAGGAATTCCGGGCAACAACGACAGCGTGGGAGGGAATAGGGGGCAACTCCGAAAAAATGCCTCCCAAATCCAGGGAATTCGGAGCAACAGCTGGAATAGGGAGCAACACGAATCCTCCCAGAATCTTCGCAGTAGAAACAAACACACAATAAATATAGTCGAACACAGCACCCTATAAGAAATCAAAAAGGACAACAGAATCTTATAGTCACCAGCCAGGCCTTATAAGAATTGCGACTCACTGCCAGAAAAAATTATAAGCCACAGCCAAGGCTTATAAGAAATGCAATTAAAATAGCCGACTCTGAGGCCTTGTAAGAAACCAGGAAAAATGGTGGAGACCAAAAGGGTGCCAAATAGCCTACAAATCAGCCTAGTGTCACCGCAAATACCCGAACAGGTCTCGTTGACTTGCTATATTGACTTGAATGGAAATCGTACAGCTTGGACCGAAAGCTTGGTACGACAGTCAATTGAGCACCGATTGCCTTGGGTATAGGCCCGAATCGGAGCGTTTGACGAGGACTATAAGATGATGTCATCAGCGATCGAGTCGCAGGTCACCTGACATTTACGACTCGGTCAAACACTGCATTCGAAGCCATACGGAATACACAAGGCAACCCCCAAGCACAGACGTTAAGGTTTGGGACAACTCCACAACACGGACGTTAAGGTTAGTGGTCCCACTCCCCCGACGGAATCCACCAGAATATAAAATTTTTTCGGCAGCTTCGGAAAGGAAACCGCGGACCAAGCAATCCAGCAGGGCAATGCACGGGTTAGCAACGGAAACCAGCAAGACATTGGCGAGCTAGCCACTCAGACCTAGCTAGCTATCTTCCCCGGGAATTAGGGGCCTAATTCCGTACCAAGGGGCCTAGCTATCTTACCCGGGAATCCGTTGACGGATTCCGTGAAAGAGGGTCCTGAAACAGTGGAATTCAGCCCAAGGTTGACACCGCGGGAGGGAATTCAGCCCAAGATTGTGATTCACCCTCTGAAACCACTGGAATTCACCCCAAGGACTGGAATCCAGCCCAATCGAATCCACTCACCACTGACCAAAACAAACTGACTCTTATAGTCCCCAGCCAGGCCTTATAAGAATTGCGACTCACTGCCGAAAAAAATTATAAGCCAGAGCCAAGGCTTATAAGAAACACAATTAAAATAGCCGACTCTGAGGCGTTGTAAGAAACCAGGAAAAATAGTGGAGACCAAAAGGGTGCCAAATAGCCTAAAAATCAGCCTAGTGTCACCGCAAACACCCGAACAGGTCTCGTTGACTTGCTAGATTGAGTTGAATGGAAATCGTACAGCTTGGACCGAAAGCTTGGTACGACAGTGAATTGGGCACCGATTGTCTTGGGTATAGGCCCGAATGGAAGCGTTTGACGAGGACTATAAGATTATGTCATCAGCGATCGAGTCTCAGGTCACCTGACATTCACGACTTGGGTCAAACACTGCGTTCGAGGCCATACGGAATGCACAAGGCAACCGCCAAGCACGGACGTTAAGGTTTGCGACAACCACACAGCACAGACGTTAAGGTTAGTGGTCCCACTCCCCCGACGGAATTCACCAGAATATAAATTTTTTTCGGCAGGTTCGGAAAGGAAACCGCGGACCAAGCAATCCAGCAGGGCAATGCACGGGTTAACAACGGAAACCAGCAAGACATTGGCGAGCTAGCCACTCAGACCTAGCTACGGTAACGGGGAATTGGGCACCCAATTCCTTCAAAAGGGTCCCAAAACGAGAGGAATTCCGGGCAACAACGACAGCGTGGGAGGGAATAGGGGGCAACTCCGAAAAAATGCCTCCCAAATCCAGGGAATTCGGAGCAACAGCTGGAATAGGGAGCAACACGAATCCTCCCAGAATCTTCGCAGTAGAAACAAACACACAATAAATATAGTCGAACACAGCACCCTATAAGAAATCAAAAAGGACAACAGAATCTTATAGTCACCAGCCAGGCCTTATAAGAATTGCGACTCACTGCCAGAAAAAATTATAAGCCACAGCCAAGGCTTATAAGAAATGCAATTAAAATAGCCGACTCTGAGGCCTTGTAAGAAACCAGGAAAAATGGTGGAGACCAAAAGGGTGCCAAATAGCCTACAAATCAGCCTAGTGTCACCGCAAATACCCGAACAGGTCTCGTTGACTTGCTATATTGACTTGAATGGAAATCGTACAGCTTGGACCGAAAGCTTGGTACGACAGTCAATTGAGCACCGATTGCCTTGGGTATAGGCCCGAATCGGAGCGTTTGACGAGGACTATAAGATGATGTCATCAGCGATCGAGTCGCAGGTCACCTGACATTTACGACTCGGTCAAACACTGCATTCGAAGCCATACGGAATACACAAGGCAACCCCCAAGCACAGACGTTAAGGTTTGGGACAACTCCACAACACGGACGTTAAGGTTAGTGGTCCCACTCCCCCGACGGAATCCACCAGAATATAAAATTTTTTCGGCAGCTTCGGAAAGGAAACCGCGGACCAAGCAATCCAGCAGGGCAATGCACGGGTTAGCAACGGAAACCAGCAAGACATTGGCGAGCTAGCCACTCAGACCTAGCTAGCTATCTTCCCCGGGAATTAGGGGCCTAATTCCGTACCAAGGGGCCTAGCTATCTTACCCGGGAATCCGTTGACGGATTCCGTGAAAGAGGGTCCTGAAACAGTGGAATTCAGCCCAAGGTTGACACCGCGGGAGGGAATTCAGCCCAAGATTGTGATTCACCCTCTGAAACCACTGGAATTCACCCCAAGGACTGGAATCCAGCCCAATCGAATCCACTCACCACTGACCAAAACAAACTGACTCTTATAGTCCCCAGCCAGGCCTTATAAGAATTGCGACTCACTGCCGAAAAAAATTATAAGCCAGAGCCAAGGCTTATAAGAAACACAATTAAAATAGCCGACTCTGAGGCGTTGTAAGAAACCAGGAAAAATAGTGGAGACCAAAAGGGTGCCAAATAGCCTAAAAATCAGCCTAGTGTCACCGCAAACACCCGAACAGGTCTCGTTGACTTGCTAGATTGAGTTGAATGGAAATCGTACAGCTTGGACCGAAAGCTTGGTACGACAGTGAATTGGGCACCGATTGTCTTGGGTATAGGCCCGAATGGAAGCGTTTGACGAGGACTATAAGATTATGTCATCAGCGATCGAGTCTCAGGTCACCTGACATTCACGACTTGGGTCAAACACTGCGTTCGAGGCCATACGGAATGCACAAGGCAACCGCCAAGCACGGACGTTAAGGTTTGCGACAACCACACAGCACAGACGTTAAGGTTAGTGGTCCCACTCCCCCGACGGAATTCACCAGAATATAAATTTTTTTCGGCAGGTTCGGAAAGGAAACCGCGGACCAAGCAATCCAGCAGGGCAATGCACGGGTTAACAACGGAATCCAGCAAGACATTGGCGAACTAGCCGCTCAAACCTCCCCGCCATCGTAAAGGAAATCACGGGGCACCGAGTGAACAGAAGGACGTACTCAAGTGTACAACACCAAGGGCAAGAATACGTCACCAAGTACAATAGCAGACGATCAACCCAGTCTGCCTAGTGAGTATCATTCCTTGCAACAACAGCAAATTGGCACAGTCAGAGTGCTCTACCCACCCGTCCACTCAGACCCAGACTAGCAGGAGTCCGAGTCATACAACACGACCCCGTTCATCGACTCATCATCAGACGGACTTGTGTCAGTATACAGGGCATTATAGTGGGCAATATATCATTGAACGAGTCAACTGAGCACGCCCTACCCACCAGAGTCATAGAACACTGCATCTGGCACACACTCCAATAATGACTTGCCAAGCTAACAGGAGGCTATAACGACAGGGAATTGCGTGTCAAAGGAAGACACAAACTGCTGGAATCCGCCGGCGGATCCAGAAAGCCTAGCTACGGTAATGGGGAATTCAGAGCTCAATTCCGTGCAACAGGTCCCCGAATCCATGGGAATCCACTGCCAGACTTTGAAACAGCCCACTCAATTGAGCGGAATCCACTGCCACCTTGTGAAAATGTCCTCGAACTTAGTGGAATCCACTGCCACCCTGTGAAAAGCCGCCTCAAATGGGTGGAATCCACTGCCACCCTGGAATCCACTGCCCACAACAAATTGACGACATTTCTTATAGCCGAACGCAAAGCGTTATAATAAACACAACTCAAAGGAAACCCTCTCAGCCAACGCAATTGCTCAAACGAATTAATATAACGACTCAGCAGCCCTTATAATAAATGCCAGCTAAAATCATTATTATAGTCACCGGTTGGACAGTGCGGAAAATATTGCTGGAACCAAATATGTCCCAAATGGCTTACAAACCATGGTAGTGTCACCGCGAATGGCCTGACAGGTCTCGTTGACTTGCTATATGGCCTCGAACAGAAACCGTACGGCGAAAACCGGAACTCTGATAGCAGAGTCGATTGTGCACCGATTGCCTTGGTTGTAGGCTCGAATTGAAGCGTTTGAATAGAGCTACAAGGGTCTGCCATGATCGGCCTTATCGAACTGCATTAAGGGACTCAAGTACTGGGACGCGTTGAATATATACGGTCATTTGCGTGCAGAGACAAGTGCACTGTACTGTATCAATTGAATACCTTTCACTCATAGGCCTTCGAAACCACAGATCACAGGTCTCTGGTGTCCTGGCAAGGTTTAGGGATATCAACTTCAACGGGTAGAGACACTGCGTAAACCCAAACACGCCTATCGAAGCTATATGGAATCCAGCAAGGCACCACCAGAGCAGAGACGTTAAGGTTGGCGACAACCCAACAGCACGGACGTTAAGGTTAGCGACCCCACTCCCCCGACGGAATTCACCAGAATATAAAATTTTTTCGGCAGCTTCGGAAAGGAAATCGAAGAGCACACAATCCAGCAAGGCAGTGTACGGGTTAACAACGCAATGCAGCAAGACATTGGCCAACTAGCCACTCATAGCTCCCCGCTATCGTAAAGGAAACCAAGGTCATCGGAGTGAGGGGAGAGACGTATTCAGCTAGAGAGCAACGACTATACGGCCAGAGACCACAGAGTACAACACTTCAAACAGTACAGACATTCAGTGAAGGTCAAGCATTATTATAAGGCCAGAATAGCACTCAATAAGAGCATCACCCTATAGTGTTCAAGTGAGTCAATGCATTGAACCTGCCCAGTGAACACCATTGAGCCCATGTATCAAGAGCCAGAGTCAGCACCTTATAATGGAACAAAGTCTTGGTGGTATAGCTTGGAATGTGGAGGGAGATCCACAAAGACTAGCTACGGTAACGGAGAATGCGGTGCCGCATTCCTTGCAAAGGGTCCCCAAAAGTGCTGGGATTCGGGTGGGCACTGGCAGCGTGGGAGGGAATCCGGAGGGGCACCAATTCAAACACCTCCCGATCTGGCTGACTTGGTGGAATTCGGAGGGGCAAGCGGAATCGGGAGGGGCAAGCCATCTGACCCCTCCAAGTCTAGCTATCTTACCCGGGAATCCGTTGACGGATTCCGTGAAAGAGGGTCCTGAAACAGTGGAATTCAGCCCAAGGTTGACACCGCGGGAGGGAATTCAGCCCAAGATTGTGATTCACCCTCTGAAACCACTGGAATTCACCCCAAGGACTGGAATCCAGCCCAATCGAATCCACTCACCACTGACCAAAACAAACTGACTCTTATAGTCCCCAGCCAGGCCTTATAAGAATTGCGACTCACTGCCGAAAAAAATTATAAGCCAGAGCCAAGGCTTATAAGAAACACAATTAAAATAGCCGACTCTGAGGCGTTGTAAGAAACCAGGAAAAATAGTGGAGACCAAAAGGGTGCCAAATAGCCTAAAAATCAGCCTAGTGTCACCGCAAACACCCGAACAGGTCTCGTTGACTTGCTAGATTGAGTTGAATGGAAATCGTACAGCTTGGACCGAAAGCTTGGTACGACAGTGAATTGGGCACCGATTGTCTTGGGTATAGGCCCGAATGGAAGCGTTTGACGAGGACTATAAGATTATGTCATCAGCGATCGAGTCTCAGGTCACCTGACATTCACGACTTGGGTCAAACACTGCGTTCGAGGCCATACGGAATGCACAAGGCAACCGCCAAGCACGGACGTTAAGGTTTGCGACAACCACACAGCACAGACGTTAAGGTTAGTGGTCCCACTCCCCCGACGGAATTCACCAGAATATAAATTTTTTTCGGCAGGTTCGGAAAGGAAACCGCGGACCAAGCAATCCAGCAGGGCAATGCACGGGTTAACAACGGAATCCAGCAAGACATTGGCGAACTAGCCGCTCAAACCTCCCCGCCATCGTAAAGGAAATCACGGGGCACCGAGTGAACAGAAGGACGTACTCAAGTGTACAACACCAAGGGCAAGAATACGTCACCAAGTACAATAGCAGACGATCAACCCAGTCTGCCTAGTGAGTATCATTCCTTGCAACAACAGCAAATTGGCACAGTCAGAGTGCTCTACCCACCCGTCCACTCAGACCCAGACTAGCAGGAGTCCGAGTCATACAACACGACCCCGTTCATCGACTCATCATCAGACGGACTTGTGTCAGTATACAGGGCATTATAGTGGGCAATATATCATTGAACGAGTCAACTGAGCACGCCCTACCCACCAGAGTCATAGAACACTGCATCTGGCACACACTCCAATAATGACTTGCCAAGCTAACAGGAGGCTATAACGACAGGGAATTGCGTGTCAAAGGAAGACACAAACTGCTGGAATCCGCCGGCGGATCCAGAAAGCCTAGCTACGGTAATGGGGAATTCAGAGCTCAATTCCGTGCAACAGGTCCCCGAATCCATGGGAATCCACTGCCAGACTTTGAAACAGCCCACTCAATTGAGCGGAATCCACTGCCACCTTGTGAAAATGTCCTCGAACTTAGTGGAATCCACTGCCACCCTGTGAAAAGCCGCCTCAAATGGGTGGAATCCACTGCCACCCTGGAATCCACTGCCCACAACAAATTGACGACATTTCTTATAGCCGAACGCAAAGCGTTATAATAAACACAACTCAAAGGAAACCCTCTCAGCCAACGCAATTGCTCAAACGAATTAATATAACGACTCACCAGCCCTTATAATAAATGCCAGCTAAAATCATTATTATAGTCACCGGTTGGACAGTGCGGAAAATATTGCTGGAACCAAATATGTCCCAAATGGCTTACAAACCATGGTAGTGTCACCGCGAATGGCCTGACAGGTCTCGTTGACTTGCTATATGGCCTCGAACAGAAACCGTACGGCGAAAACCGGAACTCTGATAGCAGAGTCGATTGTGCACCGATTGCCTTGGTTGTAGGCTCGAATTGAAGCGTTTGAATAGAGCTACAAGGGTCTGCCATGATCGGCCTTATCGAACTGCATTAAGGGACTCAAGTACTGGGACGCGTTGAATATATACGGTCATTTGCGTGCAGAGACAAGTGCACTGTACTGTATCAATTGAATACCTTTCACTCATAGGCCTTCGAAACCACAGATCACAGGTCTCTGGTGTCCTGGCAAGGTTTAGGGATATCAACTTCAACGGGTAGAGACACTGCGTAAACCCAAACACGCCTATCGAAGCTATATGGAATCCAGCAAGGCACCACCAGAGCAGAGACGTTAAGGTTGGCGACAACCCAACAGCACGGACGTTAAGGTTAGCGACCCCACTCCCCCGACGGAATTCACCAGAATATAAATTTTTTTCGGCAGCTTCGGAAAGGAAATCGAAGAGCACACAATCCAGCAAGGCAGTGTACGGGTTAACAACGCAATGCAGCAAGACATTGGCCAACTAGCCACTCATAGCTCCCCGCTATCGTAAAGGAAACCAAGGTCATCGGAGTGAGGGGAGAGACGTATTCAGCTAGAGAGCAACGACTATACGGCCAGAGACCACAGAGTACAACACTTCAAACAGTACAGACATTCAGTGAAGGTCAAGCATTATTATAAGGCCAGAATAGCACTCAATAAGAGCATCACCCTATAGTGTTCAAGTGAGTCAATGCATTGAACCTGCCCAGTGAACACCATTGAGCCCATGTATCAAGAGCCAGAGTCAGCACCTTATAATGGAACAAAGTCTTGGTGGTATAGCTTGGAATGTGGAGGGAGATCCACAAAGACTAGCTACGGTAACGGAGAATGCGGTGCCGCATTCCTTGCAAAGGGTCCCCAAAAGTGCTGGGATTCGGGTGGGCACTGGCAGCGTGGGAGGGAATCCGGAGGGGCACCAATTCAAACACCTCCCGATCTGGCTGACTTGGTGGAATTCGGAGGGGCAAGCGGAATCGGGAGGGGCAAGCCATCTGACCCCTCCAAGTCTAGCTATCTTACCCGGGAATCCGTTGACGGATTCCGTGAAAGAGGGTCCTGAAACAGTGGAATTCAGCCCAAGGTTGACACCGCGGGAGGGAATTCAGCCCAAGATTGTGATTCACCCTCTGAAACCACTGGAATTCACCCCAAGGACTGGAATCCAGCCCAATCGAATCCACTCACCACTGACCAAAACAAACTGACTCTTATAGTCCCCAGCCAGGCCTTATAAGAATTGCGACTCACTGCCGAAAAAAATTATAAGCCAGAGCCAAGGCTTACACCGGGGGCAGCCTCCGAGGCCTTTGAGAAGCAAAGGCCTTAAAGGCCTTTGCTGCACCTTTGCGTCGCCTTTGTTGTCAACACGAGGCGGCAGCGGCATACATGCCGTTGATGATATCAACGATAGTGCCTCACCTGTGCAAGCGCGGCGGGGAAATGCCTAGGTAGCGCCGAGTTGTTGATGAAGCAGCGATGGATCAATCGGCATGCCTGCCATCTTGTCAACAAAGGGGTAGCAAAGGTGTGGCAAAGGTGTAGCAAAGGCCTTTAAGGCCTTTGCTCTTCGAAGGCCTCGGACTTTGCCCCCGGTGTTATAAGAAACACAATTAAAATAGCCGACTCTGAGGCGTTGTAAGAAACCAGGAAAAATAGTGGAGACCAAAAGGGTGCCAAATAGCCTAAAAATCAGCCTAGTGTCACCGCAAACACCCGAACAGGTCTCGTTGACTTGCTAGATTGAGTTGAATGGAAATCGTACAGCTTGGACCGAAAGCTTGGTACGACAGTGAATTGGGCACCGATTGTCTTGGGTATAGGCCCGAATGGAAGCGTTTGACGAGGACTATAAGATTATGTCATCAGCGATCGAGTCTCAGGTCACCTGACATTCACGACTTGGGTCAAACACTGCGTTCGAGGCCATACGGAATGCACAAGGCAACCGCCAAGCACGGACGTTAAGGTTTGCGACAACCACACAGCACAGACGTTAAGGTTAGTGGTCCCACTCCCCCGACGGAATTCACCAGAATATAAATTTTTTTCGGCAGGTTCGGAAAGGAAACCGCGGACCAAGCAATCCAGCAGGGCAATGCACGGGTTAACAACGGAATCCAGCAAGACATTGGCGAACTAGCCGCTCAAACCTCCCCGCCATCGTAAAGGAAATCACGGGGCACCGAGTGAACAGAAGGACGTACTCAAGTGTACAACACCAAGGGCAAGAATACGTCACCAAGTACAATAGCAGACGATCAACCCAGTCTGCCTAGTGAGTATCATTCCTTGCAACAACAGCAAATTGGCACAGTCAGAGTGCTCTACCCACCCGTCCACTCAGACCCAGACTAGCAGGAGTCCGAGTCATACAACACGACCCCGTTCATCGACTCATCATCAGACGGACTTGTGTCAGTATACAGGGCATTATAGTGGGCAATATATCATTGAACGAGTCAACTGAGCACGCCCTACCCACCAGAGTCATAGAACACTGCATCTGGCACACACTCCAATAATGACTTGCCAAGCTAACAGGAGGCTATAACGACAGGGAATTGCGTGTCAAAGGAAGACACAAACTGCTGGAATCCGCCGGCGGATCCAGAAAGCCTAGCTACGGTAATGGGGAATTCAGAGCTCAATTCCGTGCAACAGGTCCCCGAATCCATGGGAATCCACTGCCAGACTTTGAAACAGCCCACTCAATTGAGCGGAATCCACTGCCACCTTGTGAAAATGTCCTCGAACTTAGTGGAATCCACTGCCACCCTGTGAAAAGCCGCCTCAAATGGGTGGAATCCACTGCCACCCTGGAATCCACTGCCCACAACAAATTGACGACATTTCTTATAGCCGAACGCAAAGCGTTATAATAAACACAACTCAAAGGAAACCCTAGCTATCTTCCCCGGGAATTAGGGGCCTAATTCCGTACCAAGGGGCCTCAAAACAGCGGAATTACGGGCAACAACGACAGCGTGGGAGGGAATTAGGGGCAACACATGAAAAACGCCTCCAGAATCTAGGGAATTAGGAGCAACAGCTGGAATCAGGAGCAACAGGAATCCTCCCAGAATCTTCGCAGTGGAAACAAACACACAATAAATATAGTCGAACACAGCACCCTATAAGAAATCAAAAAGGACAACAGAATCTTATAGTCACCAGCCAGGCCTTATAAGAATTGCGACTCACTGCCCAAAAAAATTATAAGCCAGAGCCAAGGCTTATAAGAAATGCAATTCAAAAAGCCGACTCTGAGGCCTTGTAAGAAACCAGGAAAAATAGTGGAGACCAAAAGGGTGCCAAATAGCCTACAAATCAGCCTAGTGTCACCGCAAACACCCAAACAGGTCTCGTTGACTTGCTATATTGACTTGAATGGAAATCGTACAGCTTGGACCGAAGCCTGAATAGCACCGTCAATTGAGCACTGATTGCCTTGGTTGTAGGCCTGAATGGAAGCGTTTGACGAGGACTATAAGAGCATGTCATCAGCGATCGAGTCGCAGGTCACCTGACATTTACGACTTGGTCACGCACTGTGTTCGAAGCCATACGGAATGCACAAGGCAATACCAAAGCACAGACGTTAAGGTTTGTGACAACTACTCAGCACAGACGTTAAGGTTAGTGGACCCACTCCCCCGACGGAATCCACCAGAATATAAAATTTTTTCGGCAGCTTCGGAAAGGAAACAGCGGACCAAGCAATCCAGCAAGGCAATGCACGGGTTAGATGACGCAAACCAGCAAGACATTGGCGAACTAGCCGCTCACAGCTGCCCGCTAGAACGTAAAGGAAGTCGCGGGTGACCGAGTCAATGGAAGCACGTACTCAAGTGTACAAGGCAATGGTCAACCATACATCAAGAAGTAAAATAGCAAGCAATCAACCCAGTCTGACCCTGTCGAACACGTTCGGAGTGCTCTACCCACCAGGCCACCTTGAGTCAGAGCAGCAACTGCTTGCCTTGCAGTTTTGATTTCTACAAAACGACGCCGCACCAAGCCAACTTGTATCGCCGCAACTACATCCGTCTGAGCAGCTATAAGGAACAGAGATGTCTCCTAGCAGACACAGCTACTGGCCTTCAAGGGCTGTGTTTGAGTCTCCAACAATCGACCAATAGGTCTCAGTAGCAACATAGATCCAAGTCAGTCAATCCAACCGGAATCACCATATCTTCGGCAGGTGTGCACCGATTACCATGGCTGTAGGCTTGAATCAAAGCAATTGAATAGGCCTATAAGGGTGCACTATATGCAGCTAAAGCGAACACGGTCAAAGGCCTCAAGTAGTGCAAAGACTTGAATATTTTCTGGCTACGGTAACAGGGAATTCGGCACCGAATTCCTATTAATCTAGCTATCTTCCCCGGGAATGCAGGGCGGCATTCCGTGAAAAGGTCTCTGAATCTGCTGGAATCCACGGCGTCGTTGAGATCGTGGGAAGGAATCCACGGCGCATCAATGCAACAGGGTGTAAATTGGACCTCAAATCACCGGAATCCATGGCGTCGCAAGGAATCCACGGCGTCGTCTGTCTACCCTCTGCCAACAGGAGAATAAAAAGAACACTGTCAAACAATTTCAGCACCAACTCGAAACTGCAAAAAGAATCTTATAGACGAGCCCTAGCCCTTATATTAAATGCGAAAAAATTATAACCAAGTGCGAGCCCTTATAATTAATGCCAATTAAATTCATTATTATAGTCGACCGTACAGCACTATATTAACGCTGCCAAAAAATATTGTGGGAACCAAAGATGTCCCAAATGGGATACAAATCATGATAGTGTCACCACGAATGGCCTGACAGGTCTCATTGACCTGCTATATGGCTTCGAACGGAAACCGTAGTGCGAAAACCGAAACTCTGATAGCGCAGTCAATTGGGCACCGATTGACTTGGTTGTAGGCTCGAATTGAAGCGTTTGAATGCGGCTACAAGGCTACACTGCCAGCGATCGCATTGAACTAAGTCAAGGTACTCAGGTATTGGGACGTGTTGAATATATACGGTCATTTGCGTGCAAAGACAAGTGCACTGCATCGATTGAATGTGTCTCACTGATAGGACTTGAAAGCCACACATTATAGGTTTCTGGTGTCCTGGCAAGGTTTAGGGATATCGACTTCAGATGGTATAGACACTGTGTAGAAGGGACAAGCATCGAACACTGCAACCGAACCAATACGGAATCCAGCAAGGCAACACCAGAGCAGAGACGTTAAGGTTGGTGACAACTACCCAGCACATACGTTAAGGTTAGTGGTCCCACTCCCCCGACGGAATTCACCAAAATCCAAAATTTTTTCGGCAGCTTCGGAAAGGAAATCGAAGAGCACACAATCCAGCAAGGCAGTGTACGGGTTAACAACGGAATGCAGCAAAGCATTGGCGAACTAGCCACTCAGACCTCCCCGCTATCGTGAAGGAAACCAAGGTCATCGGAGTGAAGGGAACAGACGTATTCAAGTAGCGACCAACCATTATAATACCACATAGCACAGAGACTCAATACAAGGCTTCAAGGGTCATCACAGTGAACAGGAGGACGTGCTAAGCAACCATTATAAGGCCAGTACAGTACCCAGTACAACCAGAGCCTTATAGTGTTCAATTGAGTCAATACAATACAAGACTGTGTGGCACCAGCCAAGTGAAGCCAGAGTCAATGCCTAGCTACGGTAACGGGGAATTGGGCACCCAATTCCTTCAAAAGGGTCCCAAAACGAGAGGAATTCGGGGCAACAACGACAGCGTGGGAGGGAATAGGGGGCAACTCCGAAAAAATGCCTCCCAAATCCAGGGAATTCGGAGCAACAGCTGGAATAGGGAGCAACACGAATCCTCCCAGAATCTTCGCAGTAGAAACAAACACACAATAAATATAGTCGAACACAGCACCCTATAAGAAATCAAAAAGGACAACAGAATCTTATAGTCACCAGCCAGGCCTTATAAGAATTGCGACTCACTGCCAGAAAAAATTATAAGCCACAGCCAAGGCTTATAAGAAATGCAATTAAAATAGCCGACTCTGAGGCCTTGTAAGAAACCAGGAAAAATGGTGGAGACCAAAAGGGTGCCAAATAGCCTACAAATCAGCCTAGTGTCACCGCAAATACCCGAACAGGTCTCGTTGACTTGCTATATTGACTTGAATGGAAATCGTACAGCTTGGACCGAAAGCTTGGTACGACAGTCAATTGAGCACCGATTGCCTTGGGTATAGGCCCGAATCGGAGCGTTTGACGAGGACTATAAGATGATGTCATCAGCGATCGAGTCGCAGGTCACCTGACATTTACGACTCGGTCAAACACTGCATTCGAAGCCATACGGAATACACAAGGCAACCCCCAAGCACAGACGTTAAGGTTTGGGACAACTCCACAACACGGACGTTAAGGTTAGTGGTCCCACTCCCCCGACGGAATCCACCAGAATATAAAATTTTTTCGGCAGCTTCGGAAAGGAAACCGCGGACCAAGCAATCCAGCAGGGCAATGCACGGGTTAGCAACGGAAACCAGCAAGACATTGGCGAGCTAGCCACTCAGACCTCCCCGTTATCGTAAAGGAAATCGCGGGTGACCAAGTCAACGGAAGGACCTACTCAGGTGTACAACACGAAGGCCAACAGTACATCACCAAGTACAATAGCAGGGGATCATTCCAGTCTGCCTAGTGAGTATCATCCCTTGCAACAACAGCAATGAGCACAGTCAGAGTGCTCTACCCACCAGTCCACTCAGACCCAGACCAGCAGGAGTCCGAGTCATACAACACGACCCCGTTCATCGACTCATCATCAGACGGACTCTAGCTATCTTACCCCGGAATTGAGCGCTCAATTCCGTGCAACAGGTCCCCGAATCCATGGGAATCCACTGCCAGACTTTGAAACAGCCCACTCAATTGAGCGGAATCCACTGCCACCTTGTGGAAACCTCCTCAAACTCAGTGGAATCCACTGCCACCCTGTGAAAAGCCGCCTCAAATGGGTGGAATCCACTGCCACCCTGGAATCCACTGCCAACAACAAATTGACGACATTTCTTATAGCCGAACGCAAAGTGTTATAATAAACACAACTCAAAGGAAACCCTCTCAGCCAACGCAATTGCTCAAACAAATTATTATAACGACTTACCAGTCCTTATAATAAATGCCAGCTAAAATCATTATTATACTCACCGGCTGGACAGTGTGAAAAATATTGCTGGAACCAAATATGTCCCAAATGGCTTACAAACCATGGTAGTGTCACCGCGAATGGCCTGACAGGTCCCGTTGACTTGCTATATGGCCTCGAACGGAAACCGTACGGCGAAAACCGGAACTCTGATAGCGGAGTCAGTTGTGCACCGATTGCCTTGGGTCTAGGCTCGAATTGAAGCGTTTGAATGCCGCTACAAGGCTACACTGCCAGCGATCGCATTGAACTAAGTCAAGGTACTCAGGTATTGGGGCGTGTTGAATATATATAGTCATTTGCCTGCAGAGACAAGTGCACTGCATCGATTGAATGTGTCTCACTGATAGGACTTGAAAGCCACACATTATAGGACTCTGGTGTCCTGGCAAGGTTTAGGGATATCGAGTTCAACGGGTATAGACACTGCGCACAGGGGACAAGCATCGAGCACTGCAATCGAACCAATACGGAATCCAGCAGGGCAACACCAGAGCAGAGACGTTAAGGTTGGTGACAACCCAGCAGCACGGATGTTAAGGTTAGCGACCCCACTCCCCCAACGGAATTCACCAAAATCCAAAATTTTTCGGCAGCTTCGGAAAGGAAATCGAAGAGCACACAATCCAGCAAGGCAGTGTACGGGTTAACAACGGAATGCAGCAAAGCATTGGCGAACTAGCCACTCAGACCTCCCCGCTATCGTGAAGGAAACCAAGGTCATCGGAGTGAAGGGAACAGACGTATTCAAGTAGCGACCAACCATTATAATACCACATAGCACAGAGACTCAATACAAGGCTTCAAGGGTCATCACAGTGAACAGGAGGACATATTCAAAGGCTAAGCAACCATTATAAGGCCAGAACAGTACCCAGTACAACCAGAGCCTTATAGTGTTCAATTGAGTCAATACAATAGTAGAAGACTGTGTTGCACCAGCCAAGTGAACACCGTTGAGCCCATGTACCAACAGCCAGAGTCAACGCCTTGTAATGGTGCAAAGCCTTGGTGATATAGCTTGGAATGCTAGCTACGGTAACGGGGAATTGGGCACCCAATTCCTTCAAAAGGGTCCCAAAACGAGAGGAATTCGGGGCAACAACGACAGCGTGGGAGGGAATAGGGGGCAACTCCGAAAAAATGCCTCCCAAATCCAGGGAATTCGGAGCAACAGCTGGAATAGGGAGCAACACGAATCCTCCCAGAATCTTCGCAGTAGAAACAAACACACAATAAATATAGTCGAACACAGCACCCTATAAGAAATCAAAAAGGACAACAGAATCTTATAGTCACCAGCCAGGCCTTATAAGAATTGCGACTCACTGCCAGAAAAAATTATAAGCCACAGCCAAGGCTTATAAGAAATGCAATTAAAATAGCCGACTCTGAGGCCTTGTAAGAAACCAGGAAAAATGGTGGAGACCAAAAGGGTGCCAAATAGCCTACAAATCAGCCTAGTGTCACCGCAAATACCCGAACAGGTCTCGTTGACTTGCTATATTGACTTGAATGGAAATCGTACAGCTTGGACCGAAAGCTTGGTACGACAGTCAATTGAGCACCGATTGCCTTGGGTATAGGCCCGAATCGGAGCGTTTGACGAGGACTATAAGATGATGTCATCAGCGATCGAGTCGCAGGTCACCTGACATTTACGACTCGGTCAAACACTGCATTCGAAGCCATACGGAATACACAAGGCAACCCCCAAGCACAGACGTTAAGGTTTGGGACAACTCCACAACACGGACGTTAAGGTTAGTGGTCCCACTCCCCCGACGGAATCCACCAGAATATAAAATTTTTTCGGCAGCTTCGGAAAGGAAACCGCGGACCAAGCAATCCAGCAGGGCAATGCACGGGTTAGCAACGGAAACCAGCAAGACATTGGCGAGCTAGCCACTCAGACCTAGCTAGCTATCTTCCCCGGGAATTAGGGGCCTAATTCCGTACCAAGGGGCCTAGCTATCTTACCCGGGAATCCGTTGACGGATTCCGTGAAAGAGGGTCCTGAAACAGTGGAATTCAGCCCAAGGTTGACACCGCGGGAGGGAATTCAGCCCAAGATTGTGATTCACCCTCTGAAACCACTGGAATTCACCCCAAGGACTGGAATCCAGCCCAATCGAATCCACTCACCACTGACCAAAACAAACTGACTCTTATAGTCCCCAGCCAGGCCTTATAAGAATTGCGACTCACTGCCGAAAAAAATTATAAGCCAGAGCCAAGGCTCATAAGAAACACAATTAAAATAGCCGACTCTGAGGCGTTGTAAGAAACCAGGAAAAATAGTGGAGACCAAAAGGGTGCCAAATAGCCTAAAAATCAGCCTAGTGTCACCACAAACACCCGAACAGGTCTCGTTGACTTGCTAGATTGAGTTGAATGGAAATCGTACAGCTTGGACCGAAAGCTTGGTACGACAGTGAATTGGGCACCGATTGTCTTGGGTATAGGCCCGAATGGAAGCGTTTGACGAGGACTATAAGATTATGTCATCAGCGATCGAGTCTCAGGTCACCTGACATTCACGACTTGGGTCAAACACTGCGTTCGAGGCCATACGGAATGCACAAGGCAACCGCCAAGCACGGACGTTAAGGTTTGCGACAACCACACAGCACAGACGTTAAGGTTAGTGGTCCCACTCCCCCGACGGAATTCACCAGAATATAAATTTTTTTCGGCAGGTTCGGAAAGGAAACCGCGGACCAAGCAATCCAGCAGGGCAATGCACGGGTTAACAACGGAATCCAGCAAGACATTGGCGAACTAGCCGCTCAAACCTCCCCGCCATCGTAAAGGAAATCACGGGGCACCGAGTGAACAGAAGGACGTACTCAAGTGTACAACACCAAGGGCAAGAATACGTCACCAAGTACAATAGCAGACGATCAACCCAGTCTGCCTAGTGAGTATCATTCCTTGCAACAACAGCAAATTGGCACAGTCAGAGTGCTCTACCCACCCGTCCACTCAGACCCAGACTAGCAGGAGTCCGAGTCATACAACACGACCCCGTTCATCGACTCATCATCAGACGGACTTGTGTCAGTATACAGGGCATTATAGTGGGCAATATATCATTGAACGAGTCAACTGAGCACGCCCTACCCACCAGAGTCATAGAACACTGCATCTGGCACACACTCCAATAATGACTTGCCAAGCTAACAGGAGGCTATAACGACAGGGAATTGCGTGTCAAAGGAAGACACAAACTGCTGGAATCCGCCGGCGGATCCAGAAAGCCTAGCTACGGTAATGGGGAATTCAGAGCTCAATTCCGTGCAACAGGTCCCCGAATCCATGGGAATCCACTGCCAGACTTTGAAACAGCCCACTCAATTGAGCGGAATCCACTGCCACCTTGTGAAAATGTCCTCGAACTTAGTGGAATCCACTGCCACCCTGTGAAAAGCCGCCTCAAATGGGTGGAATCCACTGCCACCCTGGAATCCACTGCCCACAACAAATTGACGACATTTCTTATAGCCGAACGCAAAGCGTTATAATAAACACAACTCAAAGGAAACCCTCTCAGCCAACGCAATTGCTCAAACGAATTAATATAACGACTCAGCAGCCCTTATAATAAATGCCAGCTAAAATCATTATTATAGTCACCGGTTGGACAGTGCGGAAAATATTGCTGGAACCAAATATGTCCCAAATGGCTTACAAACCATGGTAGTGTCACCGCGAATGGCCTGACAGGTCTCGTTGACTTGCTATATGGCCTCGAACAGAAACCGTACGGCGAAAACCGGAACTCTGATAGCAGAGTCGATTGTGCACCGATTGCCTTGGTTGTAGGCTCGAATTGAAGCGTTTGAATAGAGCTACAAGGGTCTGCCATGATCGGCCTTATCGAACTGCATTAAGGGACTCAAGTACTGGGACGCGTTGAATATATACGGTCATTTGCGTGCAGAGACAAGTGCACTGTACTGTATCAATTGAATACCTTTCACTCATAGGCCTTCGAAACCACAGATCACAGGTCTCTGGTGTCCTGGCAAGGTTTAGGGATATCAACTTCAACGGGTAGAGACACTGCGTAAACCCAAACACGCCTATCGAAGCTATATGGAATCCAGCAAGGCACCACCAGAGCAGAGACGTTAAGGTTGGCGACAACCCAACAGCACGGACGTTAAGGTTAGCGACCCCACTCCCCCGACGGAATTCACCAGAATATAAAATTTTTTCGGCAGCTTCGGAAAGGAAATCGAAGAGCACACAATCCAGCAAGGCAGTGTACGGGTTAACAACGCAATGCAGCAAGACATTGGCCAACTAGCCACTCATAGCTCCCCGCTATCGTAAAGGAAACCAAGGTCATCGGAGTGAGGGGAGAGACGTATTCAGCTAGAGAGCAACGACTATACGGCCAGAGACCACAGAGTACAACACTTCAAACAGTACAGACATTCAGTGAAGGTCAAGCATTATTATAAGGCCAGAATAGCACTCAATAAGAGCATCACCCTATAGTGTTCAAGTGAGTCAATGCATTGAACCTGCCCAGTGAACACCATTGAGCCCATGTATCAAGAGCCAGAGTCAGCACCTTATAATGGAACAAAGTCTTGGTGGTATAGCTTGGAATGTGGAGGGAGATCCACAAAGACTAGCTACGGTAACGGAGAATGCGGTGCCGCATTCCTTGCAAAGGGTCCCCAAAAGTGCTGGGATTCGGGTGGGCACTGGCAGCGTGGGAGGGAATCCGGAGGGGCACCAATTCAAACACCTCCCGATCTGGCTGACTTGGTGGAATTCGGAGGGGCAAGCGGAATCGGGAGGGGCAAGCCATCTGACCCCTCCAAGTCTAGCTATCTTACCCGGGAATCCGTGGACGGATTCCGTGAAAGAGGGTCCTGAAACAGTGGAATTCAGCCCAAGGTTGACACCGCGGGAGGGAATTCAGCCCAAGATTGTGATTCACCCTCTGAAACCACTGGAATTCACCCCAAGGACTGGAATCCAGCCCAATCGAATCCACTCACCACTGACCAAAACAAACTGACTCTTATAGTCCCCAGCCAGGCCTTATAAGAATTGCGACTCACTGCCGAAAAAAATTATAAGCCAGAGCCAAGGCTTATAAGAAACACAATTAAAATAGCCGACTCTGAGGCGTTGTAAGAAACCAGGAAAAATAGTGGAGACCAAAAGGGTGCCAAATAGCCTAAAAATCAGCCTAGTGTCACCACAAACACCCGAACAGGTCTCGTTGACTTGCTAGATTGAGTTGAATGGAAATCGTACAGCTTGGACCGAAAGCTTGGTACGACAGTGAATTGGGCACCGATTGTCTTGGGTATAGGCCCGAATGGAAGCGTTTGACGAGGACTATAAGATTATGTCATCAGCGATCGAGTCTCAGGTCACCTGACATTCACGACTTGGGTCAAACACTGCGTTCGAGGCCATACGGAATGCACAAGGCAACCGCCAAGCACGGACGTTAAGGTTTGCGACAACCACACAGCACAGACGTTAAGGTTAGTGGTCCCACTCCCCCGACGGAATTCACCAGAATATAAATTTTTTTCGGCAGGTTCGGAAAGGAAACCGCGGACCAAGCAATCCAGCAGGGCAATGCACGGGTTAACAACGGAATCCAGCAAGACATTGGCGAACTAGCCGCTCAAACCTCCCCGCCATCGTAAAGGAAATCACGGGGCACCGAGTGAACAGAAGGACGTACTCAAGTGTACAACACCAAGGGCAAGAATACGTCACCAAGTACAATAGCAGACGATCAACCCAGTCTGCCTAGTGAGTATCATTCCTTGCAACAACAGCAAATTGGCACAGTCAGAGTGCTCTACCCACCCGTCCACTCAGACCCAGACTAGCAGGAGTCCGAGTCATACAACACGACCCCGTTCATCGACTCATCATCAGACGGACTTGTGTCAGTATACAGGGCATTATAGTGGGCAATATATCATTGAACGAGTCAACTGAGCACGCCCTACCCACCAGAGTCATAGAACACTGCATCTGGCACACACTCCAATAATGACTTGCCAAGCTAACAGGAGGCTATAACGACAGGGAATTGCGTGTCAAAGGAAGACACAAACTGCTGGAATCCGCCGGCGGATCCAGAAAGCCTAGCTACGGTAATGGGGAATTCAGAGCTCAATTCCGTGCAACAGGTCCCCGAATCCATGGGAATCCACTGCCAGACTTTGAAACAGCCCACTCAATTGAGCGGAATCCACTGCCACCTTGTGAAAATGTCCTCGAACTTAGTGGAATCCACTGCCACCCTGTGAAAAGCCGCCTCAAATGGGTGGAATCCACTGCCACCCTGGAATCCACTGCCCACAACAAATTGACGACATTTCTTATAGCCGAACGCAAAGCGTTATAATAAACACAACTCAAAGGAAACCCTAGCTATCTTCCCCGGGAATTAGGGGCCTAATTCCGTACCAAGGGGCCTCAAAACAGCGGAATTACGGGCAACAACGACAGCGTGGGAGGGAATTAGGGGCAACACATGAAAAACGCCTCCAGAATCTAGGGAATTAGGAGCAACAGCTGGAATCAGGAGCAACAGGAATCCTCCCAGAATCTTCGCAGTGGAAACAAACACACAATAAATATAGTCGAACACAGCACCCTATAAGAAATCAAAAAGGACAACAGAATCTTATAGTCACCAGCCAGGCCTTATAAGAATTGCGACTCACTGCCCAAAAAAATTATAAGCCAGAGCCAAGGCTTATAAGAAATGCAATTCAAAAAGCCGACTCTGAGGCCTTGTAAGAAACCAGGAAAAATAGTGGAGACCAAAAGGGTGCCAAATAGCCTACAAATCAGCCTAGTGTCACCGCAAACACCCAAACAGGTCTCGTTGACTTGCTATATTGACTTGAATGGAAATCGTACAGCTTGGACCGAAGCCTGAATAGCACCGTCAATTGAGCACTGATTGCCTTGGTTGTAGGCCTGAATGGAAGCGTTTGACGAGGACTATAAGAGCATGTCATCAGCGATCGAGTCGCAGGTCACCTGACATTTACGACTTGGTCACGCACTGTGTTCGAAGCCATACGGAATGCACAAGGCAATACCAAAGCACAGACGTTAAGGTTTGTGACAACTACTCAGCACAGACGTTAAGGTTAGTGGACCCACTCCCCCGACGGAATCCACCAGAATATAAAATTTTTTCGGCAGCTTCGGAAAGGAAACAGCGGACCAAGCAATCCAGCAAGGCAATGCACGGGTTAGATGACGCAAACCAGCAAGACATTGGCGAACTAGCCGCTCACAGCTGCCCGCTAGAACGTAAAGGAAGTCGCGGGTGACCGAGTCAATGGAAGCACGTACTCAAGTGTACAAGGCAATGGTCAACCATACATCAAGAAGTAAAATAGCAAGCAATCAACCCAGTCTGACCCTGTCGAACACGTTCGGAGTGCTCTACCCACCAGGCCACCTTGAGTCAGAGCAGCAACTGCTTGCCTTGCAGTTTTGATTTCTACAAAACGACGCCGCACCAAGCCAACTTGTATCGCCGCAACTACATCCGTCTGAGCAGCTATAAGGAACAGAGATGTCTCCTAGCAGACACAGCTACTGGCCTTCAAGGGCTGTGTTTGAGTCTCCAACAATCGACCAATAGGTCTCAGTAGCAACATAGATCCAAGTCAGTCAATCCAACCGGAATCACCATATCTTCGGCAGGTGTGCACCGATTACCATGGCTGTAGGCTTGAATCAAAGCAATTGAATAGGCCTATAAGGGTGCACTATATGCAGCTAAAGCGAACACGGTCAAAGGCCTCAAGTAGTGCAAAGACTTGAATATTTTCTGGCTACGGTAACAGGGAATTCGGCACCGAATTCCTATTAATCTAGCTATCTTCCCCGGGAATGCAGGGCGGCATTCCGTGAAAAGGTCTCTGAATCTGCTGGAATCCACGGCGTCGTTGAGATCGTGGGAAGGAATCCACGGCGCATCAATGCAACAGGGTGTAAATTGGACCTCAAATCACCGGAATCCATGGCGTCGCAAGGAATCCACGGCGTCGTCTGTCTACCCTCTGCCAACAGGAGAATAAAAAGAACACTGTCAAACAATTTCAGCACCAACTCGAAACTGCAAAAAGAATCTTATAGACGAGCCCTAGCCCTTATATTAAATGCGAAAAAATTATAACCAAGTGCGAGCCCTTATAATTAATGCCAATTAAATTCATTATTATAGTCGACCGTACAGCACTATATTAACGCTGCCAAAAAATATTGTGGGAACCAAAGATGTCCCAAATGGGATACAAATCATGATAGTGTCACCACGAATGGCCTGACAGGTCTCATTGACCTGCTATATGGCTTCGAACGGAAACCGTAGTGCGAAAACCGAAACTCTGATAGCGCAGTCAATTGGGCACCGATTGACTTGGTTGTAGGCTCGAATTGAAGCGTTTGAATGCGGCTACAAGGCTACACTGCCAGCGATCGCATTGAACTAAGTCAAGGTACTCAGGTATTGGGACGTGTTGAATATATACGGTCATTTGCGTGCAAAGACAAGTGCACTGCATCGATTGAATGTGTCTCACTGATAGGACTTGAAAGCCACACATTATAGGTTTCTGGTGTCCTGGCAAGGTTTAGGGATATCGACTTCAGATGGTATAGACACTGTGTAGAAGGGACAAGCATCGAACACTGCAACCGAACCAATACGGAATCCAGCAAGGCAACACCAGAGCAGAGACGTTAAGGTTGGTGACAACTACCCAGCACATACGTTAAGGTTAGTGGTCCCACTCCCCCGACGGAATTCACCAAAATCCAAAATTTTTTCGGCAGCTTCGGAAAGGAAATCGAAGAGCACACAATCCAGCAAGGCAGTGTACGGGTTAACAACGGAATGCAGCAAAGCATTGGCGAACTAGCCACTCAGACCTCCCCGCTATCGTGAAGGAAACCAAGGTCATCGGAGTGAAGGGAACAGACGTATTCAAGTAGCGACCAACCATTATAATACCACATAGCACAGAGACTCAATACAAGGCTTCAAGGGTCATCACAGTGAACAGGAGGACGTGCTAAGCAACCATTATAAGGCCAGTACAGTACCCAGTACAACCAGAGCCTTATAGTGTTCAATTGAGTCAATACAATACAAGACTGTGTGGCACCAGCCAAGTGAAGCCAGAGTCAATGCCTAGCTACGGTAACGGGGAATTGGGCACCCAATTCCTTCAAAAGGGTCCCAAAACGAGAGGAATTCGGGGCAACAACGACAGCGTGGGAGGGAATAGGGGGCAACTCCGAAAAAATGCCTCCCAAATCCAGGGAATTCGGAGCAACAGCTGGAATAGGGAGCAACACGAATCCTAGCTACGGTAACGGGGAATTGGGCACCCAATTCCTTCAAAAGGGTCCCAAAACGAGAGGAATTCGGGGCAACAACGACAGCGTGGGAGGGAATAGGGGGCAACTCCGAAAAAATGCCTCCCAAATCCAGGGAATTCGGAGCAACAGCTGGAATAGGGAGCAACACGAATCCTCCCAGAATCTTCGCAGTAGAAACAAACACACAATAAATATAGTCGAACACAGCACCCTATAAGAAATCAAAAAGGACAACAGAATCTTATAGTCACCAGCCAGGCCTTATAAGAATTGCGACTCACTGCCAGAAAAAATTATAAGCCACAGCCAAGGCTTATAAGAAATGCAATTAAAATAGCCGACTCTGAGGCCTTGTAAGAAACCAGGAAAAATGGTGGAGACCAAAAGGGTGCCAAATAGCCTACAAATCAGCCTAGTGTCACCGCAAATACCCGAACAGGTCTCGTTGACTTGCTATATTGACTTGAATGGAAATCGTACAGCTTGGACCGAAAGCTTGGTACGACAGTCAATTGAGCACCGATTGCCTTGGGTATAGGCCCGAATCGGAGCGTTTGACGAGGACTATAAGATGATGTCATCAGCGATCGAGTCGCAGGTCACCTGACATTTACGACTCGGTCAAACACTGCATTCGAAGCCATACGGAATACACAAGGCAACCCCCAAGCACAGACGTTAAGGTTTGGGACAACTCCACAACACGGACGTTAAGGTTAGTGGTCCCACTCCCCCGACGGAATCCACCAGAATATAAAATTTTTTCGGCAGCTTCGGAAAGGAAACCGCGGACCAAGCAATCCAGCAGGGCAATGCACGGGTTAGCAACGGAAACCAGCAAGACATTGGCGAGCTAGCCACTCAGACCTAGCTACGGTAACGGGGAATTGGGCACCCAATTCCTTCAAAAGGGTCCCAAAACGAGAGGAATTCGGGGCAACAACGACAGCGTGGGAGGGAATAGGGGGCAACTCCGAAAAAATGCCTCCCAAATCCAGGGAATTCGGAGCAACAGCTGGAATAGGGAGCAACACGAATCCTCCCAGAATCTTCGCAGTAGAAACAAACACACAATAAATATAGTCGAACACAGCACCCTATAAGAAATCAAAAAGGACAACAGAATCTTATAGTCACCAGCCAGGCCTTATAAGAATTGCGACTCACTGCCAGAAAAAATTATAAGCCACAGCCAAGGCTTATAAGAAATGCAATTAAAATAGCCGACTCTGAGGCCTTGTAAGAAACCAGGAAAAATGGTGGAGACCAAAAGGGTGCCAAATAGCCTACAAATCAGCCTAGTGTCACCGCAAATACCCGAACAGGTCTCGTTGACTTGCTATATTGACTTGAATGGAAATCGTACAGCTTGGACCGAAAGCTTGGTACGACAGTCAATTGAGCACCGATTGCCTTGGGTATAGGCCCGAATCGGAGCGTTTGACGAGGACTATAAGATGATGTCATCAGCGATCGAGTCGCAGGTCACCTGACATTTACGACTCGGTCAAACACTGCATTCGAAGCCATACGGAATACACAAGGCAACCCCCAAGCACAGACGTTAAGGTTTGGGACAACTCCACAACACGGACGTTAAGGTTAGTGGTCCCACTCCCCCGACGGAATCCACCAGAATATAAAATTTTTTCGGCAGCTTCGGAAAGGAAACCGCGGACCAAGCAATCCAGCAGGGCAATGCACGGGTTAGCAACGGAAACCAGCAAGACATTGGCGAGCTAGCCACTCAGACCTAGCTACGGTAACGGGGAATTGGGCACCCAATTCCTTCAAAAGGGTCCCAAAACGAGAGGAATTCGGGGCAACAACGACAGCGTGGGAGGGAATAGGGGGCAACTCCGAAAAAATGCCTCCCAAATCCAGGGAATTCGGAGCAACAGCTGGAATAGGGAGCAACACGAATCCTCCCAGAATCTTCGCAGTAGAAACAAACACACAATAAATATAGTCGAACACAGCACCCTATAAGAAATCAAAAAGGACAACAGAATCTTATAGTCACCAGCCAGGCCTTATAAGAATTGCGACTCACTGCCAGAAAAAATTATAAGCCACAGCCAAGGCTTATAAGAAATGCAATTAAAATAGCCGACTCTGAGGCCTTGTAAGAAACCAGGAAAAATGGTGGAGACCAAAAGGGTGCCAAATAGCCAACAAATCAGCCTAGTGTCACCGCAAATACCCGAACAGGTCTCGTTGACTTGCTATATTGACTTGAATGGAAATCGTACAGCTTGGACCGAAAGCTTGGTACGACAGTCAATTGAGCACCGATTGCCTTGGGTATAGGCCCGAATCGGAGCGTTTGACGAGGACTATAAGATGATGTCATCAGCGATCGAGTCGCAGGTCACCTGACATTTACGACTCGGTCAAACACTGCATTCGAAGCCATACGGAATACACAAGGCAACCCCCAAGCACAGACGTTAAGGTTTGGGACAACTCCACAACACGGACGTTAAGGTTAGTGGTCCCACTCCCCCGACGGAATCCACCAGAATATAAAATTTTTTCGGCAGCTTCGGAAAGGAAACCGCGGACCAAGCAATCCAGCAGGGCAATGCACGGGTTAGCAACGGAAACCAGCAAGACATTGGCGAGCTAGCCACTCAGACCTAGCTAGCTATCTTCCCCGGGAATTAGGGGCCTAATTCCGTACCAAGGGGCCTAGCTATCTTACCCGGGAATCCGTTGACGGATTCCGTGAAAGAGGGTCCTGAAACAGTGGAATTCAGCCCAAGGTTGACACCGCGGGAGGGAATTCAGCCCAAGATTGTGATTCACCCTCTGAAACCACTGGAATTCACCCCAAGGACTGGAATCCAGCCCAATCGAATCCACTCACCACTGACCAAAACAAACTGACTCTTATAGTCCCCAGCCAGGCCTTATAAGAATTGCGACTCACTGCCGAAAAAAATTATAAGCCAGAGCCAAGGCTTATAAGAAACACAATTAAAATAGCCGACTCTGAGGCGTTGTAAGAAACCAGGAAAAATAGTGGAGACCAAAAGGGTGCCAAATAGCCTAAAAATCAGCCTAGTGTCACCGCAAACACCCGAACAGGTCTCGTTGACTTGCTAGATTGAGTTGAATGGAAATCGTACAGCTTGGACCGAAAGCTTGGTACGACAGTGAATTGGGCACCGATTGTCTTGGGTATAGGCCCGAATGGAAGCGTTTGACGAGGACTATAAGATTATGTCATCAGCGATCGAGTCTCAGGTCACCTGACATTCACGACTTGGGTCAAACACTGCGTTCGAGGCCATACGGAATGCACAAGGCAACCGCCAAGCACGGACGTTAAGGTTTGCGACAACCACACAGCACAGACGTTAAGGTTAGTGGTCCCACTCCCCCGACGGAATTCACCAGAATATAAATTTTTTTCGGCAGGTTCGGAAAGGAAACCGCGGACCAAGCAATCCAGCAGGGCAATGCACGGGTTAACAACGGAATCCAGCAAGACATTGGCGAACTAGCCGCTCAAACCTCCCCGCCATCGTAAAGGAAATCACGGGGCACCGAGTGAACAGAAGGACGTACTCAAGTGTACAACACCAAGGGCAAGAATACGTCACCAAGTACAATAGCAGACGATCAACCCAGTCTGCCTAGTGAGTATCATTCCTTGCAACAACAGCAAATTGGCACAGTCAGAGTGCTCTACCCACCCGTCCACTCAGACCCAGACTAGCAGGAGTCCGAGTCATACAACACGACCCCGTTCATCGACTCATCATCAGACGGACTTGTGTCAGTATACAGGGCATTATAGTGGGCAATATATCATTGAACGAGTCAACTGAGCACGCCCTACCCACCAGAGTCATAGAACACTGCATCTGGCACACACTCCAATAATGACTTGCCAAGCTAACAGGAGGCTATAACGACAGGGAATTGCGTGTCAAAGGAAGACACAAACTGCTGGAATCCGCCGGCGGATCCAGAAAGCCTAGCTACGGTAATGGGGAATTCAGAGCTCAATTCCGTGCAACAGGTCCCCGAATCCATGGGAATCCACTGCCAGACTTTGAAACAGCCCACTCAATTGAGCGGAATCCACTGCCACCTTGTGAAAATGTCCTCGAACTTAGTGGAATCCACTGCCACCCTGTGAAAAGCCGCCTCAAATGGGTGGAATCCACTGCCACCCTGGAATCCACTGCCCACAACAAATTGACGACATTTCTTATAGCCGAACGCAAAGCGTTATAATAAACACAACTCAAAGGAAACCCTCTCAGCCAACGCAATTGCTCAAACGAATTAATATAACGACTCAGCAGCCCTTATAATAAATGCCAGCTAAAATCATTATTATAGTCACCGGTTGGACAGTGCGGAAAATATTGCTGGAACCAAATATGTCCCAAATGGCTTACAAACCATGGTAGTGTCACCGCGAATGGCCTGACAGGTCTCGTTGACTTGCTATATGGCCTCGAACAGAAACCGTACGGCGAAAACCGGAACTCTGATAGCAGAGTCGATTGTGCACCGATTGCCTTGGTTGTAGGCTCGAATTGAAGCGTTTGAATAGAGCTACAAGGGTCTGCCATGATCGGCCTTATCGAACTGCATTAAGGGACTCAAGTACTGGGACGCGTTGAATATATACGGTCATTTGCGTGCAGAGACAAGTGCACTGTACTGTATCAATTGAATACCTTTCACTCATAGGCCTTCGAAACCACAGATCACAGGTCTCTGGTGTCCTGGCAAGGTTTAGGGATATCAACTTCAACGGGTAGAGACACTGCGTAAACCCAAACACGCCTATCGAAGCTATATGGAATCCAGCAAGGCACCACCAGAGCAGAGACGTTAAGGTTGGCGACAACCCAACAGCACGGACGTTAAGGTTAGCGACCCCACTCCCCCGACGGAATTCACCAGAATATAAATTTTTTTCGGCAGCTTCGGAAAGGAAATCGAAGAGCACACAATCCAGCAAGGCAGTGTACGGGTTAACAACGCAATGCAGCAAGACATTGGCCAACTAGCCACTCATAGCTCCCCGCTATCGTAAAGGAAACCAAGGTCATCGGAGTGAGGGGAGAGACGTATTCAGCTAGAGAGCAACGACTATACGGCCAGAGACCACAGAGTACAACACTTCAAACAGTACAGACATTCAGTGAAGGTCAAGCATTATTATAAGGCCAGAATAGCACTCAATAAGAGCATCACCCTATAGTGTTCAAGTGAGTCAATGCATTGAACCTGCCCAGTGAACACCATTGAGCCCATGTATCAAGAGCCAGAGTCAGCACCTTATAATGGAACAAAGTCTTGGTGGTATAGCTTGGAATGTGGAGGGAGATCCACAAAGACTAGCTACGGTAACGGAGAATGCGGTGCCGCATTCCTTGCAAAGGGTCCCCAAAAGTGCTGGGATTCGGGTGGGCACTGGCAGCGTGGGAGGGAATCCGGAGGGGCACCAATTCAAACACCTCCCGATCTGGCTGACTTGGTGGAATTCGGAGGGGCAAGCGGAATCGGGAGGGGCAAGCCATCTGACCCCTCCAAGTCTAGCTATCTTACCCGGGAATCCGTTGACGGATTCCGTGAAAGAGGGTCCTGAAACAGTGGAATTCAGCCCAAGGTTGACACCGCGGGAGGGAATTCAGCCCAAGATTGTGATTCACCCTCTGAAACCACTGGAATTCACCCCAAGGACTGGAATCCAGCCCAATCGAATCCACTCACCACTGACCAAAACAAACTGACTCTTATAGTCCCCAGCCAGGCCTTATAAGAATTGCGACTCACTGCCGAAAAAAATTATAAGCCAGAGCCAAGGCTTATAAGAAACACAATTAAAATAGCCGACTCTGAGGCGTTGTAAGAAACCAGGAAAAATAGTGGAGACCAAAAGGGTGCCAAATAGCCTAAAAATCAGCCTAGTGTCACCGCAAACACCCGAACAGGTCTCGTTGACTTGCTAGATTGAGTTGAATGGAAATCGTACAGCTTGGACCGAAAGCTTGGTACGACAGTGAATTGGGCACCGATTGTCTTGGGTATAGGCCCGAATGGAAGCGTTTGACGAGGACTATAAGATTATGTCATCAGCGATCGAGTCTCAGGTCACCTGACATTCACGACTTGGGTCAAACACTGCGTTCGAGGCCATACGGAATGCACAAGGCAACCGCCAAGCACGGACGTTAAGGTTTGCGACAACCACACAGCACAGACGTTAAGGTTAGTGGTCCCACTCCCCCGACGGAATTCACCAGAATATAAATTTTTTTCGGCAGGTTCGGAAAGGAAACCGCGGACCAAGCAATCCAGCAGGGCAATGCACGGGTTAACAACGGAATCCAGCAAGACATTGGCGAACTAGCCGCTCAAACCTCCCCGCCATCGTAAAGGAAATCACGGGGCACCGAGTGAACAGAAGGACGTACTCAAGTGTACAACACCAAGGGCAAGAATACGTCACCAAGTACAATAGCAGACGATCAACCCAGTCTGCCTAGTGAGTATCATTCCTTGCAACAACAGCAAATTGGCACAGTCAGAGTGCTCTACCCACCCGTCCACTCAGACCCAGACTAGCAGGAGTCCGAGTCATACAACACGACCCCGTTCATCGACTCATCATCAGACGGACTTGTGTCAGTATACAGGGCATTATAGTGGGCAATATATCATTGAACGAGTCAACTGAGCACGCCCTACCCACCAGAGTCATAGAACACTGCATCTGGCACACACTCCAATAATGACTTGCCAAGCTAACAGGAGGCTATAACGACAGGGAATTGCGTGTCAAAGGAAGACACAAACTGCTGGAATCCGCCGGCGGATCCAGAAAGCCTAGCTACGGTAATGGGGAATTCAGAGCTCAATTCCGTGCAACAGGTCCCCGAATCCATGGGAATCCACTGCCAGACTTTGAAACAGCCCACTCAATTGAGCGGAATCCACTGCCACCTTGTGAAAATGTCCTCGAACTTAGTGGAATCCACTGCCACCCTGTGAAAAGCCGCCTCAAATGGGTGGAATCCACTGCCACCCTGGAATCCACTGCCCACAACAAATTGACGACATTTCTTATAGCCGAACGCAAAGCGTTATAATAAACACAACTCAAAGGAAACCCTCTCAGCCAACGCAATTGCTCAAACGAATTAATATAACGACTCACCAGCCCTTATAATAAATGCCAGCTAAAATCATTATTATAGTCACCGGTTGGACAGTGCGGAAAATATTGCTGGAACCAAATATGTCCCAAATGGCTTACAAACCATGGTAGTGTCACCGCGAATGGCCTGACAGGTCTCGTTGACTTGCTATATGGCCTCGAACAGAAACCGTACGGCGAAAACCGGAACTCTGATAGCAGAGTCGATTGTGCACCGATTGCCTTGGTTGTAGGCTCGAATTGAAGCGTTTGAATAGAGCTACAAGGGTCTGCCATGATCGGCCTTATCGAACTGCATTAAGGGACTCAAGTACTGGGACGCGTTGAATATATACGGTCATTTGCGTGCAGAGACAAGTGCACTGTACTGTATCAATTGAATACCTTTCACTCATAGGCCTTCGAAACCACAGATCACAGGTCTCTGGTGTCCTGGCAAGGTTTAGGGATATCAACTTCAACGGGTAGAGACACTGCGTAACCCAAACACGCCTATCGAAGCTATATGGAATCCAGCAAGGCACCACCAGAGCAGAGACGTTAAGGTTGGCGACAACCCAACAGCACGGACGTTAAGGTTAGCGACCCCACTCCCCCGACGGAATTCACCAGAATATAAATTTTTTTCGGCAGCTTCGGAAAGGAAATCGAAGAGCACACAATCCAGCAAGGCAGTGTACGGGTTAACAACGCAATGCAGCAAGACATTGGCCAACTAGCCACTCATAGCTCCCCGCTATCGTAAAGGAAACCAAGGTCATCGGAGTGAGGGGAGAGACGTATTCAGCTAGAGAGCAACGACTATACGGCCAGAGACCACAGAGTACAACACTTCAAACAGTACAGACATTCAGTGAAGGTCAAGCATTATTATAAGGCCAGAATAGCACTCAATAAGAGCATCACCCTATAGTGTTCAAGTGAGTCAATGCATTGAACCTGCCCAGTGAACACCATTGAGCCCATGTATCAAGAGCCAGAGTCAGCACCTTATAATGGAACAAAGTCTTGGTGGTATAGCTTGGAATGTGGAGGGAGATCCACAAAGACTAGCTACGGTAACGGAGAATGCGGTGCCGCATTCCTTGCAAAGGGTCCCCAAAAGTGCTGGGATTCGGGTGGGCACTGGCAGCGTGGGAGGGAATCCGGAGGGGCACCAATTCAAACACCTCCCGATCTGGCTGACTTGGTGGAATTCGGAGGGGCAAGCGGAATCGGGAGGGGCAAGCCATCTGACCCCTCCAAGTCTAGCTATCTTACCCGGGAATCCGTTGACGGATTCCGTGAAAGAGGGTCCTGAAACAGTGGAATTCAGCCCAAGGTTGACACCGCGGGAGGGAATTCAGCCCAAGATTGTGATTCACCCTCTGAAACCACTGGAATTCACCCCAAGGACTGGAATCCAGCCCAATCGAATCCACTCACCACTGACCAAAACAAACTGACTCTTATAGTCCCCAGCCAGGCCTTATAAGAATTGCGACTCACTGCCGAAAAAAATTATAAGCCAGAGCCAAGGCTTACACCGGGGGCAGCCTCCGAGGCCTTTGAGAAGCAAAGGCCTTAAAGGCCTTTGCTGCACCTTTGCGTCGCCTTTGTTGTCAACACGAGGCGGCAGCGGCATACATGCCGTTGATGATATCAACGATAGTGCCTCACCTGTGCAAGCGCGGCGGGGAAATGCCTAGGTAGCGCCGAGTTGTTGATGAAGCAGCGATGGATCAATCGGCATGCCTGCCATCTTGTCAACAAAGGGGTAGCAAAGGTGTGGCAAAGGTGTAGCAAAGGCCTTTAAGGCCTTTGCTCTTCGAAGGCCTCGGACTTTGCCCCCGGTGTTATAAGAAACACAATTAAAATAGCCGACTCTGAGGCGTTGTAAGAAACCAGGAAAAATAGTGGAGACCAAAAGGGTGCCAAATAGCCTAAAAATCAGCCTAGTGTCACCGCAAACACCCGAACAGGTCTCGTTGACTTGCTAGATTGAGTTGAATGGAAATCGTACAGCTTGGACCGAAAGCTTGGTACGACAGTGAATTGGGCACCGATTGTCTTGGGTATAGGCCCGAATGGAAGCGTTTGACGAGGACTATAAGATTATGTCATCAGCGATCGAGTCTCAGGTCACCTGACATTCACGACTTGGGTCAAACACTGCGTTCGAGGCCATACGGAATGCACAAGGCAACCGCCAAGCACGGACGTTAAGGTTTGCGACAACCACACAGCACAGACGTTAAGGTTAGTGGTCCCACTCCCCCGACGGAATTCACCAGAATATAAATTTTTTTCGGCAGGTTCGGAAAGGAAACCGCGGACCAAGCAATCCAGCAGGGCAATGCACGGGTTAACAACGGAATCCAGCAAGACATTGGCGAACTAGCCGCTCAAACCTCCCCGCCATCGTAAAGGAAATCACGGGGCACCGAGTGAACAGAAGGACGTACTCAAGTGTACAACACCAAGGGCAAGAATACGTCACCAAGTACAATAGCAGACGATCAACCCAGTCTGCCTAGTGAGTATCATTCCTTGCAACAACAGCAAATTGGCACAGTCAGAGTGCTCTACCCACCCGTCCACTCAGACCCAGACTAGCAGGAGTCCGAGTCATACAACACGACCCCGTTCATCGACTCATCATCAGACGGACTTGTGTCAGTATACAGGGCATTATAGTGGGCAATATATCATTGAACGAGTCAACTGAGCACGCCCTACCCACCAGAGTCATAGAACACTGCATCTGGCACACACTCCAATAATGACTTGCCAAGCTAACAGGAGGCTATAACGACAGGGAATTGCGTGTCAAAGGAAGACACAAACTGCTGGAATCCGCCGGCGGATCCAGAAAGCCTAGCTACGGTAATGGGGAATTCAGAGCTCAATTCCGTGCAACAGGTCCCCGAATCCATGGGAATCCACTGCCAGACTTTGAAACAGCCCACTCAATTGAGCGGAATCCACTGCCACCTTGTGAAAATGTCCTCGAACTTAGTGGAATCCACTGCCACCCTGTGAAAAGCCGCCTCAAATGGGTGGAATCCACTGCCACCCTGGAATCCACTGCCCACAACAAATTGACGACATTTCTTATAGCCGAACGCAAAGCGTTATAATAAACACAACTCAAAGGAAACCCTAGCTATCTTCCCCGGGAATTAGGGGCCTAATTCCGTACCAAGGGGCCTCAAAACAGCGGAATTACGGGCAACAACGACAGCGTGGGAGGGAATTAGGGGCAACACATGAAAAACGCCTCCAGAATCTAGGGAATTAGGAGCAACAGCTGGAATCAGGAGCAACAGGAATCCTCCCAGAATCTTCGCAGTGGAAACAAACACACAATAAATATAGTCGAACACAGCACCCTATAAGAAATCAAAAAGGACAACAGAATCTTATAGTCACCAGCCAGGCCTTATAAGAATTGCGACTCACTGCCCAAAAAAATTATAAGCCAGAGCCAAGGCTTATAAGAAATGCAATTCAAAAAGCCGACTCTGAGGCCTTGTAAGAAACCAGGAAAAATAGTGGAGACCAAAAGGGTGCCAAATAGCCTACAAATCAGCCTAGTGTCACCGCAAACACCCAAACAGGTCTCGTTGACTTGCTATATTGACTTGAATGGAAATCGTACAGCTTGGACCGAAGCCTGAATAGCACCGTCAATTGAGCACTGATTGCCTTGGTTGTAGGCCTGAATGGAAGCGTTTGACGAGGACTATAAGAGCATGTCATCAGCGATCGAGTCGCAGGTCACCTGACATTTACGACTTGGTCACGCACTGTGTTCGAAGCCATACGGAATGCACAAGGCAATACCAAAGCACAGACGTTAAGGTTTGTGACAACTACTCAGCACAGACGTTAAGGTTAGTGGACCCACTCCCCCGACGGAATCCACCAGAATATAAAATTTTTTCGGCAGCTTCGGAAAGGAAACAGCGGACCAAGCAATCCAGCAAGGCAATGCACGGGTTAGATGACGCAAACCAGCAAGACATTGGCGAACTAGCCGCTCACAGCTGCCCGCTAGAACGTAAAGGAAGTCGCGGGTGACCGAGTCAATGGAAGCACGTACTCAAGTGTACAAGGCAATGGTCAACCATACATCAAGAAGTAAAATAGCAAGCAATCAACCCAGTCTGACCCTGTCGAACACGTTCGGAGTGCTCTACCCACCAGGCCACCTTGAGTCAGAGCAGCAACTGCTTGCCTTGCAGTTTTGATTTCTACAAAACGACGCCGCACCAAGCCAACTTGTATCGCCGCAACTACATCCGTCTGAGCAGCTATAAGGAACAGAGATGTCTCCTAGCAGACACAGCTACTGGCCTTCAAGGGCTGTGTTTGAGTCTCCAACAATCGACCAATAGGTCTCAGTAGCAACATAGATCCAAGTCAGTCAATCCAACCGGAATCACCATATCTTCGGCAGGTGTGCACCGATTACCATGGCTGTAGGCTTGAATCAAAGCAATTGAATAGGCCTATAAGGGTGCACTATATGCAGCTAAAGCGAACACGGTCAAAGGCCTCAAGTAGTGCAAAGACTTGAATATTTTCTGGCTACGGTAACAGGGAATTCGGCACCGAATTCCTATTAATCTAGCTATCTTCCCCGGGAATGCAGGGCGGCATTCCGTGAAAAGGTCTCTGAATCTGCTGGAATCCACGGCGTCGTTGAGATCGTGGGAAGGAATCCACGGCGCATCAATGCAACAGGGTGTAAATTGGACCTCAAATCACCGGAATCCATGGCGTCGCAAGGAATCCACGGCGTCGTCTGTCTACCCTCTGCCAACAGGAGAATAAAAAGAACACTGTCAAACAATTTCAGCACCAACTCGAAACTGCAAAAAGAATCTTATAGACGAGCCCTAGCCCTTATATTAAATGCGAAAAAATTATAACCAAGTGCGAGCCCTTATAATTAATGCCAATTAAATTCATTATTATAGTCGACCGTACAGCACTATATTAACGCTGCCAAAAAATATTGTGGGAACCAAAGATGTCCCAAATGGGATACAAATCATGATAGTGTCACCACGAATGGCCTGACAGGTCTCATTGACCTGCTATATGGCTTCGAACGGAAACCGTAGTGCGAAAACCGAAACTCTGATAGCGCAGTCAATTGGGCACCGATTGACTTGGTTGTAGGCTCGAATTGAAGCGTTTGAATGCGGCTACAAGGCTACACTGCCAGCGATCGCATTGAACTAAGTCAAGGTACTCAGGTATTGGGACGTGTTGAATATATACGGTCATTTGCGTGCAAAGACAAGTGCACTGCATCGATTGAATGTGTCTCACTGATAGGACTTGAAAGCCACACATTATAGGTTTCTGGTGTCCTGGCAAGGTTTAGGGATATCGACTTCAGATGGTATAGACACTGTGTAGAAGGGACAAGCATCGAACACTGCAACCGAACCAATACGGAATCCAGCAAGGCAACACCAGAGCAGAGACGTTAAGGTTGGTGACAACTACCCAGCACATACGTTAAGGTTAGTGGTCCCACTCCCCCGACGGAATTCACCAAAATCCAAAATTTTTTCGGCAGCTTCGGAAAGGAAATCGAAGAGCACACAATCCAGCAAGGCAGTGTACGGGTTAACAACGGAATGCAGCAAAGCATTGGCGAACTAGCCACTCAGACCTCCCCGCTATCGTGAAGGAAACCAAGGTCATCGGAGTGAAGGGAACAGACGTATTCAAGTAGCGACCAACCATTATAATACCACATAGCACAGAGACTCAATACAAGGCTTCAAGGGTCATCACAGTGAACAGGAGGACGTGCTAAGCAACCATTATAAGGCCAGTACAGTACCCAGTACAACCAGAGCCTTATAGTGTTCAATTGAGTCAATACAATACAAGACTGTGTGGCACCAGCCAAGTGAAGCCAGAGTCAATGCCTAGCTACGGTAACGGGGAATTGGGCACCCAATTCCTTCAAAAGGGTCCCAAAACGAGAGGAATTCGGGGCAACAACGACAGCGTGGGAGGGAATAGGGGGCAACTCCGAAAAAATGCCTCCCAAATCCAGGGAATTCGGAGCAACAGCTGGAATAGGGAGCAACACGAATCCTCCCAGAATCTTCGCAGTAGAAACAAACACACAATAAATATAGTCGAACACAGCACCCTATAAGAAATCAAAAAGGACAACAGAATCTTATAGTCACCAGCCAGGCCTTATAAGAATTGCGACTCACTGCCAGAAAAAATTATAAGCCACAGCCAAGGCTTATAAGAAATGCAATTAAAATAGCCGACTCTGAGGCCTTGTAAGAAACCAGGAAAAATGGTGGAGACCAAAAGGGTGCCAAATAGCCTACAAATCAGCCTAGTGTCACCGCAAATACCCGAACAGGTCTCGTTGACTTGCTATATTGACTTGAATGGAAATCGTACAGCTTGGACCGAAAGCTTGGTACGACAGTCAATTGAGCACCGATTGCCTTATAATCTCATCCGAGAATCAGGGCCCTGAATCCGCTTTCCTTTTTGGGGGATTCGGGGGGTTTAGAGGGATTCTGGGGTTGGATTCGGGGGTTTGGAAGGATTTGGGAGTTCAGCTTTATTTAAGGGAGACCAGCACTAAATGAGTCTGAAGCAAACGATCGAAGCGGTGGTCTGGTGACGACTTCAACGGAAGTCATAATAGCTGAGTCAATTGGGCACCGATTGCCTTGGTTGTAGGGTAGAATTGAAGGGACTGAGCAGGGCTACAAGCGTATACAGGCGGCGATCAAAGCGAAGGGTAGTTGAGGGCGAGGTCTTGTCCATTGCGGCTCACTGGTGGTCAAAGACAAGTCCGTTGTGCTGAGCAAGTATGCCGGGCTATTCTCAACTGGATTTGCGTTCAAAGCCAAGCAGTACAAGTCCCTGGTGATCTGGCTAGGGTCAGGGACATTGACTGATGAGAACGAGGGTCCAACACTGCAATCAAAGTTGAACGCAATCCAGCAAGGCAATCCCGCAGCAGAGACGTTAAGGTTAGCGGCATTACTCCCCCGACGGAATCCACCAAAATAGAAAATTTTTCGGCCTGTTCGGAATGAAACCCTAGAGCACGCAATCCAGCAAGGCAATGCTGGGGTTAGGGACGGAATCCAGGAAGACGTTGGCGAACTAGCCGCTCACAGCTGCCCGCTAGAACGTAAAGGAAATCACAGGGCACCGAATCAACAGAAGGACATGTTCAAGTGGAGCGCAACAGATATAAGGCTGGACCACTATGCACAAGAGAACTGTCTGAAGTACCTCGCAGAGAGAGACCGAACCCTAATAATCTCATCCGTGGAAAAGGGGCATTTTCCATCTTTCCTTTTTGGGACGGAACATGGGTTAGTAGGGGAAAATGAGTCGGGAAAATGAGTTAGTAGGGGAAAATGGGTCAAACTTTATTTAAGGGAGACCAGCACTAAATGAGTCTGGAGCAGAAGATGCAAGCGGTGGTCTAGTGTCGACTTGAACCGAAACCGTGATCACTCAGTCATTCGGGCGCCGATTGCCTTGATTGTAGGCTTGAATTGAAGCGTTTGAATGGGGCTAGAAGGGTGGACTATCATCGGGTGAACCGAACGTCACAAAGGTACTCAAGTACTGAGCCGCCTTGAATGTATACGGCCATTTGGTGCAGAGACAAGTGCACTGCATCCATTGAATACACCTCACTGATAGGCCTTCAAAACTATGCATTAAGAGTCTCTGGTGTCCTGGCAAGCTTTAGGGATATTGACTTCAACGGGTATAGACACCGCGTACAGGGGACAAGCATCGAAAACTGCAATTGATCAAATACGGAATCCAGCAAGGCAATACCAAGGCACAGACGTTAAGGTTAGTGGTCCCACTCCCCCGACGGAATCCACCAAAATCCAAAATTTTTTCGGCAGCTTCGGAAAGGAAATCGAAGAGCACACAATCCTTATAATCTCATCCGAGAATCAGGGCCCTGAATCCGCTTTCCTTTTTGGGGGATTCGGGGGTTTAGAGGGATTCTGGGGTTGGATTCGGGGGTTTGGAAGGATTTGGGAGTTCAGCTTTATTTAAGGGAGACCAGCACTAAATGAGTCTGAAGCAAACGATCGAAGCGGTGGTCTGGTGACGACTTCAACGGAAGTCATAATAGCTGAGTCAATTGGGCACCGATTGCCTTGGTTGTAGGGTAGAATTGAAGGGACTGAGCAGGGCTACAAGCGTATACAGGCGGCGATCAAAGCGAAGGGTAGTTGAGGGCGAGGTCTTGTCCATTGCGGCTCACTGGTGGTCAAAGACAAGTCCGTTGTGCTGAGCAAGTATGCCGGGCTATTCTCAACTGGATTTGCGTTCAAAGCCAAGCAGTACAAGTCCCTGGTGATCTGGCTAGGGTCAGGGACATTGACTGATGAGAACGAGGGTCCAACACTGCAATCAAAGTTGAACGCAATCCAGCAAGGCAATCCCGCAGCAGAGACGTTAAGGTTAGCGGCATTACTCCCCCGACGGAATCCACCAAAATAGAAAATTTTTCGGCCTGTTCGGAATGAAACCCTAGAGCACGCAATCCAGCAAGGCAATGCTGGGGTTAAGGGACGGAATCCAGGAAGACGTTGGCGAACTAGCCGCTCACAGCTGCCCGCTAGAACGTAAAGGAAATCACAGGGCACCGAATCAACAGAAGGACATGTTCAAGTGGAGCGCAACAGATATAAGGCTGGACCACTATGCACAAGAGAACTGTCTGAAGTACCTCGCAGAGAGAGACCGAACCCTAATAATCTCATCCGTGGAAAAGGGGCATTTTCCATCTTTCCTTTTTGGGACGGAACATGGGTTAGTAGGGGAAAATGAGTCGGGAAAATGAGTTAGTAGGGGAAAATGGGTCAAACTTTATTTAAGGGAGACCAGCACTAAATGAGTCTGGAGCAGAAGATGCAAGCGGTGGTCTAGTGTCGACTTGAACCGAAACCGTGATCACTCAGTCATTCGGGCGCCGATTGCCTTGATTGTAGGCTTGAATTGAAGCGTTTGAATGGGGCTAGAAGGGTGGACTATCATCGGGTGAACCGAACGTCACAAAGGTACTCAAGTACTGAGCCGCCTTGAATGTATACGGCCATTTGGTGCAGAGACAAGTGCACTGCATCCATTGAATACACCTCACTGATAGGCCTTCAAAACTATGCATTAAGAGTCTCTGGTGTCCTGGCAAGCTTTAGGGATATTGACTTCAAACGGGTATAGACACCGCGTACAGGGGACAAGCATCGAAAACTGCAATTGATCAAATACGGAATCCAGCAAGGCAATACCAAGGCACAGACGTTAAGGTTAGTGGTCCCACTCCCCCGACGGAATCCACCAAAATCCAAAATTTTTTCGGCAGCTTCGGAAAGGAAATCGAAGAGCACACAATCCTTATAATCTCATCCGAGAATCAGGGCCCTGAATCCGCTTTCCTTTTTGGGGGATTCGGGGGTTTAGAGGGATTCTGGGGTTGGATTCGGGGGTTTGGAAGGATTTGGGAGTTCAGCTTTATTTAAGGGAGACCAGCACTAAATGAGTCTGAAGCAAACGATCGAAGCGGTGGTCTGGTGACGACTTCAACGGAAGTCATAATAGCTGAGTCAATTGGGCACCGATTGCCTTGGTTGTAGGTAGAATTGAAGGGACTGAGCAGGGCTACAAGCGTATACAGGCGGCGATCAAAGCGAAGGGTAGTTGAGGGCGAGGTCTTGTCCATTGCGGCTCACTGGTGGTCAAAGACAAGTCCGTTGTGCTGAGCAAGTATGCCGGGCTATTCTCAACTGGATTTGCGTTCAAAGCCAAGCAGTACAAGTCCCTGGTGATCTGGCTAGGGGTCAGGGACATTGACTGATGAGAACGAGGGTCCAACACTGCAATCAAAGTTGAACGCAATCCAGCAAGGCAATCCCGCAGCAGAGACGTTAAGGTTAGCGGCATTACTCCCCCGACGGAATCCACCAAAATAGAAAATTTTTCGGCCTGTTCGGAATGAAACCCTAGAGCACGCAATCCAGCAAGGCAATGCTGGGGTTAGGGACGGAATCCAGGAAGACGTTGGCGAACTAGCCGCTCACAGCTGCCCGCTAGAACGTAAAGGAAATCACAGGGCACCGAATCAACAGAAGGACATGTTCAAGTGGAGCGCAACAGATATAAGGCTGGACCACTATGCACAAGAGAACTGTCTGAAGTACCTCGCAGAGAGAGACCGAACCCTAATAATCTCATCCGTGGAAAAGGGGGCATTTTCCATCTTTCCTTTTTGGGACGGAACATGGGGTTAGTAGGGGGAAAATGAGTCGGGAAAATGAGTTAGTAGGGGAAAATGGGTCAAACTTTATTTAAGGGAGACCAGCACTAAATGAGTCTGGAGCAGAAGATGCAAGCGGTGGTCTAGTGTCGACTTGAACCGAAACCGTGATCACTCAGTCATTCGGGCGCCGATTGCCTTGATTGTAGGCTTGAATTGAAGCGTTTGAATGGGGCTAGAAGGGTGGACTATCATCGGGTGAACCGAACGTCACAAAGGTACTCAAGTACTGAGCCGCCTTGAATGTATACGGCCATTTGGTGCAGAGACAAGTGCACTGCATCCATTGAATACACCTCACTGATAGGCCTTCAAAACTATGCATTAAGAGTCTCTGGTGTCCTGGCAAGCTTTAGGGATATTGACTTCAACGGGTATAGACACCGCGTACAGGGGACAAGCATCGAAAACTGCAATTGATCAAATACGGAATCCAGCAAGGCAATACCAAGGCACAGACGTTAAGGTTAGTGGTCCCACTCCCCCGACGGAATCCACCAAAATCCAAAATTTTTTCGGCAGCTTCGGAAAGGAAATCGAAGAGCACACAATCCTTATAATCTCATCCGAGAATCAGGGCCCTGAATCCGCTTTCCTTTTTGGGGGATTCGGGGGTTTAGAGGGATTCTGGGGTTGGATTCGGGGGTTTGGAAGGATTTGGGAGTTCAGCTTTATTTAAGGGAGACCAGCACTAAATGAGTCTGAAGCAAACGATCGAAGCGGTGGTCTGGTGACGACTTCAACGGAAGTCATAATAGCTGAGTCAATTGGGCACCGATTGCCTTGGTTGTAGGGTAGAATTGAAGGGACTGAGCAGGGCTACAAGCGTATACAGGCGGCGATCAAAGCGAAGGGTAGTTGAGGGCGAGGTCTTGTCCATTGCGGCTCACTGGTGGTCAAAGACAAGTCCGTTGTGCTGAGCAAGTATGCCGGGCTATTCTCAACTGGATTTGCGTTCAAAGCCAAGCAGTACAAGTCCCTGGTGATCTGGCTAGGGTCAGGGACATTGACTGATGAGAACGAGGGTCCAACACTGCAATCAAAGTTGAACGCAATCCAGCAAGGCAATCCCGCAGCAGAGACGTTAAGGTTAGCGGCATTACTCCCCCGACGGAATCCACCAAAATAGAAAATTTTTCGGCCTGTTCGGAATGAAAACCCTAGAGCACGCAATCCAGCAAGGCAATGCTGGGGTTAGGGACGGAATCCAGGAAGACGTTGGCGAACTAGCCGCTCACAGCTGCCCGCTAGAACGTAAAGGAAATCACAGGGCACCGAATCAACAGAAGGACATGTTCAAGTGGGAGCGCAACAGATATAAGGCTGGACCACTATGCACAAGAGAACTGTCTGAAGTACCTCGCAGAGAGAGACCGAACCCTAATAATCTCATCCGTGGAAAAGGGGGCATTTTCCATCTTTCCTTTTTGGGACGGAACATGGGTTAGTAGGGGAAAATGAGTCGGGAAAATGAGTTAGTAGGGGAAAATGGGTCAAACTTTATTTAAGGGAGACCAGCACTAAATGAGTCTGGAGCAGAAGATGCAAGCGGTGGTCTAGTGTCGACTTGAACGAAACCGTGATCACTCAGTCATTCGGGCGCCGATTGCCTTGATTGTAGGCTTGAATTGAAGCGTTTGAATGGGGCTAGAAGGGTGGACTATCATCGGGTGAACCGAACGTCACAAAGGTACTCAAGTACTGAGCCGCCTTGAATGTATACGGCCATTTGGTGCAGAGACAAGTGCACTGCATCCATTGAATACACCTCACTGATAGGCCTTCAAAACTATGCATTAAGAGTCTCTGGTGTCCTGGCAAGCTTTAGGGATATTGACTTCAACGGGTATAGACACCGCGTACAGGGGACAAGCATCGAAAACTGCAATTGATCAAATACGGAATCCAGCAAGGCAATACCAAGGCACAGACGTTAAGGTTAGTGGTCCCACTCCCCCGACGGAATCCACCAAAATCCAAAATTTTTTCGGCAGCTTCGGAAAGGAAATCGAAGAGCACACAATCCTTATAATCTCATCCGAGAATCAGGGCCCTGAATCCGCTTTCCTTTTTGGGGGATTCGGGGGTTTAGAGGGATTCTGGGGTTGGATTCGGGGGTTTGGAAGGATTTGGGAGTTCAGCTTTATTTAAGGGAGACCAGCACTAAATGAGTCTGAAGCAAACGATCGAAGCGGTGGTCTGGTGACGACTTCAACGGAAGTCATAATAGCTGAGTCAATTGGGCACCGATTGCCTTGGTTGTAGGGTAGAATTGAAGGGACTGAGCAGGGCTACAAGCGTATACAGGCGGCGATCAAAGCGAAGGGTAGTTGAGGGCGAGGTCTTGTCCATTGCGGCTCACTGGTGGTCAAAGACAAGTCCGTTGTGCTGAGCAAGTATGCCGGGCTATTCTCAACTGGATTTGCGTTCAAAGCCAAGCAGTACAAGTCCCTGGTGATCTGGCTAGGGTCAGGGACATTGACTGATGAGAACGAGGGTCCAACACTGCAATCAAAGTTGAACGCAATCCAGCAAGGCAATCCCGCAGCAGAGACGTTAAGGTTAGCGGCATTACTCCCCCGACGGAATCCACCAAAATAGAAAATTTTTCGGCCTGTTCGGAATGAAACCCTAGAGCACGCAATCCAGCAAGGCAATGCTGGGGTTAGGGACGGAATCCAGGAAGACGTTGGCGAACTAGCCGCTCACAGCTGCCCGCTAGAACGTAAAGGAAATCACAGGGCACCGAATCAACAGAAGGACATGTTCAAGTGGAGCGCAACAGATATAAGGCTGGACCACTATGCACAAGAGAACTGTCTGAAGTACCTCGCAGAGAGAGACCGAACCCTAATAATCTCATCCGTGGAAAAGGGGCATTTTCCATCTTTCCTTTTTGGGACGGAACATGGGTTAGTAGGGGAAAATGAGTCGGGAAAATGAGTTAGTAGGGGAAAATGGGTCAAACTTTATTTAAGGGAGACCAGCACTAAATGAGTCTGGAGCAGAAGATGCAAGCGGTGGTCTAGTGTCGACTTGAACCGAAACCGTGATCACTCAGTCATTCGGGCGCCGATTGCCTTGATTGTAGGCTTGAATTGAAGCGTTTGAATGGGGCTAGAAGGGTGGACTATCATCGGGTGAACCGAACGTCACAAAGGTACTCAAGTACTGAGCCGCCTTGAATGTATACGGCCATTTGGTGCAGAGACAAGTGCACTGCATCCATTGAATACACCTCACTGATAGGCCTTCAAAACTATGCATTAAGAGTCTCTGGTGTCCTGGCAAGCTTTAGGGATATTGACTTCAACGGGTATAGACACCGCGTACAGGGGACAAGCATCGAAAACTGCAATTGATCAAATACGGAATCCAGCAAGGCAATACCAAGGCACAGACGTTAAGGTTAGTGGTCCCACTCCCCCGACGGAATCCACCAAAATCCAAAATTTTTTCGGCAGCTTCGGAAAGGAAATCGAAGAGCACACAATCCTTATAATCTCATCCGAGAATCAGGGCCCTGAATCCGCTTTCCTTTTTGGGGGATTCGGGGGTTTAGAGGGATTCTGGGGTTGGATTCGGGGGTTTGGAAGGATTTGGGAGTTCAGCTTTATTTAAGGGAGACCAGCACTAAATGAGTCTGAAGCAAACGATCGAAGCGGTGGTCTGGTGACGACTTCAACGGAAGTCATAATAGCTGAGTCAATTGGGCACCGATTGCCTTGGTTGTAGGGTAGAATTGAAGGGACTGAGCAGGGCTACAAGCGTATACAGGCGGCGATCAAAGCGAAGGGTAGTTGAGGGCGAGGTCTTGTCCATTGCGGCTCACTGGTGGTCAAAGACAAGTCCGTTGTGCTGAGCAAGTATGCCGGGCTATTCTCAACTGGATTTGCGTTCAAAGCCAAGCAGTACAAGTCCCTGGTGATCTGGCTAGGGTCAGGGACATCGACTGATGAGAACGAGGGTCCAACACTGCAATCAAAGTTGAACGCAATCCAGCAAGGCAATCCCGCAGCAGAGACGTTAAGGTTAGCGGCATTACTCCCCCGACGGAATCCACCAAAATAGAAAATTTTTCGGCCTGTTCGGAATGAAACCCTAGAGCACGCAATCCAGCAAGGCAATGCTGGGGTTAGGGACGGAATCCAGGAAGACGTTGGCGAACTAGCCGCTCACAGCTGCCCGCTAGAACGTAAAGGAAATCACAGGGCACCGAATCAACAGAAGGACATGTTCAAGTGGAGCGCAACAGATATAAGGCTGGACCACTATGCACAAGAGAACTGTCTGAAGTACCTCGCAGAGAGAGACCGAACCCTAATAATCTCATCCGTGGAAAAGGGGCATTTTCCATCTTTCCTTTTTGGGACGGAACATGGGTTAGTAGGGGAAAATGAGTCGGGAAAATGAGTTAGTAGGGGAAAATGGGTCAAACTTTATTTAAGGGAGACCAGCACTAAATGAGTCTGGAGCAGAAGATGCAAGCGGTGGTCTAGTGTCGACTTGAACCGAAACCGTGATCACTCAGTCATTCGGGCGCCGATTGCCTTGATTGTAGGCTTGAATTGAAGCGTTTGAATGGGGCTAGAAGGGTGGACTATCATCGGGTGAACCGAACGTCACAAAGGTACTCAAGTACTGAGCCGCCTTGAATGTATACGGCCATTTGGTGCAGAGACAAGTGCACTGCATCCATTGAATACACCTCACTGATAGGCCTTCAAAACTATGCATTAAGAGTCTCTGGTGTCCTGGCAAGCTTTAGGGATATTGACTTCAACGGGTATAGACACCGCGTACAGGGGACAAGCATCGAAAACTGCAATTGATCAAATACGGAATCCAGCAAGGCAATACCAAGGCACAGACGTTAAGGTTAGTGGTCCCACTCCCCCGACGGAATCCACCAAAATCCAAAATTTTTTCGGCAGCTTCGGAAAGGAAATCGAAGAGCACACAATCCTTATAATCTCATCCGAGAATCAGGGCCCTGAATCCGCTTTCCTTTTTGGGGGATTCGGGGGTTTAGAGGGATTCTGGGGTTGGATTCGGGGGTTTGGAAGGATTTGGGAGTTCAGCTTTATTTAAGGGAGACCAGCACTAAATGAGTCTGAAGCAAACGATCGAAGCGGTGGTCTGGTGACGACTTCAACGGAAGTCATAATAGCTGAGTCAATTGGGCACCGATTGCCTTGGTTGTAGGGTAGAATTGAAGGGACTGAGCAGGGCTACAAGCGTATACAGGCGGCGATCAAAGCGAAGGGTAGTTGAGGGCGAGGTCTTGTCCATTGCGGCTCACTGGTGGTCAAAGACAAGTCCGTTGTGCTGAGCAAGTATGCCGGGCTATTCTCAACTGGATTTGCGTTCAAAGCCAAGCAGTACAAGTCCCTGGTGATCTGGCTAGGGTCAGGGACATTGACTGATGAGAACGAGGGTCCAACACTGCAATCAAAGTTGAACGCAATCCAGCAAGGCAATCCCGCAGCAGAGACGTTAAGGTTAGCGGCATTACTCCCCCGACGGAATCCACCAAAATAGAAAATTTTTCGGCCTGTTCGGAATGAAACCCTAGAGCACGCAATCCAGCAAGGCAATGCTGGGGTTAGGGACGGAATCCAGGAAGACGTTGGCGAACTAGCCGCTCACAGCTGCCCGCTAGAACGTAAAGGAAATCACAGGGCACCGAATCAACAGAAGGACATGTTCAAGTGGAGCGCAACAGATATAAGGCTGGACCACTATGCACAAGAGAACTGTCTGAAGTACCTCGCAGAGAGAGACCGAACCCTAATAATCTCATCCGTGGAAAAGGGGCATTTTCCATCTTTCCTTTTTGGGACGGAACATGGGTTAGTAGGGGAAAATGAGTCGGGAAAATGAGTTAGTAGGGGAAAATGGGTCAAACTTTATTTAAGGGAGACCAGCACTAAATGAGTCTGGAGCAGAAGATGCAAGCGGTGGTCTAGTGTCGACTTGAACCGAAACCGTGATCACTCAGTCATTCGGGCGCCGATTGCCTTGATTGTAGGCTTGAATTGAAGCGTTTGAATGGGGCTAGAAGGGTGGACTATCATCGGGTGAACCGAACGTCACAAAGGTACTCAAGTACTGAGCCGCCTTGAATGTATACGGCCATTTGGTGCAGAGACAAGTGCACTGCATCCATTGAATACACCTCACTGATAGGCCTTCAAAACTATGCATTAAGAGTCTCTGGTGTCCTGGCAAGCTTTAGGGATATTGACTTCAACGGGTATAGACACCGCGTACAGGGGACAAGCATCGAAAACTGCAATTGATCAAATACGGAATCCAGCAAGGCAATACCAAGGCACAGACGTTAAGGTTAGTGGTCCCACTCCCCCGACGGAATCCACCAAAATCCAAAATTTTTTCGGCAGCTTCGGAAAGGAAATCGAAGAGCACACAATCCTTATAATCTCATCCGAGAATCAGGGCCCTGAATCCGCTTTCCTTTTTGGGGGATTCGGGGGTTTAGAGGGATTCTGGGGTTGGATTCGGGGGTTTGGAAGGATTTGGGAGTTCAGCTTTATTTAAGGGAGACCAGCACTAAATGAGTCTGAAGCAAACGATCGAAGCGGTGGTCTGGTGACGACTTCAACGGAAGTCATAATAGCTGAGTCAATTGGGCACCGATTGCCTTGGTTGTAGGGTAGAATTGAAGGGACTGAGCAGGGCTACAAGCGTATACAGGCGGCGATCAAAGCGAAGGGTAGTTGAGGGCGAGGTCTTGTCCATTGCGGCTCACTGGTGGTCAAAGACAAGTCCGTTGTGCTGAGCAAGTATGCCGGGCTATTCTCAACTGGATTTGCGTTCAAAGCCAAGCAGTACAAGTCCCTGGTGATCTGGCTAGGGTCAGGGACATTGACTGATGAGAACGAGGGTCCAACACTGCAATCAAAGTTGAACGCAATCCAGCAAGGCAATCCCGCAGCAGAGACGTTAAGGTTAGCGGCATTACTCCCCCGACGGAATCCACCAAAATAGAAAATTTTTCGGCCTGTTCGGAATGAAACCCTAGAGCACGCAATCCAGCAAGGCAATGCTGGGGTTAGGGACGGAATCCAGGAAGACGTTGGCGAACTAGCCGCTCACAGCTGCCCGCTAGAACGTAAAGGAAATCACAGGGCACCGAATCAACAGAAGGACATGTTCAAGTGGAGCGCAACAGATATAAGGCTGGACCACTATGCACAAGAGAACTGTCTGAAGTACCTCGCAGAGAGAGACCGAACCCTAATAATCTCATCCGTGGAAAAGGGGCATTTTCCATCTTTCCTTTTTGGGACGGAACATGGGTTAGTAGGGGAAAATGAGTCGGGAAAATGAGTTAGTAGGGGAAAATGGGTCAAACTTTATTTAAGGGAGACCAGCACTAAATGAGTCTGGAGCAGAAGATGCAAGCGGTGGTCTAGTGTCGACTTGAACCGAAACCGTGATCACTCAGTCATTCGGGCGCCGATTGCCTTGATTGTAGGCTTGAATTGAAGCGTTTGAATGGGGCTAGAAGGGTGGACTATCATCGGGTGAACCGAACGTCACAAAGGTACTCAAGTACTGAGCCGCCTTGAATGTATACGGCCATTTGGTGCAGAGACAAGTGCACTGCATCCATTGAATACACCTCACTGATAGGCCTTCAAAACTATGCATTAAGAGTCTCTGGTGTCCTGGCAAGCTTTAGGGATATTGACTTCAACGGGTATAGACACCGCGTACAGGGGACAAGCATCGAAAACTGCAATTGATCAAATACGGAATCCAGCAAGGCAATACCAAGGCACAGACGTTAAGGTTAGTGGTCCCACTCCCCCGACGGAATCCACCAAAATCCAAAATTTTTTCGGCAGCTTCGGAAAGGAAATCGAAGAGCACACAATCCTTATAATCTCATCCGAGAATCAGGGCCCTGAATCCGCTTTCCTTTTTGGGGGATTCGGGGGTTTAGAGGGATTCTGGGGTTGGATTCGGGGGTTTGGAAGGATTTGGGAGTTCAGCTTTATTTAAGGGAGACCAGCACTAAATGAGTCTGAAGCAAACGATCGAAGCGGTGGTCTGGTGACGACTTCAACGGAAGTCATAATAGCTGAGTCAATTGGGCACCGATTGCCTTGGTTGTAGGGTAGAATTGAAGGGACTGAGCAGGGCTACAAGCGTATACAGGCGGCGATCAAAGCGAAGGGTAGTTGAGGGCGAGGTCTTGTCCATTGCGGCTCACTGGTGGTCAAAGACAAGTCCGTTGTGCTGAGCAAGTATGCCGGGCTATTCTCAACTGGATTTGCGTTCAAAGCCAAGCAGTACAAGTCCCTGGTGATCTGGCTAGGGTCAGGGACATTGACTGATGAGAACGAGGGTCCAACACTGCAATCAAAGTTGAACGCAATCCAGCAAGGCAATCCCGCAGCAGAGACGTTAAGGTTAGCGGCATTACTCCCCCGACGGAATCCACCAAAATAGAAAATTTTTCGGCCTGTTCGGAATGAAACCCTAGAGCACGCAATCCAGCAAGGCAATGCTGGGGTTAGGGACGGAATCCAGGAAGACGTTGGCGAACTAGCCGCTCACAGCTGCCCGCTAGAACGTAAAGGAAATCACAGGGCACCGAATCAACAGAAGGACATGTTCAAGTGGAGCGCAACAGATATAAGGCTGGACCACTATGCACAAGAGAACTGTCTGAAGTACCTCGCAGAGAGAGACCGAACCCTAATAATCTCATCCGTGGAAAAGGGGCATTTTCCATCTTTCCTTTTTGGGACGGAACATGGGTTAGTAGGGGAAAATGAGTCGGGAAAATGAGTTAGTAGGGGGAAAATGGGTCAAACTTTATTTAAGGGAGACCAGCACTAAATGAGTCTGGAGCAGAAGATGCAAGCGGTGGTCTAGTGTCGACTTGAACCGAAACCGTGATCACTCAGTCATTCGGGCGCCGATTGCCTTGATTGTAGGCTTGAATTGAAGCGTTTGAATGGGGCTAGAAGGGTGGACTATCATCGGGTGAACCGAACGTCACAAAGGTACTCAAGTACTGAGCCGCCTTGAATGTATACGGCCATTTGGTGCAGAGACAAGTGCACTGCATCCATTGAATACACCTCACTGATAGGCCTTCAAAACTATGCATTAAGAGTCTCTGGTGTCCTGGCAAGCTTTAGGGATATTGACTTCAACGGGTATAGACACCGCGTACAGGGGACAAGCATCGAAAACTGCAATTGATCAAATACGGAATCCAGCAAGGCAATACCAAGGCACAGACGTTAAGGTTAGTGGTCCCACTCCCCCGACGGAATCCACCAAAATCCAAAATTTTTTCGGCAGCTTCGGAAAGGAAATCGAAGAGCACACAATCCTTATAATCTCATCCGAGAATCAGGGCCCTGAATCCGCTTTCCTTTTTGGGGGATTCGGGGGTTTAGAGGGATTCTGGGGTTGGATTCGGGGGTTTGGAAGGATTTGGGAGTTCAGCTTTATTTAAGGGAGACCAGCACTAAATGAGTCTGAAGCAAACGATCGAAGCGGTGGTCTGGTGACGACTTCAACGGAAGTCATAATAGCTGAGTCAATTGGGCACCGATTGCCTTGGTTGTAGGGTAGAATTGAAGGGACTGAGCAGGGCTACAAGCGTATACAGGCGGCGATCAAAGCGAAGGGTAGTTGAGGGCGAGGTCTTGTCCATTGCGGCTCACTGGTGGTCAAAGACAAGTCCGTTGTGCTGAGCAAGTATGCCGGGCTATTCTCAACTGGATTTGCGTTCAAAGCCAAGCAGTACAAGTCCCTGGTGATCTGGCTAGGGTCAGGGACATTGACTGATGAGAACGAGGGTCCAACACTGCAATCAAAGTTGAACGCAATCCAGCAAGGCAATCCCGCAGCAGAGACGTTAAGGTTAGCGGCATTACTCCCCCGACGGAATCCACCAAAATAGAAAATTTTTCGGCCTGTTCGGAATGAAACCCTAGAGCACGCAATCCAGCAAGGCAATGCTGGGGTTAGGGACGGAATCCAGGAAGACGTTGGCGAACTAGCCGCTCACAGCTGCCCGCTAGAACGTAAAGGAAATCACAGGGCACCGAATCAACAGAAGGACATGTTCAAGTGGAGCGCAACAGATATAAGGCTGGACCACTATGCACAAGAGAACTGTCTGAAGTACCTCGCAGAGAGAGACCGAACCCTAATAATCTCATCCGTGGTAAAGGGGCATTTTCCATCTTTCCTTTTTGGGACGGAACATGGGTTAGTAGGGGAAAATGAGTCGGGAAAATGAGTTAGTAGGGGAAAATGGGTCAAACTTTATTTAAGGGAGACCAGCACTAAATGAGTCTGGAGCAGAAGATGCAAGCGGTGGTCTAGTGTCGACTTGAACCGAAACCGTGATCACTCAGTCATTCGGGCGCCGATTGCCTTGATTGTAGGCTTGAATTGAAGCGTTTGAATGGGGCTAGAAGGGTGGACTATCATCGGGTGAACCGAACGTCACAAAGGTACTCAAGTACTGAGCCGCCTTGAATGTATACGGCCATTTGGTGCAGAGACAAGTGCACTGCATCCATTGAATACACCTCACTGATAGGCCTTCAAAACTATGCATTAAGAGTCTCTGGTGTCCTGGCAAGCTTTAGGGATATTGACTTCAACGGGTATAGACACCGCGTACAGGGGACAAGCATCGAAAACTGCAATTGATCAAATACGGAATCCAGCAAGGCAATACCAAGGCACAGACGTTAAGGTTAGTGGTCCCACTCCCCCGACGGAATCCACCAAAATCCAAAATTTTTTCGGCAGCTTCGGAAAGGAAATCGAAGAGCACACAATCCTTATAATCTCATCCGAGAATCAGGGCCCTGAATCCGCTTTCCTTTTTGGGGGATTCGGGGGTTTAGAGGGATTCTGGGGTTGGATTCGGGGGTTTGGAAGGATTTGGGAGTTCAGCTTTATTTAAGGGAGACCAGCACTAAATGAGTCTGAAGCAAACGATCGAAGCGGTGGTCTGGTGACGACTTCAACGGAAGTCATAATAGCTGAGTCAATTGGGCACCGATTGCCTTGGTTGTAGGGTAGAATTGAAGGGACTGAGCAGGGCTACAAGCGTATACAGGCGGCGATCAAAGCGAAGGGTAGTTGAGGGCGAGGTCTTGTCCATTGCGGCTCACTGGTGGTCAAAGACAAGTCCGTTGTGCTGAGCAAGTATGCCGGGCTATTCTCAACTGGATTTGCGTTCAAAGCCAAGCAGTACAAGTCCCTGGTGATCTGGCTAGGGTCAGGGACATTGACTGATGAGAACGAGGGTCCAACACTGCAATCAAAGTTGAACGCAATCCAGCAAGGCAATCCCGCAGCAGAGACGTTAAGGTTAGCGGCATTACTCCCCCGACGGAATCCACCAAAATAGAAAATTTTTCGGCCTGTTCGGAATGAAACCCTAGAGCACGCAATCCAGCAAGGCAATGCTGGGGTTAGGGACGGAATCCAGGAAGACGTTGGCGAACTAGCCGCTCACAGCTGCCCGCTAGAACGTAAAGGAAATCACAGGGCACCGAATCAACAGAAGGACATGTTCAAGTGGAGCGCAACAGATATAAGGCTGGACCACTATGCACAAGAGAACTGTCTGAAGTACCTCGCAGAGAGAGACCGAACCCTAATAATCTCATCCGTGGAAAAGGGGCATTTTCCATCTTTCCTTTTTGGGACGGAACATGGGTTAGTAGGGGAAAATGAGTCGGGAAAATGAGTTAGTAGGGGAAAATGGGTCAAACTTTATTTAAGGGAGACCAGCACTAAATGAGTCTGGAGCAGAAGATGCAAGCGGTGGTCTAGTGTCGACTTGAACCGAAACCGTGATCACTCAGTCATTCGGGCGCCGATTGCCTTGATTGTAGGCTTGAATTGAAGCGTTTGAATGGGGCTAGAAGGGTGGACTATCATCGGGTGAACCGAACGTCACAAAGGTACTCAAGTACTGAGCCGCCTTGAATGTATACGGCCATTTGGTGCAGAGACAAGTGCACTGCATCCATTGAATACACCTCACTGATAGGCCTTCAAAACTATGCATTAAGAGTCTCTGGTGTCCTGGCAAGCTTTAGGGATATTGACTTCAACGGGTATAGACACCGCGTACAGGGGACAAGCATCGAAAACTGCAATTGATCAAATACGGAATCCTATCTATTTTCCAAACGCCACAGCTAGCTGCGAGTGGCTGTCCGCTTTTTCCGAGCCTTTTTCCGAACAATTGATCGGAATATTACGATCCGGGGGTCTGAGTAATGCACATTTGTCATATAACGAACTTCGACCAAGTGGCCGTAGGTTCAACTACCCTTTGTTAGGGTCATGTAGGGTGTCGTGCATTACTAGCTATCTTCCCCGGGAATCCGTTGACGGATTCCGTGAAAGAGGGTCCTGAAACAGCGGAATTGAGCCCAAGGTTGACACCGTGGGAGGGAATTCAGCCCAAGATTGTGATTCACCCCCTGAAACCACCGGAATTCACCCCAAGGACTGGAATCCAGCCCAATCGAATCAACATACCGCAATTGTCTGCTTGAGTCAAAATAATCATAAGCACTCACCACTGACTGAAAGGAACAACAACAAAACAACCCGACTCTTATAGTCACCAGCCAGGCCTCATAAGAATTGCGACTCACTGCCAAAAAAAAATTATAAGCCAGAGCCAAGGCTTATAAGAAATGCAATTAAAATAGCTGACTCTGAGGCCTTATAAGAAATCGGGAAAAATGGTGGAGACCGAAAAGGTGCCAAATAGCCTACAAATCAGCCTAGTATCACCGCAAACACCTGAACAGGTCTCGTTGAGGTGCTATATTGACTTGAAGGGAAAACGTAAGACTAGCTACGGTAACGGGGAATTCAGTACTGAATTCCGTGAAAAGAGGACTGAAAACGGTGGAATTCAGTGCGACAACCCCTAGCGTGGGAAGGAATTCAGTGCGCATCAATTTTGATTGTGAAAACCTCCCTCAAATCGACGGAATTCAGTGCGACGACAGGAATTCAGTGCGCGCTCTCTCAACCCCCTTGCGGCAGGAAAATAAAAAAGCACACCTGCAAAAAAAATCTCAGTACCAACTCGAAAATGCAAAAAGAATCTTATAGACCAGCACTAGCCCTTATATTAAATGCGAAAACAATATTCAAATTTGAAGCCTCTCTCAAACGAACAAAGTGGGAAAAATATAAGCTCCTGAGGCTGCTTATTAGAAATTCCACAATGAAAACTTATAAGAACCTGCGAGTGGCTATAAGAAACACTTTCCCACAGTTGTCAAAAAAAGGTGAGGACACAAAAGCTTCCAAATGGCTTAGAAAACACTTCTGTCTCTTCAGAAATGCCCCAATTCCCCTTGTTCAAGAGCTATAAGGGAAAGACTTGAGGGAATCAGTGCACTTCCAAATGAGGTAATTGGTAGCTGTCAGAATCAATTCCCATGACTCCATGACAGTGGGAATGACAGTAGGAATGGTGACATAATCCTCACAGGTATATAAAGCCCCCACCCACATAATATTGGATTTCTTTTAACACCCCACTATCCATATTGCGACTCAACCTGCTTATCTAAGCAGCCCACTTGCTTATCTAAGCTTCCCTCTGCCATCCAACACTGCCTCATCTCCATAATCAATACTTATAAAGGTCCTTCATGCCTTATATTAATTCTCCAGTCTTTTGCTGAACCACACCAGCACACTAGGCCCTTCATTCATTCTTTTAAGGGACCATCTCAGCTTATAAGAAACACTCAACCCTCTTTTGGTCAGTATCATTCTTAATATAAGGACCCTTCCTAGCTTATAAGATTTCTTCAGTCCTCAAATTTGCCTAGCATCCACCATTCTTTGAGTGGATCCTGCCAGACTCAACCATCTTTGTTGGTCAGTATAATTGTTAATATAAGGACCCTTCATGGCTTATAAGTTTTCTCCCCAACCAGATTGCATTCCTTTCAAGTTGCTTACTCCCTTCCCCTCCAAAAATTGGTGTTGAAACTGTTGCTAGAGTTTTATTATAAGCCATACACTACTCTAATAATTGATTCTACAACACTGTGGGTTGCCTGATACTTATTGCTACTCTGAGCTCACTATAATGAATACAGATGCCTCAACCAGTGAGCTCAAACATTGTTTCTCCAACTATCTTCTTACCTAGACTCAGGTGCTATCAAAGAGGATTCAACTCAATCATCGTGGCGACCTTATAACTACCCCTCTGCTTCACGCCGTTAATGTCGCAGTCAATACTGAACTCATGCTCTACATTTGTCTCCCCTGCAAGACCGCACACACCCGTTCAACCGATCTGAGGGTTGGAATACTGGGCCACCTCACCAAGAAACACGGAGGGTGTGACACCGGTTCCAGAAATGAAATTATGAACGAGACTCATGGATACAGCATTAACTCGACATTCAGTCTCACACCCACAGTGGAATCACGACCCGCATATAGTGGTATCAAAATCGTCGAGAACCAAGCAGGATGCACCCACTGCCCATATTCAGCTGTTCAGAAGATGGTCACCAAACACCAACGGGACGAGCACAATGACCACAGAGGAATCACGATTCAAAACCTTCATACCCAAATGCTGAATTCTGGCATGGTAGCTGGGAAAGCATGCATCAGAGTCCTTCCTTTTCCAACCGAGGCTATCATGCGCTCCCCCATATCTACTCAAAAGTTGTCGAGCCTAGCTCCAACTCCGGTTCCATCCCTTGCATTCAACCCAGACACCGAGCAGGCTATCTCTGTTGTGGAGCCCGGGACGAAAGTCTATGCTGACTACCTCGTGTTCAAACGTTCGGACTTCCCGCCAGAAGCAGAGACAGACGACCGTCTCATCAGCCCTTGGCTCAAGCGCACACACTGGTTGCGTTTGATTGAATCCCATCTGGATCATCTCGATGAGCTTTGCGATTTTGCGAAGTTTCCCGGGGAAGAGGAATTTCCGGCGCTGAAGGCCATCGTGGTGTCCTATTTCACTGCTGCTACTCAGTTGGTTGATCTGACCCATGGGGCTGTACTCGAACGTCTCAATTCCGCGGATCCAGACAAGGAGTGAGTGATTTCTTATAGTCAATGGTTTGCCCTTATATTAATTATGCAGTGGTATCACCAACAAACCTTTACATGCACACAAACCCGGTGATAAAACATTCAATGCCTATGTCTCGATCATTGTTCGACTCATTGGAACCTTCATTCACAAATCCAACTACTACACCCTTCCGTTCACCCCTGCCTGTGAAAGCGCTCGAACCATATTCATTGACACCCTCAACAATGGCTCGGAAAGTGACCAAGACGAATCACTTCACGCTTTCCTGCTCTCTGTGTGGGCTACGACCTGGCAAGCAACGCACGAGGAGCGGGATTGTGATCCCACGTTGTGCTTTCTCGGGTTGTATGCATTACAGTCTACTGGAGAGTTTCTTGGTCCAGAACAGATGACCGCTCCTATGGCGCGCTTGTCATGGGCCATTCGTTTGGTTATCCTGCGCCAGATCCATCAGCTGTGTGCCAGCGGTGTCTGCAAGGATCAACTCGACGCGTTCAACAAACTGGCAGAATACATCACGGAACATAACATCAACACCTTCAGTTCCATCCGCTCACTACAACACTATGCTACTGCCATTTCAATGAGCGCTATGCCGCTTCCAAGCATTGTGTTCCTCGATCGCGAGGGCTGGACCGATATGTACTTCAAAGGCCAACACTTCAGCCTGGAGAAGCTTCGAGAAATTCTGGCCGCTCTCGAGGCAGAGATCATGCGACTTTGGACCGAAGACGTGATGCTCGGGTTCAATCTTCGGGTGGATTATACAAATCTCGTTGACAATCTTCAAAACAAGAAGCCTGGATACTCTTTCATTCAGGAACCCACAAATCCCTTTCTGCAGCATCGAAACACGTTCCTGCAGACATTGCTGGCAGATCCTGTCAAGGCTAGAGAGTTTGTCTTCAAGGCTGCTGGCGTTGAGGACGAGCAGATCAACATGACTTGGTGTCGTAAACACTTGACAAGTGTGGGCAAGCTCGAGGGCCTCCTGATGCTCTATGTCGAGCTCACTCCTGGTGCCACAATCCGGGGCACGGAACTTACCTCTATGATGATGGAAAACACTCCCTGGCGCTTCCGAAATGCTCTGGCGTTCGCAAAGTTTCTCGCACTCTTTCGCCAATACGATAAAACTACCAATCTCACTGGGAAAGACCGTCTCATTCCTCATGCTGCAAGTGCATTTGTCAGCGACATAATCATCCAGCTACATACTTTCATCCGGCCGTTTGCTCAGGTGAGATATGTCATTCTTATAACACTATATTGCTCCTTATATTAACGCAACATCCTGTTTTTCAGGTACGAAATTATTCTTCTCTTATAAGCTCCTTCAACTCACTATATTAAACACACACTATCCCATTTTTCAGGTGCGAATTCATTCTTCTCTTATAAGCCCACACCACTCACTATATTAAAAACAGTTCCTTGCCAGTCTTGTCTTCCCTGACAATGCGTCTGTTGTGGCCCAGTATGGCAGCATGCTCTTCATGGACTTTGGCCGATACTTCGACTCCCCAAAGCTCAGCTTGCTCATGAGTGAGTGGGCATCTCCAGTCCTCGGATGGAGCATGACTATCTCGTGTTATCGACAAATCAACACGGCTTTGCGACGAAAACTGTGTGGTGATCTGGATGACGATTATGAAGTGGAGACAGATGTGAAGCAGGTTGTGGGTGCGCTACAAGCTGGACACAGCTGGCGAACTGATCACAGGCATTATGGCTTGTCTCATCACGCAATGCTGGGGGTGAGTGAAGAAATCATACAACAATTTCTGGATGCCAGTGTTCGTTTCCAAAAAGCGATTGGGGTTGTTCCCGGCGGCCTCTCCCTCCCATATTCCAGCGCTACCATGGATCGCTTTCCTGGCTTGAACCTTGTGTCAAAGGTAGAGAAGGTGGCGATTACACAGAACATTGATCCTCGGATGGAATCCCTCATTTCGAAACTGATCGAAACGAACCAGGCCCTGCTCAAAGGTCAGCAATTGATGACAGAAAAAATCGCTGCCTTGGAGCAGAAACTCGAGTCTAGGGAGCCCGTCATTGCACCCCCTCCACCGGCCGTGCTTCAACTCACACATCTGATCAATCCTTCTTCACCCTTGCGTTCTGAGCCTGTCCATTTTCCAGCCCCACCTCCTTCCCATCCAGCAGCAGCAGCACACCCTCCCTCAGAGCCACACCAGCACACTGTCATCAATGTTGATGTTGACCAAGATGGCGATCTAACCATGGTCAATGCAGACGATGACTCGGACATCGAAATCCTTCCCAGCCCTCCTTCCAAACCTGCTCCGCAACCACTCCCCTCACACAATGTCGATGTCCTCACTCACCTTCAAAACATGTATGGCGATAAAGCTGTATGGAAGGATGAGCTGCAATACATTGCAGTCCAAGAATTGCTTGCATTGAAGGGAGACGTCTTCATCACACTCAAAACTGGTGCGGGGAAATCAGCAGTTATTGTATTGCCAACTCTTGTGGAGAACGGGTACACCGTGCTACATCTTCCTCTCATCTCCCTCATGATGGACTGGGAACGACGTCTCAAGGAACTTGGTGTTTCATACGAGAAATGGAGTGGGGGATCTCAGCACTCTCTCACAGGTGGCGATAACCTCATCCTCGTTTCCTGTGACATGGCTCGAACCCCGAAATTCAAACGGGCTATAGCAGAGCTGGGGGTCACCAAGCCAGTTATCCGCTATGCATACGATGAATCTCATCTCTTTGTCACTGATGCAGACTTCAGAGCAGAAGCATTTGGGAACCCATACGCCCCAAGGACTGGAATCCAGCCCAATCGAATCAACATACCGCAATTGTCTGCTTGAGTCAAAATAATCATAAGCACTCACCACTGACTGAAAGGAACAACAACAAAACAACCCGACTCTTATAGTCACCAGCCAGGCCTCATAAGAATTGCGACTCACTGCCAAAAAAAAATTATAAGCCAGAGCCAAGGCTTATAAGAAATGCAATTAAAATAGCTGACTCTGAGGCCTTATAAGAAATCGGGAAAAATGGTGGAGACCGAAAAGGTGCCAAATAGCCTACAAATCAGCCTAGTATCACCGCAAACACCTGAACAGGTCTCGTTGAGGTGCTATATTGACTTGAAGGGAAAACGTAAGACTAGCTACGGTAACGGGGAATTCAGTACTGAATTCCGTGAAAAGAGGACTGAAAACGGTGGAATTCAGTGCGACAACCCCTAGCGTGGGAAGGAATTCAGTGCGCATCAATTTTGATTGTGAAAACCTCCCTCAAATCGACGGAATTCAGTGCGACGACAGGAATTCAGTGCGCGCTCTCTCAACCCCCTTGCGGCAGGAAAATAAAAAAGCACACCTGCAAAAAAAATCTCAGTACCAACTCGAAAATGCAAAAAGAATCTTATAGACCAGCACTAGCCCTTATATTAAATGCGAAAACAATATTCAAATTTGAAGCCTCTCTCAAACGAACAAAGTGGGAAAAATATAAGCTCCTGAGGCTGCTTATTAGAAATTCCACAATGAAAACTTATAAGAACCTGCGAGTGGCTATAAGAAACACTTTCCCACAGTTGTCAAAAAAAGGTGAGGACACAAAAGCTTCCAAATGGCTTAGAAAACACTTCTGTCTCTTCAGAAATGCCCCAATTCCCCTTGTTCAAGAGCTATAAGGGAAAGACTTGAGGGAATCAGTGCACTTCCAAATGAGGTAATTGGTAGCTGTCAGAATCAATTCCCATGACTCCATGACAGTGGGAATGACAGTAGGAATGGTGACATAATCCTCACAGGTATATAAAGCCCCCACCCACATAATATTGGATTTCTTTTAACACCCCACTATCCATATTGCGACTCAACCTGCTTATCTAAGCAGCCCACTTGCTTATCTAAGCTTCCCTCTGCCATCCAACACTGCCTCATCTCCATAATCAATACTTATAAAGGTCCTTCATGCCTTATATTAATTCTCCAGTCTTTTGCTGAACCACACCAGCACACTAGGCCCTTCATTCATTCTTTTAAGGGACCATCTCAGCTTATAAGAAACACTCAACCCTCTTTTGGTCAGTATCATTCTTAATATAAGGACCCTTCCTAGCTTATAAGATTTCTTCAGTCCTCAAATTTGCCTAGCATCCACCATTCTTTGAGTGGATCCTGCCAGACTCAACCATCTTTGTTGGTCAGTATAATTGTTAATATAAGGACCCTTCATGGCTTATAAGTTTTCTCCCCAACCAGATTGCATTCCTTTCAAGTTGCTTACTCCCTTCCCCTCCAAAAATTGGTGTTGAAACTGTTGCTAGAGTTTTATTATAAGCCATACACTACTCTAATAATTGATTCTACAACACTGTGGGTTGCCTGATACTTATTGCTACTCTGAGCTCACTATAATGAATACAGATGCCTCAACCAGTGAGCTCAAACATTGTTTCTCCAACTATCTTCTTACCTAGACTCAGGTGCTATCAAAGAGGATTCAACTCAATCATCGTGGCGACCTTATAACTACCCCCTCTGCTTCACGCCGTTAATGTCGCAGTCAATACTGAACTCATGCTCTACATTTGTCTCCCCTGCAAGACCGCACACACCCGTTCAACCGATCTGAGGGTTGGAATACTGGGCCACCTCACCAAGAAACACGGAGGGTGTGACACCGGTTCCAGAAATGAAATTATGAACGAGACTCATGGATACAGCATTAACTCGACATTCAGTCTCACACCCACAGTGGAATCACGACCCGCATATAGTGGTATCAAAATCGTCGAGAACCAAGCAGGATGCACCCACTGCCCATATTCAGCTGTTCAGAAGATGGTCACCAAACACCAACGGGACGAGCACAATGACCACAGAGGAATCACGATTCAAAACCTTCATACCCAAATGCTGAATTCTGGCATGGTAGCTGGGAAAGCATGCATCAGAGTCCTTCCTTTTCCAACCGAGGCTATCATGCGCTCCCCCCATATCTACTCAAAAGTTGTCGAGCCTAGCTCCAACTCCCGGTTCCATCCCTTGCATTCAACCCAGACACCGAGCAGGCTATCTCTGTTGTGGAGCCCGGGACGAAAGTCTATGCTGACTACCTCGTGTTCAAACGTTCGGACTTCCCGCCAGAAGCAGAGACAGACGACCGTCTCATCAGCCCTTGGCTCAAGCGCACACACTGGTTGCGTTTGATTGAATCCCATCTGGATCATCTCGATGAGCTTTGCGATTTTGCGAAGTTCCCGGGGAAGAGGAATTTCCGGCGCTGAAGGCCATCGTGGTGTCCTATTTCACTGCTGCTACTCAGTTGGTTGATCTGACCCATGGGGCTGTACTCGAACGTCTCAATTCCGCGGATCCAGACAAGGAGTGAGTGATTTCTTATAGTCAATGGTTTGCCCTTATATTAATTATGCAGTGGTATCACCAACAAACCTTTACATGCACACAAACCCGGTGATAAAACATTCAATGCCTATGTCTCGATCATTGTTCGACTCATTGGAACCTTCATTCACAAATCCCAACTACTACACCCTTCCGTTCACCCCTGCCTGTGAAAGCGCTCGAACCATATTCATTGACAACCCCTCAACAATGGCTCGGAAAGTGACCAAGACGAATCACTTCACGCTTTCCTGCTCTCTGTGTGGGCTACGACCTGGCAAGCAACGCACGAGGAGCGGGATTGTGATCCCACGTTGTGCTTTCTCGGGTTGTATGCATTACAGTCTACTGGAGAGTTTCTTGGTCCAGAACAGATGACCGCTCCTATGGCGCGCTTGTCATGGGCCATTCGTTTGGTTATCCTGCGCCAGATCCATCAGCTGTGTGCCAGCGGTGTCTGCAAGGATCAACTCGACGCGTTCAACAAACTGGCAGAATACATCACGGAACATAACATCAACACCTTCAGTTCCATCCGCTCACTACAACACTATGCTACTGCCATTTCAATGAGCGCTATGCCGCTTCCAAGCATTGTGTTCCTCGATCGCGAGGGCTGGACCGATATGTACTTCAAAGGCCAACACTTCAGCCTGGAGAAGCTTCGAGAAATTCTGGCCGCTCTCGAGGCAGAGATCATGCGACTTTGGACCGAAGACGTGATGCTCGGGTTCAATCTTCGGGTGGATTATACAAATCTCGTTGACAATCTTCAAAACAAGAAGCCTGGATACTCTTTCATTCAGGAACCCACAAATCCCTTTCTGCAGCATCGAAACACGTTCCTGCAGACATTGCTGGCAGATCCTGTCAAGGCTAGAGAGTTTGTCTTCAAGGCTGCTGGCGTTGAGGACGAGCAGATCAACATGACTTGGTGTCGTAAACACTTGACAAGTGTGGGCAAGCTCGAGGGCCTCCTGATGCTCTATGTCGAGCTCACTCCTGGTGCCACAATCCGGGGCACGGAACTTACCTCTATGATGATGGAAAACACTCCCTGGCGCTTCCGAAATGCTCTGGCGTTCGCAAAGTTTCTCGCACTCTTTCGCCAATACGATAAAACTACCAATCTCACTGGGAAAGACCGTCTCATTCCTCATGCTGCAAGTGCATTTGTCAGCGACATAATCATCCAGCTACATACTTTCATCCGGCCGTTTGCTCAGGTGAGATATGTCATTCTTATAACACTATATTGCTCCTTATATTAACGCAACATCCTGTTTTTCAGGTACGAAATTATTCTTCTCTTATAAGCTCCTTCAACTCACTATATTAAACACACACTATCCCATTTTTCAGGTGCGAATTCATTCTTCTCTTATAAGCCCACACCACTCACTATATTAAAAACAGTTCCTTGCCAGTCTTGTCTTCCCTGACAATGCGTCTGTTGTGGCCCAGTATGGCAGCATGCTCTTCATGGACTTTGGCCGATACTTCGACTCCCCAAAGCTCAGCTTGCTCATGAGTGAGTGGGCATCTCCAGTCCTCGGATGGAGCATGACTATCTCGTGTTATCGACAAATCAACACGGCTTTGCGACGAAAACTGTGTGGTGATCTGGATGACGATTATGAAGTGGAGACAGATGTGAAGCAGGTTGTGGGTGCGCTACAAGCTGGACACAGCTGGCGAACTGATCACAGGCATTATGGCTTGTCTCATCACGCAATGCTGGGGGTGAGTGAAGAAATCATACAACAATTTCTGGATGCCAGTGTTCGTTTCCAAAAAGCGATTGGGGTTGTTCCCGGCGGCCTCTCCCTCCCATATTCCAGCGCTACCATGGATCGCTTTCCTGGCTTGAACCTTGTGTCAAAGGTAGAGAAGGTGGCGATTACACAGAACATTGATCCTCGGATGGAATCCCTCATTTCGAAACTGATCGAAACGAACCAGGCCCTGCTCAAAGGTCAGCAATTGATGACAGAAAAAATCGCTGCCTTGGAGCAGAAACTCGAGTCTAGGGAGCCCGTCATTGCACCCCCTCCACCGGCCGTGCTTCAACTCACACATCTGATCAATCCTTCTTCACCCTTGCGTTCTGAGCCTGTCCATTTTCCAGCCCCACCTCCTTCCCATCCAGCAGCAGCAGCACACCCTCCCTCAGAGCCACACCAGCACACTGTCATCAATGTTGATGTTGACCAAGATGGCGATCTAACCATGGTCAATGCAGACGATGACTCGGACATCGAAATCCTTCCCAGCCCTCCTTCCAAACCTGCTCCGCAACCACTCCCCTCACACAATGTCGATGTCCTCACTCACCTTCAAAACATGTATGGCGATAAAGCTGTATGGAAGGATGAGCTGCAATACATTGCAGTCCAAGAATTGCTTGCATTGAAGGGAGACGTCTTCATCACACTCAAAACTGGTGCGGGGAAATCAGCAGTTATTGTATTGCCAACTCTTGTGGAGAACGGGTACACCGTGCTACATCTTCCTCTCATCTCCCTCATGATGGACTGGGAACGACGTCTCAAGGAACTTGGTGTTTCATACGAGAAATGGAGTGGGGGATCTCAGCACTCTCTCACAGGTGGCGATAACCTCATCCTCGTTTCCTGTGACATGGCTCGAACCCCGAAATTCAAACGGGCTATAGCAGAGCTGGGGGTCACCAAGCCAGTTATCCGCTATGCATACGATGAATCTCATCTCTTTGTCACTGATGCAGACTTCAGAGCAGAAGCATTTGGGAACCCATACGCCCCAAGGACTGGAATCCAGCCCAATCGAATCAACATACCGCAATTGTCTGCTTGAGTCAAAATAATCATAAGCACTCACCACTGACTGAAAGGAACAACAACAAAACAACCCGACTCTTATAGTCACCAGCCAGGCCTCATAAGAATTGCGACTCACTGCCAAAAAAAAATTATAAGCCAGAGCCAAGGCTTATAAGAAATGCAATTAAAATAGCTGACTCTGAGGCCTTATAAGAAATCGGGAAAAATGGTGGAGACCGAAAAGGTGCCAAATAGCCTACAAATCAGCCTAGTATCACCGCAAACACCTGAACAGGTCTCGTTGAGGTGCTATATTGACTTGAAGGGAAAACGTAAGACTAGCTACGGTAACGGGGAATTCAGTACTGAATTCCGTGAAAAGAGGACTGAAAACGGTGGAATTCAGTGCGACAACCCCTAGCGTGGGAAGGAATTCAGTGCGCATCAATTTTGATTGTGAAAACCTCCCTCAAATCGACGGAATTCAGTGCGACGACAGGAATTCAGTGCGCGCTCTCTCAACCCCCTTGCGGCAGGAAAATAAAAAAGCACACCTGCAAAAAAAATCTCAGTACCAACTCGAAAATGCAAAAAGAATCTTATAGACCAGCACTAGCCCTTATATTAAATGCGAAAACAATATTCAAATTTGAAGCCTCTCTCAAACGAACAAAGTGGGAAAAATATAAGCTCCTGAGGCTGCTTATTAGAAATTCCACAATGAAAACTTATAAGAACCTGCGAGTGGCTATAAGAAACACTTTCCCACAGTTGTCAAAAAAAGGTGAGGACACAAAAGCTTCCAAATGGCTTAGAAAACACTTCTGTCTCTTCAGAAATGCCCCAATTCCCCTTGTTCAAGAGCTATAAGGGAAAGACTTGAGGGAATCAGTGCACTTCCAAATGAGGTAATTGGTAGCTGTCAGAATCAATTCCCATGACTCCATGACAGTGGGAATGACAGTAGGAATGGTGACATAATCCTCACAGGTATATAAAGCCCCCACCCACATAATATTGGATTTCTTTTAACACCCCACTATCCATATTGCGACTCAACCTGCTTATCTAAGCAGCCCACTTGCTTATCTAAGCTTCCCTCTGCCATCCAACACTGCCTCATCTCCATAATCAATACTTATAAAGGTCCTTCATGCCTTATATTAATTCTCCAGTCTTTTGCTGAACCACACCAGCACACTAGGCCCTTCATTCATTCTTTTAAGGGACCATCTCAGCTTATAAGAAACACTCAACCCTCTTTTGGTCAGTATCATTCTTAATATAAGGACCCTTCCTAGCTTATAAGATTTCTTCAGTCCTCAAATTTGCCTAGCATCCACCATTCTTTGAGTGGATCCTGCCAGACTCAACCATCTTTGTTGGTCAGTATAATTGTTAATATAAGGACCCTTCATGGCTTATAAGTTTTCTCCCCAACCAGATTGCATTCCTTTCAAGTTGCTTACTCCCTTCCCCTCCAAAAATTGGTGTTGAAACTGTTGCTAGAGTTTTATTATAAGCCATACACTACTCTAATAATTGATTCTACAACACTGTGGGTTGCCTGATACTTATTGCTACTCTGAGCTCACTATAATGAATACAGATGCCTCAACCAGTGAGCTCAAACATTGTTTCTCCAACTATCTTCTTACCTAGACTCAGGTGCTATCAAAGAGGATTCAACTCAATCATCGTGGCGACCTTATAACTACCCCTCTGCTTCACGCCGTTAATGTCGCAGTCAATACTGAACTCATGCTCTACATTTGTCTCCCCTGCAAGACCGCACACACCCGTTCAACCGATCTGAGGGTTGGAATACTGGGCCACCTCACCAAGAAACACGGAGGGTGTGACACCGGTTCCAGAAATGAAATTATGAACGAGACTCATGGATACAGCATTAACTCGACATTCAGTCTCACACCCACAGTGGAATCACGACCCGCATATAGTGGTATCAAAATCGTCGAGAACCAAGCAGGATGCACCCACTGCCCATATTCAGCTGTTCAGAAGATGGTCACCAAACACCAACGGGACGAGCACAATGACCACAGAGGAATCACGATTCAAAACCTTCATACCCAAATGCTGAATTCTGGCATGGTAGCTGGGAAAGCATGCATCAGAGTCCTTCCTTTTCCAACCGAGGCTATCATGCGCTCCCCCATATCTACTCAAAAGTTGTCGAGCCTAGCTCCAACTCCGGTTCCATCCCTTGCATTCAACCCAGACACCGAGCAGGCTATCTCTGTTGTGGAGCCCGGGACGAAAGTCTATGCTGACTACCTCGTGTTCAAACGTTCGGACTTCCCGCCAGAAGCAGAGACAGACGACCGTCTCATCAGCCCTTGGCTCAAGCGCACACACTGGTTGCGTTTGATTGAATCCCATCTGGATCATCTCGATGAGCTTTGCGATTTTGCGAAGTTTCCCGGGGAAGAGGAATTTCCGGCGCTGAAGGCCATCGTGGTGTCCTATTTCACTGCTGCTACTCAGTTGGTTGATCTGACCCATGGGGCTGTACTCGAACGTCTCAATTCCGCGGATCCAGACAAGGAGTGAGTGATTTCTTATAGTCAATGGTTTGCCCTTATATTAATTATGCAGTGGTATCACCAACAAACCTTTACATGCACACAAACCCGGTGATAAAACATTCAATGCCTATGTCTCGATCATTGTTCGACTCATTGGAACCTTCATTCACAAATCCAACTACTACACCCTTCCGTTCACCCCTGCCTGTGAAAGCGCTCGAACCATATTCATTGACACCCTCAACAATGGCTCGGAAAGTGACCAAGACGAATCACTTCACGCTTTCCTGCTCTCTGTGTGGGCTACGACCTGGCAAGCAACGCACGAGGAGCGGGATTGTGATCCCACGTTGTGCTTTCTCGGGTTGTATGCATTACAGTCTACTGGAGAGTTTCTTGGTCCAGAACAGATGACCGCTCCTATGGCGCGCTTGTCATGGGCCATTCGTTTGGTTATCCTGCGCCAGATCCATCAGCTGTGTGCCAGCGGTGTCTGCAAGGATCAACTCGACGCGTTCAACAAACTGGCAGAATACATCACGGAACATAACATCAACACCTTCAGTTCCATCCGCTCACTACAACACTATGCTACTGCCATTTCAATGAGCGCTATGCCGCTTCCAAGCATTGTGTTCCTCGATCGCGAGGGCTGGACCGATATGTACTTCAAAGGCCAACACTTCAGCCTGGAGAAGCTTCGAGAAATTCTGGCCGCTCTCGAGGCAGAGATCATGCGACTTTGGACCGAAGACGTGATGCTCGGGTTCAATCTTCGGGTGGATTATACAAATCTCGTTGACAATCTTCAAAACAAGAAGCCTGGATACTCTTTCATTCAGGAACCCACAAATCCCTTTCTGCAGCATCGAAACACGTTCCTGCAGACATTGCTGGCAGATCCTGTCAAGGCTAGAGAGTTTGTCTTCAAGGCTGCTGGCGTTGAGGACGAGCAGATCAACATGACTTGGTGTCGTAAACACTTGACAAGTGTGGGCAAGCTCGAGGGCCTCCTGATGCTCTATGTCGAGCTCACTCCTGGTGCCACAATCCGGGGCACGGAACTTACCTCTATGATGATGGAAAACACTCCCTGGCGCTTCCGAAATGCTCTGGCGTTCGCAAAGTTTCTCGCACTCTTTCGCCAATACGATAAAACTACCAATCTCACTGGGAAAGACCGTCTCATTCCTCATGCTGCAAGTGCATTTGTCAGCGACATAATCATCCAGCTACATACTTTCATCCGGCCGTTTGCTCAGGTGAGATATGTCATTCTTATAACACTATATTGCTCCTTATATTAACGCAACATCCTGTTTTTCAGGTACGAAATTATTCTTCTCTTATAAGCTCCTTCAACTCACTATATTAAACACACACTATCCCATTTTTCAGGTGCGAATTCATTCTTCTCTTATAAGCCCACACCACTCACTATATTAAAAACAGTTCCTTGCCAGTCTTGTCTTCCCTGACAATGCGTCTGTTGTGGCCCAGTATGGCAGCATGCTCTTCATGGACTTTGGCCGATACTTCGACTCCCCAAAGCTCAGCTTGCTCATGAGTGAGTGGGCATCTCCAGTCCTCGGATGGAGCATGACTATCTCGTGTTATCGACAAATCAACACGGCTTTGCGACGAAAACTGTGTGGTGATCTGGATGACGATTATGAAGTGGAGACAGATGTGAAGCAGGTTGTGGGTGCGCTACAAGCTGGACACAGCTGGCGAACTGATCACAGGCATTATGGCTTGTCTCATCACGCAATGCTGGGGGTGAGTGAAGAAATCATACAACAATTTCTGGATGCCAGTGTTCGTTTCCAAAAAGCGATTGGGGTTGTTCCCGGCGGCCTCTCCCTCCCATATTCCAGCGCTACCATGGATCGCTTTCCTGGCTTGAACCTTGTGTCAAAGGTAGAGAAGGTGGCGATTACACAGAACATTGATCCTCGGATGGAATCCCTCATTTCGAAACTGATCGAAACGAACCAGGCCCTGCTCAAAGGTCAGCAATTGATGACAGAAAAAATCGCTGCCTTGGAGCAGAAACTCGAGTCTAGGGAGCCCGTCATTGCACCCCCTCCACCGGCCGTGCTTCAACTCACACATCTGATCAATCCTTCTTCACCCTTGCGTTCTGAGCCTGTCCATTTTCCAGCCCCACCTCCTTCCCATCCAGCAGCAGCAGCACACCCTCCCTCAGAGCCACACCAGCACACTGTCATCAATGTTGATGTTGACCAAGATGGCGATCTAACCATGGTCAATGCAGACGATGACTCGGACATCGAAATCCTTCCCAGCCCTCCTTCCAAACCTGCTCCGCAACCACTCCCCTCACACAATGTCGATGTCCTCACTCACCTTCAAAACATGTATGGCGATAAAGCTGTATGGAAGGATGAGCTGCAATACATTGCAGTCCAAGAATTGCTTGCATTGAAGGGAGACGTCTTCATCACACTCAAAACTGGTGCGGGGAAATCAGCAGTTATTGTATTGCCAACTCTTGTGGAGAACGGGTACACCGTGCTACATCTTCCTCTCATCTCCCTCATGATGGACTGGGAACGACGTCTCAAGGAACTTGGTGTTTCATACGAGAAATGGAGTGGGGGATCTCAGCACTCTCTCACAGGTGGCGATAACCTCATCCTCGTTTCCTGTGACATGGCTCGAACCCCGAAATTCAAACGGGCTATAGCAGAGCTGGGGGTCACCAAGCCAGTTATCCGCTATGCATACGATGAATCTCATCTCTTTGTCACTGATGCAGACTTCAGAGCAGAAGCATTTGGGAACCCATACGAGATGCGGGAACGCCCCCTTCAAATCGCTTTGGTTTCGGCGACTATATCTGCTGGTGCTGAAACTATGTTGACAAAGGCATTCAAGCTCAAGGTGAGTTATTTCATTCTTATAACACTGGATTGCTCCTTATATTAACGCAACATCCTATTTCTCAGGTGCGAATTCATTCTTCTCTTATAAGCTCATTCAACTCACTATATTAAACACACACCATCCTATTTCTCAGGTGCGAATTCATTCTTCTCTTATAAGCCCACACCACTCACTATATTAAACACTCAAGAACCCCACCAGAATTGCTGGTCTCAGTGATCGACCCGAACTCCATTTTCGCATCGAAGACATGTCGTGTGGCTTTGATGATCAGCTCTCCAAACTCCGAAAGCTACTGCAGTACTACAAGAATGTGACTACATCCAACGGCAACCACTACTGGCAGCCAAACAGCCGCTATGTTGTCTATGTTGGTTCAATGGCAGAGGGTATCCGACTGGCGGATGAGCTTGGGTTGGAGTTTTATCACGGGCATTCCACAGCCTATCCCATCAGCGAAGAGGAGCGTGCAGCTATCTACCAAAGATGGAAGGATGGTGAGCACGACGGACTAATTGCTACCACAGCATTTGGACCAGGGATTGACTACCCTTCCATCCGACTCACTTTTCACTTTGGAAAACCATTCCATCTCATCGGATTTGTACAAGAGGCCGGCCGCGCAGGTCGAGACGAACATTCGGCATACAACTACATTCTTCCCCTTCAAGGAATTTGCCGTCCGAAGGAACAAGAATCTGATCCTTGTGGCAAACTAGCCATGTGGGATTTAATCTACAGCGCAGAACGAACTTGTCATACCCTGCAGATAACAAGATTCCTTGACAAGGTGGGACGAGATTGTAAAAGCATTGGACGTTTACCATGCAGTCCTTGCAAACACGGTAAGAATATTCAATTTATTATAACACTATATCACTCACTATAAGAAATCTGTAGCTGATGTCAAGCGGGGCAAACTAGCACCAACTCCAATGCCTTCAAATCCCTCCCTCCCATATACACCACTCTCTTTCGCTGGCGTGAAGCGCAAACTTGATGATGCATTTGGCGATGCTGCAAATGCTGCAGTACTCGAGACTGGCAAACGAATCGCCGCTCATCCACGGGCAGTTGAAATGTTCCGCGCCTTCTTTGCTCGGGTTGGGACAGCATGCGGATATTGCTGGGCCATAGGGATCAAAAACCCTACCCCACATTTTTACAGCGAGTGCAAGAACATGGGGCGAACACAGGAATTCTACAAGTTCAAAACTGCTGTTCGTTACCCGGCCAGTGGCGGCATTTGCTTTCGATGCCACATCGTGTCCTATGGGCATAATGCCCTGCATCCACCCATGGACCGAAACATTCAGTGCCCTTATCCCAACCTCGCATTGCAGCTTGGCTACGCTATTTTCAACGATCCAACAATTCAGAAAAAGGCTCGGGCACACTTTGATCCTCACCCCTCTGAGTGGTCTACCCTCACGGACTTTGCAGCATGGTTCCAGGGGAGACATACTACGTACAAGTTCAGATCCATGGCTGTGATTGAATTCTTTGCTAATCTGTAGATAAATTGATGTAATATTGCCTCACCTCCAGAGTAATTAACCAAATACACTCACTTCCTTTGCCCTTCAGCTTATATCCCATGAAGGGAATCAAATAAGAGCCCACTACTCATAAACCTATATTGCTGAACCACTAGATTCCTTTTTGGGACAGTAGAAGTTGCATCAACTTCCTATTATGGGTTCATACTCTGTCATTGATTTTGCCAAATCTGTTGCCCTTCCCCCTTGCAAGATACCATCAATAGTGACTCATATAGTGTATATTCACGTCTCAATGCATTATCTAAGTCCTATACCTGGTAAATTTCCATTGACTTGAATTCAACCTCAATCCAATCAAATCAAAATGAAACATTCACATACCCCTCTGCCTCCAAGGGTTCTTGCTAAATGAGCTCAAGTACATTGGCTAGGGCTGTACCTAGCTTCCTGAAACGTTGATACTACTCCCCACCTGGTGGTTATGCTTCCCAGGCCCTTGAACTACAGCTTTGACCAGGTCAAAGCAAATTAATTCAAATCTCCATCCCCCTGCCTTGAATATAGCTCATAGGTGTTAATTCTGCCAGTAGGTACCATCCCAAAGTGTTCTTGCTTGTTCTAAGCACCAAATGTTGTGTATGGATGGGTGAGGAAACACAGTATGTGTGCTTGGACCGGACAAACCAAATGAAGAGAATCATGATTTGTTGCTGTTGAAACTGTTAGATATGGAGCATATATGTCTATTGGGTATCTAGGTAAGTCCTCATTCGCTGTCTAAGCGCTACAACTGGTAGCTTTTATTCAGTTTGAATGTGGATCACTAGCTTGGACCAACCAAAGAAATTTATCAAATTCAGAATCAATGGGGATTCCATGTACTCAGATGCAGGTGGCCTGTAGTCATGTCAATGTCTAGGTACTGCTCTGTATGATATTCAAAGCTCTGAGTGTGAATTTGATACAATCTGATACTAAATCCATAGCTTGGATCGGCTGAAGCAAGGGAGGGCTCATAGTTACTGTAATGAACGGTGTGAACAAAACCATTTCTTATAGTCGACGGCAAAGCCTTATAAGAATGAATGCCACTCAAAGCCAACCATATAAGAATTGCGACTCACTGCCAAAAAAAAAATTATAAGCCAGAGCCAAGGCTTATAAGAAATGCAATTAAAATAGCTGACTCTGAGGTCTTGTAAGAAATCGGTAAAAATGGTCAAGACCAAAAGGGTGCCAAATAGCCTGGGAATCAGCCTAGTGTCACCGCAAACACCCGAACAGGTGTCGTTGACGTGCTATATTGACTTGGATGGAAACCGTACGGCTGGGACCGAAACCTGACTACGACAATCAATTGACCACCGATTGCCTTGGGTATAGGCCCGAATGGAAGCGTTTGACGAGGACTATAAGATTATGTCATCAGTGATTGAGTCTCAGCTCACCTGACATTTACGACTGGGTCAAACACTGCGTTCGAAGCCATACGGAATGCACAAGGCAATACCAAAGCACAGGTGTTAAGGTTTGGGACAACTCCCCAGCACAGACGTTAAGGTTAGTGGTCCCACTCCCCCGATGGAATTCACTAGAATATAAATTTTTTTCGGCAGCTTCGGAAAGGAAACCGCGGACCAAGCAATCCAGCAAGGCAATGCACGGGTTAACAACGGAATCCAGCAAGACATTGGCGAACTAGCCGCTCACAGCTGCCCGCTAGAACGTAAAGGAAGTTGCGGGTGACCAAGTCAATGGAAGCACGTACTTGAGTGTACAAGCCAATGGTCAACCATACATCACCAAGTACGATGGCAGGCAATCAATCAACCCAGTCTGCCTAGTGAGTATCATCCCTTGCAACAACAGCAACTGTCCCCGCTGTTTCTATCTACTTCTCCCAGAGGCGTGTCAAATGGACCCACGACATCAAGAAGTAAAATAGCAGGCAATCAACCCAGTCTGACCCTGTCGAACACATTCGGAGTGCTCTACCCACCAGGCCACCCTGAGTCAGAGCAGCAACTGCTTGCCTTGCAGTTTTGATTTCTACAAAACGACCCCGCACCAAGCCAACTTGTATCGCCGCAACTACATCCGTCTGAGCAGCTATAAGGACCAGAGATGTCTCAGAGCGGGCACAACCACTGGCCTTCAAAGGCTGCGTTTGAGTCTCCAATAGCGAACAGACTCTGCTGACCGCAAATCGTAGCCAAGTCAAACCCAACGTACCGGACTCAATTAGCCACTGGGATCATTCCTCGTTTCCCAGGAGAGGCTGGCCTCTTTATTTACTGTGTCATTCCCTTTACTTATAAATTCGAAAACCGTGTGAAACCATGCCTTTACACCTCCTTCCCCCTGGTTCAAAGCTCCAGCTTCATAACTTATGTACCGGTTCCAGAAATCTGTGTTCTAGCTACGGTAATGGGGAATCCGGCTCCGGATTCCGTGAAAAGAGGACTCAACACAGAGGAACTGGGCTCGAAATTGACAGCGTGAGAGGGAATTCTGCTCGAAATTGTTTTCTACCCCCTCGACCCACGGGAATCTGGCAACACAACGGGAATCCGGCAACACGCCTCAATTCAGTGCCTCATTCAAACATAATCATCAGCACTGACCACCAACTCAACAGAACGAAGCCAAGCCAAATGAATTCTTATAACAGCACTCGGGGCCTTATAATAAATGCGAAAAACTTATAACGGCTCACCAGCCCTTATAATAAATGCCAATTAAAATCATTATTATAGTCAACGCTCCAGCACTATAAGGACAGTGCAGAAAAATATTGTTGGAACCAAATATGTCCCAAATACCTTACAAACCATGGTAGTGTCACCGCGAATGGCCTGAGAGGTCTCGTTGACTTGCTATATGGCCTCGAACGGAAACCGTAGGGCGAAAACCGAAACTCTGATAGCACACTCAATTCTCTACCGATTGCCTTGGGTATAGGCTCGAATTGAAGCGTTTGAATAGCACTACAAGGGCTAGTAGTGATCGGTTGAATCGAACGTCACAAAGGTACTCAGGTATTCACGTGTCTTGAATATATTCGGTGATTTACTTGAACAGACGAGTACACTGCATCAATTGAATATGTCTCACTCATAGGCCTTCAAAAACCAAGCATTATACAGCCCTGGTATCCTGGCAAGGTTTAGGCATATCGACTTCAGACAGTACAGACACTGCGTAAACAATACAAGCACCGAACACGCCGATCGAAGCTATACGCCAGACACAAGTGTACTGCATCAATTGAATAAGTCTCACTAGCTACGGTAACGGGGAATTAGGCCCCTAATTCCTTGCCAAAGGGTCCTCAAACGAGTGGAATTACGCCCAACAACGACAGTGTGAGAGGGAATTAGGCCCAACAACGACAGCGTGGGAGGGAATTAGGCCCAACACATGAAAAACGCCTCCAGAATCTAGGGAATCAGGCCCAACAGCTGGAATCAGGCCCAACACGAATCCTCCCAGAATCTTGGCAGTAGAAACAAACGCACAATAAATATAGTCGAACGCAGGACCCTATAAGAAATCAAAAAGGACAACAGAATCTTATAGTCACCAGCCAGGCCTTATAAGAATTGCGACTCACTGCCAAAAAAAATTATAAGCCAGAGCTAAGGCTTATAAGAAATGCAATTAAAATAGCTGACTGTGAGGCCTTGTAAGAAATCGGGAAAAATGGTGGGGACCAAAAAGGTGCCAAATAGCCTACAAGTCAGCCTAGTATCACCGCAAACACCTGAACAGGTCTCGTTGAGGTGCTATATTGACTTGAAGGGAAAACGTAAGGCTTGGACCGAAACCAGAATACGACAGTCAATTGAGCACCGATTACCTTGGGTATAGGCTCGAATCGAAGCGTTCGAGGAGGGCTATAAGATTGTGTCATCAGCGATCGAGTCGCAGGTCACCTGACATTCCCGACTTGGTCAAACACTGCGTTCGAAGCCATACGGAATACACAAGGCAACACCAGAGCACAGACGTTAAGGTTTGGGACAACTCCACAACACGGACGTTAAGGTTAGTGGTCCCACTCCCCCGACGGAATTCACCAGAATATAAAATTTTTTCGGCAGGTTCGGAAAGGAAACCGCGGACCAAGCAATCCAGCGGGGCAATGCACGGGTTAGCAACGGAAACCAGCAAGACGTTGGCGAACTAGCCACTCAGACCTCCCCGCTATCGTAAAGGAAATCGCGGGTGACCGAGTCAACGGAAGGACGTACTCAGGTGTACAACACGAAGGCCAACAGTACATCACCAAGTACAATAGCAGGGGATCAACCTAGTCTGCCTAGTGAGTATCATCCCTTGCAACAACAGCAACGGGCACATTCCGAGTGCTCTACCCACCAGTCCACTCAGACCCAGCCTCGCAGGAGTCTGAGTCATAGAACACGACCCCGTTCATCGACTCATCATCAGGCGGACTTGTGGCAGCATACATAGCATTATAGTGGGCAATACATCATTGAAAGAGTCAAGTGAACACATTCTACCCATCAGACTCGGAGAACACCGACTACTAACACCGCATCTGGCACCCACTCCAATAATCACTTGCCGAGCCAACAGGAGGCTATAACGAAAGGGAACCAAAAGAAGATACAAACTGCCGGAATCAGCAGACGGATCCAGGGAGACTAGCTACGGTAACGGGGAATCCGTCGACGGATTCCGTGGAAAAGGGCCCGAAATTCATGGGAATCCACTGCAAAGCTGTGAAAAAGCCCTCCCAAACCGCCGGAATCCACTGCAAAGTTGGAAAAACCCGACTCAAACTGCCGGAATCCACTGCAAAGTTGACATCTGCCCTCTCAAACTGGTGGAATCCACTGCAAAGTTGTGATCAGGCCCCTAGCTACGATAACGGGGAATTAGGCCCCTAATTCCTTGCAAAGGGGTCCCCAAACGAGTGGAATTACGCCCAACAACGACGGCGTGAGAGGGAATTAGGCCCAACAACGACAGCGTGGGAGGGAATTAGGCCCAACACATGAAAAACGCCTCCAGAATCTAGGGAATTAGGCCCAACAGCTGGAATCAGGCCCAACACGAATCCTCCCAGAATCTTCACAGTAGAAACAAACGCGCAATAAATATAGTCGAACACAGCGCCCTATAAGAAATCAAAAAGGACAACAGAATCTTATAGTCACCAGCCAGGCCTTATAAGAATTGCGACTCACTGCCAAAAAAAATTATAAGCCAGAGCCAAGGCTTATAAGAAATGCAATTAAAATAGCCGACTCTGAGGCCTTGTAAGAAATTGGGAAAAATGGTGGAGACCAAAAAGGTGCCAAATAGCCTACAAGTCAGCCTAGTATCACCGCAAACACCTGAACAGGTCTCGTTGAGGTGCTATATTGACTTGAAGGGAAAACGTAAGGCTTGGACCGAAACCAGAATACGACAGTCAATTGAGCACCGATTACCTTGGGTATAGGCTCGAATCGAAGCGTTCGAGGAGGGCTATAAGATTGTGTCATCAGCGATTGAGTCGCAGGTCACCTGACATTCCCGACTTGGTCAAACACTGCGTTCGAAGCCATACGGAATACACAAGGCAACACCAGAGCACAGACGTTAAGGTTGGCGACAACTCCACAACACGGACGTTAAGGTTAGTGGTCCCACTCCCCCGACGGAATTCACCAGAATATAAAATTTTTTCGGCAGGTTCGGAAAGGAAACCGCGGACCAAGCAATCCAGCAAGGCAATGCACGGGTTAGCAATGGAATCCCGCAAGACGTTGGCGAACTAGCCACTCAAACCTCCCCGCTATCGTAAAGGAAATCACGGGCCACCGAGTCAACAGAAGCACGTACTCAAGGGTACGGCGGCAATGGTCAGCAATACATCAAAGAACTCAAGGCAGGCGATCAACCCAGGCTGCCTAGTGGGTATCATCCCTTGCAACAACAGCAACAGGTATATTCAGAGTGCTCTACTCACCGTCAGAGCAGCACCTGCTTAACTAGCAGTTTTGATTTTTACAAAACGACGCCGCATCAAGCCAACTTGGATCACCGCAAGGACATCCGTCTGAGCAGCTATAGGGAACAGAGGTCTCTCATAGCTGGCACAACTACCGGCCTTCAAAGGCTGCGTTTGAGTCTCCAATAGCGAACAGACCCTGCTGATCGGAAATTGTACTCAAGTCAAACACAACGTACCAGACTCAATTAGCCACTCATTGCCTTGGGTATAGGCTCGAAACAAAGCATTTGACCAGCATTATAAGGCTATATGGCTGGCGGGAATATCTAGCTATCTTACCCTGGAATCTGGATCCAGATTCCGTGAAAAGGGTACCGAAACCGGTGGAATTCTGCTTGCACTTGACACCGTGGGAGGGAATTCTAGCTATCTTACCCTGGAATCTGGATCCAGATTCCGTGAAAAGGGTACCGAAACCGGTGGAATTCTGCTTGCACTTGACACCGTGGGAGGGAATTCTGGTTGACGTGCTTAACACCAGGTCTCAAATGAGTCTAGTCTCAGGAATTCTGGTTGCAGATGTGATTCAGCCACTGAAACCACCGGAATTCTGCTTGAGGACGGGAATTCTGGTTGCACCCCAAGTCAGACATAGAACAAAAGAGAGCAACCAACTCTTATAGTCACCAGCAAGGGCTTATAAGAATTGCGACTCACTGCCAAAAAAAATTATAAGCCAGAGCCAAGGCTAGCTATCTTCCCCGGGAATTACGATCGTAATTCCGTGAAAAGGGGACTGAAAACGGTGGAATTACGTGCGACAACCCCTAGCGTGGGAAGGAATTCAGTGCGCATCAATTTTGATGGTGAAAAGCTCACCTAAATCACCGGAATTCAGTGCGACACCAGGAATTCAGTGCGTAGTCTCTCAGCCGTCCGACAGCAGGAAAATGCAAACAGAATCTAGCTATCTTACCCGGGAATTCAGGCCTGAATTCCGTGAAGTAGGCCCCAAAACCAGTGGAATCCACACCACCTTTGGCAGCGTGGGAGGGAATCCATGCCACCTTTGTGAAAATACCCTCAGAATGGACGGAATCCACACCACCTACTGGAATCCACGCCACCTGCCGAAATCCACCCAAAATCTGAGAGCCAACTCGAAAATGTGAACAGAAACTTATAGACGACCCCAAGGCCTTATAAGAATTGCGATTCACTGCCAGAAAAAAATTATAAGCCAGAGCCAAGGCTTATAAGAAATGCAATTGAACAGCCGACTCAAGCCATTGGGAAAAATTGGTGGAAACCAAAAGGGTGTCAAATAGCCTGGGAATCACTCTAGGGTCACCGCAAACACCCGAACAGGTCCCGTTGACGTGCTATATTGAGTTGAATGGAAAACGTAAAGCTTGGACCGAAACCTCAATACTACAGTCAATTGAGCACCGATTGCCTTGGGTATAGGCTCGAATTGAAGCGTTTGACGAGGGCTATAAGATTATGTCATCAGCGATCGATTCACAGGTCCCCTGACATTTACGACTCGGTCAAACACTGCGTTCAAAGCCACACGGAATGCACAGGGCAATACCAAAGCACGCACGTTAAGGTTTGGGACAACTCCACAACACGGACGTTAAGGTTAGTGGTCCCACTCCCCCGATGGAATTCACCAGAATATAAAATTTTTTCGGCAGGTTCGGAAAGGAAACTGCGGACCAAGCAATCCAGCAGGGCAATATACGGGTTAGCAACGGGATCCAGCAAGACATTGGCGAACTAGCCACTCAGACCTCCCCGCTATCGTAAAGGAAATCGCGGATGACCAAGTCAAAGGAAGGACGTACTCATGTGTACAACACGAAGGCCAACAGTACATCACCAAGTACAATAGCCGGTGATCAACCCTAGTGAGTATCATCCCTTGCAACAACAGCAATGGGCACAGTCAGAGTGCTCTACCCACCAGTCCACTCAGACCCAGACTAGCAGGAGTCTGAGTCATACAACAGGACCCCGTTCATCGACTCATCATCAGGCGGACTAGCTATCTTACCCCGGAATTGAGCGCTCAATTCCATGCAACAGGTCCCCGCATCCATGGGAATCCACTGCCAGACTTCGAAACAGCCCACTCAATTGAGCGGAATCCACTGCCACCTTATGAAAACGTCCTCGAACTCTAGGGTTAGGGTTTAGGGTTAGGTTAGGGTTAGGGTTAGGGTTAGGGTTAGGGTTAGGGTTAGGGTTAGGGTTAGGGTTAGGGTTAGGGTTAGGGTTAGGGTTAGGGTTAGGGTTAGGGTTAGGGTTAGGGTTAGGGTTAGGGTTAGGGTTAGGGTTAGGGTTAGGGTTAGGGT